>OU611887.1:11239166-12455833 GCA_914767815.1 Eupsilia transversa | reverse complement strand
CCGCTGGCATGTGCCCTTCAGGTTTTTGGACTTCCGGGTGGTGTCTAAGACCACCTCGATGTCCAAAAGGGCTCTTTGTTCTAGTTGCTCCGCTGAGGTGGAGGAGCTCTGTCCCGCCAGAGGAACCTCAGCACTAACACGCGCTTCACCCCTCTCATGCACATTCGCGTGCATGGTCATTTGTGACGCTGGAGACACGCTCCGGCAGTCCGACTCGCTCTCCTCAGAGAGTGAGCCACGTTGAGTGCTCGATCTCAGAAAACGGCCTCTACCGTCTCGGGCGGCCCTCCGACCTCTTGTTGTCGCCGCCTTGGAAGGTACCTTCCGAGGTGGCAACATCTCCTCGCTGTCGTGGGGTCGCTTGAGAGGTCCCGGTGATGCAATCGTGTCTGGGTCAGGACCCGATAACTCAGCACCATGGGTTCCCGGACCCCCTTGGCCACCCACCTCAACCCTAGCGCTGTCGCTTGACGACACGCCAGACACCGTTCTATGCGATATGTTGTCGGATATCGACAACAAACCCCCCCTCTCCAGAACAACACACGGTTCTGCTGGAGCCACTGCTCCCGTCCTCCTTACGTCCGCCTTCTCCACATCTTTTATGTTTTTATTGTTAGTTTTTTCCATTTGATTCCCACGAGTAAATATAGGTACTACATGTCCACCGGGCAGAGCCTAGATATCCGGTAAGCCTACATACTACAGAGTGCGGCAGGTGCTCTGTAGGGGAAGCGCTCGCAACTGGACTCCCTCCAGCCATTCATCCTCTCACCGCGCTTCAAAGTTTAGGATTAGGTGGTTTTTTATCTTAGAGGTAGCCTTCCTCTGGGCCAGGCAATTAAGCCAAGCCCCCGGCGGCGGCATTAAGCATGCCTCCGTTCGCTGTCCGGCCAACCCGACTCAGCGAACCCGCCGAAAGTTCTCTCGTTGAAGACTACTCCTCAACGAGAGAAACACGCGCCGCTTTGGTGCGCCTGCACCGCAGCGGCAAGGTCACGTCATCTGTCGATCGACTATAGTCGATCGATCAGGAGCGACCCCATCCCGGTATCTCTCTTAGTCTGGTCTCTCACTTGGGCCTTTCCGGCATGAGTAACTCTACCGGCAGAGCCCCAAGATCATTGAGACACGCAAGCCCCACCACGACGACAACGTGGAGACACCCTCGGTGGGGAGACACCCTCGGTGGGGAGACACCCTCGGTGGGGACACAGTTCACAGTTCTAACCTAACCTAACCTAAACCAACTAACATTACGCCTAGTAACATTATGCGAATTAAAATTATGGCAAAACAAATTATGCAAAAAGATAATTATGCCAAAAAATATTTAGGCCAAAAAAAAATTATGGCAAACAATTATTAGACCAAAAATACTTATGCCAAAATCGTTATGCCAAAGAATATTAGGAAAAAAAACATTATGCGAAAAAAAGGGATCCCGAGACTCTGCATCCAGCGCTCGATTTCTTACAGGGTTTTTTACGACTCTTAAGAAATATTAATAGGTTACTAAATATATCTACGGACTACGTCTATTGTATTTTACACGTCAAAATTTAATTATGTTTTAAAACTAGGTAACTTCGGTGTTTCGTAACAGACTACTCCGAGAATAAAGATCGAAACAAGCTCAGAGATCGCAGTCTCTTTTAAAGTCCAGACATAATCTTGGTCAGGCGATATGGGGACCATGCAGGTTAATGTCTGAAGTGGTCTTGTTGAGGAAAGAACCATACAGATTTGAGTGGACCTGTCCAGTTAATGCACGCATTTGTCAGTAATCATGTAGCTCAACACTACTTAAGGAGCTCAACGACTCGTCGAATAATACGTAGATCGCATAAAGTACTCAAACTGTCGGATTATCATTAAAACTAACAGAGAAAAAAGAATACCCTCGTATTCCTCACTTTCGCAATAATTAAAACGAAAAGTGTTTTTGATTTTATTGTGCATGTGCTAAGCGAAAATAATGTTGCAAATATTTAAAAAGAGGATGAGCGATAAAAAGATGGTGACCGTTTGGAACTGTATTTAGAGGTATGAGGAACAGGGTGTAAAGTTCACCCAAACTCTATAGAAAGGGTAGATCCTCCGACCAGACGGGTGTTGTTTCTGGCCGGCAACTACGCAACGACTGATGTCGAATAGTCTTATAAATGTTGATCGCGCGGTAAACTCTAATTACGCGATGCAGGATTTGTGTGACGTCAGGTCTTTGATTGGTAGTTCGCATGTGGCGCTGTAGATGCCGCCACATGTTAAATAAACTAGGGTGTTTACTTTTAATAACTATGACACCCCTTTATTTATTTCATAATCCCTGCATACATCCAGTTTCACGTTACTTCCAAAACCACATCATTTCAGTTTATAACTTGCCCCATACCGGAAATCCTTTTTATTCGAGGACATTGAAAGGTCCAGGGCATTCTGTGTTCTCATTCGAAAAAATACCACCGATTTATACAAAATCCTCTCCTTAATAAAGTGTGGGATATAAATTGACCTCTCTAGTGCTTAGCATTTATTTTTCTCTGGTAACATTCACGTAAAAAAATAAATCGCCCTAGAGGTATTTCGGGGTTCCCAACATTTTCGGGGTCCCCAACATTTTGTGGCTCAGGTAACGTCTGAGAAACTTAATTTTCCTTTATAGCCACTCAATGGGATATACATTTATTATCTTTTTATGTTATAAAGTAATGCTGGTTTTATGTTTTATTATGATGTACGTAAGAGATTGTTTTTGGATATCAAAAGATGTTTGGAAAAAAAAGGTGATTCTGTAATGTGTGTTTATCCAGCTCTCAAATAACAATAGGTATTGTGGTCTTTGAACTTTGTTATGGTTTGGAAATAACTTTGATAGAAAGGATAGGTAACGTTACTAACGATGATTAACTTTATTTACAATGTTTTTGCTTATTAAGGTGGACGCTACAAGGTAACCCGCGAAATTAAAAATTTCTTACGTTTTTTGCAACTTGCAGGTCAGTAGTAGTACTAGTATTAGGTTGTATGTTGATCTAAATATGACTCGCGGTCGTATCAAATACTTATTTATAGAATTCAATTCATAAAAATTATCAATACAACTATCTAAGTTCATATAATCCTATTGAATGACTAATGCCATTTGAGGATTATTGTAACTTAAGGAGTTGTATTGCTGATTCTAATGATTATAATTCTGTAAAGCCATATTTGTTACGGTCGCGAATCATATTTTAATCAAGATACAAGCTGACACTGACCCGCAAATTGCAAAAAACGTAAGACAATTTGAATTTCGCGGGCTACCTTGGAGCATCCACCTTAAGAAAACATACTCTTGAAGATTGTAGGCAGACCCCCAAGTGTGGCAAAGAGTGATAGTAAATTTATGTTTTAACGGGTGGGTGTACCTATTGCGTTTTCATTGCGTTTTCATTGCGTCATGTTTGCCGCAAATAAACGTATTTTCTTTCTTTCTTTCTTTTTTTTACTGCTCCTACGATCTACCTCTGCCTAATTCATCGAGAATACAGCCGTGAGCCGTGTTGTTATTTTAATTTTGCTTGTAGTTAGTATCGCAAACAAACCTACGTAAAATGAGTGGGAGGGTGGTTGCTAAATAATTCCTTTTTCGTTAATAATACGGCTGAAGACGATGTTTTATTATAAAGAATAATTAATGGAAATCTTCGTCTAATATTACATAATTATTATTATTATTGTTAGCCATCTTTACATTAATTATTATTGTATGGGGAGATATAAATGTAATGCTCTGTTCACCTTTAATATTAATAGAACTTGATTATTATTTTAATGAATTATGAATAATAAACACAAATTATCACCACGCCTGTTTCAGTTTATAAATAAAACAAGCGACCCGACCCTGGTTCGCTCGGTTTTTTTGGCTTGAAAAAACATCTTCAACACCCGAATCATGACTTAGAAGAAATAGAAATCAAGTTCTAAAAAATACCTAGAAAAATAAAAAAATGGATTTCTTCATTATAAATAACTAGCTGTTGCTCGCGCCTTTGTCTGCGATCCAGGATGAAAAGTATGTCCTTACCGAGGTCATGGTCTACCCATGTGCCAAATTTGTTCCAATTCGTTCAGTCGTTTTAGCGTGACACAAACAAACTCACTTTAGAATTTATAATATTAGTTAGGATTATAATATTAATGTATTTAATATGCACATAAACATTCCGGAATTAAAGGCTCCTTCAAACAGGTGCGACGCGACTTTAATAATACAATTTCTAAGAAAACTTCACGGTAGAACGAATATACCGGCATCGCGTTTTTTTGTTTATTTGAAATCCAAAATTGACTCCATAAACTTTTAAAAATAATGTTTTAACCCGTCGTTTGCCATCGGAGTTGTTCGCCGAGCAATTGGGATGTGTCAATACGATCAGTTAGGCTTACTCGAGCGTCAGTCTGGGGGTTGAACGATTAAACCTTTTAATCTAAGGGTCGTTGTGGCCGCCATATTGCAAAAGGTAGGCAGAAGGTTAATTAAACAGCAATCAATCGTCCCAATGCAGAGCCAAGGTTTTACAGCGAAGAAATAAGTATAGTTGTCGCGTTTTAACATCAATCCTCAATGTATTAACATAACATCAAGTCTTAAATCCCGGAAGGGTTAGGCAGGTACCTGTAGTCCACCCACATTTCGCCAGTTAAATTCGGAAAATATAATGCTAGTTGTGGTAAGGCCAAGCACTTATTTCAGTCTTATTATAACGACCTTAAAAACACTATATTACATAGAATTAAAACATAACTGATGAAATATAGATTTGCTATACTAGAAACGTCTGCCTACCGTGTATGGGGAATATAGAACTTTTTTTTTTGTGTGTTGGGAGTCATCAAACTCTTACTGAATAAAACCCACCCGTGTTCCTTCAGTTGCCTGTATTGCCAGGGGCCAAGGTATCCCTTTCGGACTTTCCTGAAACCCGGCAGGCATCGGCCCTAGCGGGCCCCGCCATTGGTGCTGACATTTCTTTGAGGCGCGCGTGGAAAACAACGCGCTGTCGACCCGGGCCCCATTGCTAATCGCCCACAAGCCCGCGCCTACGGTGGGGAAGACCTGAAGTTTTGTTTTACCTAAAGTGGCCCACAGAGGAGAGGGGCCTATGTCCAGTAGTGAACTGCGGTAGGGTCTTGATGGATGGATTGATGAGAATGAACCCTCTTTTGTTTCTCCTATGTGGCTATTACAGGGATTACGTTTTTATATACGAGCTACGGAAAAAGGCAATTATGTATGTTTTCGCGTGCAGTTGATCGGAGGATTCGAGACCATTGCGGCCTTCCGCCTGGGCGTAATAATACCTCTTTACAGAGATAAATTATGGCTTCTATTTATTCGAACCTCAAATAAATCCCATTTTCATTTCCTATAAATATTATTGAACACCTAATATAATGAATGCGCTTCTTTTTGTGAACCTCTTATAATTCCTATTTTAGTGTCCTGAAAATACTAAATACTTAGTCTAGTAACTGCGACCAACTTGGATAATGAATAGTTCTAGTTAGTAGTTACTTGTTGGTCACATTTCTATCCTATCCTAACGCATTTGATTGGGGTATCCTAGCTTAGTTACTGCAATCAACTGTGAGAAAAGGCCAGAAATTTAAAAAGTTGCTCCATTATAAAATAAAGTTTGCATCATTACCCAACAAGATTTTAGAGGTGCATTCATTTTAAAAAGTTTCATCAATAGAAGGTCAATACTTTTTTTAAGGGATCAGTTAAATATTTCCCAGAATATAATTCTTGGATTTTAATTTACGGTTCCGCTTTTGACCTATACTCCATTTATTATAACACTAGACCAATAACGGTTATCACCCTATCGTTATTTCGATATAAACGTATTATAAACTCCCTTATTTTACGATAAATACAAAGAAATGTAATCTATTTACTGTTTACAAATATTAAACTTACTTATTGTTTAAAAATATTTTAATAAAAACTAGATAAAGTCGACGTTTTCTATCTGACTACTCTGAGAAGAAAGGCCGAAAAATCCCGGCCTTTAATAGTACTTAATTGAATAAAAACCATAAACCAACTCTAGACCCAGTTTGAACACATTAAAAATACCACACATCAATATCGAATCGCAATACAAATTGCATTAACCGTACAATGGCCGCCTCAAAGCAGCTCATGAAATTTAAATCACTCGTTACGTTTCAGTGCGGATCACAGGTATACCTCTAGTACCGGTACCGGTATATTCCTACAGGTATACCTGACTGTGAATGATGTTTTACATAATCTTCATACATACGTTACGTCACTTGTCACTTAGTGAGCACAAAATATTATATCTGTTGTATTTATAGACGCCTTCGTCGATTGGTTTCTCTCTTTTCTGAGAATTTGTATGCGTGAGCGGTACCCAATAATTGCAGACGCTCCAATTGAGTCACAAATATAGACGCGCACAGACTGGCGCGATGCGACGGCGCGACGCGACTTTAACAATACAATTTCTAAGGAAACTTCATACTAGAACAATTACCGGTGTCGCGTCGCGCCTTCTACACGAAAATTATTTCGAGTGAACTCAATATTTTATAGTCCCAATGCAACGTGGACTATAAAATATTGAGTTCACTCGAAATAATTAAAACGAAATATTAAACCGATCCTGTAAAACTTATTGAACCCTTTTTTAAATAAATGAACCTCTAAAAAGTTTTGGGCTTCTAATGATGCACATTTTTTTAAATACATGAACCAACACCACCACCACCACCATCACCAACTGTGAGAAAGGGCCAGACAATAAGTAAGAGGCTATTTATTTTCTGGTCCTTTCTCACAGTTGGTCGCAGTAACAATACTTGGATAACCCGACCATACGGGATAGTTGCAAACTTTTTGGTTGTGGTAAACTTTGTAGAAGATTTGTTTTTATTGAATATTAATATTATCTTTTTTATTGTTTCTTCTTGTATCTGTCAAAAAAGGTTTGGTTTGTGTTTCTAATATTTATGTTATATTTTTCATAGTTTTCCCACTCAAATCCTTTTATCACACTCAGCTTTAGTTTTATTTCATTCCACCACATACAGTCCATTTTCATCGCCTTCTAATTGGGATCGCGCGTGGTTGGCACAGTTCTATCCTGTAAGAAATGCGACCAACCACGCGCGACCCGAATTGGTCGCAGTAACTAAAACTGGTAATAAAAAACCGCGCTAAATCCAATTTGGTTTCAGTTACTTGGCTATTTAGTATTTTTAGTGTAAATTCCTCAACTCATCTTGATCTACACATTCATTAATAACGCTCGACCCTCCATTTAAAGGTAGCAAAACCCACCCTTACATAGTACTCCCGATTAATAAATCTCTCGCAAAATTAACAACACAATGAGACGGACCACCTTTTCTTTTCTCTACCATAGACTCACCGAAAATGACCGAGCAGATCCAAAGAGAAAGTTCGCAGTGTGACGTAATTTGTAATCTTCAGCCGGCACCCATTGTCTCTGGTCCCAACATTATGAATTCACGAGGGGCGAGGTCAGTACCGAATGATTACGGTCCCTGTTTACGTTACCGAATAAATAAAAACATATTTTTTTTCGCCCTTTGAAGCATTTTAATGTTAACATACGTATCCGTGTTACTGGAAGCGCCTGAGGTGGGTAATATTTTGTGTGCGGATTTGTTTGTATTATTTTTAGGTCTGTGTTGATACTGGGTAATAAAAAGCCACGGTTGGGATTTTTGGGGATCGCTCCTTGTAAAATACTGGTACTCATCTGTATCCGGTTAGACCGGAAGCGAATCTCAACATCGTTGGGAAGACTAGGCAGATGAATTGGGGGTTGTAGTCAAGAAATGGCAGATTCTTATGATTCGTCATTATACAAACGGCGCCGTCCATTTACAAACGCTTGCAGCTACGTAAAATGCCGAAGGCAAATTGGCAGCTCGTTCAGGTTGTTATGATTTCGACATTGATTGTTATTGTAGGGTGACTATCATAAAAACAGCTATCTAATTGCGTAAAACGTTTTCGTAAACGATTCCGACTAATCTGTTTTATTTTGACAGTTCAAAAACATTCATTGCGTTATTTACGTTGTTGAGCAGATTTTTTTTTCGAGCTTATGAATCAATGGATTAGCAATCTGTTTCAAACCGATCCAGATTGTGATAGATCGACAATCGTGTATTACGCAATTAGGGTGCTGGTTGGACTTTATTCCAGCAATCATCTAAGTACCACTTAAAATAAGAATAAATTATAATACGAAAATCCATTGCATACGTAGAATTTGCATTGTTTTCAATTATTTTTCTTGGTCACAAATTACTACTCGACGCGATTTTTCTTATTTTAATTAGTAGCGACGCGCGTGGTATGAATTAGAACTAAATACTTCAATTTGCCGCGGCATTTTGTAAACGGCATTTGAATTGTCCAACAAATGTTGTAGCATATTTATATACTTATGTGTGTAAATTGCCTGTATATATTTTTAGGTAATTTACATTTTGCCTTCGGCATTTTGCTTGACTGCGAGCGTTTGTAAACGGACGGCGCCGTTTGTATAATGACGAATCATACAATCTGCCTGCGACATATACACCATCAGGCCAAAACAGTTCATTGCCTCTCTTATCGCAACCCAGTTAACTCAATCCTTCTTGACTCCCCTGACTTGGTGACCAATTTAACTCAATCCAGCTATTATCAGTCATCTTCAGGTTCAGGATAAACTGAGGAGTTCTTGCCCGAATCTGTGTTTCATCTTATGTAAACACTTATAGGAGTTTTCAATCCGTGTCTTGGTATATTCGTTTTCTAGGAAATTGTCAGTTATCATCACTTCAAATGAGAAAAGAGGGCGGTAAACCAAGCCTATACAGGCCAAATAAAATGGATATCGATATAAAAAAACGACGAAAATAATAAATAAAAAGATATTATCATTTTTTTGGGGTAAACGACCGCTTGTTACTTCAAGTAGGAGTTGACAAATATTATTGTACTTTTTTTGTTGTTGATAAAACAAAAAAAAAAGTAGTGTTGAGATATCGAAACCCAGAGAGATGAGATTTTAAACTGATATTTCAAGTACACCAATGGCCCCAAAAAAAATCATCAATATTCATTTATTTTTTGCTGTATCATATATGTAGGTATCATATGCGATACCCAGACGTATGCGGAGTTTCGCTACCTAATTTAATTTGACCCTGTTTATCCAGAGAGAATTCCATCCATGTAATATATTTTTACTTACAAGCGAAATTTTAATAAGCCGCGTAAAATGTTTTCTGTGCAAATAAAATGGTACCGGTACAAAAAATGTTCGTTTTTTTTTCTAATTTCAGATCTGTTACAATGTCGCCGCGGGTTTTTAGGAAAACATAGAATAAAAATGTTTTTAAGGGAAGGTAATTTGTGTTTTTATTATTTTGTGCTTCTGAATGATCTGGCTATAAAGGGTTACTTCATATCGGGAGTAGGGTAAGCCTGTTAGGGCGTTTGTGCACTACACGGAATTTTACGGTCCGGCAGTCCAATTTTTCAGTCGGATCATTCGACCAGACTGGTGTTGTGTCTGGCGGGCAATTGCCCAAGTCGGTTCGGATTGTCGGTTAGTCTTATATATGTGAATCCCGCGGTAACTTAAATAGCGCGATGCAGGATTTGTGACGTCAGGTCTCTGATGCGTAGTTCGCATGTGCCGATGTAGATGCCGCCGCAAGATTTTACATCCGGAAGAAAAAATTCCGTGTAGTGCACAAACGCCCTTATATGCTTGACGCCTTGCCTTGAGAAGCGCTGGGCGTCGGGAATCCCAGGCTGATTCCCGGCCACTGTATGAGCAATGGGTAGCTCACCTCCGATAAGGACCAGGCCCGGGTCGACGGAGCGTTGCGTTGCACGCGCGCCTCTTGATAATTTTTTTCAGGCAAAGTTTTATTGGGTTTTTCTATCTGGGATTTCTCAATAGCTATCCCGAGTCTGGATGTGTTTCGGTGGTTATTCCAACCAGCCCACCTCCCTCCAGAAGTTAATTAAATCCTCTGGTCTGTTCAGAACATGAAGATCTGTACCATACGGTACACCTCTTCCTAACCCTTCGGGTAAACAAGGCGTGATTTCATATTATAGAATAGTTAAGCGGAATAGGTTACTAAATATATCTACGTCTTGTATTTTATAGCATTTTATGTCATCCCGTCTTTGATATTTTTGTAGTAAATAGATGTATACTTATGTGTGTTGTTTTATATTTTAAAACAAAGCACGTCAAGCTATATCTGAGGAACACAGTATCTCACTAACAATGTACCAAACTTTCTGAAATATCTCTTTGCTAAAGCCGAAACTAAGTTAGTGCTAAGAAAACGTTGGAAATACTGAGTACTTATCATCTGCATTCAGTGCTTTTGTTCTGCCTTGCCTTTTGTCTGACTTGTCAGAATAAGATGATATAAGGGATAGTAGAAATAGTAGGTACTTTATAAGGGACTAGTTGTATTCTTGAATTAGTTTATTTGAAACTTGTTCAACAACATTATAATCTCAGGGAAGAAATTTCGAGATATGTTTTATTATTAAAAGATTTCATTAAAAAAATCCATAGTAGCTCCACTAAGTTCTCGTATTAATAGGTCGTGCCGATACTATACCAGAAATGGGGCTAACTCCCAATAATTTACTAAAACCATAGCTTGTGGTACAACATCCGGATAAGTTCTAATAATAATAGATTAATTCATACCATATACATAATGCTCCACCATGCTATAATAACAGCCGCCCAGGTCGATCTATCAGGTTAAGCTTCGCTTGCCGGGGTTGGTCCGTGGATGGGTGACCATCTTTACATACCGAGACTCCTCCTTGCTTCGGAAAGCACGTTAAGCCGTTGGTCCCGGCTGTCATTCGTAGATCTTTGACAGTCGTTACGAGTCGTCAGAAGCCCGAAAGTCTGACAACCAGTCTTACCAAGGGGTATCGTATTATCCAGTTACTGGGTTGTGGAGGTCAGATAGGCAGTCGCTCTATATAAAATACTGGTATTCAGCTGCATTCGGTTAGACTGGAAGCCGACCCCAACATGATTGGGAAAAGGCTAGGCAGAATGAATAATGACATAATGCTCCATCTATACTATAATTATGTTTGTTTGTATGTATGTAGGAGGTAATCTCCGGAGCTATCAGTTGGAATCGAATAAATATTTTTGCATTGGATAGCCCAATTCATGACGAAGGTAACATACGTACGCTATGACCCTTAGGAGCCGAACAAAAAGAAAAAACCACAAAGAACGCTAAGAGAAAATGAAGTAACAGCGCGGGCGGGCGATGGGTTGCGACTCGGTGGGTCGGGGTCGAAATTTCACGCGGGTGAAGTCGCGAGCCGAAGCTAGTAATATTAAACCTTTATTTTTCATATTCCATAACTCTAGCGTTATATTCTATAAGTAGAAATAATATAAAAAGCCCTGGAATATGTGGTCCAAAAATGCATAGTTTCGAAGATAGCATCAATCATAATTAATTTTTATCGATGTCGAATTATTTTATATGAAAAATTAAAACAAAAAAAAAAGATAACCGAAAAATAATTCATAATATTCCAGTTGATTCTTCGATAAGGTCTCATTCATACCCTAGAGTTATGGTATATAAAAAAAACACTTTGTATAGAGGAGAGGGTTAAAACAGGAAATATAACGCGGACGAAGTTGTGGACCGAAGCTAGTTTTAAATTTGTTCATAGCGGCATTCTGATACAACAACACGCGTTACTATGCATTTATGTAATACGCAGTCATCTTTCAATTTTATGAATCGCATATTTTCTTCAGTCAGCTGAGGCGGTGCCAAGAATACATTGTTAACTCTGCGACCTTATAGATCGTGAAGTTTTAGTATGCAATGCGTGCACGCTGCCAACCCCTGCCTTTCAACATTGAAATATGATGTCATTTTAAAGAAATTGCAAGCTTTTACACCCGTTTTTGTGGAGTGTCCTACTTTATATGAAGAAGAAAGACAAAAGACCCTGGTGATACATTTATGGAAAGAACATATCACCACATTTAGACTAACTTAACAACAGCTGCGTACAGTTATAGCAGCCATAACTGGCCACGGGGCTTTTAATAAAATCCTCTTTGTTTTAGAGGTCACAGACAGTTTGCTGTGCAGGGCCTGCATGGAAGAAGACGAGACAGCAGCATTTTAGAAGCACATGAGTGCTTCTAAAATGCCCGATTGTCGCCACTTAAAGTACAACGGTAACCCAGGTACCCTCCGTGAGATTGTCAGGAACATCAAGGCGTTGCTTGCTATTCCCAACTATGTTGGGTTCGGCTTCCAGTCTAACCGGATACAGCTGAATACCAGTATTTTACATGGATCGACTGCCTATCTGACCTCCACAACCCAGTAACTGCGTAATACGATACCCCTTGGTAACAATGGTTCTCAGACTTGCGGGCTTCTGACGACTCGTAAAGACTGTCAAATACTGTCAAAGATCCACGAATGAAAGCCAGAGGCACGGAGGAGTCTCGGTATGTAAAGATGGTCACCCATCCACGGACCAACCCTGGCAAGCGCAGCATCACCTGATAGATCGACCCGTGCGGCTGTTATTATTTACCCACGAGCTCCTCCTCCTCATTAGAAAAAACATACCTACCATTTAATACGATACCTACCTAATATGCGTTAAAACCAACCCCTTCAAAACCATGTAGAATGGGACATAGCTACTCCATAAAAATGGAAAATGTCTGTCACCCCTCCCCTTCGAGAAACATTGGCTCAATGTTCAGGAGACAAAATGACGTCACAAATGATGAGTAGTCATAACCCATGAATGTTTTATGTTTATAACCTCCTAACACCAGAATAACTGGAAAATTGATATAGGTAGACGAGTCATGTTCAACAAAGACTTGAATTTGGTAAAATACATAATAGAATATTTACCTACATGTTTATCTTTTTTAAAGCCTTTTGAGCACTATACGTTGACACTTGACAATGAGATTGAACACACACATAACATAACATCACGCCTGTTTACCCCGAAGGGTTAGGCAGAGGTGACCTATATAGTACACCCACCTTTGGCCAGTTATGTTTGCCTATTGCCATCAACCGGACAGGAATCGAGACTCCGGGGTGCTGTGTTCTGTTACAATAGAGAACATGCATTTAATTCAAAACTTATTCATTATTTAAATATAAATTATATAGGGTGGCCGGAACATTGCCGTCCAAAAATAAAATTAAGGTCCCTCGTATCGTGGGGTATCCGAATCCATGTGTGTTCCGCGACTTTTCATAGTTTTCGAGTTTTCTTTTTTCTGTATTTTTTGATGTCTCACTAAGGCAACTTTATAAGTGCGATTTCTGCTTAAATAAAGCACAAAAACAATTTAATTTATATGATTTGGGGGTAAAAAAACTTCAAAAAACAGATGTAAACAAAGCAGAAACGGACGTTTGAACTGAAGTAGGAAATTGTTAGAGTTTCATAATTTTTTTGAGCAACAAACAGTAGTTGAATTTAACTTTTAATACTTTTCTTAGGTTTATTTTAATGTCTTTGATTGATTCAGTGAAAAAAAAATGACTAGCATATTTCTTATTGTTCATAAAAGGTTTATTTTTATGGACTCTGTTAATAAATAATTTAGGCCTCCAGGAAAGAGCTCACAGGCGGTCTCGACGTCTTAACAAAATACAAAGGTTTAGTTCTCATCCCACTTACTTTACATAATCCCTGTCCTCTGTCCCTTCTGCATAACTAATCTTTGTCAGAAACCTTTTTTCCTTAGGCCTATCATCCACGATGCTACTCAAAAGTAACGTGTTACAAACTCAAATCTCCAGTGAGTAACCAGAATGTCACAGTAGGTAGTAGTATTTTAATGGTGGTCCTTATACGACGTAAGCAATGACAACCTAGTTAATAACGCGTTAAAAAGTCGCCTCATGTACGGACTGCCATTATTGGGCAATGGACCAGGCATCGGCATCACAACCGTTTTCCCCGAAACCCAAATTTTGCTAGTTATGTTCAAATCCCATGTAATATGGGGGAGCCTATTTTAAGAATAAGAATAATTTATTTGCAGAAAATACAAGTGTTACCAGTTGTAAAAGTTGGTGGTTTATTGTACAGTCCAAATTTTTCCTGTTTAGGGCATGAAAAGTAATTTCACATTAATACCTATATAGTACCTACTGATTTTAATAATACAAGATTATACCTATTTCTAATAGAATTTTTAAATTAAGATATATTTTAAGTTACAAATAAATATAAATACTACAACAACACTTTTCCCGACCTGGAAATCGAACCCGGGATCTTATGCTCAGCAGTAGCGCTTGTGGCCACTAGAGCACCGAAGCTAAATACTAGAGCTGTGAAATTCTGGCTACTCATTGGTGACGTCATTTTGTAACACGTTACTTTTGAGTAGGGTCGTGGATGATATACCTTACTGTCTTGTACTAAAGACAGGTCACAGTAAAGCGTCTCGTCGTCTTAATTTTACTCTTGGATTAATGAAAGCTTCATTAATATAAACATTTTAAACATTTTTTTCTTTAATGATTACTGGATTTTCTTTTGGAGCTGTTTCTGTGATTGTGAAGTTTAGGTGTTTATTTACTTTTTGCATTCAATGCTATTTTAAAGAACTCGCTCCATGTTAAATTCTGGTATTCAGCTGTATCCAGTTAGGCAGGAAGCTGACCCCAACCTAGCCTAGGAAAAAAGCTATGCAGATAATGACTATTTTAAGGCTGATGGCTACTGGGAGTCTGTTGTGCCTTTTTTTCCCGCTTAAACCTAATGTTTAAGCATAAAATAAAATAAGATATACATAAATACATAAAATAAGGAGGAGCTCGTGGCTAAGTAATAACAGCCGCACTGGTCGATACATCAGGTTAAGCTGCGCTTGCCAGGGTTGGTCCTTGGATGGGTGACCATCTTTTCATACCCTGAGACTCCTCTGTGCTTCGGAAAGCACGTTAAGCCGTTGGTCCCGGCTGTCATTCGTGAATCTTTGACAGTCGTTACGAGTCGTCAGAAGCCCGAAAGTCTGACAACCAGTCTTACCAAGGGGTATCGTATTACCCAGTTACTGGGTTGTGAAGGTCAGATAGGCAGTCGCTCCATGTAAAATACTGGTATTCAGCTGCATCCAGTTAGACTGGAAGCCGACCCCAACATGATTGGGCTCACTTCACCTAGGTTTTCACGGTGAGATTTTTAAAGCTACTAAAAACTGTGAACCCAGTTTACTTCCAAAAGTGTGAAAGCTATTGGAAGAAACAATTTCGTTTGTCGATATTCGTTTTAGAACGGATTGAAGATCCAAGTGCAGAGAAAATGTATTTACCATCCACAGAGACTTCGTTTCGGTTTTCGATATCCCAGATAATCCTAATCTAACCGAATTTTGTTGAAACTGTTTTGAGATGGGGTTTTGGTCTGCATCCATAGTGCAATATCTATATCTATGGTCGATACTTAAATAGAATTAAACATCACGATTGTATTCCCCGAAAAGGTAGGCAGAGCTGTATCTATACTATACTAATATTATAAAGAGGTTAAAGTAGACCATTCACGGTTCATACAAAGTTCGGCCCAAAAGTCAAAATGCCAGCCAAAGAAAAAAAAGGTATCACCACTATTGGGGAAGTCCGTCCGAGTATTTTTTACTACAGCACTAAGTCTCTACAGGCATTCCTTCAGCTGATTTTTTTGTTGAAAAATAGGATACCCGTACGTTTTATTTGAAAAAAATATTGCTTATATTTAAAAATTATAGCTTGTTGGGATGAAAAAATAAAGTCAGGGCTTCGATAAATTATTTTTATAATACAATAAAGGTGTTTGTTTGCATGTAAGTTTATATGTAGGGGGTATCTCCGGAACTACCAGTCGGTTTTGAAAAATTATTTTTGCATTGGGCAGCCCAATTATTGAGGAAGGTTAGGAAGAAAAGCTATGCAACATCACGCGATGACCCTTAGGAACCGACCAAAACGAAAAAAAGTCTGAAAAAACGAAGTAATAGCGCGGGCGATGAGATGCGAAGCGGCGGGCCGGGGGTCGAAACACGCGGACGGAGTCGCGGCAAAAGCTAGTCTTGAATAGTATTATAGAGGTATGAGGAACAGGATGTAAAGTTCACTTATCCTCTATAGAAATGGGAGGATCCTCCGACCAGACGGCTGTTGTATCTGGTGGGCCCGACGATTGACGTCGGAACATTTTATAAATGCTAGTCGCGCGTCAAACTTTGCTTGCGCGATGCAGGATTTAGCGTGACGTCGGTGTGATGCGCTCGCATGTGGCGACGTAGATGCCGCAACAGTATCAACAACACAATGTCGCACGACATATTTAAAAATATGATATTAGGTGTAATAGAGGCAAAAATGTTGCCATCAACCGGGACACATGTTCAGACTGCAGGCAAAATTTCTATTGTAATAGCCCAAATAACACTTTGCCCCACCATCAAACTCGACACCACGTGTTGAGACAATCATCGACCGCTCAGCAACAGAGCAGTAAATATTCAAGTCCATGGGACTTAAATATTTACTGCTCTGTTGCTGAGCGATATTGTAGGACGAAGTTTGTAAGATGTGTTTATCTTCTTCTTATATTATAAAAATGAATTTCTGTTCGTTAGTCTCGCTAAAACTCAAGAACGGCTGGACTGATTTGGTTAATTTTAGTTTTGAAATATTTGTGGAAGTCCAGGGAAGGTTTAAACGGTGAGAAAATATGGAAAAGTGAGGTAGGTAGGGTAGGTAGGTAGGTAGTTATGTAGGTTGGAAGGTAGGTAGGTAGGTACGTAGGTATGTATGTAGGTAGGATAGGTAAATAGGTGGGTAGGGTACGTGCGAAGCCCGGGCGTGCAGCTAGTAGTTATATAAATACAAATAGCAACAGGTATCCTATAGAAGAAACCGCAAAACTAATAAATAGTTTGGTTAATACCTCGCTTCTCTCAGTTAACTTTTAATTACAGGTTAGTAAGCAAGGCTGCACAGCACTGAACATTTACTCGATTCGCTTTGAAAATGTTTTTACTTCAACTTGTTTTTATAAGATACGTTAGGGATTTAATTTATGGAGTGGTTAATCCTTCTGTTTGCAACTAAGAATAAATAAATACTATTTTCATCCCACCATCTCGGAAAGAGTATTTTTAATCTTCAATATCTGAGTGGAAAAGCCGTTTTTATTCTCTAGAGGATAAAGTAAATTGAATTTAGAACATCGTGTGCACTAAGTTTGTGAATTAAAAAAAACATTAAACCTATTTACTGCTACCTCTATGGTGCCGAATATATCATACAACTTTTTTTTAATTTGTTAAAAACTCAGACTCGGAACCTTCTTGGTGTTCTTTTTTCAATTTGCTTTGTACGCGGTTCTTTACGCGGCATTTTTTCACGTCATTGTTAAACCTTATATTAAAAACAAGAAACTTGAAAACAAGTGAAAAAACTAAAATGAGTGATTCTAGCGACGAGGAAGTTTGCTTGACGCCAACAGAATTAACTGAAACTGTTAATAATGCGCAAATGAGCTTTCTCCCTCAACAATCACGCGAGAAGTATTTAAAACAGTACGATATGTTCAACACGTGGCGACTAGCAAAAGGAGCCAAAACTTTCTCAGAAAACGTTTTGCTGGCATATTTTATAGAATTATCCGAGAACAAGAAAGCAAGCACTCTATGGAGTACGTATTCGATGCTAAAAGCAACAATAAAGATGAAAAAAGACAAACATATCGATACCTATCCTAAATTAGTGGCATTTTTAAAAAGAGCCTCATCTGGTCATCAACCAAAAAAATCGAAGGTTTTCACAGTATCTGATATTGAAAAGTTTCTTAACGAAGCACCCGATTCCGTATATTTGGCGGCAAAAGTAAGTCAGTTGCACATTCAGTATCTACTTAAGTATATTAATCTCAATTAAATAGTATACTTAGTAGATGTTGATAGGCATAATTATGCGTTCATATCAATTTTATTCATTTATCTACTACAATACTCTTTACGTTACAGGTTGTTCTTATTATTGGAATAAACGGAGCATGTCGAACTAATGAACTAACACAACTTAATGTCAAAAACATTGAGAAACATTCAGATGACTTACTATTAATTAATTTACCTAATACAAAGACAAAAAGAGACCGCAACTTCGTCATTCGCAAGGAATACGTAACGATTGTTGAGAAATATCAAGCCTTACGCCCGCCTAACACTCCAATCAATCGATTTTTTCTACAGTATCGCAATGGAAAGTGTGTTAGACAGCCTATGGGTACTAATAAAATTGGCAGTATCCCACGAGAAATAGCAACATTTCTTGAACTTCCAGAACCCCTGTTGTACACGGGTCATTGTTTCCGACGAACTTCAGCCACACTTTTGGCTGATTCCGGAGCTGATCTCCTGTCCCTTAAGCGCCACGGAGGCTGGAAGTCCAATGCAGTTGTAGAGGGATACATAGAGGATTCCATCCAAAATAAGTCTAAAATATGTGAAGGCATCGTAGGAGCCATTACACTGAAAGAGCCTCAATCGGATCCTTGGACTGGCCCTTCTACATCAAAAATAAGCCGTTATGAAACACCTAACCATCTCCCTCTCTCTCCAACATTCACGCCAAGGGAATCCGATGAATCGGTACAACTATTAAGTATGACAGATAGTTTACCGAAAAACAGTACACAAGTGACTAACACCAATATTACAGTACCAAACAAAAATATTACACTCAATTTAAATAACTGTAGCAACGTTACTTTAAAATTTTCTTAATTATACCTTAGTAATATTTTGTTATAATTTAAAGATTATTCTATATTACTTACCTGTCATAATGTAGTAATTAATACCTAAACTGAAATAAAAGTGTACCTATCTTGTGATTGTAAACGTTTTTTTTTTTTGCATTTAGTCATTTCCTCGCTGAGGTGGAATGAAAAGTTACGTGTTGCACTCGAGTGCAAAGATTTTTCACCTCGTGCTCTTTTGATTCCCTCGCTAACGCTCAGGATTCTAATTTTGAATCACTCGCTACGCTCGTGATTAAATTTTAGAATCCTTCGCTTGCTCGGTCATCAAAATTGAACACGCGGTTAAAAAGCAACTTTGCACTCTTGTATAACAAATAACTATTATCTACCAAAAGTGGTAATAATGACAATTTATGTGGTGCTTGTGGTCATTCTTATCCTCTGATAACAAGATTATCTTCTATATTATACAAGAAATGTATATATTTTTACGTTTCAATGTATATATTTTTATGGAACTGGCCTCGACGGCAGTGGCGGGGGGAGCGGCGACAGTTCCATATAAAACTATGCATTTGAACGCGTCGCCGCCGCTGACTTCGTGTCCACGGCCTAACAGAAACTAGCCAAACCAAGTATTACATTACTCATATAATATAGAATATAATGTTATATGATAATTTTATATAATAAATACCACAGCACTGGTATTCTTATTGGGTCCGATGTGAATGCTGTGCACACACACTTCAGAGTGTCAATGTACGATGAAAATTTCCATTCTCAAACAAACATTACACTTCCAGCTCGATACAAACCCAACAGTGCATCGAAAGCAAATTAAATTAACTTCGAAAATGTTGAACTCTAATTCCTTTGTATTCTGTAGAATTTCTTGAAAACTCCAAGAAGTGGATTCAGTAAGGCATGTTTACATAATGAGTGCTTCCTTTGAAAACTTTCCGGAGATCCAAATAAAAATATTTATATAGCAACTGGCTGGCTCTTCGAAACTTCGAGCTCAGGTTTTTTTTTTTGCTAACTACTGAGATACAGACATCTCAGTAGTAACGTTATCTCAGCATTGGAAAATTGAGTGAAGACGAATTTTTTCGATAAGTTTTATTAAGATTAAGATTTAATTTCGAAAGTCAGTGTCTTTGGTTTAGAATTTTCGTTTTTTGCCACCGACTTCCGAAATAATTTCCGAAGTTATTTTTCACTTTCTAGTGTTTTTTTTGGAAGTCGGTTGGTTTTTTTTGTGAAAAGTTTTTATTTTTCACTTTTTAGTGGTGGTACCTACCCTCCACAAATTCGAATATAACGACCTGATACGTAAATAACAGTGACAGGAATATGTATAAACATCATCCACATAGACTAAGTGGGAAAAAACGTATTATTGCAGATAACTCAAAAAGTACCCAAGCAAAGTTAATAAAATTTATATGGGACCACCTCGAGATCATATACCCTTTCAAACAATTTTTTTTTTTTAAATTAGTAATTCCGCCTTTTTGGAAGTCGGTTAAAAAATAAAATCATTTTCATATTTAACAGAACTTATGGCCGGGCTATGTCTAAGTTAACTTTAAGAATAACTTAGTTTTAAGTTAATATTGTAATACTACTTGCTGCGCCCTAACAGCGTCATGTACTATTAAGGGTTTAGCCTAGTCATAGCCTACACCTAACTGTAGAATAACTAAATAACCATTTGACAAAAAATTCACTAAATAACTCTTAAGGGAAACTTTGCAAGAAAATCGCTTTCGAATTTAGCTTTTGTAGGCATTTTAATACATTGTTCATGAATAATATTGAGTCTTGTATTTTAATACATTGTTCATGAATAATATTGAGTCTTGTATTTTAATACATTGTTCATGAATAATATTGAGTCTTGTATTTTAATACATTGTTCATGAATAATATTGAGTCTTGTATTTTCTGCCTTCGCAAGCTATTCGCGGCTACTTTTAGTCAGTCGAATAACGTTGAAACGTCATGTGAATTATGTAGGTAGGTACACACTACAAAATATATCAATCAATCAATCAATCATTTATTTTCAGATAGGTAAATACAATCCACTATTGTTAGTAAAGACAAAAACAACTTACAAACTAGTATTAGTCCATACACCTTTTTCATAAAATAAAATCAAATTCAATACACATGTCAGAAAAAATAATAATAATAATTCAGAATAATAATTAATTACACACAATAATCAATACAACGACACACACTACTTCTGGGCACATATATAAGTATGTAAGTTTAGCTTCATTAACCATGTTATTTCTACTCAGTACCTACTCAAATCTTTGTCATTATTTCTCTTTTACTATGTAATTTTGAGTTTCAAAGTTATAACCAATGTTGGCCACGTTTAGCAAACTATCAACTTTCAGTAAAATAAAACATAGTCTTCTATATTTTTTTGTTTATAAAGGAGTCTGCCCACTACACCGTACCATAACATGACCGTGCGTGAACTTATCAGGCACGGAAAGAAACATGACAGATACTACTATGCCTGCTAGAACATATCAACAGCGTATCATGTCTGTGCATAACGGTTTTAGTAACCGTAGCATCCCCGTATCATCCGCGTGTTATATCCGTACGGTTCCCGTTCACTCGGTTGTAATAGTTCACCTGTGTTTTGCGTATGGCAGACGCGTCAGGAAGAGCAGGTGATTATTTTTGTTGAGAAAATTATTTCCTATACCATTGGCTGTAAGAAAATTGACCGTTTATAACCCGTTTACAACACAACGAGTTTAGAATGGTCATCTTACGCGGTTATAGCCCGCTCACCATTTCACCTCCTGCGCATTTCACCGGTTTGGCAACGTCGTGTGCCATGCACGGAGCGTATCACCACCGGCAAAATACTCTCAACAATTGTTGATGCTCCTTGCATAGCTCGCAACAGTGCTAATTGGTGACGGAAGAGTCTAGTATAGTACTCATACTTTTCAATACAAAGAATATTAATTTGCCTGACACATTTCTAGCATGGTCATGGTATGGTGTAGTGGGCAGACTCATTTAACCTTTAGTATGCCGTGGATACTCGCGTGACACAATGGATTTTTTATTGTGTATGTTAATGGAACGAAAGAAAATCGTACAAGCACCCTAATGGTGAATTCTGAGAAATACCCACGCAATCAATGGCGCCCACGCAATATTCTATACCTCTCCAAAGCCGTAAGAGGACGATAACATCTGCTATCTCGGTAAAAGATACCATGCCTTCGGGCTAACAGAAAATAGATCTGTTTTCTATTTGTATACAGCGTGGCAGGGACATCTACGTGAAAACGGTTACCACGTATTCAGTACATCATTCTGAGCCCCCCACAATAGTGCAATACCTACACGGTCAAAATGTATGGAACAGCAAGAACAGATTTTTTTTTCAATAACCGATGAAAAATAACAGACAGACTTAGTTTTGCATTTCTAATATTAGTATTTAGGTATACCAAAAACTTATATTTCCTTACGTTTCTTAATAAATAAGATCCATAACTGCATTCAAAATGTAAAAAATAGTAATTAATACAATGCCCCAGGATTGGAAAAAGTGATGGATGACATTGGAAGAAGAAAAATGGAGGTTCGTTTCTAAAATTAAACTAAATAAGTAACCGATAAAAACATCTCGGTAAATAAATAACTTGTTTAAGAGTAACGATGCTAATGGAAAGCGTACAGAAATAGTGACAGTACCAGATTGAACGGATGCAGCATCGTTTTGTTCCGAGCAGTCGGAATCTGTCTCGCGGAGAATTTTATCCAGACCCGTCTTGTAGCGAATAAACCGATATTCGGTTTTAGATAAAATGCACAGTCAGGGAAATTAATTGTTTATAAAATTGACACGTCAATTCGACGTATTATAGCCATGTCAAACAACTGTCAAAAAAGTACAGTTGTGATTCGAATATACAGACGATTTTAGTGGATAGTATTTTTTATTTTAACAAATACATTTTCGAGACTTTAAGAATAATATTCTTAGTAAAATTATATTTTTTAAGATGTATTGTTAACATCCATTACCTACTCTGTTCTTGCTCGACCTAAAAAAAAAACAATCAGATTAAAAATTAAAAATGGGCCAGTCATTCAAAAATAAGAACTTTCTTGAAAAAACACTAAGCTGAATTTCAAACAGTCGAAGTCAGTGTGGCGTGAAATGTACAAATTACAGTCGAATAAAAAAAAGACAAGGTAGAGCCTTTTATTTTGCCACGAGGGGATTAAAGAAAGCCTCCGAGTGGGTGGTTACGCACTAGACTTTAAAAGCGCGACGTTTAATTGAAAAGAAAAGAAAAAAAATCTTAAGAAATAAGCAGTACCTTTGTACTCATATTTTAATTATGTCGTTCTATTATGTATTTTACTGTGTGTACATAAAAAATAAAATAAATAAATAAAAAATATATGGTGTCACACTGCTATGGGACCTTATTATACAGGGTGGATTTTTGAGACGCAGTAAGGGCGTACCTTAATCGTTGTAAGGGCAGATACCTTAAAAGTATACGCGTATTCGATCGGTTTTTTTTTTTTTTTTTGTTTATTTTCGGCCAGTATATCCATCGTAAAAAAGTAAGTTCGAGTTTCATTTCCTACGAAATGTATTGGAAAAGTTCTTTGCGATTTTCTAGTACTCAAACCTCTTTTGGTCCGATAGAGTTTTTTGGAACAGCAACAGGGTCGATTGGCATCAAAAATAGTTTGTGAAAACTGCCCATTTTCTTGCTAACTACTCGTATAGTCTGTAAATGCAGATCAAAATGTCTGAAAAAGTTAAGGACAGTCTCCTAAGACCGTTTTCTTGTAGCGAAAACGGATATGGTACCTGTCCTTACTGCCCCATCTCAAAAATCCACTCTGTATACAAGGTGGAGATGACAATACAACAATAAATTAAACTTTGTTTATAATATATTGAGGTTCCCAGTCTGCATACAAAAATTAATTAAATATACCAATAGTATAGTTACTCTAGATGGTCGGCTGATCAGCAAGTTTGAAAAAGCACTTTTTTAATTTCGATGTTAGGATTTATTTAATTGTTTTAATACTCCCATGCATTAGTATTATTTTCATTTATTGTCGTACGGTATCCGCCGTATTTAGGTATTACTGCCGATGGTAATATTTCTTTATAATCTGAGCTAAATTGAATAAAAAATGCAACCACAATTTACAGCGATAATCTACTTTTGCTGCAGTTAATCCGAGAATTCAGCAATATATCACGAAATTGCTCATAAAATATTCAGTTAGGTCTGGTAAAACTGGATTTTTAATGTTCATGTCACGTTGTTTGAAAGTAATAAAAAACTAAAACTATAACTAAGTACTAACAACTACCGTAAAACTACGTCACGCGATTTTCAAGTCATAAACAGTAACATTGCAGTCAACTTAAAGCTGAATTTTATGCTTTTATGTTTGCTGTTTCCAGCACAGAATTCTTCCTACTCTAAGCTAGTGTTTGGTGTCGCTAACTGCGCGCGTTTATTTCACTATGTGTATTAACGAACTATTGCATTCTTCCACACAATGAGCGTTAAGCATTCATACTCTACATATTATACCTAATAAAATATAATAATATGTGTAACCTATCACTACTGTTAATTATCTTTAAAAAAAATGTTAATGGCTATGATAAATGTAAAATTATCCGAGGAGATTGGCGCTGATAGCCGAAATACAGATTTGCCTAGTTCGGCTACAGATGCTTTTCAAATAGATTTTTTTCAGATTGTTTTAAAAATGTTTTTAAAATTAAACGAAAGCTACCATTTATTGATAGCTGGGCTATGGAAGTCAGATAGGCAGTCACTCCATGTAAAATACTGGCATTCAGCTGCATCCGGTTAGACTGGAAGCTGACCCTAACATAGTTGGGAAAAGGCTGGGCAGATGATGATGATGAATGAAAGCCAAGTGCAGTGACTAGGTTAAAAAAATCCGGTCTGCATATGTATGAAATACGCAGATAATCAAATGGTTTTTTTTTTTTAATATTCAATAGAAAAGGTTGAGGGACTATTATTGGAATTTCTGCCATGCTTTCACAATCCACCTATAAATATGTACTTTCCCATTAAACCTTTATAAAAGGCAGTTCAAAGAAACTTCATCAATTCTCATCAAATATTCTGACCAAACCATGCCCCATATATTACTGTCTAAAGTAACAATCCACTTCTACTTCTGAGGACATAAAAAATGCCACTAATGCCGCGATTGACGAAGCCGCCTATTGGGACCAACTCATCTAACATAATATAATATTTTTACCTTTGCCATCAACTCGAAAAGAAAAAGAAGATCAAGGCAGTTCCCAGCGTTTTTTTTCCAACGACCGCGGCGTTTCAAAAATCCAGTGCGTTTAAAGGAAAATCCGCGCGGCGAAACATATCCAAAAATCTCGCGATTATTTCTTGATCACTTAACTGAATATCAAAAGCTTTGTTACAGATTTTTATCTAAAATTCAAATTCATGCGGCGTCGCGGGGCAAACGACGAATTTAATATTTCATGCTACTACTGAAATATGTCTGCCTTTTAGATACTTCAATCGAATTATGTTTACGAGAGCATTTATCTTATTTTGATTTAAAAGGTTTTTTTAGGATTTAGTTATTTAGTAACCTATTAACTATTTCACGTCACCAATCAAACCTTTTCCCAACTATGTTGGGGTGCAGCTGAATACCAATATTTTACGTGGAGCGACTGCCTATCTGACCTCCACAATCCAGTAACTGGTTAATACGATACCCCTTGGTAAGACTGGTGGTCAGACTTTCGGGCTTCTGACGATCCGTAAAGACTGTCAAAAATCCACGAATGACAGCCGGGACCAACGGTTAACGTGCTTTCCGAGGCACGGAGGAGTCTCGATGTGTAAAGATGATCACCCATCCACGGACCAACCCCGGCAATCGTAGCTTAACCTGATGGATCGACCCGTGCGGCTGTTATTACTTAGCTACGAGCTCTTCCTTACTTATTTCACTTCACCCAAAGAAACTAAAAAGGCAAAAATACAAAAAAAATAATCTCCGAAGCATTTTTTCTGAAAATAAATTATACTCCGCATCCCTGTTTTACATTTTACTGCAAAATCGCTCACTGTAGTTTAAACTATGCAAAGAAGCAAAAAGGTAAATTTAAACTATAAACTTTATGATGCCATTCGAGTAACATATTTGCATGAAAGTGTTAGTGTAGACAGTTCTGAAATCTGACTGCTAAAGTATGTAAAATCAAGATGAAATAGCATCAAGCTTAATATGTTCCCCGTAAGGGGTATGGAAAGGTGAATAGTTCACTTATATTTCACCAGATATGTTATCTGTTCCAAGTAGACAGATCTTGAACGCGGATTAGATGTGCTGAACGTTTTCAATTTCATTGGTGAAATCCTCACTTAAATGTGCTGACCGCGTTTAGTTGCATTGGTGAAATCTACACTAAGTTAAATATTACTAACTATACAGAACCACATAAACACAACACCTTCCGGAATAAATTCTCTAAATGATAATGAAAACCGCATCAAAATCCGTTCAGTATTTTAAAAGCACAACGCGGTCACACTGACAAACACGAAAAGTGACTTCAATTTACAACATGTATAGAGTTACGTAATAAAACAATGTGGAATATCAAAGCCCGGTCCTCTGCAATATTTATGTCTGTAAATTCTAGTTTTACCTGAAAACCCCTTACCTAGAGAGGCAAAACTAGTTTGGCAACAATAAAGTTTATGTCGCAGCGGTGGAACATATTTCTATGAAAGTGTAACGAAAGGGAAGCTAGTTCTGCAATACTAAGTAGAGGAACTTTGAGTGACGGGGATAACAGAAAATCAAGTCTGTTTTATTTAGTTTGAGTCTTCAAATCTTTTTGAGAAGTGAAACTTCAGGCGGCGGCGGCGGTTCGATAATTGGACGACAATTGAGAGTGAAGATTTGGATTTTAAGGATCATTTAGAGAATTTATTCCGAGAGGTTTATAATGTATAAAACATTAAGATTAATTTTACATATAATAAAAAAATCTTGATGTTGTGACAAGTCGTAAAAACCGTGCGAAACAGGGGCGTGTTGCTAGTAGTAGTTGTAAAGGCCTGCCTCGTTGGTCTAGTAGTCGCAAGCGTTACTGCTCAGCATGAGACACTGGGTTCAATTCCCGGGTCGGGCAAAGTTTTATTGGGTTTTTCCATCTGGAATTTCTCAGCCCCCGAGTCTGTATTTGTGCCCGATTGATGGCACTAGGCTCCCTGTCTATTACGTGGGACTTAACATAACTGGCGAAATGAGTGTGTAATATGGGGTACAACTCTGTCTAACCCTTTGGGAAATACAGTCGTGATGTTATATTTTGTTATGAAAAGTTATAAAGGAATGTTATGATAGACACTATTGGCTTAAATTCGCAAAAAAAACCTTAACCTTTCAGTTAATTTTAGAGATTTTTCTTGAACAGGAATGCATGCAGGATGGTTTTATCATAAAATTGAAAATTTAAATACGACACAAACAAGGACAATTCCAGGTGATACTGCAGTATCGGTTCAAGGTTACTATGTTCTATTAATATCATTGAAGTAACAGAATACTAAATTTCGAATCGATCAGACCTGTGTAAGATGCGCACATCATCAAATAGAAAAGTGCTGATAATCTTCAAACGGCTGAACCAATTTTCTTGAATTGTAGCTAAAAACACTCTCGATCAAGACACCTTTAAACAAAAAAATAATATTCAAAATCGTTTCAGCCGTTTGGGAGCTACGAGGGAACGGATAGATACACAGATACACACGTTAAACTTATAACACCCCTGTTTTTCCGACGGGTGTTAGAAATAAAATATTTTTAACACTATTGATTCTTAGTTTAAGTAGTAGATTTTTCTTATTGTTCACTCCAAGAAGGTGCATCAAGATAACACCATTTATTTTATATTTCATCTCTATTCCCTTTGTAAGAGGAGATATCTGATTGTTCTCTCTCAGAGTGACTTATCTCCACAACAGCCCTTATATTACACGAGTGGTCGTACTTAGTCTACCGACAAAATCGCTTAGCCAGCTCTTTTGTCTCTCCTGAAAACTGATCAGGATACTCGTCTCGAGAATATTCAATTTCAAGTAGGTATGCAATCTTGTAAGCCTTATTTTGCATCTCTGGAAGACTTACCGGATGTCGATATAATGTCAAGTGAGATTCTTGAGACAATGTTGTAGAAAAAACCATAGTACTATAACAAAATGGGTCAGGTTCGTGAACGGGCGCCGTCAGTAGGGACTGGTCATCTTTTACCCCTTCTTCTGGTCTTGGTTCTTCTTTTTTATCTTTTTTTTTTTTTCTGGCCCTTCTTGTAGTACAATATGTTTTGTTGTGTGCCTTTGTCTGTGTCTGTGCTAAATAAATTTAATTTCTTTCTTTCTTTTCTTTCTTTTTTAGCTGCCATGGCTTATTGTGATTAATATTTTTAATTGTTTCTTCATATTTTTATTACGGACGCTTTTAACGTTCTGCATCGTTCTCACATGTATAATTTCAACATGAATTGTGTAACCAATATTTTGTAACCAAATTTTAATTTAAAAGAGTGTCCGTGGAGTTTCTTGCCCGTTCTTCTATGGAGGTATCTACTACGCTTTGGAATGGGCAACTAGCTTCATCTTTCAGACTGACCGACCTTCTTGAAAATTCAAAAATGCCTGTAATTGGTTTATTTGAAACAAGCTTCTGCCCGCGACTTCGTCCGCGTGAAAATTCGGACCCAAATTTCATTTTGCTCGGCTTCTAAGGGTCGTAGCGTGATGTTACATAGCCTATAACCTGGCCGGGTATTTTCTCGACAGATTAGTAAAGTTTGCATCAAAATCCGTTGAACCGTTTTCACGTGATGCGCTTACAAATAAACAGACAAAGAGATAAACAGACAAAAATTCTAAAAACTGTTGGAACGTGTTCTGTTATCGATCTAAGTACCTATCTCCAGCCAACTTTTTTTCGAATAACTTCCATGTACAGACTTTCGACCCTCTTCAGCTTTATTATAATTATGTATAGATAAATGGTTTGATTTTAAGTTTGAGTTTGAAAAGACAATGGATTAGAGAGCTGGAATTAAACTAGAAGCATCGGAGGCTACAGAAGTTCAAGGGTAAGACCTGGATGAGACTCGTACAGACCAAGGAAGCTTTGTGCAAACGGGAGGAGACCTACACTCAGCTGTGGGTGGAACAAGACTGCCAATGAATGATCGGAGTATAATTTATAGGCAAATTACTTATTGTTTATGATAAAACAGATACTGCAAGTAGATTCAAAGAGCCTCTGCGGTTAAGGGGGATCCGTCAAAGAAGCCCGAGAAAATTGAAGCCCGAGATTTCTTACGTTTTCTGCTAATTGTAGCGCTGTTTCACGTTGTATGTTGATCAAAATAATTATGCGGTAATTATGATAGAATATTACGAAATTATAATCATTAAAACATCAATATTGCTCTCGAAATTATATTTCATAGAAATTTGACTGTTTTGAGAAAATATGATGATTTGCAGCAATATACATTGGGCTACATTGAAGGAATGACCATCACAAGGTCGATGTAGGACCATACACATGTGTTATTTTCAAAATTGTCCACACGACAAAGACAGATAATGCAATATAACAAGCTATTTTTAATGTCACCTGAGCTTCTGAGCTTACCTACCTGAGTCGAGAATCACATCGTGGAAGGAATGACAAATACGCGTACCTCGTAGAATAATATGTAAATGTAAACATATATTTATTTACACGTTGATCTAGGAGGGAGATACATGAACAATTTATGTAACGTATCTCACTATTCCCGTATTGACGTAAACCGATTTGTTGACGGAAACGTATATTTTTTTGCACAGGTTTTTCTTTTCGTCTGAAGCGTATGTCTTGTAGTAAACGACTAGACACATCACACCTCGCTGTTGTGTTCATAAATTTTCGTCGAACAACGTAAAATAAACAGGACTCGTTAAGACTGCCTCGTTGGTGTAGTGGTCACTGGTCTACTGCTGAGCATGAGGTCCTGGGTTCGATTCCCGGCTCGGGCAAAGCGATATTGGGTTTTTCTATGTCGAATTTCTCAGTATGAGAATTTCTCAGTATCAGAATTTCTCAGTATCAGAATTTCGGAGTCTGGATTTCTGTCCGGTTGATGGCAATAGGCTCGCCACTTGGTACATGGGACTATGGTACCCGAAATGCGGGTGTACTATAGTTTATTTTACATTCTTCTTGGGGTGAATTTATCCCAAGTACAAACTTAACGTCGTAGTTGAAAAACATGTTCTCCCATACATTCCAACTGCAAGTGTAAGTTGGCCGTGACAGACAGCCAGCCAGCCAAGCACACGAGTGATCATATAAGGGTTCCGTTTTTTCATTGGGACATACGGAACCCAAAAAATTGTAGGATGTCATGCTGCCCTACTAGCATAGTTCTGAGACCTGTAATTACCACATTCGAACTAGAACTTTTAAATTGATTTACCTTCGATACAAAGTTGAAATGTTTTATCGTGAATACAATCGTCGTAATTACATAATAATATGACAATTAATAAACATATGTAACTATGAATAGAGCTGAAACTATCTTTAATATTAACATAATTATTGCCTCGGTGGCCTAGTGGTCGCAAGCGCTACTGCTGAGCTCGAGGTCCTGGGTTCGATTCCCGGTTCGGGCAAGTCTTACTTGGTTGTTTTTTTGCTCAGTAGCAGCCTGGAGTCTGGATTAGTGCCCGGTTGGTGGCAATAGGCTTGCCTCCTATTACATAGGACTTAAACTGATCTGGCGAAATGTGGGTGTACTATAGGAACACCTCTGCCCATCCCTTCCGGGAAACAAGGCGTGATATTATGTATGTATGTATAAACATATTTTTAAATTTTAGGGTCAAACACTAGTGTGTGGATCTGGGTTTGCCTTTAGAGTAGCGTCCATGATAACGCGATACAGCACTGAAATAACTCCAATATAGTTAATTGATTCAGGCGTGACTTGGCGGAAATCCATTATAAAATACAATAGACGTAGATATATTTAGTAACAATTCCGCTTAATTTTTCCTAAAGAGTCATAAAAAACCCTGTAAGAAATCGACACGTGTTTCAACTCTCAACGAGGCATCCTCAGGATGACGATTGACTTGTCGACGAGCGCTGAGCGCTGGCAACACGTCGTGTTCGAGTCGTCGTGTACGGGGTTTGATTAGATTGACTTGTCGCGAATCTGAACACGACTTGTTGCCACGCCGAGTGCTGGACGCTGAGTAAAACACGACTCAGCGCCAGTTTTTTTTTTTAACTCCAATATCTATTGTAATATTTCTCTAAACATTTTCCACGCCATATTTTTCAGTAGGTAGATTATTTTTATCATGAAGCCTGTTGAAATTCCACTTACCTCTCGTAAACACTTTAATATTCCGGACGCATCATTGAGCATTCTGATTTCAGGTTCGTAAATGTTGGACCTTTTGTACTCCTGGATCCATTAGACAGGCACGCACAACGTTTTTTTTTATCAAATTATATTATAAAAAAATAAATACCTCGTTTGTTTTCTGTTCACAAAAGCTACTGTGGAGTGTGGGTCTTGTTTTCGATACCCAGGTTGGACTTTGTGATTGGGTATTTTAAAGAAAAGATGGACAAAAAGTCTGATGATCTCTTATCACAGCCCAGTAATCGCCTGTGACGTCACCTATCTTAAAGAAGTTGTGCCCTATTTCATTGTTCAAAGTTATAAATCTCCTTCTTCGCTTCGCTCTTGACATAGCGGTCATGGTCACGATGAACTGTGTCCAATCGCAGGTGTAGTAGTAGCCGGCCTCACGATCTCTCTCCATCTAGTTCTGTTACATGACAGTCTGGCACATTCATTAACAGTGCCCTCCAACCACGGATTTTATTTGATCGGTCCACCTCATCAGTGACTTGCCGCGTGGACTATTACCTTTCACTCTGCCCTGCACCACCAGACGCTCTATGGAGTCATTATAGCGCCTGGAGACATGACAAAAGAACTTCATATTCGAGGCTGTACTAGTGGTATTAGACGCTGTTTGGTGCCTCGAACCTCGAAAGCTGTCTGAATCTCACCTGATGGTAACTTATGATCAGGCCCAAGGTGGAAGCAAGCTTCACCCAGTATCCTCAACCACAGAGAATCTGGCTATCTTATCTCTAACTGCCAAAACGACTGACTTAGTTAAGATGGTGGTAGCTAGCCAGGCGGACTTAGAACGAGCCCTACCACCAACCAAACCGAGCAGAAAATTTTGCCCCCACTGGGAATCGAACCTCTGGGTATGAGACAGGTGGTCTTACGTCTAGACCGCAGAGGCGGTTCTTGGATTATGGAGACTTTTGTGCGGAATTCTGTCCATGATACCACAGAGCATCTACATTTTTCAAAGTTATAAATGGCCTAATAGAATAACTGACTAGCAAAATTTTCTTCCATGTGATAAATCTAAAATCTTGCTGTTTCATCGCCAAAATAAGCCACCAAACCGCCAGCTTGATAAATTTATTTGCACGGACGTGTACTTACACTTAGTGACAAAAAAATTGCGCCACTCACTTAACTCGCGGCATGAAAATATAAACTCCATGAATACGTAACGAAGAATTTCCTCCCTTCCCCTTTTGGCTTGGAAACATTTATTTTACCCCCAGAAATAGGTCAGGTGCCTAGGCTGATGTAAAATTATTCGCTTCCTTTAAAACGAAAGTGCTGTACCTAGCAATTTGTATGGATATCTTTATTTCCTGCGGTCTTTAGTCTCAGAAGTAGGTACACTGCCTTGCAAAGGAAAGGTGGTCATTGTCAGGAATGTTTGCCGAAGGACATACTGATGGTTTCAATAGCATTCTTCAAAAAGGATTGCGTCCATGATGCGTAGACTGCGTGGAAGCGTCAACAGCAATTTGAAAGTGATCAGTGAAAGCCATGTTGCGCCATTATGGCGCATTGGGTATGTACCATATGCGCCATAATGGCGCAACATGGTACATGTGCATGTACCCGGTGGGCCAGGTGAGTGTAAATATATGAATTGAGGAATATATCATGTGTTACTAGCATAGCTTATAATATGTAGTGTGTATTACTAACATCATATGGATCAAAGTTTTAATTAAAGTATTTTTATTTATTTATTTTATTGATTTTCGTTACGGTACTACTCTGGCGGCTGGTCACAACAGTGTAAAGTCTTAAAGTCTGGAAAGTATTTCTCGACTGGTGCCTGGCACATGCACAATATGCAGCGTGACCTTTAATAGTGCTAATACAAACTTTCCCTGGTACCTAACTATACAAGGTTTTAAAAAACTGGCCAGGTGCGAGACGGACTCGCACAGGAAGGACTCCGATAAATGTAGATACCGTATTTAAGAGTAGAAGAGAAAACGTTACATAAAATCTAAAAACAATTCACTAATTTAAATAAAACACCCAATACGAGCTAGCGTTTAGTTTCAATTACATTCTCTGAACAGTGGTGGCCTTGTGGTTCGAACCCTGACTGGCGCTTTACTTTGTGTAAATTATTTCATCACCACTGCTCTTAAAAACGGTGAAGGAAAACATAGTGAGGAAACCGGCATGTTCTAAAATCAAAAATTCGAACACATGTGACATCTACCAATCCGCACTGGGCCCGCGTAGTGGTCCAGACTTCCAGAGGTCTGTCTCCCAGCAGTATGTACCTACATTACAGGTTGATTATGCAACTACGCAAAGTACTCTTACGCTCCTCAACTCGATCATACTTTCTCAAGATGTGGAGCTGTTCAGTGAGAATCTAAGCAAAATTATATCTGCGGCAAATGTCTACCTCATACACTGTGATACAAGTAAACTCATGATATCGACGAAACTAGGCTAAAGCTGTATTCATTAGAAGTTAGTAGTTAAGCATTAATCAAATCAAAAGTCATTTATTCAAACTAGGCTGAGAATCAGCACTTTTCGAACGTCAAAATTACATAAGACAGTCCCCCAAAATGCCCGCCCTTCACCACTTACTAGTGCTTTAGCTGGGAAGAAGAAGTGGCGCAACAAATTCCCAAGCAGCATAGCTGTCTGATCAATTAGAAAAAAAAAAAGAATCTACTATTGTAATAGTATCCAAAATAATATGCAAAATAATTAACAATACGCAACACAAAAACGTCAATCTTATATTAAATTATTTGCCATATTAGTACCCAATAATAATAAATGTTATAATAAGCACAAATTGTAACTGTAAGCGTATACAACGAAAATATAACTTGTTTGCAGACGCCTTGGGCAAAATGCTCAATAAATAAATATTAAATTATGCTATGGGATACAATATGAGAATATACCTAATAATTATAACATTTCCCGACTGTATTTACGCAGACTATATCATAAAATTGTTAGCTACATAAATATTTATACTGAATGGAATACCAAGTGATGCTTTTAAACTAATTGGAACTTTAATTAAACCTCAAACAAGAATATAGTATTTTATGTGTGTTTGATATACAAGAATAAATATTGCGTATGATTTCAATATAAATTCAAGTTAGTTTTGCCTTCCAGTAAGACATTTATAAGCATTATGCCTTTAAATGCAGAACCCCCTTTTGTTGCCAAGAAAAACCCAGCATTGATTGCAAGCTGAACTATTGAATCGATGCTCTAGAATTTCGGCTGGAATACTTAAGCAACTCGTTCCTGCCTACCCCCATGGGGGAAGGCGTGAGTTTATGTATGTGTGCATGCAATGATTTTCTATTTGTATATACCATTTTATTGTCACTATAGATAGTGCCATCCCAAGAAGACGCGCCCCCTCTTCTTCCTAATAGCTTACAGTACAGGTTACAAGCGTCGCGTTTAGGAAGAGGAGTGGGGCGAGTCGTGGATTGCACTACCTATAACATAGATATAAGTATTTATTGTCAATGCGTCATTATGGCATGTGGCATGGCACGCCAAAATTCATCTAAATCCGTTCAGCCGTTTAGACATTATTAACTCTCAAATATCTAAACGAAACTTTCCCGTTTATGATAAATATTAGCCTGGATTTACAATTTTACTTTTATACCCAAAACTTATCGCCTCAGCTCAGTATAAAAGCTAGCCCTACTTAAAATAAAGTATATAAGTGCTTGAACGAAAATAAAGTCTGCATTTTACGATAAAGCCATGAAAACTCGGGTTTCCAAGATGGCGATAACGGTCACGAGACGTTTATCGACTTACAGCATATAGAATTAAGTCATTATGGTCTGCCACTAATGACCTATGGCTGCTGTGGTAAAACCCTTCACCAAGGACATAATTAAAAATGAAACGAGTTTTATTTTGGTTCTGATAAAAGATTATCACGGTAGGTTTTAAATTAAGTAAAAGCGATAGGCAAATAATGATAAGAAACGATGGATGGATTTTGTGCACAAACAAAAGTAAACACAAGTATTTATTATATAGCTAGCTGCCAGTGACTGCAGAGATAGCGGTTGAAAGATATATGGAAGAAGAGGAATGAATACGTAAAAGCCGACCCCAAATAAATTGGAATTTGGGAGTATAATGATGATGATAAATAATGTAGTTATTTTTTTTTTTGTAATTTCCTGCCTCGTTGGTCTAGTGGTCGCAAGCGCTACTGCTGAGCTTGAGGTCTTGGGTTCGATTCCTGAGTCGGGCAAAGTGTTATTGGATTTTTCCACCTGCAATTGCTCAGTAGCAGCCCAGAGTCTGGGTTTGTGCCCGGTTGATGGCAAAAGGCGCGCCCCCTATTACATGGAACTTAAACATAACTGGCGAAATGTGGGTGTACTATATAGGTACAACTCTGCCTAACCCTTTGGGGAATACAGGCGTGATGTTATGTGTGTGTGTATTCATTTAAAATTCAAGTACCTACCTATCTTAGAGCCATGTTTTCGTAGTTTTTTTAATAAAAATATATAAATTTTGGGAAATCGCTTTACTAGCGGATATATTTTTATCTGCAACTGTCAACAACTTTAAAAAACGAGAATAAATGTAATGTGAAACATACAGAAAAACCCGAAAAACATTACAAAAGAGAGAATATTTAATTAATTCTACACACGCATGTCCAATTTTCAAGAGTCCCCCGCTTTGAGATAACGGCTCCCTGATTACGAAACAGACGTAATTGTCTGAATTTAATCTGTACTCTTTTGTGGTTGTAATTATTATAATTTTTGAGTTTATTCATCCTGTTGAAGGCATTTTTGGACAGAAATGTAGCACTGATACGTTTACTGCCACATGCTGAAGTTTGTGAAGTGGGTACATGTTGACAAGGAAAGTAGAAAATGTAAGCGACCTTAAAGCCTTGTGCAGACTGGCGCGACACGACTCTAACAATACAATTTCTAAGAAAACTTCACGGTATCATTACCGGTGTCGCGTTGCACCAGTCTCCACGAGTCTTAACAGCCGACTACTCAAATGCAACACAATTTTAAATAGTCGCTAAGAAGTCCCCGTAAATGTGTATTGCAACATTGACAGGCCTACACCTGTCCTCTCATACCTATTAATACTGTAATTTTATTTTTTTGTTGTAAAAGCCTAATTTAAAAAAAAATAACCGTGGAGTTTCTTGCCGGCTTTTCTCCATAGGAAACGACCAACTGGAACCATGTAGCATCTGAGATTACATAAGCCTCTTGTTGGACTATGTGAAATCAATATTTTGATATTGATTGTAGTGAAAGAAATACTTTTAGGAACTTCATAAAGTTTACCTCGCAAACAAAGTTGTCAACGGTGATCACAGGCAATTTCACAAAATATAGGCTTAAGTTATTGACAAAGAACCAAATGAGAAAATAACATGTTCTGTTACACGCCATTAACAGTCCATAAAAACCACTTACATGGGGGTAATACCCCATATTATAGGGCTTTTTCCAATAAATCAACGACAGCCTGCATTGTCAACTTCTCTATCACGCGAAAGTTACTAATAGTACTCGTGGCTACGGAGTTTTATGTGTTTTTCATGGGGTATTAAAGGTCACACCATAAAAAATAAGTACCCGTAACTTCGCACTTTGAAGGTTAGGTGGTTTGAGGTCAACTTAGATAAGAAATATTACATAAAAGGCGAGAAAACGCCTGACAAATAAAATCATATTTTAAAGCCGCCATAAACCTGATAAATTATAAACCTTAAGCTGTAACTCAAAAAGCGTATATAAAATTAAGTTCACGTAACTCGTAAGACAAGAGATTTTTTATACCTAAATAGAGAAAATTTTATATGTCCATTGACATAGTTATGCCTGCTGTCCCAAAAACCTGTGATGTAATATATTAAAAACGTCAACTCGAGCATAAAACGCAGCATTACAGATAAAAACACGATATCTGCAAAAAACGTATTCATCATAGACCCACATTTTGCGATCCTAACAAAAAGTTGGAATGGAATCGTTCCGACAAAATTCCAGAATTCCTTTTTTCGAATGTCATATCTTCATCTCTTTCTTTTTGTAAATAAAAGACAAAGGGGTTTTATATTCACGACCGCATTATCGTATCATAAAGAGTTGGGATCTTGTAGTCATGGTGAGGGGCACAGATTTATGCTCCAAAAATGGTATAAAGGATTTGCAGGACAGCACACGGTATGGCAATTCATCAAATACACGATGAAGCCTTGGCCTGGTTACGAAACAGCCCGTTTTAGAGTCCCTGTGGAAAATGGCCTTGTCATATTTAGGAAACGGTTTTTTTATCGGCTTTTTATCCCACACGTTTTTTGTCAGCATGCAAAAAGTATCTAATGCCGTTTAATCATGCAAGCTTTATTGAATAATAACGAGAAGTAGCTTGCTTTTGTTTTATATTTCCTTTCACTTACCTCTTTTTTTTCATTAAAGATTTCTCCGAATGTATTGCAGGATCCACTAAGCTTATAAGATCATTTCTTTTATCTATGAAATAGTAAGCTTTACACGGATTTACCGTCATTTCGCAGACGTAAACCTTAGGGACACCAGATTTTCCAGATATCAATATACAAATGGCCGCTGTTACGACACCCGTGAGAGATGTTATTCTTGGAGGGAACGGAGCGGCGGGAATCAATATCCTGAGCCGGAAACCCGTCACTTAAGTTCCAGACAACCGGCAGCAATATACGTCAGGATTGTTCCACTAGTTCATTATCAACCTGATAAAGAATAAACCGAGGCCTAACCTCCACATTTATAAGACACAAGTGCCTAAAAGGAAAACCTGACCATAAATCTTAATTTTCCTCGAAAAAGGCTCAAGGCGAGAATAAAAAACATAAGTATGACTTAACCAAGCTTCACCTAACGGAAACCCACTTCAGGTCAAGGAAAAAAGGTCTTAGTCAGCAAAATTAATGCCATCATTAAAGTGAAATCTAACAGAATTTTCTCTTCATTATAATTTTTACGACTCCAAGCAATTATACGTGCTGGTATCTCTTATTTGGATTAATTTCCATATCTTGGTTTGTAATTGCTCCCCAACTCATCATGGACCCTCGAGGGTGGGAGGAGGTGGATCTAAGGTCATGTCGTGTGAACCTTTTCAAAGTAAAACCCGGATTTTGGGAGTCTATCCCACCCCAGAGATTCGCGAAATCCACCCCAAGATTGTAATTATAATGAAAGGAATTATTCGAGCGAAAAAAAACCCGAAATTACGTGTGACATTTTATAAATTGTTTCGATGTGAAGTTTCTTTGTGTGCCTACAATTTTTAAAACAATAAATGTGGGTCTTGTGTTGATACGTCCGTATCGTAGGGAAAGCTGTGATAATTGGATGAGGGTAGTCCTTTGACACTTCCTTCACCATTGCCCTTAATTATTGTTTAAATTCGTTAGTAATATGTACTGTTGTATCTGAGAATTTGTCTAACACTGATAAACCTATATCAGTTTTTTTTCACTCTTCTAACATATTTTTTGGATGAAAATATTTCTAAATTCAGTCAGGTGAAAATATCCTTTCATAATTATCCTCAGTTCCATGTTTTGAGAGTTAAGCAAAATTGTAAATTATCCACCATTTGTTTTATCGTATATTTTAATGTTCGCAGACGACACAAGTTGTTTTAGCACTGTTTATTCAACAATTTAATATTGCCGTGCTTAGATACAAATCTTAATTTTATTACTTTTATACATTGCTCAATTCTACATTTAGGAATGGTTTTTTTTCACAATTTTGATTATGATTTATAAATTTTTTAATTATTTATTTACTACATACAATTAATTAAATTCATTACATCAGTAAAATAAAATACGTACATTACAATTAAATAGATAATTAAATTAAAATATGTACATTAAAATTCACTACAATCACAAAATAAATTACATTAAAATTAAATTACATTATCGCTAACAAAAACAACAAATATGACACATCTTTATCGTCGGCTGGCACTCCGATGAACTAAATTTAACTGTCTTAAATATAATAACTCCACGAGTGAAATAATGTTGAGCTATGAGATTCTAGGTTCCCTTAGGATTCCTGGCTGTTCCTTGATTTCTTCTTCTATTGTAAATAATAAAGTCGTTCTTCTAAACTACGTAACAGATTTGTATGCGGTTATCACCATCATTTAGAAAATGTTGTAAGGTTTAAATAAATAAATCATATTAAACGTTAACATAACATAACATAATATCACGCCTTATTTCCCCGAAGGGTCGGGCAGAGGTGTACCTATAGTACACCCACATTATGCCAGTAAAGGAAACGTTAATATATTATACTAAAGATATCTCGAGTTTTCTCAAGTCGCAAAACAGTCAAAGCATGGACCCCATGGGGTCATAATTTATCATTCTTGTTAAATGATAATTTGGCCTACACAGGATTAAGGTCTAAAATTTAAGGTTTAAAATTGAGGTCTATGTATTATAAACAGTATTCAATTATTTAGCCAATAGCGGTTAGTAAAGTATAAGTTTAATCGTCCATAAGCCAACCATCACCATTACCCATTCTCACGCAAATTATAAAGTCAACACTATAAACAAACTAATATAAGGACCTATCCAAACAATAAGAAATTCGATGGCAATCTACCAACACTGAATTCAAACCAATTTAACTTACTAAAACTCGATCAAACGATATGAACATTTGAACAACAATAGTAATAAATTAATACTGTATAATGGTAACCCTATTTCTTGGTATTCTATTTCAATACTGTTCACTAGCTTTTTCCCGCGGCTTCGCCCGCGTGAATATCAGAAAATATCCCAGGGGAACGTACCACCGGGATTAAAAGTATACCCTATGTGTTAATCCAGGTTATAAACTATATTTATGCCAAATTTCATCCAAATCCGTTCTGCCGTATGCCAATCCCGGACATACATCCAGACAAACGGACAAAAATTTGGTTAGTATTTCAATAATGTTTATTTAATAGTTGTTTAGTCCACCTCGTAATTGCTTTTCCACCCTAAGATTAAATGCCATTTACAAGTCACAAAATGACAAGGTCTATCCCACCGAAACATTTCACGTAGAGTAGGTTGCCAAGACGTATGTTGGTACATAACGCTTTCACTGTTAAAAAGTTATCAGATCTAATGTAGAGCCAAGCCCCTAACACTACAAACTTTACATCTTGGTCAAAATGTACACCTTGGCCATTTCGCGGCTGTGGCACAGACACTCCTATGGGCTTATGATAAGAAATTAAGTCAATGGCCTTTAATGTTGTGGTCATGCAATAATTCAATAGAACGGCCAAGCCATACATTTTCCTTTTGAAGATGGGGGGTGGCACTGCCGTGCCCCCAGATTTATCTATGTGACGGTGAGATAGTTGCAACATGCAACTCTCGAGAAGTTTCTGATAATTGTTGTCAAAGGTGGTAAGGCAATTATGAGGTCGAATATACAATCAATTTCTACTATGACATTAATAGCCTGTCAATAGAGAGTCACTCAATTGAAGATAAATTGTTCGCTGTCAAATACAATTACTGGAATAGATCGTTTTATTTATAGACTGAAATACGTGAAACAGGGTTAGAAAATATGAATGTTGAAATGTTTATTGAGCACTTGAACTTGTAAGCAAATTGGTGATTGGCGTTGTTTTTTGCAGCAAAAAGTAATTTACTAGCCCTATATGTATTGTTTGACTATATAAGGTGCTATAAAAATATCTGCCACGGCTTTAATGAGAGGTAGTATTGTGTTTAAAGATAACAATAGTGAAGAAATTTCGTACCCCGGCACAGTTAAATCAATTTGAGAAAATAAAGTAGTTAAATAAACATTGACTCTACTCTGCATAACGTGGTTCACAAATTACGCGCGAAGTGCACTTCGTCAATGAAAACAACTGCTATCTCTTTCCATCTGTTCTGTGAATGAAAACTGAAATTAGCTGACTAGTTCGTCACTTGCAAATTTATACGTACAATTTTTTGTATGAAAAAAAATATGACACATTATCAATAATTTATCTTTACTATTGTAATCTATAAACACAATACTATCTCCCATTGCAGCCGTGGCAGATATTTTTATAGCACCTTATATAAACGATTATGAGCTGACTATGGCGTAGTGTGTTTTGCAAAAAAATAAAAATAGGTTTATATTTGAGTAACAATTAAACCAAAATGCAAAGTATAAAAGTATTAGTTACGACTGTCAGAAGTTACCACTTTCCTTTTACAAAAAAATACAATAAAGTCATCAACATAAACAACAATCTCCTTTTCGCATCCCACCTTTGATTTATCGCAAACTTAATCATTCTACACACATGGCAGTATCCTAAATCCACTCTAGAGACCCAAAGTCACTTCATCAAGCTAATAGTCCAAGTTCTTTTGTTTATTGATCTGCCTTACTTAAGGCCCTATTATTGTTCCCTACTTGCTGAAACGCCTCGAGCAAGGCGAGCCTTAAGTGGGGGCCCTTATAACTCCTAAAACCATATTTCATTTACCCGAGTTTACCGTTGCAGGATCCCTACTGAATATGTAAGTTGCTGGTGCTATGTATTTGAGAAAAGCGATCCTTGGAGCGATTTGAGTTAGCAAGGTTTTTTATAGGTGCAATATTTTTCCTAATTTATAAGAACGTTTAATTTAATTTACTTTTTACAAGATAACTTGAATAAAAGAAACGAGCTTTCTTGGAATCCCTGTTTTAAATCAGAAGACAAATTCTCATACTTAGAATCGTTCTGTCTAATGTCAAAGTCAATCAAATGTAAAAACATTTTTTTACATTGAATCACAGAATTATTCTTCAGACCTTTGTTATTTTTTCTCTCTTAGTCTCAGCAATTTCTTAGAAAGTCACTGTCATAAATAATATTATTAACTTAGTTATATTTTTCGTGATTTCATTCCCATAGTCAAAGTCAAAAGAAATAAATAAAAAGTCAAAGGAAATAAATACATACATACATCCTACATACATAATTAAATAAATCATAATTTTATCAAGTTTCGATATCGTCTACTCAAAGTCCGTAATAATCATCATTATGTCCTTCATCGCCGATTTACGTAATATCACATTAGTTTTCTTGCCCTCGTTATTACAATTAATTACCTTTGAATTGTCGAGCCTTTGGGTTAATTATATTAGGGTTTAATAAAGGGCCCATTTTCCCTAACTACTATCGATTCTGGGATAGCAATTGATTGTATTCACCTCATTAGTCACTTGATGAAGGTTCTTAAGAACGTTTCTTTCTAATGGACGTTGATTTACTGGATTTCTTTGTTTCACACATTCTCTTTGAAAGATAGGGCAAACTACTTTTACGATTAATAAATTGGGGCGACTTTTTCACTTACCTATTCTTTTAGGTCATCATTAATCTATACATCTATACAACATGTTTTTTTTTATATCCCTTATCTCTATGGTATTCTATAAGTAAAATAATACAAAAAGTCCTAGTGCAAAAATGCATAGTTTCGAAGATATCATCAATCATAATTAATTAATATCGATATGTGTTGGTATCTAAGTTTCATTGATAAATACGAGTAATTCTTTTTCATTCAAACCAATCATTCATATTTAAAGCTAAGAAAATGCGACGTGTTTTATTTACATTAATAATCATGACGTTGTCGATTTTTTTTGTATGAAAAATGAAAACAAAAAAAAATATAATTGAAAAGTAATTCAAATGCCAGTTGATTCTTTGATATGGTCTCATTCATATCACTAGAGTTATGGGATATAAAAAGAACACATTGTATAAAAAAAAAAAACAAGTGTATGTTTATAATGTCAAAATAACACGTGTTTTTACTAAATGCATATGAAAGTATACACGGTACTTATAACAAAAAAATATTTTTCTTTCTATCTGTGTGTTTGTTCCGGCTAATCTCCGAAACAGCTGGACCAATTTTGGCGGGACTTTCACTGGCAGATATGGTATAAGGAGTAACCTACGCAACTCAGGCTTATTTTAGACACATAATTAGGGTCCACGCAGGCGAAACCGCGGGCAGCAGCTAGTCTATACTAATATTATAAGGAAATAGAGCAAATTTTGTGAGTTTGTGTATATGTGGTGGGTAATCTCCGGAACCACAGCTCCTATATGAAAAATTATTCCGCCATTTAAAAGGTACATTATTCTAGATGGAATAAGCTATATATTATGTAAATTTATACAAAAACAAGTACTTAATCATACGAATGAAATACTATCTTGATTTCATACAAGCATAGTACGTACCTACTTTTTATCAGGCTACTGCTCAGAACGTGTTGTGAACAAAATACCATCTTCACATCTGAATTGCACCCGTGTGAAGCCGGGGTGAGTCGCTAGTTGAGAAATAAAGTTGAAAATTCTTTTATTTGCTATAATGATTACCAAATTGACAAAAATATTAACAATTTTAAGTGTTTTAAAACCAATGAAAGATAACCTAATATTTTTCGTGATTTCATTTCCATAAAATATCATTGAGTTATTATTGTACTAGTACAATAATACCTCAATGTAAAATATATGTTTCCTAATTCTTTCTTTTTCAATAAACTCACCGTTTTGAAAGGTAAATTTACAAATCAGATTAGCAATCGTCGAAATTGCATTGTGAACCTTAATAATATAAGAGTTTTTTTTTCTACAAAAAAATGCTTTCCTCATTTCTTCAACGTCGTATTATTCTGATTACGATCTAAATCGCTATTCCTACATTACTATAGCATTCACGGAGTTTCAGCTTTAAGTAAATCTAGATGATTTCAAGAAGGGTTTTCATTCTCCACGCTTTCAATGTAAAATGTATTCATGGGCCGCGCCGCCGTATTAAGGGGTCATTCCGCTATTCAAAGATGGATGCCGTTGATTTTTGCGGTCACCTAAATAAATAAATAAGCTTGGTGTTTTGGGCTTTTATGTATTTTTTATGAAAATGTATGCGCGGGGTAAATGTCTGATATTTGGGGCGTGAAGAATACAAGGTTTAATTTATAGTTGGAGATTGGTTCTGATAAATAACATAACATAACATCACGCCTGTATTCCCCGAAGGGTTAGGACACGTGGAAAATAACAATGACAACAAACGAGATCATGACTTGTGTAATGTATAGGACTATATACACTATGTATAGGATTTCATACATTGGGGGTCCAAATGTATTTCAGGATTTACCAAAACAATCGAGATAAAAAAGCTGCCTCGTTGATATAGTAGTCCCAGTCCCAAGCGCTACTTCGGAGTATGGGGGTCTTGGGTTGGATTCCCGGGTCGGGAAAAGTGTTATTGGGTTTTCCCAACTGGAATTACTTACTTAAAATGATGTATAAATTAAGTCGGCCAACAGTGAATATTGCAAACCAAAATTATTAATAACTACCAAGGTCTACATAGTTCTACATAGATACATATTATTATGTAAAATCATGCTTACAATAAAATTAGAAGTTATGAAATTATCAAAAACTTGCCTCGAGGTTTAGGTTACCCACAGATGTGTTTTATTTCTGTTGAAACAATATTTGCGCTATAATTACTAGAATGGCCTAACTTTCAAACAAAAAGTTTTTATATTATAAATGAAATCCCTCCTAACTAAATATAATTAGTGCCATATATTATACTATATTTAGTTACGAGAGATTTCATTTATAATATAAAAACATTTTACAAAAAATTCAGGAAGTCAGTGCTTGTTTTTTATTTTTCACTTTTAAGTTGTGGTACCTACCCCACACAAATTCGAATATCACGAATAAAATGCTGCCTGCGTGTAAACAGCAGCGACAGGAACTTATTAGAACATCATCCACATAGGCTAAGTGGGAAAAATACGTCTTATTGAAACTAACTCAAAAAGTAATCAAGTAAAGTTAATAAAAAATTATAGAAACGTAGTTTTAAAGAAACAATTATGCGTTACCATATTAACTGTGAACTTAATCTGTTCGTATATTTATTTAAATCACAATATCTTTTTATTCAAATGTCAACACTGTTCCATTTCAATCCGTCGTTTGAACTGCAAATGCATATAGTGTGTCAATAACATAGGAAAACACACGCCCACGCTCCATGAAAGGATGGCGTATGTAGGAACACCCACCTTACGAGCAATTATAGAAAAAAAATACAGAAAAAAAATATTTTTATTCTTTTTTTATTTCATTTATAAACATATTATTTACATTTATAAATATTTTCATTAAAAAAAAACATTAAAAAATATTAAAAAAATAGTGGTCCATCGGCATCGGGAGCGGGATCTAGGCTGCTGGTGGTTAGGGCTCTAGAGAGAGGAACCTCCTCACTATGCGTGCCGTGTCCAGGGTACTGCTTTCTGAATCAAGCCCTTGACCTCCTGAGATGTTGGTCGATTATATTATTATTATAATTAAGTAACGAAGAAAAATCTAACTGCACGTACGTACATTGAATCGCGAATCGGAGCCGTTTTCGCATCATCTCCAAGCTCTCCAAACAAACAAACAAAACAACAACAACAACAATTGAAAAGCGCCTCAGATTCCACCTTCATTTACCACCAACATTTCACATTGCAAGATAATTAATTAAAACAATGTTTTGATTTAGGGTAGAAAACAGATTTAGTGTTAAATGGATTGCAAAACCGTGTCTAAGAAACGTGGCAGCGGTTTCAAAGATTGCAATAAGCCATAACGGGCTGTCTTCTGTTCTACAGAAACTTGCTGCATTGAGTTTGGAGTGCTCTCTGTGCGAAAAGATGAAAATGTCTATTTCGACGTTGAATTGTTTTGTATTTTCTTATGCTGGTGTAGGTACGATAATGATTTACTTGATGTACAGAGTGGATTTTTCAGATGGGGCAATAAGGGCATAAGGGCAACTACCTTAACCGTTGCAATTACAGGAAAACAGTCTTAAGAGACGGGTTCGTAATTTTTTAAGAAACTTTGGTCTTCATTCACAGATTTTGAAAAAAATATACATTTAGCAGGAAAATGTGCAATTTTCGCAAAATCTTTTTTTTATTCCAATCTATCCTGTTTCATAAAAGGATCAAAAACCTCTATTGGACCAACTGAAGTTTGAGTACTAGAAAAGTCAGAAATCGCAAAGAAGTTATTAAGAAGTTCCAAATGATTTTATTTACGAAAAGTTAAATTTACTGTTGCACTGTGTTACCGAAACGGCTCAACCGAAAGAAACATTGTTATATTTTTTTGGATAGCAACTTATGTAAGCCCTAGGACTAATTGAACGGTAAGTGATAAAAATTTCTTGTGATTTAAAAATGCAAAAGACTCAGATTTGGCACTCAAAATATCACACACAATGTATATGTCGGAGGGAGATTTGATCATTCGAATTTTCGCGAAAACCCTAGGGATATTGCGAAAACACGGATAATTATATAATGGTGACAACATTTCTCAATCTTTCTCGAGAAATATGGTTTTTGCAAAAACACCAGTCGCTCTAGTAATATTACGAAACAAAACGTTAGCCATTAAGAAATAAGAACGCTGATGGGCCGGTTGGAGCGCCCAAAACGTTGAGAAATGAGTGGTTTTCGCGAAAATTCGAATAATCAAATCTCCCAACGACATATATACCACATTATGTGTGTACCACATAATGTGGTATTATCACTTACCGTTCCGTGAGGTGAGCTTGAAGTGAACTGTCTTTCTACCTGATGCAAGGGATTGACAGCTCACTTCACCTAAGTTTTCAGAGCGAGATTTTCACATGATAAATTGGCCGTATCTTCGGTAACAAGCTAACTATCTTTTATTGTCACTTCCAATAAATTTACTATTACTTCATTCTACGCCTACGCGAAACATAATACGAATTCTCTGAATTTTACAATACCTTACCCTTTATGTACGTCTCCTTTGAAAATTACACTCAGTTGTTCGTCTAAAGGGAAAAGATTAGGGTTGGCACTTATCCTTTGCTGAAGGTCTACCTGAGTTGTCAATTTAAGGTCGTATCTTAAAGACATTGAAGTTTTTCTTATCTTTAAAGGGATGTCAGATCTTTGGAGGCTTGAGTTGGTATATTGGATCGTTCTCGGTTCGTCTTTAGTGCTTACGAGTATTCCACATTATAATCCTTGTTTCCAATTGATACTATTTCCAGTTGGCCAAATAGCAATTTTATACTGAAATTGTTTATTCTGTAAATAGGATATCAGAATCAATTTTACGCGTCAGATTAAAAAAAATATTAGAACTAAGCTAGATGAGGTCGGAGTTTCCTATATGACTCTGAGAAGAAAGACTTGGCTTTTAGAATTATTTTTCCGAAAACATAATATTCGTTAACAGTTTGGAAACTACGTTACTTGCAAACGCAGGATCAATTTAAGGTGCCGGTGAAATTGGGTAACTGGCAATTGCTAAATTAACTGAAACTTTGTAAGTAGTAAGTAGATTCATCATTCACATTCATCTGTCAGCTTTTTCCTAACTATATTGGTTTCGTTATTTTAAACGGTCTGCCTATCTTACCTTCGCAAACCAGTCTCCTCTCACTCCTTGTTAAGGTAAGTAGTAAACTAGTCAATAAAATTAAGTAAGTTTCAAGCAAAATTCATTCAACAATTTTATCTTGAGGTACTAGTCCTTGAACAGAATAGTATCAACTTAAGAGTCTTCATCAATCACAAAACGACGTGTTTCAGATTAATAGCAGGAAGAAACTACGCAGTCATCTCCAAAATTGTCCTTTTAAAACTTGACAAAACTTCCCTTGAAAGTTGATAAAGTACCATAATTTGAACAGGATTAAGGTAATCTTATTTACCTTTCTCGTCAGAACAGAAATAAATCGCAATTATTTATGAAACACTTCTGGGTAGAAGTGTCCTTAAGTGGCAATTGATTCTAAAAATATATTTTATTCTTGGTACTACTGGAAACGGCCTCCTTGGCCGTTGTAATGAAAATGTTTTGGTCTTTGATACCTTAATCAAAGAATTCCTTAAATAAGAATCAAAGAAAGTATTTAAAGGTTGAAAGTTTTGAAAGTTATTCATTTTTGGTTTCGGTAAAGGTCAGGTGCGTAGTACTCGCAACCAGCGTGCGTATATGACCAGATGTTTGTATTACATGAACGAGGCAAAAGGAGTGTGTAAGGATAGTAGCATGTGGAGTTCTGTAGTTTCTGCTTACCCCCCTGGGCAAAAGGCGTGAGAATATGTATGTATGCGTATGTGTTATAAGTTTTCAGATGTTACCAATACTTGTTATCTCTTCGTTGAATCTACACACATCGCAGAATCCATAGTGGTTATTAGTTAATATTAGTATCAGTGTCTTCGTCAGTAAGATGGCAAACGTGAAGTAAATATTAACAGCTTATCACCAAACATGTTTTTAGCTGCAACTGATCATGGTCTAGCTAGACAAACAAACAAAACTTATGAGCAAAACATGATCAATAAAGAAGATAAACAAACAGCCCAAGTAGGTGGGTGCAAACACAATCTAGAAAAATTGGGGCTTATAGATCCCTCTGACTCCCAGTGCGATTGCGGTGCTCCTGACTAGACCATGCCCGTTTAATGGAGTGTCCCAAGTGTCCACACACAAGCATTTTTAGGACCTTAAGACGCTCCTGATTCCACGATTAACGTGGTCACGTACTGGGCTAAACTCATTTATTTATTTATTTAATACTTCAAGCACAGAAACATACAGAGGCGGACTTAATGCCAAAGGCATTTTCTACCAGTCAACCTTTGGGTGATGCAGAGAAAAACAGTGGTAGATTTAATTACGAAAAATTGAGGATTTTTGTTTACAAAGAAACACAAACAATTAAAACACAAAACAAATACAAATAAATAAAATGATACAAAAGGGAGGACACCTATATTCAGCTGTGGGTGAAACAAGGCTACCAATGATGATAATAATTATCATGACATCCGAAAAGAAGAAGCAGAAGCAAATCCATAAACAGAAACCATTGAAATAACTAAAAAAGCAACTATACAAAAGACACAAGAGACATTAAAGCCGTCCTTGGCCGCAATATGGTAAACGCCAACATTTAACGTGATACAGAAAGTAGAAAGGATAACATAGCAACAAAAGTTTTGTCTGTGCCATAATTTCGTGTCCTCGACAAAGGACGGATCTGCATAAAGACTATATAGTAAAAAAGGGAACATATGGCTGAAGTTATGTTCCATATGGAAGCCAGTAATCTGTGTGTGGGATAAGTTATAAGAAACTTGCCTTTTTGGATATATTTGTTTCTTCTTTCCACTGAAATCTATCTATGAATCATCGAGGTTTTGCAAAGGCAATACTTATAATAACAGACAAATACAATATTACAGAGCAATACTATACTATAAAAGAAAGAAAGGAAAGAAAAATAGGTTTATTTGTCACGTGCATACAGAAAGATGGCTGGATGGATGGATGGGATTAGTAAATTGCTACGAATTTTAATAACCTCTTGACTATTGATTAAACAACGTTGGCAAGGCTAAATAATTATAGTAACGATAATGCCTTTTTTTAGTAAGCTGAGACTGTCCCACTACTCGGCACTGATAGTGTCTCACAAGAAATAAAATATATAGGTAATCAAAAAAACACGAAGATAGAAATAGCGATTTTTGAAAGAAAAAAGAAAAATGCGTTTCACGATACCTTTCAAGACCCTCTATCCCTTTATGACAAGATGACCATGGCAGTATGCCAGAGAGTCTAAAGCAGGAGTCACCAAATAGCGGACCGCGGTCCGCGTCCGGTCCGCTGACCTATTTTGTGCGTACCATAAGTAAACAGTAAAACTTCGTTTAGTTAAGTTTTAGCTTGCACCAACTTTACTTCAAAATTCAAACGGATAGTTCAAAGTAAAAAAAATATTTTTTCACATTAATATTAATTAGTTACTTAATAAATAAATATTTAAATAGTTATAAAGTAATATTAACTTATTACTTAATAACATAATATTCATGTTATCATCGGGGAGGAAGGGGAGCTGTTCAGGTGAACATTTATTTCTTATTAATTGAGATTTTTAATCTTGGTTGCTATTAATCGCCTACAAACGGACCGCGACAGTCATAATAATTTTTTTAAACGGACCCCAAATGAAACTAATTGGTGATCACTGGTCTACAGTACAAAAACAAAACAGAGAATTGTGTAATAATCTTTTGGCAGCTCACTTTCCTTTGTTAGTTTGAAGCCAGTGATCGCAACACTAACCCGTTTTCCTTTGTCGTAAATTGTTTTTCTTTCATTTCAACAATACTAACAAGTTTCAGCCACAGAATGCTGAGTAATTATATTAGTGCTAGAGCGGTCTTCATCTCGAAAATTAAGGTCCTCGTGGTAAATATTATTGTGTAAATTCTTTATTTCTTTTGTCTTTGGTCGAGATACTTTAGACATAGATACTTTACAGATATTTATGTCCATGTCCGATGTGTAACTGACACTTTTAGAAAAGTTGTTAATTCCAAGTCAATCTTGCTTTGTTGTAATTTCGGGGGATTAAATTACATTCATTTTAAGTAATAGCCTCGAGGTTCTTACTCAAAAGGAGTTTTATTTAAAGGAAAAACTAATTAGGTACCTCTACCTACTAACACCACAAATCTAATCTAGATTTTTTTCTAAAACTAGAAAATTATTTTCAGCCATTCATTTGTTCTAAATCCCAAGACATACCTAATCCTATTACAAAGGCACACTACTCCATTTTTAGTTTCTCAGTACCTAACAGTTTTACTGTAAACTATTCTCGGTTGTATAACTTAAGCTAGGCGGATACTAGACAGACACCAGACAGATTACAGTGTCAAGGGAACTCGGACACAAATGTCACTCGAGAACCGAGCTTAAGGCGTTTCGGACATAATCCCTGGCCCAAGCACTGGGCACTAAACTTTAGTCAAATATTTGAATAACAGGTCTACTAATCATGACAATGCTTTTGGATAACTTTGTGCAGAAGCGACCAGATTTGATAACAATAATTTAGGTGACAAAACTTTAAAGGTCATTTTAAATTGGAACTGCTTGCCGACTGTCGTATTTTTGCAGATAGTGTGACTGTAAAAGCCTTTTACCGTCGATTTCAATGCAGCTATGCAACGTGTCATGAGATGTCTCCTGTCTCCGTTTCTCTGTCTATCTCTTCCCGACTGTTCCTATTATTACTATTATTGTTTTTGTTGATGATTGAAACATTTTAAATGCGTAATGATTTTTTAATATGAATATAATTCTTATTATTTTATTAATCATCACTGTAATATTTTTAACACAATGTATTTCTATATGAAATAAATGACTTATGACTTAAGCTCAACTTGGGTCAGCCTACTTTAACTTGACTCTGACCCACTATCTTCCTCTGATCCACTCTTTGAAATTCTTCCGTCTTTGAATTTCATAACAGATACATTGCTTGTTACTAGAACGTCATCTTCATAATAAAGAAATGGTTAATCTCACAATTTTAGGCAGATTTGCTCCGCTTCGCTAGTGGGTTTCGAGGCGACTAAAGATTCAAGATTAAGAGCAACATCATCAACCACCCTCTTATCTGTTAAGAAACTAAATACTGCAATCACAATTAAGATAATGATCTCTTAAGCCTACATTATAGCGACAGCATATCCTTACATTTGGTAAGTATACAACTAAGAACTACTAAGATTGTTTTGTTTATATTGAGGAAAATTTGTGGGAAAAACATGGCCGACCTGCAACCGTAGCATGATTACCATAGAATCAGGTTTTGTCGACGGAAGAATAGACAAAATGACAGATTCCCAATCACAATCTGTCATTTTGTCTATTCTTCCGTCGACAAAACCCGTTTTTATTGTGATCATGCTACGCGTGCTGGTGGTAGCCCATTTTCACCCAAAAGGATATCTTAAATTCCAGAGGCATCGCAGGGCGTTATCCTCCATACCAAACAGAAACACAGAATGTCTGATGTGTCTATAATCACACAGGCAGCCATACACTTCGAACCAGAACACAGCCTCTCCAGAACCAGTTCAGTTTTTTTTTCTCTACATAAAAACTGATGGGCCTAGAATTGAGCCTTGCAGCACTAACCAAAAAACTACGCATACTTTTTATCCAGAAATATTCATAGACGCTCGCGAGTCTCGCTTGCCACAGCACACTCCTTGTGAAAAACTTTAGCCTGAGGCCGCAACCACAGCTGTGTTCAACTTTTGTTTGAAATACGATACAACAGCTATTTTTATACAAAAAAACCGCTTTGCTGGATATTATCGTGTTGCTTCGTCCATTTTTTTTATAATCGACTTATAGGATTAGAACTGAAAGTATCTTTTATAGCGATATTTTGTTTAATCATTAATGCAAGGTTTAGCTCGGAAGTTGTTATTTAAAAACATGCTCGGTAACATTATCCTCTTTTTGGGGTCTAACGCAGTCGGATAAAAAGTAACAGCTTTGTTTATGAAACATCTGCCCAATTTTATTATCAAACGTGCTTTTGGTGATAAAATGTAAAATGCTGTAATATGAAAAAAAAAGTTTTTTTTGGTTTTTTATTTTCGTTTTTGCCACCGATTTCCGATTTTTTATTTTTATTTTTTTTGGAAGTTGTTTTTTTTTCAGTTTTTGGTGTGACCCTACGCAAATTCAAATACCACTACTATGTTAATAACAGTGACAGGAAGATATTATAACATCATCAAAATTAATTGGAAAAAAACCGTATTATTGAAACTAACTCAAAAACGACCAAAGCAAAGTTAATACAATTGTTAGGGGACCACAGCGCAAGTTTCCTCTACCAAATTAATAATTTTTTTTTTAAATCGGTCCCCAATTGACGAAAATATCGATGAAAATACTTAAAAATATAAACAGACGAATTGAGAAACTCCTCCTTTTTGAAGAAATTGGTTTAAAAAATAGGCGGCTTGTGAATAATGTAACTTGTCACAAACCAAGGAGCTTGAAATTAAACGCATTAGTTTTGTTTCTTGACTTATTCGGGACTCTAGACACTACAATGTAATTCGTGATAAGATTTATATTCACCCCGAAGTGATGTCTCTTTTATTTAACTAAAGTGAAGAAAAACTGTTACTAATCGGTTTGTCATACCTTTTTTTAATGACAAATATGTATAGCAACAATCGCATGGATCGATCCATCATGCTACGCTTGCCGGGGTTGGTCCGTGGATGGGTAATCATCTTTACATACCGAGACTCCTCCGTGCCTCGGAAAGTACGTTAAGCCGTTGCGGTCCCGGCTGTCATTCGTGGATCTTTGCCTGTCCTTACGAGTCTTCAGAAGCCCGAAAGTACAACCAGTCTTACCAAGGGGTATCGTGTTAACCATAACTGGGTTGTGGAGGTCAGATAGGCAGTCGCTCCATGTAAATACTTGTATTCAGCTGCATACGGTTAGACTGGAAGCCGACCCCAACATAGTTGGGTAAAGGCTAGGCAGATTGATTTGATTGTATAACGAGAATCTATGACATACCCAATAAGTACACAAAATACTACTAGGGTATAAAATAATAAAATTGCCATCATTCTACAGGGTGTAATTTTAATCACCGTTTTCCTCTTAAGGGGTCATTGTACTCATCATTATGAACAACTTTTACTATGGGACCAAACCTGAAATCATGAAAAAGAAATCAGGTGTTCCCTACATTTTGACGAGTTATGCGAACATAAATGTAGGGAACAGCTGATTTTTTTTAAGAGACCCCTTAAGTGTAAAACGGTGATTAAAATTACACCCAGTATAATACGTAGTTCAAAATACTAGTTATGTTCCCCGCCTTGAACATGGAGTATTCATGAATAACTACTACCCCACTACTGGCACTACAAAAAAGTTTCTAGATAATAATCCTATACAGGTAGGCAAAAACTACAGAACGCCACATGTAATGAAAATTACATAGATACTAACTTTTGAAAAGCGAATAACAAAATGTATTTACATGGCATAATATGTAAGTGGAAACGCCGGAAGGGGACGCCCTAGGAGAACACATAGTGACCTTATTGGTGATGTTCTTCCGAAAGGTCATCTGCGTAGTACTCGCAACCGGCGGCGGGCGTGTATGACCAGATGTATGTACGTAAACGAGGCAAAAGGAATATGTATGGATCGTAGCAGGTGGCGCTCTGTAGTTTCTGCCTACACCCATCGGGAGCCGGCGTGAGTTTATGTATGTGTACTCCTTTTCAATAGTACGAAAATAAAAATTCTAAAAATAATGCTTCTGAATAATTAAAGACAGGTACAGCCAGCAATATAAATCACTTACAAAATAACCGCCTACACGCTTCAACTTTAAATAACTTTGTGACTATACTAGAGTTAAAAACAATTTGAAAACCAACTCAGGGACAAAATTTAGAACTTTTCGATAACGAACCGAATACTAAATTATATATTTTGGTTTGTTAATATATACAGGGTGGATTTTTGAGATGGGGCAGTAAGGGCAGCTTCTCCAGTGAATGCAGATCAAAATATCTCAAAAAGTTAACTACAGTCTCCTAAGACCATCTCTCATCATCATCTCTCTTAGCGACAACGGTTGAGGTACCTGTCCTTACTGCCCCATCTCAAAAATCCACCCTATATATATATATATTCGCACGGTAATGAAATCATGATAAATTTTCACTGAAGATCAGATAAAAATATCCTATCTTGCACCTGTGTACACAAATGTATACTAAAATATATTTTTTTAAGAGCAGTGTCTAAGCGAATGACTTACGATCAAATCAACATAAAGATATTTTGTTTTGCAAATATGGTTACAGTACATCGTGGTTACAGGTTAAGACATATTTTATCAGTAAGCATACAAAAGTTACAAAATTATAAAAAACACACAAAACCAAACATAATTCTTATTTTAAACATTACAGTAGTTAAAACATTTTTGATAAATATTTTTAGATAAGGCTAAGTTGAACTCTGGTCTAGTTTAATTTTTTTAACAATTATGTTTTTAACAGTTATAACGTTTTCAGCGAATTTTTATTACCGACCGTACTTGGCAACCGCGCCTAGCGTGCCGACGTAAACGCCTAAGTTATGCGTTGTAATACATATTTTTTCAAAGACGAAGGAACGGAAAGCAGCCTGAAAATTTTTAGTGGCAAGCACGAATTTTAATATTAAGTTGGGAAACGTATGAATAATAAAAATTATACTGAGTGGAGAAAACCGGAGGGAACAAAATTCCGTTAGTAAATAACAATAAAAGGAGAAAAAGAGCGGATAAACATTTTTGTAAGCAGTGTTTTCTATAGACTAGCTACTGTCACTAGCATCATACGAGGACTACTTCATATATCTAGTAAAAATATATATACAAGGTGTTTTTTTTAATATCCCATAACTCTTGAGTATGAATGAGACCATATCAAAGAATCAGGGCTTAAGAATTATTTTTCAACTATCATTTTTTTTTTCATATTTCATACAAAATAATACGACAAAGTCACGATTATTAATGTAACTAACCCTTACCTACGTGAAATATGACAACGTCGCATTTTGTTACCTTTAAATATGAATGATTGGTTTGAATGAAAATGATTTACTCGTACTTATCAATGAAACTTAGATACACACATTGAGAGTATAGTGTTATGTTATCTTCGAAACTATGCGTTTTTGGACAACATATTCTGGGACTTTTTGTATTATTTTTACTTATAGAATATAACCCTAGAGTTATGGGATACCAAAAAAACACGTTGTATATGTCGAGCCAGATCATGATCTATCTCTGTGCCTAATTCTAATGAAATCCGTTTAGTTGTTAATACGTGGTAGAGTAACAAACATCTTGCATATTTATAATTTATTTAGAAACTCTCTAGAGGCGTACAAAACTTCTATAATTAATTTATTTTATTTAGCCAGCCTAATAAAAAGAAAAACCGAAGACGATTAGGTTCTAAATCAGTCAAGAAATAAAAAGTTACTCCCTAATAATTACTAAATACCCCTTTTTCATTATAAAAGCCTACATAAATATAGTTTCTAAAGGCCTATTACTCGATTCTCTCTATACTTTGGTACGGCTCGTAAACTATAGTGAATGTTCTGTATGGTAACTTGGAAATTGTTCTACGAACCATTTTATAGGTTTCTTTATTAGTTTGTCTAATTTAAATTCTGATGAAAGGACGTCTGAAGGTAGTTATGAAAAACTTATAAGTTTCGGTAAATTGTTATTGATCGGATACATTCATATAATAAACATCTTTTTATTGTAGTCTCGGTCAAATTTTAGTTAAATTCCTTCTTTTCGACATTTTCACCTCTTTTCGCTCGATGTACCACTATAAGTTCAATATTTCTGACTGTCGAAAACATAAGATTTTCAACCGCTACTAACAACGGGTATTTTAATGTTCGAGTAATTTTATGTATACATTACATTTAATGTATATATTTGTAACAATTTTTGAAGCGAGCCCAATGTCACCACTTCTGCCTAGAGTGTGCTTGCTCAAACCATAATCTAGCGTAGCGGCTTCTTCCATAACGTCAGCACGTAGAGCAAGCCTACTTTCAAAACGAGCGAGCGGAGCGAGCTCAACTTCCCCACGAGTGAGGGTAGCGCGTTTCGCATGTGAAGAGCGAGTGGGGCGAGCCCAAGTAAAGCGAGTTTAGCGAGCCTAGAAAGCTGACTCGTGATGTATGTGGGTTCGCTTCGCTCGCTTGATTTAAAATATTATTATGTGTTGCACTCGCTTGTCTTGCTCGCTTCGCTCACTCATTACTTGAACTGGCGCGCTCTGCTCAGTCGTGTGGTCTGTGGGCTACACTAGGCTGAGTTAGGGAATCCTATCGTTAAGACAGCTCAGCTTGATATGAATGTGTTAAAAATATTGCAGGACTTGTGCCCGGCCCATTTAGGTACTTAAACAATTTTTGCATTCAGCACAAGGAATTGGTACAAAATTCAGAAGTGCCAGCGAAAAGCAAGAAAGAAACAAAAATGAATTAGGCTATGTTGTAATGCGTAGTTCGCACTAGGCTTAATAGGTGTCCATTTGAATTAATAAAGTAACAATCATAAACTACCTACGCTAAGGCATCTATGGTCTATTCCAAAAGTATCTGCTAAAAGTGTAAACAAACCTTGTTGAGGTTAAATTCTTACGCAATCATTCACTCAAGGGATTTGGTAACTCATTAATCTATATTTAGAATATTTCAACTTTATATCTCACCAGTTTTTCAAAAAATATTGTTTTAATAACATTATTGAATTGTAATAGAAAAATTATCGACGAAATTAACCTCAATAGTCGAATGAAAAACATCTTGTGGTGATTCAAAACTATAATTTTGGGTTTAAGTATTTAAATTAATTAAATCAAAGCGAAATTTTTAAGTAGCACATTGGTCTCCACAGATTCGTTTTCTGATTCATAGATATGTTTACATTTCTATCAGATACTTTTGAAACAGACTATAATCGTGAGTGTCTACTACAAGTAGAGTATCTACTTACTCAGTCTATTCACACCAACAACAAACTACAATTTTACATAAATTCTCATTATCATCCGACAACGTTTTGTAATCCACATATTGTATCAAATTAGTGAGGGTATTCCAACAGTAATTTAGAATTTCAAGTGCCTATTATGAAGGTACTGGAGTGGAGATTTACTTAGGATATTTGTATAGTCCGCAGCGAGGGGTGCACGTATTTTTAACACATTGTGTTATAACGTTACCTACATACGTGTTTTCAAACTGTTTTATTCAATTTGGGTTATTTTAGATAACTATGTGTGTATTTATTATTTACGGCGCTATGACGATCCTGAAAAAGCGTCTGGGACAGACTGAAAACGGGATGTGGGGAGCCGGGGGTATTGCGGCACAACTACTAATGTAATCTCATTTCAAGCGCTTAAATAATAATAAATAAATAAATAAAACTTTATTCAGTGTAAAAAACATGGTACAATATAAAAAAATAAAATAAAACTAGTAACATTCATATGAGCCTTAGGTGCTAGATTTTTTTATTACAAATCCCCTGGACCCCACACTAGGATTCCCTGTGTCGTGGGGTCCAGTCTCTTCCCAAGTAAGGCAAACATTTCCGTATTGTATTAAGTTAAAATTGTTAATTGGAGAAAAATAGTAATAATAATAAAGTAAATGGTCCTAGACATTGTCTGCGTCACTCGCATTTGCTAGTCGGAGAGTCCAATTGTAGAACTATTGTCCACCTATACGGTACTTTTAGGCCTCTTTAATTGTTTGTCAATAGAATCACACTAATTCAGGATAGGTATTCGATGGAAGTTAATGGAAGCACTCAGAAACACATAGTTTATAGTAGCAAAAGCCTACGACCTACGACCGCTTAGTAATAAGTATGTAGAGTTATGAGGAACAGGGTGTAAAGTACACTCATCCTCCGTAGAAAAGGGAGGATCCTCCGACCAGAGGAGTGAAGACTGCGTATCTGCAAGCGTAGTGTGGGACTCCCCCCAGCTAGATTGACCAACGACCTTAAAAAGGTGGCTAGGAACGACTAGATGCGGAAGGTGGAGGACAGGGTGCTGTGGCGCAGCCTGGGAGGGGACCCCTTTTTTTCGCATAATGTTTTTTTTCCTAATATTCTTTGGCATAACGATTTTGGCATAAGTTTTTTTGGTCTAATAATTCTTTGCCATATTTTTTTGGCAGACATTTTTTTTGTCATTATTATCTTATATATACGTATAATTTGTTTTGCTATAATCGCATAATGTTACTAGGCGTAATGTTAGTTGGTTTAGGTTAGGTTAGGTTAGAACTGATGAATGAGATGAATGTTACTAGTTTTTTTTTAAATATTGTACCATGTTTTTTTTTTCTGCACTGAATAAAGTTTTTTATTATTGTTATTTTTATTAACTGTGACCCCCTGCGCACGAGCCGAGCGAGCGTAGCGAGCAATGCCACGGCAGCGGCCGGCGAGTGCCAGAAACTACTAGAATATAAATGAAAATATATATATGCTTTTGAATGTTATGCTTATACACTATTAGGATTGGAGAAATTATGCTTAAAATAGTTATGCGTTTGCTAATATGCGAAAATAATATTATGCGTAAATATTGTTATATATGTTGTTGAGTATGCCGTGTTAAGTTATGTCTTAAAATTTTATGCAAATGGATAGGGAACCGCCTGGGAGATACCTAGGTCCAGCAGTGGTCTGCGATAGGCTGCGTTGATTGATTGAATCACATCAACTGCAATCACCCAAAAACAATCGCTAACAAACTTCACAACACCGGTAATGAAAACCAAAAGGAGCTTCATCACGCGATTAAATACTCTTTCGTGTGGCGCACTTAGTGGGTACAGCAGCGCGCTGAATTTTCTCAAAAATAAACTTTATACAAAGCTCAGAGTGATTATCTTAAGAACCTCTCAGTTGCAGGCTTTGTAAAGAAACTCGTAATATAAGTGAAATCTGCTAATGGTACCAGCTCCTTTACAAGTTTGGCCACGAAACGTTCTTCAACAAATTTCGTGTACAGTCAACAGCGAAAGTTTATGAATAAAACGTGTTTACATTTTAGTCATTAATATGCTTTAAGTTATCTATAAAAAACCGGCTAATTAGCTGTCGATTTGCAAACTAAGGATTCCGTAATATCATCAAAACTATTAGGTATACTTTACCTTATTTTTATTTTTTGCCTACATAAAGGCCATGGTAACAGGAAAGTATTCTGTGAAAATAAGTCTTTTTCCGTTGGCACCCTTTAGGTACGGAACCCTACAAACGACTAGTTTCATATCATCATATTATTTTACGAAACAATACCTTTTTATTGACAAAAACTTTTGCAAAATTTAATAAGTTTTTTTATTATAATTAAGACGTTTACTTTTAATGTTGACGGTACACGTTCGCCCGTGATTTAAACGATTTATCATCGAAGAATGGGGTAAGTACTACAATGTTTGGCTCGGGTTAGCGCACTGACTGAGCTTTTCCCGTAAGGTACAATAAATAAATAATAGGTCATGGCTGTTCGATTCCCATATGTTTTCTTTAAGGTCTGTAGTATGTTTAATTTTTGTATAGAACGAAGGTATTAGGTAGGTTATCTCAGGCATTAAAAGAGAATTAAGATAACATTATTCACTACTTATAGAAATCAAGCTTACCGATCTATTGTCCGTTCTCCTCTGGAATCCGGAAATCTGAAAAGAAAATAATTGGTTATAATTGGTTTATTACGTCCACCGCGCGCCAGACGTGCGTCATTTTATTACTATAAATATACATACATTACAATAAATCAGTGAGTGCGATTAGATTTAAAAACAAATTAAGACATCTTTATTGGAAAAATGTTATTATAGTATTGACGAATTCCTTAAAGATAAATTGTAAGTTATTTGACATTGATATTTATTAAATTTTTACATTCTTTATTTCCATTCATTATTATGTACAATCAATTGCTAATGTTTTGCTTGCTTTTTCTGTCTTAGGTTAAGTTGTGTTTCGTTGTATTTATTTTATTTTAATATGTTGACTATTCTTTTTATAATAATGAATAAATATGTGAACGAGTGTACACCTTTATAAATAAACATTATTAAGGTAGATTTTTTGAGGAACTAATAATTTATTATTAAGATCTCATGTAAAATGTACCAAAAATCACACAAATAAATGAATTTGAATTTGAACTGCTACGCGGTAACTAACATTACAGAAAGGCATTGTCATTCCCGAGATTAGCGCGTTCAAACAACCAAACAAACTCTTCAGCTTTATTATTAGTGTATTGATTAGTTAGCTCCAATATAATAAATAATAATAATAAAATAATAATAAAAATCTTTATTACGCAAAAAAGGTACACAAAATCGCATTAAAGTTACACATACTTTTATAATACAATATACAGTGGTAAAACTCTGACCTCTGTACTAGGGGAATACCTGTATCACAAAGATCAGTGCCCTCATAGGTTGGCCCAACAGTGTCACTGAACAGGGAAGAGTAAGGTACATTTTTTTTTTTAAATAAAGATATCACATCAATTATATGAAACTAAAGCAAAAAAAAAGTAAATAAAAACAAAAAAAGGAAAAAAAAGAAAAAAAAAATTTAAAAATTTAAAAAAAATATATATATTTTATACTTAAGTGTACACATAACATAAGATCACGCCTATCCCCGAAACTTCAAGCAAAGGTGGTACCGGTACCTACTTAACTGTAGGTACACCAAATGTAAGTGTGATGTTCAAATAAAATATATTTCAAAGTACTAGTACAAGCCAAAGTACCAGCACAGCATAAAATTCTTTTTCTTTCTTTCAAAAGAAATACAGCCAAAGTTATCGATGTTTCTACCCGACAGCTTTAGATTTACTACCGAAAGCCATTCTTCTACATGTATAATAATTTATACAATTTCCTTAGAAGGAAATCAGTGGCATGCCCTCAAGGATATAAAACGGCGAGTTTATTCCCTTGGATATAAAGAAATAGATACATGCATGATATATTTATGTTGGAAACTTAGGACAGATATGACACAAGTCTGTGATATGTGAGGAATCTTGAAGATTTTAGTTCGCATTTACGGGATGGGCTGAACTACGTCTTAATGGTCCGTATTGATAATGAAGATGTTTTGAACACATATGCTTAAATTCTCCAAACCCGTAGGCAAACAGGCCGACCGCTTACCTAATGATTCTGACTATCCCTGCATAAAGGCATATGAAAACCCAAGAGGTTTGACAATGTGTTCCCAATCTTAAAAATGAAATTGAAATATTCAGGCTAAAATACCTTTCTATTAATCTCATAACATTTTTTGACATTTTATTTTATTTTTTTATATGATTCTGACATTTTTATAATTTTTGACAATTTTAATTATTATTTTTAATAAGTTGTTTAACATTAAATTCAATTACTCACAATTTTTTTTTTGTTTTTTTTAGAATTTAAAATAGCTTATAATGTTTAAGTGTAAAGCTAGAACTATGTCTGAAATAAATAAATAATTATTATTAATCTCTATAAGAGTTCTATTATTTTCTTCTAAAACAAAATTTATGTTAAAAATCCATCGTAAAATCCCCGCTAATCTCATGGCCCGAAGCGGTAAAAACTACCATTTGGGGAATCCAGACTTAAATTATAAATCCTATGCACCCTGAAATGCACATTCCAGATTTTTCGTGGTCGTGTAGGTATGTACACAGCTCAAATTTTCTCCCACAAAGTGAATGGAATTCTTTATGAGCCAACAGAATTTTAGTACTGACCCAGTAACCACAGAAAAACGTAGTTAGCAAGTTTATGTTTGTCATTTTAAGTTGTTTACTTAGTTTTTTTAGGAGATTAGTCGCGACTAACTTTGCCTGCGGCTTTCATAGGCATTTTTTTAGTAGGTATTGAATTAATGAATGAATGATATATTTTCTGAATTTTAGGTATCGCGTATCGGCAAGCGTAGTGTAGAACGTTTAGTCGTATAATGCCTAATTCGCAAAATGGCACACAGTCGCAAAAAGGCCAATTCGCGAATGGACTAGTTCTCAAAAGGACTAATTCGCGAAATCATCCCCCAGCTAGATTAACCAACGACCTTAAAAAGGTGGCTGGGACAGACTGGATGCGGAAGGCAGAGGACAGGGTGTTGTGGGCAAGCCTGGGAGAGGCCTATGTCCAGCAGTGGACTGCGATGGGCTGAATTGATTGATTGATACCAGATAGTTAATTGATTCAGGGGTGACTTGGCGGAAATCCATTATATAATACAATAGACGTAAATATATTAAGTAACCTCTTCTGCTTAACTATTCCCAAAGAGTCGCCGAGCGCCGAGCGCTGGACACAGAGTGTACTCTGCGTCCAGCGCGGCGTGGCAACACGTCGTGTTCGGGTTCGCGACAAGTCAATCGTCATCCTAAGGATATCTCGTTGAGAAGAATAATTAAGTAGAATAGGTTACTAAACATATCTACGTCTATTGTATTTTTGATTGATATTACTGGAAAAATTCCACCAAAACTATCTTGTTCAATAGTTTGACCGAAAACATGAAACGAATGAAGGGGTATTGTGAGTTTATTCACCCGACTAGGCTAATGACATCATTAGCCTAGTTGGATTAACAAACTAATAATTACTACATAGTCATTATAGTTGTCAATATGTGGATGGGTAAACAAAACCCACATTTATATGCAAGTAGGTGCGCCCCGCTGTTTCACCCGCAAAAGTCTCGATCCCGTGTGAATATCGGGATAAAAAGTATCCTATGTCCTAATCCAGGTCATGGTCTACCCATGTGCCAAATTTTATCCAAATCTGTTCAGCCGTTTTAGCGTGAAAGCGTAACAAACAAACTCACTTTCGCATTTATAACATTAAGTTAGGATTATAGTTATAGTTAGGATCAAAAACAACCTTACATAATAAATATGTTATCTGTTTTTTTACATAACATAACATAACATCACGCCTTGTTTCCCGGAAGGGTTAGGCAGATGTTTACCTATAGTACACCCACATTTCGCCAGTTATGTTTAAATCCCATGTAATAGGGGCGAGCCTATTGCTATCAACCGGTTAAAACTCCAGACTCAGGGCTGCTACTGAGAATTTTTAGATAAACAAACCCAATAACACTTTGCCCGACCAGGGAATCGAACCCAGGAACAAAAGCAGTCTGTTTTTTAAGCAATAGCTCATTCTCGAAATATTATACCGATACGAGATAATTTGTTGGTGATTTAGGACAGTCTTCTAAGACCATTTTCTTGTAGCGACAACGGCTAAGGTACCTGTCTTTACTGCCCCATCTCAAAAATCCAACCTGTATACATATACTTACTTTAATGAATTCCAAAATATGACGTAGTTAAAATAACAGCAGACATCCCACCAAAATAAAGCAGCAACACCAATACATAGTCACCAACACAGAGTCGGTCACTTCCTTAATCCAGTATTATAATTAAAAACTGAATAATTTCCAGCAAGTTTGCTTGTAATTAAGGCGCGACGAAACAGCCGCATAAATACTAAATGGGGTTTACATTCGTCGCCAGTACAAACGGGAATATGCGTTTAATTAGAATAGAAACACTGCACTGAATTACGTATGCAGTTAATGGGATTGCGTTGCTCATGTTTCTCGTATAGCTGATCTGATGAAAGAAAAACACGGAATATGCATTTTACTTCATGAAAACCGCTCTTTGAAAACGTAAACTGATTATTTATTCTAATTAAACATGCAAGACACACGTCACGTCCACTACATGCAAAATTTTATAGGATAATGACTTGACGGCCGACGCGCATCGGTTGTCTGCTGTAGTATTTTTATCTCACGATGCGACGCTCGTTTTACTTGTGGTAACAAAGTGAAGAAGAAGTGGTGCAACAAACTTCCCAGCAGCAACGCACTCTGTTTAGTTAGAACAACTTGATTCTATACACGTCATAATCATTCTGCCTAGCCTTTTCCCAATCATGTTGGGGTCGGCTTCTAGTCTAACCGGTTGCAGCTGAATACCAGTATTTTACATGGAGCGACTGCCTATCTGACCTCCACAACCCAATAACTGGGTTACACGATACCCGTTGGTAAGACTGGTTGTCAGATTTTGCGGCTTCTGACTACCTGTAGCAACTGTCAAAGATCTACAAATGATAGCCGGACCCACCGGCTTAACTTGCTTTCTACGGCACGGAGGGGCCCGATATTTTTTGGATGGTTACCCATCCACGAACTAACCACGTCAAGCTTAGCCTAAACTTCGATTGATCCGTGCGGCTGTTATCATTTAACCCAACCCTTTTTTATAAATATTTATAACATACATAAATAGGAATGACAGAATAATATATTTCGCACAAAAGTTAATTAATATAAATTATAAATGTAACTAAAAGGTTAAAATGTTATAAAGCCACATAATTATCTGACTACGTAGTGGTGAACAAAATTGGTTATTATCATGCAATTAAAATGAGCAAATGTCATGCATTGAAAATCTATACTTATAATAAATCTGTAGAAGTGAAAATTCTGTACATTGAAAATATCAAAAAAATAAATGGCAGGGGGTGTTACTAGACCGACACCGAACCCAAAAGTGTGATTAATTTTTTTTTTGTCTGTCTGTCTGTCTGTCTGTCTGTCTGTCTGTCTGTCTGTTTGTTCAAGTATCACGCAAAAACTACCGGTTCGATTACGATGAAACTTGGTATAGTTATTTTTTAATATCCTGGGCACCACACTGGGTACTTTTTATCCCGGAAAAGTATCCTATCCTACGGTTGGGGGGTGTCAAAGTTTGTATGGAAGAATTTTAACGCGCTGTCCGATTAACTCGAAACTCAATATTTATACTTAAACCCAAAAATGAAGAATAACGTGTATCAGGATTTTTCGAAATTCAACCCCTAAGGGGGTAAAATAAGGGATGAAAGTTTGTATGAAAAATCTTATTCCTTGAGGTAATAAACACGAAACTTCGCACGAATAGTTATCTAAATAAATTATAAAGTTTGTAGTTTTTTGTTTTTCTAAATTACCCCCTTTTTTTTTTTTTTTTTTCTTTTTTTTTTTTTTGGGTGGGAAATCATCCAATGACTTCTCCCGCTCTGGGCGGAGCGGGAGGGCGTGTCAGACTTTTACTGACTAAAACCCACCCGTGTTCCTTCCCTTGCCATGCCAGGGGCCACGGTTTCCACTTAGGACTACCCGCAACCCCGGTGGGCAACGGTCCTAGCGGACCCCGTCAGTTTTGCTGACATCTCTTTAAGGCGCGCGTGGAACACGACGCGCCGTCGACCCGGGCCTGGTCCTTATCGGGGGCGAGCTACCCATTGCTCACCGCCCGCAAGCCCGCGCCTACGGTGGCCGGGAATCCTCCAAGGAGTCCCGACGCCCAGGGCGTCTCCTACGGCGGCTAGGCGCGTGAGGGCGCGAACTTTGCGTCTCCCTCACGCGCTCCGCCTCCTCCTTCGTCTAAATTACCCCCTAAAGGGGGATTGGGGGGTGTCAGTGTTTGTATGGAAGAATTTTAACGCGCTGTCCGATTAACTCGAAACTCAATATTTATACTTAAAACCCATGGGGATGTATGGGGTAATTTCCGACACTCACGCGGGCGAAGCCGCGGGCAGCAGCTATTAATAATAAAGTTAAAAAGCGAAGATTAAAAATACATTTATAGGTATCAACGGTTTATTACATACTAATTTAAATCTGGAAATAATACGATCTCGTTACAAGAAATAAGTAAAACCATAACCTACCTACCTACCTACTTACATAACTACATACCTACCTACTTACCTACCTACTCTTCCTACAGCAATTTTTTCTTATTTTCTGACCATTTAAACCTTCCCTGGACATCCACAAATATTTCAAAATCAAAATTAGGCAAATCAGTACAGCAGTTCTCGAGTTTTAGCGAGACTAACGGACACCAATTCATATTATATCTATATTAATATCTATCTATATATCATTATTATTGACTGACTGACTGACTTATCAATGCCCAGCCCAAACCCTTGTACCTTGAAAGATGAAATTTTGCACAAAGGTTTCCTTTATAATGTAGGCAAGGAATAAGGAAGGATTTTTCGAAATTCAACCCCTAAGGAAGTTAAATAGGGGATGAAAGATGGTATGATTAATTTTATTCCTTGAGGTAATAAACATTAAAACTTCACACGAATACTTATTTAAATAAATATAAAGTTTGTAATTTTTCATTCTTCTATATTACTATATTCTTCTATACTAAAGGGGGTTTGGGGTGTCAAAGTTTGTATGGAAGATCCTAACGCGCTGTCCGATTAACTAGAAACTCAGTAACTATTTATACTTAAAACCGAAAAAAAAAAATAACGTGTATCTGGGTTTTTCGAAAATCTACCCCTGACGAGGTGAAAAGGGGTATCCGATTTTACAGGAAAGGATTTTACTGCGTGGTTTAATTAACTTGAAAATTTGTATATCACTTAAAACATAAAAGTCAAATAAAGGAAAAGTCCCCTTAGGATATATAACCTGAATTAACACATAGGGTACTTTTGATCCCGGTAGTACGTTCCCGTGAGATATTCTCCTACAACCACGCGGGCGAAGCCGCAGGCAAAAGCTATTAGAAGATAAAATTAGGCAAAATAAGTAATAGAAAAGTAAGTAAGTAGTAGTAAATAAATAAAAGAGGGTTGACCTTTTTTCTTTTCCTGTTGACAGCGATGCGAGCGAATTTTTTGATCTGTTCCTTTCCTTTTTTATTGTATACATGTTCATATTATTAATATTATTTTACGATTTAATATACAGGGTGGCAGGGACATCGACGCGAAAACGGTTACCACGTATTCAGTACATCATTCTGAACCCCCCTACATAGAAATTTTTCATCGGTTATTGAAAAGAAAATCTGCATTTCCTATTTCAGTCAATAGTGCAATACCTACACGGTCAAAATGTATGGAACAGCAAATTTTTTTTTTCAATGAAAATGTCTATGTACGGGGGCTCAGAATGATGTACTAAATACGTGGTAACCGTTTTCGCGTCGATGTCCCTGCCACCCTGTATTGTTTAACTTAAACTTTGAACTTATGTAATATTATCTTGGGAATTGAAATAGAAAAGTTAATAAAACATTCGTAAACTATTGTTCTCTCAAAAGACCAAACTTTTGATAACTTTATCACTGAGTGTACGTAGTTAGGTTAAACAAAACCTAAGCTAATTAAGCGTGATTTTATTCATTAGGGCTTAATAACACGTGGGCAGAGGGGACTAAGTACCCGTGATTAAGAGTCAACATTAATTTGCATTAAAAAATTAGCACAAAAAAAATAAAAGTACTGTGTGGGAGGTATCCTCTGAGAATCGCATAATTAATAATTACCAAACTAAGATAAGGAAGGTCAAGGCATGAATAATGATTAAAACTTGGGTAATAACTTATAATGATTCAGAAAATAAAGATAGAACGAATGAAATGTCTATAAGTTATTTTTCAACACACTTGCTCGTAAAGTTGTTCTTATTGAATCGTTTTCAGGTTTATAATGCGGTGTATTAAACATGCGTGCTTTTTACTTTATATTACCGAACTAGTATGGCGCATCAAGATTACCCATTAACAGAACTGGAACACCCACTTTCATCCTCAGCTTATGCGAAGGCACTCCTGATAACTCTAAAGAGTTGAGAAATTCAACAGGGTACGATGTAACTTGTTCGGTGTCTATGACATTGTGTACCGAGAGATACTCCACAATGTCACCTTCCCCATGTGAGGTGAGGTGGACCGATTTTAATGAAGTAAAGACTAAATGTAACCTCCAGATATGGACTACGACTATATTCTCAATCCCTTAAATTTCTTGAAAAGAGTCACTCAAAAATGTCAATATTACATGTGAATTTTAAAATCATCCCTCAAGATCAAGAGGTTAAAATAGGGGACTTTACCCTCTTGATCTTGAGGGGTGATTTTTGAAAAACGCTGAAATACGTAATTTTTTATTTGTAAGTAAAAAGATAAATTTTGATTTTCATAGGCCTAACTTAAGATATCATAGGTTTCCCATACAAACTTTCATCCCTTATATCCACCCCCTCAAGGTTATTTTTGAGACAAAAAGTAGCCTATGTCCTTCCCCGGGATGACATCTATCTCCTTGCCAATTTTTATCGAAATCCGTCCAGTGGTTTAGGCGTGAAATGGTAACATACAGACAGACATACAGACAGACAGACAGAGTTACTTTCAAATATGTAATATTATTATATATTAGTAATAGTATATTAGTATGGATTAAGAGCCTGTAGAGAAAATAATTCTAAAACATTTCACGTGAAATTAAAAATCGTTTTAAACTTAAAATCACCAGCATTTCCCTCAACTCAATCCCTACACAAACACAATGGGGTTTAGCTATTAATTTTATTATACCGCCAATTAATGGGTAAAATCCTTTAGGAAGTGATTCTCCTAATTTAACAGACACTTAAAAAACAATAGATCTATTATGAGATCAGGCTCATATTCCAGAACACTGGAGCTCAATAGAGCTTTGTATTTACTACGAGAGGTAGAAAATTGTTCGGAGCGAAAGATTTTCTGTGTCTTTTATTATATTTTGCGCAATTTCTTCGTATCGAGCGGTGCTATAGTGTTAATAACCATTTTAAAAGCAGAGTTTCTTGCCCGTTCTTCTCCATAGGAGACAGAGCTTTGGAATGGGCAACTAACTTGATTTTGACTAACCGATCCCTTGATAATTCAAAAGTGCCTGTAATTGGTTTAATAAAATAGACGTAGATATAGTAGTAACCGTAAAAAAACCCTGTAAGAAATCGACACGTGTTTCACCTCTCAACGAGGCATCCTAAGGATGACGATTAACTTGTCGCTAACCCAAACACGACATGTTGCCACGCCGAGCGCTGGACGCAGAGTACGACTCTGACTGACTTGAGAGGTGAAACACATCCAGCGCTCGGCGAGGCGACACGTCGTGTTTGGGTTCGTGATAAGTCAATCGTCATCCTGAGAATGCCTCGTTGAGAGGTGAAACACGTGTCGATTTCTGACAGGGTTTTTTTTATGACTATTTAGGAATAGTTAAGCGGAATAGGTTACTAATATGTCTGTGTTTGTCGCGCATTTAATTTTTACTCAATAGATTTCGATTATACAGCGTGTATCAGAAATGTATGGATATATTTAAGGGTGCGGTAAACAGACTATCAAACTAAACAACTTTCTCCATGGGATAAAATATCGTAATCGCGAAAAAACTATCAGTTCTCCGGTTCTCCCATACATTTGGGTCGAGTAGGTATAAAAGTATTTTTACACGCTGTATACGACTGGTTTTGAAACCAACCCTTTTAACAGAAAATAGCCAGAATAAGTATTACATTACATTACTTGTGTGAGCCAGTCTACTTACATATTATAAAAGGCAATGTTCTCTGTCTATCCTTACTCGAGTAACTCGAGAACCACTTATCCGAAATAGAAATACGTAATTTTAATTTTAAAAGCCCGTGAACTTAATTTAAAATTGGGATATGGCTAGCTCGCTTTGAATTGGAGATAATTTCAAAGGGACACGTAGTCTGTGAAATTTCGAACTGACTGCTTATTACGGTTAGAAACAAAAACCAATAAACCCCGTGACACACAGAGTTAGAAAAAAATCACAACATTCTGGTCCAAAAACACGATAAAGGACGAAGGTCGACAGTTCAACAATCGATACCCTTGGGGACCCCTATCTTGTCACAACACTGTTCTTATAATGCCTAAAGTACCCTTTTAAAGGATATTTGCTCTTGACATGAAACATAAAATAATAATATATCGAGAACTGAAATATCTATATCCATAAATTAATACGTGAAGCAAAAAGTTTATAACCTTTTTATGAAAATTACGCGGACAGAGGAGTATGAGGCAGAGTTAAAATTTATATGAAGGAGTGCAAAAAGCTAATATTTTTTATATAATATGTATAAGAAATAAATTAAATTATTTAATTTAAAAAACATTACACATACTACCATGCGTTTGACACAAGATGTCAACACTGCTACCTTCCTATTATTCAAAACAGCATAAATGATAATCCTATGCTATTGATATTAGCCACCTGACCCACCTCCGACAACACTAAATAGATTGTGTCTATGCAAGTACTCGCCGTTAGCAAGACGAGAACAACCGGAAACAATATGTCGGATTGGTTCACCGGGACGGTGGCACGCCCGACAGAGGACAACCTTAACGTTATTATTACTGTAATTATGATACTTGCTAACTATTAACTGTTAATAATTATCTTAACCACGGCATAATCTATTCTCGTATAATGTAGTTTATGAAACAAAAGAATAACGAGCCAATTATTCATAATAATAATTCATTATCTGCGGTATAGTTTCGTTTTTGTTCACGAAAGTTTGTAATGCCGATAATAATTTATTAACTTTTTAAGGGACCTAAAAATAAAACAATTATTTGTTTTCATTAGTGACAGATATCAGACATGGTCTGAATTTGTGCCAGGTCGATAGCAAAATACCTCGCTCCCAATTAGGCTGATGATCCTTAAACTTTTCTGGTGAAATGTGGGTTCAACACACCTCTGTCAAACCCTTCGGGAAATTCAGGCATTATGTTATGTTTGTAGCTCAGGTATATAAAGCAGTGAAAGTTTTCATCCCTATTTGATTTTTTGTTAAATAACCCTAATTTATATTCAAGTTTACAAAAGAAGTGTATTAATCTTTGACAGCAATTCAAAGCTAATTCGTTGTTCAGCGGAAAAAATCGTTATTACAAATGGCTGTCACGCTTATTCAATACATTATTTGATACATTGTTACTTTCTCGTAAAGCTCATTTTTGACAAATGAGGTGTTACTCGATTCATGAAAGCCGCGGGGTTTTTCAAAGATCTATTTCGTGTTATAAATCATATTATGTAGGAAGATTGGAAATACGTATTTTATTGCTTTATTAGGCTTTGATAGAAATATCGATTATGGATAATCGTATACTCTTTATTGTAAAAAAATCTTTTACATGGTTTATCTTGTTTTTGTATAAGTTTTCATCCCGTTTGATTTAACCATTTTACAGTTTGACAGGCAGTTTGAATTCAAATCTCAAATTAAAATTTTATGACTGACTGACAATAATAATTGAAATAAGAATGTCAATAAAGAATATCTTATCTTACGGAAGCAACATTTTAATTATACAGACATATATAAAATGATATAATATTATTTTAATTCGTCATTAAGATATTCATTAACAGAATTATCGTATTGATATGACATCCAGATAATTCATCCAAAAATTGGCCAGTCATAAATTTTATAGCTGGGCTGACTGGTCAGCGACGAGGGTAAGCCAAACGTAGGTACATTTTAGTATCTAGGCCAGGAGTCACTAAATGGCGGACCGCGGTCCGCATCCGGACCGCCTATCTATTTTCTGTGGACCTTTAGTGAACAGTAACAACAACATTTGTGAAGCAGGATTTTTCAAGATGAATATCATTAAAAATAACTTTCGACCTCGACTACTACACAACATCAGCAGGATTTATTGGCGGTAGCTCGCACCAACTTTATTCCAGAAGTCGGATAGATAGAACAAAGTAAAAAAAAAACCTACTTTGTTAATTAAATAATATTTATTTATTTAGGTTTCTTTACTATTTATTTCTTAATTGATATTTTTATTATTGGTTACCTTTGTAGGTAGTCTACCAAACTGACCGCGTCAGTTATAGAATTTTTTTGAACATTGAAACTAATTGGTGATCCCTGAACTGGGCTATCAACATCGAGGGTATTTTGATTCATTCTGTATTTTAAAGACAGAGATAAAATGTTTTTGTTTAAAATAACTTTGTGATAGAAACAAAGTCGTCAAAAATAGATTTGGGCATCACCAAAATATTAAAGCTGTCGGTAAAATCAACTGTTCGTTATTGATATAGGAAGAGGTAAAAGCAATTTTAACAAAAACTCTAGATTGACACATTTGAATGAATGCTCGAATTATTTTAAGGGTTCAGTCAACTACCTAATCGAAACACGCTCACAAAACATTTAGGTCATTACCTAAACACTAGTTTCAGAATATTAAACTAGAAACAGACGGTTTTTTTGTGATTTTAATGGTGATTGCGCTGTCGAGTAATAACAACACAATTTTCAGGCAATTGTCTTTCCTAAACTTTGATTGTATGGTTTTATTATTTTTTGTAGTTATTAGAGACAGTTCATGTTTTAAGTATCGTTGTCGGTAATGCTTATGTAAAGAGATTTCCTGAGTAGTAGTTGAAAACGCCCTAGAAGGACATATAGTCAGTCACCTTCAGAAAGGTCAAATGCGTAGTACTCACAACCAGCGTGTATGACCAGGGCCCTTAGTCTACTAACTTATAAACGTCACAATGGTGTCATAATGGTTAGTTTTTGACAGTTTTTGTATGGCAAATCTGTCAAAAACTAACCATTATGAAACCATTGTGACGTTTATAAATTAGTAGACTTAGGCCCCTGATGTATGAACGTAAACGAAGCAGAACGATCGTAGCAGGTGGCGTTCTGGAATTTCTGCCTACCCTCATGGGAAAAAAGTGTGAGTTTATGTGTGAATGTAATCGAAAAATTAGCTGAACAATAAGCTGCAATCAATTAGCTGAAACATGTTTATTGCAGGTATAGTCAGCTGCAATAACTCCATCATGCATCATTAAAATGCAGTAAGTTTGACTTCAGATAAAGGCTCGTTCACACTGGCGCGACTTGTCGCGCGACGCGACTTTAACAGTACAATTTCTAATAAAACTTCACGATTGAACAATTACCGGTGTCGCGTCGCGCGACAAGTCGCGCCAATGTGTACGAGCCTTAAGCCGTGCACAATCAAATATTTATAAAGTTTTTTTTTAACGATTTTATAAAGTATGTAAGCTAGTAGCAATGTAGAGCAATGACATTTTCTTATACAGAGGGAATGAGCATTGAGTTTTCGGAAGGAGCATTGATTTCAGTATTTATTTATTTAAACTTTTCGTACTCAAAAAAAGGTACAAAGGTAGACTTAATGCCTTAGGCATTCTCTACCAGTCAGTCAACCAAGGGTGGTGAAAAGATTGCTCTGTTTGAGAGTCTTTGGTTTCGTCATAATATTTTCCGTCAGCATAACTTGATGGTAGTGAAACTGCTTGACTGTAAAAAAAGACTTATCGTTGATTTTTCAATAAACTTTAACTTTATTCAAGGAATAACTTTTTTTTTTTTTAGAATAAGAACTTTCAAATGTCATTGTCAATTCTCATTCCTCTGAAAAAAAAGACATCTGGCCCTTAATATAACAAATTCTGATCGATATGGCTGTTATTTAGCCATTAAACCCTCAATCGACGAATTATAGAAACAAAAATACATAATGCACGAATTTGAACCCCCGACCCCACGATACGCCGCTGCCTCGATAATAAAGAAATTACCTCGTGATTACGTATTGAAAAAACTAATCTATTTTATGTGGATAGCGTGGCCCCTACGAATATGATTACCAACTTTTGAATACTAAACAAAAAATAACTGTTATTTGTATGGAAAATAGTTTTGTTTATGCTAAGGGAAACTGATTAAATGTTAATTTATTGTTGTTTTTTGTTCACACGCGACGCTTTTGTTACGAAAGCCTTTGTCTTCTTGCTCGAATAAACTGTTAGAACTTAAACGATTATTGTTTAATGCTATAATAGAATATAATATTCCTAGGTTAGTTAGTGGAACTTATTTGAAGTGCAGGTTACATGGGTATGAATGAATGAATGAATTAAATGCACCGATCCCTGTGTGGTTTAAACAGACTAGATAAATCGAATGAACCCCAAGATTTGCACTAGCCCCTGGAGCCTCATGTTTCATGGGGCTACAGAGACCATTGCATATCAAAGAGTAATGGTACGGAAGATACGTGCCCTGAGGATAAGGAAGGATTAGCGAGCCGTACCGTTGAAGTGCAGGTTACATGGGTAGTGTATTAATTTTATCGATCTTCGAGGTTGAGCAATGTTTGCGTTCATAGAAAGGCAGAACGAAAAGTATGACATTCACCCCCTTTTCCATTCTTCCACACTCATATTATACATACATACTCACGGCTCCTTCCCATGGGGGTAGGCAGAAACTACAGAACGCTACGATCCTTACGTAACGCTATCATCACTCCCTTGGCTTTCATATCATTCCTCACAGAATCCATCCATCTTTCTTTGGTCTTCATCTCCCTCTCCATCCTTATGGAGGCATTTATATTCATCACTCTTTTAGTTATCATGCGTATCATTCCACCTCGTAATTGCGAAAAAAAATCCGCTCACCCATACAAAACTTCAATATATGCTCGACTCAAACGCGACAGCTGATATTTTTTACTCTTTCCGGTACTGTGCACACCTGTGAAAAGACTTATTGCTATTTAAGTAGGCTACAATTAAACATGTAGTTCCCACTTATGATCCAGCCTGTCCCAAATGGCTGTCCTCCCCCCAACAATGCCCTAAGCTGATGTTCGTAACCCACAGGGGGTGCTCTTAGGCCGTATACAGAAAGAAAGCTGGAAGCCGGCGCCGATCTACCAGCGCTTATCGGCGCTGGTCCATTCTGGTAATAGTTACATAAAGCAAGCAGATTGAAGCAGAGCGAGCAAAATGTCATACTCATCGGACGATGATTTGGGCGGGCGGCGTGGCGCCACCGCTGACAGACGCGTGACGAAGATTCTCGGAACTTGTCGGCGACGTTCGGCGCTTATCGGTGTTTGTTCATATAAATGCCTGCGCCGGTTACCTGCGTGGACCGGTTCCTATAAGCGCTGGTAGGCTGCCAGCTTTCTTTCTGTATACGGCCTTAGACAGCGTTCGCCTAGCTTTTAGTTTAGAATTATGCTTTGGCTGGAGGCTTTAAGTTAGTAGCTTAAGGCAGCCACAGGATAGCCCGGTTAAGTAGTCATGTCCTCAGAGGTCAACTACGAGAGGCCATTACAAAAAAACATACTTTAAAAACCAAATATCGTCGTACATATTATTACCAGTTTGCACGCTCGCAAACACTAAATCAACACCGTTACCCTATTAACCGCCTTTTATAACTTCCGCTTCGAATTAATTGCAAATGAGGAGTATATTATTTTTATACACAAAATTTTACTACGTGTAGGACCAGGATTATATATATGTCCGGCAGAGACCAAACTTCAAGCTGGGTAAGACAGATGACCGACAATAAATTGGTCCGACACAAGAAGCCGAAAATGGAACATTTATGATCAAGCAGGAAGCATGGCACAAAAGGGAGGAGGCCTATACTTAGCAGTGGGTGGAACGAGGCTGCTAATGATGATGATGATGAGGAATACTTTAAAGCAGAGGTCCCACAAAAAGTCAGTAGAACAAACTATCGGTGCAAATATAACCTACTAGCAGCACCTCGCGGTTTCACCCGCATAAGTCTCGATCCCGTGGGAATATCGGGATAAAAAGTATCCTATGTTTTAATCCAGGTTATAAACTATATGAGTGCCAAATTTCATTCAAATCCGTTCAGTCGTTTTTGCGTGAAAGAGTAACAAACATCTATCCATAAATCCATCCTCACAAACTTTTGCATTTATAATATTAGTAGGATTCCCGCCGATACGAACAGATTTTCGTCGATGACATAGATCTAAGAGAGGAAGAATAAACAGCACGAGTGACCGCTTCTGCGGTGACTACCGTCGGTAATCGATGCTCACAAAAGATAAATTATATCTGTAAGGAGGTTTGTACAAACACTTACATGTCAAAAACTCGTTGCCTATCCGACTACTCACAGAAAAAAGACCGAAACAAACTCAGAGGTCACAGTCTCTTTAAAGGGCCGTGGACTTATCTAGATTCGAAGCAAAGATGAAAGTTTCCAGTACCTGCAATTTTATTGAGACCCGTTCTTATATAAATTGCAATGCTATGCTAGGTATCTATATTTCACTATACTAACTCATTCACAAAGACCAGTACCGCTAAATGATTACCTAAAATACCATACCCTCCCTTTTCCATTAAGATAACACAGGAAAAATTTACCTTATGCATTAGGTAAAACTCATTAACGCGTAGTAAGTAGGTAAAATACGTTATGAGGGAGGTTCGAACCTCTAATAGCCTCAGGTCACGACAAACGACCTATTATTACGCTTGTTTATATTATTATGGAAATCATGTAATATTGTTTTCTGTAATTGTAACGAAATTCAATTGGCGTAGTGGATCTTATTATGTTATGGCTTGTTTCAATTTAAAGGTAATTAGGATTATTATAGGGTGAATTTGTTTAGGTTATTAAATTCAAGGTTTAGTCGTTGTTGCGTTTAGTTTTGCGGAGAGTTATCATCAGGTTTTAGGTTTGAAACCCTGGCCTCAGAATCAATCTGCCTAGACTTTTCCCAACTATGTTGGGGTCGGCTTCCAGTCTAACCGGATGCAGCTGAATACCAGTATTTTACATGTAGCGACTGCCTATCTGACCTCCATAACCCAGTTACTGGATAATACGATACCCCTGGGTAAGACTGGTTGTCAGACTGTATGGCATCTGACGACCCGTAACGACTGTCAAAGATCTACGAATGACAGCCGGAACCAACGGCTTAACGTGCTTTCCGAGGCACGGAGGAGTCTCGATATATAAAAGATGGTCACCCATCCACGGACTAACCCTGGCAAGCGTAACTTATAGTAGAACCCCCATATGGACGTAGCTATCACAAGTAAAATTAGCTTACGAATCTATTAATATGTAATAAAAAAAGTTACTATTGTACAAAACGATTTGTATAAAGGAACCGAGCCATAATTTCCAAAATTATCAACTTCATACGTTAAGTTGATAATTTTGGAAATTATTATTTATTTAAACTTCTCGCACACAAAAAAGGTACAAATGCGGACTTAATTATGGCATCAATTTTACTGCCAACACACAATGAGGAAGCATGGTCAACGTTCGATCATTACAGCAAAGGATGTATTTCCTTTTCAATTAAACTAATACATCATAATATGGCCAAAAAAGGGGGTAGCTAACGAGATGACGACTAATAGAGAAGTATGGAAGACAAAGACATGTCGCGCCGACCCCCAAATTGGGATATGGCCAGGAAAATATAACCTGCTATTATTAAACACTTGAATATCAGGAAAAAAACAACGTTTAGGTATATTTTATCACGATTAATAGGACTTAGTACACTTCACCAGGTGGCTCTAAGCCAAAGAAAGACCATTTTTCACAAGTTCAATTCTCCCAAACACAATTGCGTGTCGACACACTGCTAAAAAGGTCCCTTTAATATTGATTGCTTGCCTCAAGGCGCCTGCATATATAAAATTCATTCATTCTACCTAATGGGATACGTTTATAGGGTTACCAAGCAAAGACTATGTTTTTAAGAGCTTTTTTAATGTCCGTTGACGATATTTGAGTAATACGTTTGGCGTAACTTCAGCTGTCTGATACCAACCTTTTTCTTTGTCTTAACTTATTATCACGATATGAACTATTGTTTACAGCAGACAGAAAGAAAGAAAGAAAATAATATTTATTCTGCACAAACTAGACGCACATTACATAAAACATTCATTAAAAAATTTGCCAGAAGAGAAACTTGTTGTGGAAACTTGAGAATAAGCGAAAAAGTAGTCCATAAAACGACTTCAGATAGGGTTAAGGGAATGACCCGAGGCGGTCGCGCTACAACATTATTATGACGTTCAGAAGCTTAGTGGTTATGCAATGGTAATCGTAGTACGGTTTTTTAAAATGATAAGCTACATACCTATAATCCCTTAATCGGCTTTCACGAAACCAACAAACGTATGGCCATCAAAATTAATGCCCACATGAAAAAAACTCCAAAAGCTTCCTATTCCGTGCAAACCCCTGAAATAAAATTATAATTCGCTCCAATAACTCTGTCCTTCCAAATTACAATATTTTGTCCATTAACTGAATTCGATTCGGCAGCCCTACGTCTACGCCATTTAAACCTACCCTACCTGCTGCTAAATGGTCCATGACCGGGAAATACTGCTTTTGGAAAACCTGGCCGTTACCTGCGCCATGTTTTTTTAGACTGTGTTGACAAGTATCCTTTACCTTTTATACTGAGTAGAATACAGTGAGTGATAGTGTAGGTCCTTGGTATAGCACACTCCGAAATAACAACGTTGATGTATTAGTTTTATTTGCGAACGAAAGGTTTTTTTGTGTATTTTTGGCGAAGAAATGGGTGATTTTTACACACGTGCGTGTCGTAAAAATGAAGGTCAAATGTCAAGGAAGGGCTGCAGAGTTATCCGACTTCCTGAAATCACACGATCCATCATTATAATAGCACTCCAGTCCGGTTCTAAGTCCAGACATTTACGGAGTATGTGAAGAATTAAGAAGACCATCGTTCTGACATATTCCTGATTCCTTTTAAGAGAAGGGAAGGGTGTATCTTTTTTTGGTGTAAAACTATGATAAGTTGCCATAAATTGTCATTTTAGTATCAACGATATAATTATTTAGATAAATTCTTTATTTAAATAATGAAACAGCACGCTTGCCAAAACAAATTAATGCATTTAATTAAACGCGTTCATTAGTTTTTTGGCTCATTTGTGACCGCAGACACTTCGATATCATGTCATTGTAAGTTTTCAATAAAAATGTTATTCGTAACATGACATTCAACATAACATCACGCCTGTATTCCCCAAAGGGTTAGGTAGAGGTGTACCTATAGTACACCCCCATTGCGCCAGTTATGTTTAAGTCCCATGAAATAGGGGGCTAGCCTATTGCCATCAACCGCGCACAAATCCAGACTCCGGGCTGCTACTAAGATATTGGAAAAACCCAATAACACTTTGCCGGACCTGGCGATCGAAACCATAACCTGCACTGCAGATTATTTGTAAGTCGTTTAATATTATGAACATTTAAGTTCACCATCCTTCTTCACAAACCCTAATATTTAAATGGAAATTAAAGGAAAATACCTAACTTAGAGAAGGAAATTCGATAAACGTCGATCACGCATCAGTAACCACGTTACTAACTACTTACTTTACGTATTCACGATTCAGTCCACCTCGCACTTTTAACGGTTCCGTCTTGATACACACGTGCGTGAAACAGAGACAGCAATCAATCTGCCTAGCTTTTTCCCAACTATGCTGGGGTCGGCTTCCAGTACCTACATGGAGCTATTGACTATCTGACCTCCTCAACCCATTTACTGGGTATGCTACCCCTTTGTAAGACTAGCTGTCAGACTTTTGAGCTTCTAACTACCCATAACGACTGTCAAAGATCCACAAATGACGGCAATTGTATTTTTTTGAGCCCTATGGGTGGTTCTTTAGCCCATTTCTCACCAGACATTCGGCAAACTTGTCCGGCCCAGTTCCACTTAAGCTTCACGGCTTTCTTTCGATGACTACAGTAGTCATCGAAAGAAAGCCGTGTTTCGTTTGTTATTTATTTAATTTACTTACTGATTGTGTAACCTTTAAAGCATAGATTAAACTCGTATAAGTACTCACTGAATTACAAGAGCGCAGTTTTCTTGTGAAAATTCAAAACGGTGCTTGAGCGTGCGAAGCAAATTGGAGTATGTATCTTACATAACTAACAACACACATTTTGGCACCAAACTGTTCATAACTAAACACCATCAAATATATCATTTTTATTATATCCTTTACCATTATCTTTCGTAGAACCAGCAAGGATATAGGCTGGGAGGTCCTCGAGACAATGTGTCACGAATAACTAAAATATTAAAGTGGCCTGCCGCATTGCGGGGCCCAACCAAGGACAAGCATTCGGACATTGTACATGTGGTGCAAATAACGAGGTCGCAAGGAAAAAACAAAGCTACTAAGTATACATTTAGGAACCTTTTCAGGGATCGGCAGAGATACAGCTTTATAGCTAAACAAAAAAAAAGTGAAACACGTCAGCTAAGTACTTCAAAATGTTTCATGTTTTGCTATTGAAAACTTTTAATTTGGATTAAGATTTTCTCTGTGAAGTTTTCAGAGGTTTTTAGCATTCTTAAATCTATTGCATTTGTTTTTTTTTTCGCGTCCTATTTTGGATTCGGCAGTCGTTACAACTAGCTATACGTAATATACGTAATCTACAAGAAACAATAATTTATTTCCTATCTACAAAGCTACCTTCCAATAACACAAACACATAACTTTTCATTTGTACAGTCGGATACAAGCCCATCTTGAGTATACAGACAATACAGGATTTTTCTCTTCATGCAAGTCCCGGATTCCACGAAGATGTCACCTGAGACAAACCAATGTCGACCTTGTTGCTTGTAGATTAAGATTGAAGTGACGTGCATTATAAAAATTGTATGGAGATAAATAAAATTCTTTCGTCGGACGAAAACTTAAATGCGATTCGGAATTGGCTGTTCAGTTCGATTTTCGGCCGTTCTATTGTTATATCTGCAATTGTGTTGTACGAATGCTATTTTGTTTGGCATTGAAGAGTTGTTCCTATATTTTCATATACAGCGTGTTTTTTATATCCCATAACTCTAGGGTTATATTCTATAAGTAAAACTAATACTCCAAGTCCTAGAATATTTGTTCCAAAAATGCATCATTTCGAAGATAACATAACACTATACTCTCGATGTGTATATCTAAGTTTTATTGATAAGAACGAGTACCAACCATTCATATTTAAAGCTATGAAATGCGACGTTGCCATATTTCACGTAAGGGTGTTTTACATTAATAATCGTGACTTTGTCGAATTATTTTGTATGAAAAATGAAAACATAAAAATGATAATTGAAAAATACTGGGATGCCAATTGATTCTTTGATATGGCCTCATTCATACTCTAGAGTTATGGGATATAAAAATATGTATAGGTAGCTACCTTGTATAGGGAGGTAGACACGATTTTCCCATGAGGGATTGCAGAAACTACAGAGCGGCGCGTATAATCCTTACATCCTACTAATATTATAAATGCGAAAGTTTGTGAGGATGGATGGATGGATGTTTGTTACTCTTTCACGCAAAAACTATTGAACGGATTTTGATGAAACTTTACAGTGATCTAGCTTATACATCAGAATAACACATAGGCTACAATTTATAATGATTTTGTTTGATTTTGCCATAATATAACGATAAGTATGAAGTAAGTCGGAAAAATTTCTGCCCTGTGAGAGCTATCTTGGCGTGCGCTGCCTAAACCGTTAGAGTTATACGAAGATAATGTATCGTGGGATTGTTTGTCTAAAATAGTTCTAAATAAAAGTCCGCGACAGCATATATCTATCTTTTATGTGGAAGCCATTATAGCTAAAATAGTGAGCCATAAATACATTTAAAATGGAGACTTTTTTTACATTGCACATTTTGGAGTATTTAGTTAATTCTTATCAAAATTAATAACTTCATCGCTTTCGGTATTTAATGTAGATAAACTTTGTCTTTTACACTAAGACATTTGGAAGAATAGTTTAAAAGTTACAACGATAAGAATGAAGCGGGGGTGAGCGGTGGGCCAGATAATGACGCGCCATGGTGTAATAACAATTTTTTGGTAGTATTTAAAGTAGAAATATATTATAGTAGTTTTTATTTTAATTAAATATTAGAAGTCTTTCTTTTTTTGTTAGTTTAAGAATAACGGTTAGTTTTAAAATTCAAATTTATGCTTTAATTAACGTCGTGAATGTCGGAAATTATCCCACAGGAACGTGTTACATGTCCTATATCAACGGGGTAATTGCGTAACACACTTACAATAGCAATGGGTTTCATTTTGACAGTTCAACAAAATTAATTGCGTTATTTACGTTGTTGACAGATTTCTCGAACATAATAATTAATGAAGCAATGGATTAGCAATATCCATAAAATCATTCAGATTTTGATTGATAGTGTGTTACGCAATTGGTTTTTATTTTAATTACTTATATTATCCTACTAATATTATAAATGCGAAAGTTTCTGAGGATGAATGGATGTTTGTTACTCTTTCACGCAAAGACTACTGAATGGATTTTGATGAAACTTCACAGTAATATTGCAATTTATATTTTTTTGTTTTTATACTAGCTTCCCGCCCCGGTTTCGCACTGGTAACACTAAGTGCTTATCTACGGCACACCTACCTATCCACCTACCGTACCCTACCTATCCACCTACGCTACCCTACCTATCTACTTATCTACCTACCCTACCTGCATACCTACCTCTTTACGACCTATTGTCATACCTACCAAATAAACATAAAATTTTCGTAAAAATCGGTCGAGCCGTTTCGGAGGAGTGCGACCACAAGCACCGTGACACGACATTTTTATATTTATCGATTAGCCTACACCGTCCCATTGCTCAGCAAAGGCCTCCCCAAATACTTCCAAGCATCTTTCTCCAGGGCCTCCTCGATCCCACCCTTGCGGTTTGCGTCTAGGTCGTCTCGCCTCCTCTTCCTAGGCCGGCCTCGGCGGCGCCGTCCATCCTCAGGCACCCGCCGTGTGGAGACTGTTGCCCAGCGGTCGCTATGCATGCGGCTTACATGACCCGCCCAATCCCATTTTAGCTTGGCAGCCTTTTTGCCTACATCAAGAATCCCCGTTTTAGAGCGCAGCGTAGTGTTTCGATAATTGTCAGTTCGTTTTACGCCTAGAATGCTTCGTTCCATTGCTCTTTGGCAAACCCCAAGAAGAAACTTTTGCGACTCGGTAAGTGACCAGGTCTGCGTACCGTAGGTTAGGACAGGCAGAATACACATATCGATGAGTGTTCGCTTCAAGGAGATCGGCAGATCGCCTTTCATTACCGTCTTCAGAGACCAGTACCTTTTCCAGGCATTTCCGATGCAGCGATAGAATTCCTTCTGTTACCTGTTTTCGAAAGCAACTAACTGGCCCAAGTAGATGTACTCATCGACATGTGTTTCCTGCCCATCTACCTCGAAACTACACTTAGTGCTGTTGGTTATGGTTTTTGTTTTAGACCGATTCATCGTGAGTCCAACCCTGAGGCTTGCCGTGCTTAGGTCTTGAAGCATAGTCTGTAGTTCCAGAGCTGTGGGGGCAAAAAAGTACTATGTCGTCGACAAATCGGAGGTTTGTCAACCTCCTACTACCGACTTCAATGCCCTTGGTCATCCATGAGGCTGCCAGTGTCCTAAATATCTCCTCGGGAGTGCTCCTACTTACTAATATTATAAATGCGAAAGTTTGTGAGGATGGATGGATGGACGTTTGTTATTCTTTTACGCAAAAACTACTGAACGGATTTTGATGAAACTTTACAGTAATATACCCACTTAAAACTTAATAATGACGTAATCTTACTGATTATAAAGGTGACAGTTTGTATGTTTGTGTGTTTGGATGTTTGTTACTCAATTATACAAAAACGGCTAACGGATTTGGATGAAATTTGCAAATTGATGATTTATAACCTGGATAAAGTACCTACTTTTTTCCCCGGAAGTACTTTCCTGTAGGGCAATTTCCGACCTCCACGCGGGCGAAGCCGCGGGCGAAAGCTAGTAGATTATAATTAAAGTTGCTGTATTGAAGAAGCAAGGAAAGCTTTTATAGGAAAAGAATAATTTCAATTCTGTGACCCTTCTTAATTTTTTTTTAAATTTCATTTGACATTTTATTATCATTTTAATTCTGTGACCTATGGAATTTGTACCTATTTTATCTGCATTGAAATTTTATTTACTGTATTTTGTTCATTTAGTGTATTGTTGTATTCTGTTGCTGTATTGTGGAATTATTTAATGTAATACATACGGGTTTTGCCTGAATTAAATTTATTTTATTTTATTTTCATTTATATGGTTTGTTCATGTTGGGAGGAGGTATAAAAGGCGACTAACATAAAGTACTACAAGGCCAAAGTGAATTTAACCTCCCTAGAAAGACTTATAGTGACCTTATTGGTAATGTTCTTCAGAAACTTGAGGTGCAACCGTGTATGACCAGATATATTTATTTCTTTTATTCCTCTGTGGGATTGATTTCATCTCCGTAGGTGTGTCACAGCGGGCCCTATCAGAATACCAGCGCTGCGGAATTTGTTTATTTTTTCTCAAATATCGTAGCATTATGCTGAGACAGGAGCCTTTTTGGCCTCGCACAGGTTTTCTTTGCCCTTTGGTTTTTTTTATTACTTGTTTTATATAATTTGTTAGTTTTAATGTTTGTTTTTATTGTTTTATTTCCTGTGCGTGTCCCATTTTTTTTTTTTCATTCTTTCTTTCTTTATGTAAGACCGTAAACGAAGCAAAAGGCGTATGTAAGGATCTTAACAGGTGGCGTTATGTAGTTTCTGCCTACCCCCATGGGAAGAAAGCGTGAGTATATGTGTAGAAACAAGAAGTATGTGATTTTTGATGCGTCAATCAACAGGCAGGGCTATATAGTTTTCATGGATAATAAAACTATTTTTTTTTGGTAGGCCAAAATAATACTTTGGTTCAAAACGGAATTGAAATTTTCCAATGTATGACAGCAAATCGCGTATGTGTAGTTTATGTCATCCCGAAATCTATATAAATAAATCATTTTATTATGCTTAGCTTTTTCCCAATTATGTTGGGGTCAGCTTCCAGTCTAACCGGATGCAGCTGAATACCAGTATTTTACATGGAGTGACTGCCTATCTGACCTCCACAACCCAGTAATTGGGTAATACGATACCCTTTGGTAAGACTGGTTGTCAGACTTTAGGGCTTCTAACTACCCGTAACGACTGTCAAAGATCCACGAATGACAGCCGGGACCAACGGCTTAACGTGCTTTCCGAGGCACGGAGGAGTCTCGGTATGTAAAGATGGGCACCCATCCACGGACCAACCTCGGCAATCGTAGCTTAACCTGATGAACCGACCCGTGCGGCTGTTATTACTTAGGCACGAGCTCCTCCGTGTCCAATCTGTATAAATAAAAAAATATGTATAATCTCTACGTTAATAAATAAATGAAAATGTATTACCCAATTAGATAGTTGACTCTGAGAAGGAATGGCGAAACAAACTCAGTGTTCAAAGTCTATTTTCTCTGTCAATGTTATACTAAACATTACTCTCAATAAATCTACACACACACAGTTGAGTTAACCCACTAAAAGCCCATGAAGTTACCTGATTGAATGACCGGTTGAATGAACGAATGGTAAAAAATGAATGTAACCCGAACCTCGATACTTTCACGCCGGAATTGAATCCAGTACCCGTGGGATACAATCATTGATTTCACCGGAGTCTGAACCAAAACGATCAAAACGATAGTTTCTAAATAACTTCCTGGTTTGGCTTTTATTTGTTTTGTAATTCTCATTTATTGGAAAAAACTGCCTCGATGGTCTAGTGGTCGTAAATGCTACTGCTGAGCTTGAGGTCCTGGGTTCGATTCCCGGGTCGGGCAAAGTGTTATTGGGTTTTTCCACCTGGAATTGCTCAGTATCAGCCCGGAGCCGCGGAGTCTGGATTTTTGCCCGGTTGATGGCAATAGGCTCGCCCCCTATTACATGGGACTTAAACATAACTGGCAAAAGGTGGGTGTACTATAGGTACACCTCTGCCCAACCCTTCGGGGAAACAAAGTGTGATGTTATGTTATGTTATTTATTGAAAAAAATGCACTTTATGAAAGTTGTGTTTAAAAAAACAGCTTACAAAATCCTCTACTCTTTAAACTCCATATTTATACATTAAACATAACATTACACCTGTATTCTCCGAAAAGGCACAAATCTAGATCTAGAATCCGAACTGCTAAAAGATATCCTTATGGGAAAAACCCAATAACACTGTTCGACCTAGGAATCGAACCGGGAACCTCACAGGCGCTTTCAAACCCTAGACCAACCGGGAAAAAAAAGTCTTATTTCTTATTTACAATCTGGAAGCTAATAAACATTCGGAAAACAACAAAAGTACCTTCTATTTGCCGTAAATATCGAGGCGTATCTTTATTTTATAACCAAGTATATTTGTGAGAACCCTACGGTAGAATTCGCTTGTGGTAGTTTTTTTCCCGAGATTAGTTTGAGCTCATTCGAGTTTTGCTTTAGTGATGGGCAACGTAAGCCGGTTAGTCGATTTGCCTCGTGCCTAAAAAGTCGACTACGATTTTCGTGCGGGGAAGATTTAGGTCAGATGTGTAGCGATGCTGCGTGACCTATTACATAAGGTGCCTTTTGCTGTCTTGCTTATTAGTTAGTGCTTATTGCATCTAATATTTAAAATATCGAATGGAAATGGAAATGGAAATTGTGAGTGAACAAATTACCTGCCTGGTGACCAAGTACTGGCACTAGTCACGTCACGTCATTTATTCGAACTAGGCTGAGAATCAGCACTTTTCGAACGTTAAAAAACGTCTAACTGAAAAGATCCACCAAAATGTACCTAAAAATTATAGCAAGGATAGTTTACTAAAACAATCTTCTACAGATAACAAGATTATCTAGTGGGCAGGAAAAAGCAACACAGTCAACTGTTACCTACCCAACTACAAGATTTTGTAAGTACTAACTCAATTTCTCGAAACTACAAGCTCCTAAGAAAAGTTTCTGCCAAAATAAACAGAAGAACAGAATGTAATTATTTTTGCTTTGATTACTACTCCATTACTAAGGTAATTTGAAGTAATCGTTTTGTCAGAACAGAGGGTGAAAGAAAGTGAGAAAAGTAAAGTAGTTATTTATCGCAGAAACAAAACACGGAAAACAAAGGAAGACATTTTACGTTAAAATTATCGTGTCAATGAAATCCGTTTAATTTTTTTATTGATTTAATAGATGGTGTGTAATGTGCAATGGTGTAATCTTAATTGAATTGTTTTTTTATTTTGACATTTAACATTATATTATAACAGGCAATTGCAATTATGTATTACTTTTTAATTTTTTTTAATGGTTTTTTAATTTTATAATTTAGTGTAAAATTTCGATAAGATGTAAAAATTGTTACTGAAATAAATGAAATGAAATATATAACATAACATCACCCCTTGTTTTCGAGAAGGGTTGTATAGAAGTGTATGTAACTATAGTACACCCACGTTTTGCCAGTTATGTTTAAGTCCCATGTAATAGAAGGCGATCCTATTGCCACCAACCGGGCTCAAATCCTGGCTCCAGGCTGCTACTGAGAAATTCCAGATAGAAAAACCCAAAAACACTTTTCCCGACCTGGCGGAATCGAACCCAGGACCATACATGCTCAGTAGTAGCGCTTTTATTCTATTTCCTATTATATTCCCAAACAGAAATTACCCCATCACTAGTCGGATATCCATTGGTGTCAAACTTCCTCGTTTTTCCAGCAAATGGCACATTTTTTGCGGCACCCTATTAATGACGTATCGGGTGTAAAAAATTGCCGATATTGGGAAGAACTTTAATAAATGTGTCTTCTAAAATTTGATGAACTAGTCTAAGTTTTTCATGATAACGTTCGATCATTTACTTCAGTCAATTTGTTAGCTGCAGTTTAATAAAAATATACGGTTCGTTAACTTTTTGACGTATTTTAGATTTATGACGCAACGTTTTTTAGACGACGTTTTTACCGCCACCTTTTTTTCTCACAGATATCTATCTATTTCTATTATATTTTTGCCTACACTGTCCCACTGCTGAGCAAAGGTGGGCTTTTGCTCCTCGAAACTCCTTCCAAGAATCCTGTCTTTCACATGAATATAACTTGTCAACGGATTTAATGCAGGTGATTTCTTATTGTGCAAGCCATGTGCCTGATAGGATTTGTAATCGGCAAAATTAAAGGACTTTGATAAAAACTTTCACCCCCTTAAGGGGATGAATTTACAAAAATTATTTCTTAGCTCACCTACTTTGGCACTCTTGCGCATATTTCTAGACCCAGTGGTTCAGGCATTTGTGCACAGTGCGTTGTCTTTCAGTGAAAATGAATTAGATTTTTATTGAGTCCAAGATGCAGGTCACTAGTGCAGTTTAACCAAAGTATTCTTTTACGACCTGTTCGTGCCTATTTAATTAAAATAATGCCATTGTTTTCATCGTTGGCAATGTAACTAAAACTAACTTTTCAACCGACTTCCAAAAAAGGGGAGGTTCTATGTTCGTAGCGTATGTATGTTTTTTTTTCTGTATGTCCTTCGATATTTTCATCAATTTTGTTGTGGTAGGATTTTGAAAATTCTTTTTAATTTGTTTGAGGAAGCTGATGCGATGGTCCTTTAGTAAATACGTAAAACGGTAGCTAGTCATGCATTACACATTCACATTGTGACTTAAAAAAAAAAAAAACAACTGAGTTCCAAAAAAAACACTTCATCTTCTTCGCCTCGCTCTTGACAGAGCGGTCATGGTCACGCACGATGAATTTTGTCTAATCGCGAGTGTAGTCGTTGCCCGCCTCACGATCTATCTCTATCTGGTTCTGTTACATGACAGTCTGGCGCATTCATTTACAGGTCCTCCAACCACAGATTTTATTTGATCGGTGTACCTCATCGGTGACCTCCCGCGTGGCCTATTACCTTCCACTCTGCCCTGCACCACTAGACGCTCTATAGAGTCATTATTCCGCCTAGAGACATGACCAAAGAACTTCAGTATTCGAGACTGTACTTGTGCTGTTAGACGCTGTTTGATTCAGAGTTCTTGGAGTATGGAGTAGTGGTAACAGCCGCAACTTACGAGGTCGTGGGTTCGAACCCAGACAGGAACTTTACTATGTGTGTACTTTATTATTTAATCACCACTGCTCTCAAAACGGTGATGGATAAATAGAGAGGAAATTCGAAGACGTGACATACACCAACCCGGGACTGCCCAGTGCCTCTGACAGAGAGAAGGCATGTGTCCCAGCTGTACACACGTTATAGGCTCATTATGCTACCTAACACAATCTACCATTACAACAACCAATCCAAAAATATCGTACATCCCCTTAATATGCGTATACAAAATACCTAAACTTGACCTTTGATGGACCTTTACGATTCTTCCTTTTTTCGGCACCCTCTGACCCATGTTAAACGTCACACACAATACGTAACAACTAGCCTCTGGGTCCGCCTGCCATTCATCATATTTTTCAAATGGATGTCAAAATGGATCGATTTGGATAACACAAAGATTGGGGCCTGGGGGGAAAGTTTATGTAAAATATTGTGATGATGAGGTGGAAATGAATTTTCTTCTTCACTTCCGAAATTAAAGTTATTTTTCACTTGGTAGTGTTTTTTTCAGACGTCGGTTGTTTTTTCTTTTACAACAAAAAAAAGAAGAAAAAATTACGTCGCTTACCCAAATAAAAAAGCATTTACAGTATCGTAATCACTATGTGGTCAAGGCTGCCATGTTTGGGAAACTCATTATAATAATCTTGAGAAAACTGTCGCGTGCCAAACTTGAATTGTAAGAACACCAAGGTCTAAAAGTGACCCTATTAGGTAGGTACATGTTAGTTATGATAAGCATCTTTAACCTCATTTCCAAGTATACTTTGTTATTGACAAGGTAAATGTAAACAGTTATTAAACTGTTACTTAGGTGCTTTAATAGTGGATCTCGTGGCTAAGTAATAGCCGCGTGGGTCGATCCATCAGGTTATGCTACGCTAGCCGGGGTTGGTCCGTGGATGGGTGAGCATCTTTACATATCGAGCCTCCTCCGTGCCTCGGAAAGCACGTTAAGCCGTTGGTCCCGGCTGTCATTCGTGGATCTTTGACAGAAGCTCGAGAGTCTGACAACCAGTCTTACCAAAGGGGATCGTATTACCCATACCTATAGAACTCAGGAAGTACATATGATTTGAAAAAGTTATACTTGCCAGCATTCGAACACACAACCTCGTGCAAGAGAGGCGAGGCCCTAACCACTGGGCACATCACGCTTTTGGAAAAACGCTATTACGCTTTTGCCCAACCTGGGCAAACCACCCGGGACCTCTTGCTCAGCAATAGCACTTGCGACCACAAGATCAACAAGGCAGTTCAATTGTCTTAAGGTGGAAGCGTCAAAGTAGCCCGCGAAATTCAAATTTTCTTACGTTTTTGGCAATTTGCAGGTCAGTGTCAAAACATGATATTTGAGGATTATTCGAACTTAAGGAGTTGTATAGCTGATTCTAATGATTATAATTCTGTAAAGCCATATTTGTTACGGTCGCGAATCATATTTTAATCAAAATAAAACCTGTTACTAACCTGCAAATTGCAAAAAACGTAAGAAAATTTTAATTTCGCGAGCTACCTTGGAGCACCCCCCATAAAATAAACAATGTAAAGTAACAAGGATGTGGCTCTATTTACCTAGTACCGTTCAATGAATAGAGTGACAGATGTTATCGGCAACTGTCATCAGCAGAGGTCGATGATATGTGACGCTTGTCTATGACCCTACCCTAACGAGCACCTTCGCTTCACACAATTATGTTGAACAGTTATGCTGTTTGATTTTCAACGCTCGGCTCAGCACCGATAGTTGAAAATCCAACAGCGTGTTTTTATTTTAGCTTTCATTATATGTGTTGCTTAGGTTAAGGGGCATTAGTGGTTGAATACTATTTTGAATGAAAGGTTGATACGGATTTAACCTGAAATGAATATCATCGCCGCTATACCTACAAGGAACTTAGCAGTCAAGCTTGACACTTTGTATAAGGTGTCCAAAAGAGAAGATCGTTGCCTTATTTCTTTTGTTTTGAAATTTCATGATTAGTATATCAATTCTCAAGTAAATTATAAAATACAATAGATGTAGACAAACCTGAAAGTATCTCTGTCCGTCTGTATTTAATGGCTGAACGGATTTGAATGAAATATGGCACGCGGATAAACATTGACCTGGTTTAGGATACAAGATACTTTTTATCTCGGTCTGAGGAGCTCGTTGCTAAGTAATAACCGCCGCACGGGTCGATCCATCAGGTTAAGCTACGCTTGCCAGGGTTGGTCCGTGGATGGATGACCATCTTTACATATCGACACTCCTCCGTGCCTCGGAAAGCACGTTAAGCCGTTGTCATTCTTGGACCTTTGACAGTCGTTACGAGTCATCAGAGGCCTGAAAGTCGGACAACCAGTCTTACCAAGGCGTATCGCATTACCTAGTTACTCGGTTGTGGAGGTCAGATAGGCAGTCGCTCCATGTAAAATACTAGTATTCAACTGCATCCGGTTAAACTGGAAGCCGAACCCAACAACATAGTTGGGAACAGGCTAGGCAGGTTGATAGTTTTTATCTCGGGAGTTCGTTCCCGTAGGTCAATTGGCGACATCCACGCGGGTAAAGTTGTGGGCAAAAGCTAGTTTTTAGGGTTACGTATTCAAAGGGTGCCAACGGGACCCTATTACTTACACGGGCACACTACGCGGAAGATCGGTCTCGAAAGATTTCCTCATTTATATGCAATAACATGTATTCGCGGAAGATTCGCGACGGAACATCCGTCAAATGTGTCGTAGGCCTAAGGATCCAAATCAAATCACCACTGTCCGTCCGTCCGTCCTTCTGGTACAGGGTTGTATCTTTTAAACAATAACTGACTTGAAATTTTCACAGAGTATGGTCGCTATGCACTCTTTTAATTTAATTACATGGGATTTGGCAACATATTTAATTAAGTAAGCCTTCAGAAAACGGGGAGTTATAGTCCCTTAACTGTCTTTTACGACACTCGGGGTTTTTGTTTTTTAATATACACACAATGCTGAATCTAATAACAGTGACTAAACCTGCCGCAATTACGTCACAGTAACTCGGCGACTAAATATACGCTTCAACGTATTCGATAGCTGACACTCCATGTCGAAAATTACGCGATGCAATACTTATACGAAACACAAATGAGACGTTTTTGCCTAATTTCTGCCCAAACGATTTTTACGCTTACGGCAAAACGCGACGTAATTTCGACCTGATATGTTACTGGTCATTCAAAGTGTAAGCGTTTGCCAGACTTTTGACGCATAGTTACGATAGATGTGTAGCTACTGCGTACCAGAAGACATAGCTTTGGAAGGCCTCACAAGGTAGACTGATGAGTTGTGAAGGCCGTAGGACTCCGCTGGATGCGAGAACCACAGAACCGGTCGAAATGGCGTTGCTTGGGGCAGGGTTATGTCCAGCTGTGGACGTCTTTCGGCTGTCATCACGTGTCGTCGACGTCGTGTCGCTCGACTTATCGCCAGAAAATAGCCGGTACAGCGCTAAAATACCGCCAGGATCACATTACCAGTGGTTGTCACTTATGTAAGTCGATGTAATCCGCCATCCAAAGCGAGAGCAGTCTTCAAAACGTTTGGGGATTACTTCAATGAGAATTCTGGTTGTACACAATTCAGAGGCTTTGGCCGTTAATCCTTTTGTGTGATACCATTGTTTAGAGGTGACATCTGGATAATTACGCTGCGTTATGAAACAAAGGGAATTTTTATCCTTTTCCGGGCACTTTTAATCTGAAGGTTTTGGAGTTCCTAATCTTGGGATGAAACCTTTTCAGTTTTCATGTTTAGCGTAAAATAATAAAAAATAAAAATAAGTTTATTTCTTATCATTTTAGCTTACATTGCATGTCGAGGAGTCTCCGTTTAGGCATAGAAAATGCTTGTAGTTGAAGGCTCCGCTCTTCCCATACATTATAACAACTAACTACTACAACAACAACTAACTACAATTAACTATAATAGGTAAATAACAAAAAACTGAAAAAAAAAATACGATCATTTGTATCAGTGTTTGTGTGGGTATGTGTGTGTGTGTGTGTGAGAGAGAGAGACAGATTTTGAGTGTACATGTGTGTCTAATTAGGCGAATAACATCACTTTATGTTATTTATTATTAAGTCACACGTTGCAAGCGTCCTTATGATTATAATAACATCACGCCCTTTTTTCCTGTCAAAAGGATAGTAAGTAGAGGTCAGTTATGTTATGTTCAGTTTTTGTGATCCTTTTACCATTAACTGGGCAAAAATGAAGTCTTGTTTAGTTTACAATAAGTCTGCAGGGCGCCTAAACCTCTTCTGTATAATGATAATGGTGACTATACCATGTAATTTTACTAGAACAACAAAGTTGCCGAAACATTTAAGTGAAAACTATAAAATTTCTACACCTAAATAGTTTTTCCAGCAAAGCTCGTCAGAGCCTCGTCAGTCACCTCTAAAAGCTTTGAATGCAGGTGTAGTTGAGAAGCTGGCTGCTGTACCACCCCCCCTCGCACCCCCCACTCGTTATCAAAAAGCGCTCGACGATTGCAGATGGGGCGGCGAAATTTATTGTATAGCCCTCTTGGCAACATTTGAAAATAAAACATGGAACTTTTTCCCTGCAAATGTTTGTTTGAAAATTCTACAGTGTAGGAAGTACGTAACATATATTATGTATATTACTAGCGCGTCTCTATTCCCTGGAGGAGCAGATAGAGGTGTATTGCCGAACGTATAGTTTATTTCATGCGCCATACTTACATTTTGTACGAAGAAAATCGTAAAATGCAAGAAAACTTTAACAAAATAAACACTAGAATCTTTCTAGCACTCCCAATCTCATACAGTTTAAAAATATAGAAAAGTAACATAAAATAAAATACATCACTGGTCCTCGAAAGCTACGGCGTAGCCACGAGAGTGCTACGAGCTACGCCGTAGCGTGCACGTAGCCGGTAAATCTTCGGCACGGCATACGTCCGGTTGTGGGCAAATAACTCCCTATTATATACTTGTATTGCTCTCTGGTATTGTCTGAGATAGTATTTATTTTAGAAAAATAGCAATTGAAAGTAGCCATTACGCTGGACATAAAATATGTACTCGGTTTATCGATGCTAGCTTTTATAATTTAAAATTACGAAAATAATATTATTTTATAGGTTTTTGTTGCCTGTATAAACTGTTTATTTAAGTGGTCATAAAGACCAACACCGTCCTATGTAAGAAAGCCCTTGTGATCTACGGTGAATATAATATACGGTTTACAGCATAAATCGGGCAAAATGAAACAACTCTTACAAACAATACTTTAAAAAAATCATATTCATGCAAAAGTATTTTACAATAATATCAATTTATTGGCAACTCTTGTTGAAGTTATTTTCAATAAGTCCAATATTACTATATGTCTGTAAAATTAAAAAGCACAAAGTTGTTTATGAATACAATATTAATAAAAATAAAATTGAATTCTTATAACGAATGAAACTTTATAAAACAGTGTCCCAGTAGACAAACGAGTCACCTTGTTTAGATTAACAAGGTGATTGTATACTGGGACTGCAGAGCACATGGTCCTGGGTTCGATTCTCAGGTCAGACAAGTGTATTTTAAGTGGCAAACCCATAGTCTACATTTCTGCTTCGATTTCAAAAGGGTCTCCCCTCATTAAATGGAACTTAAAAAAAAAAGTTGCCGACATGTGGGTGTCATACACCTCTGCCTTGCCCTTGGCGGATACCGGCGTGATGTTCTGTTATGTGAAAGAACTAGTTACTATATTTATTCTATCTATTGATTATTGTATAGATTATATAGTATAGATTATTGATATTTCATTGAAAAAGACATTTCTGCTAACGGTGTCGGCGTCACTCACATTTTAAGGCGCTGTTCCATAGCTATCCACGGCTAAGCTACGCTCGTGTACTTAGCTTCGCTTTGGATTAAAATATATTTTTAATAATACATTCATGGAAAATATAGATGTGATCGTCTATTAGACTCAATTCACACTGAAATAACAGCGTCCGGTAGCGACGCGGCGAGCAATGTCTGCAATATCAAAAAATATAAAGCTCTTATAAGAACAGAAAGCGACGCGCGGGGCCTCGCGGCGGCTCGTGTATTCTCGCGGCGGTGCGAGCCGACTCGCTCAAGCGTAGCTATTTTTTTTTATTGCACATAAAATTTATAATGCCTTGTCATTAAAACTGCTCGCCACGTCGCTGCCGGTCGCTGCCATTTCAGTGTGAATTGAGCCTTACAACCCGCGGCCACACTACGTACAGCACAAATGCATAAGCTATGTACATTGTCTTTGGTCTCTGGCCCTGACATCAAGCAATGGACAACATTTGTCAATTTTTTATTACTTTGGGCTGTTTAATATGAGGCTTTTTGGTAATTTTTAAACGTGTTTTATGTTATGTGCGTTTAATTTGTGCTGAATAAACAAGATTACTTTCTTACTTTTTTAACCGACTTCCATAAAGGAGGAGGTTCAATGTTCGTAGCGTATGTGTTTTTTTTTAATGTATGTTCACCGATTTCTCCGTAAATTGTGGACCAATTTTGAAAATTCTTTTTTTGTTTGAAAGGGTATGCTCTCGAGGTGGTCCCATAATTTTTTTATTAACTTTGCTTAGGTACTTTTTGAGTTATCTTCAATATATGTATTTTTCCCATTTAGTATATGTGGATGATGTTTTAACATATTCCTGTCACTATGCCTATGCTGGCAAACAAATGAACCTCGCAGTTAACATACCAAACTTCTCCGTGCAAATCCTACATAGCAGTAGAATTCAACCCTTACCTCGGAGCGGAACCGTAGTTCCTCTGCGATCGGCTGTAAAACCCCTACTTATTTAAAATACATTAATACCCTCCATGTATCAACAACACTCTTTTGATCGCTTACAGCTTAAAGCGGCTTAATCGCTTAAGCTGAAGCGCTTAATGTAAAAACCTTCCGCTTTTCATAGAATTTCTGCACAAAAACCGCAAACAGTTAATAGCTCTTGATGTAAAAATTAATTAATATTATATTTTTAAAGCTGTCTCTTTATGGATTATAGACCAGCGTCGTGGAAACTAGGTTACTAATTTGAATCAGAAATGTCAGCCAATATCTGAAAAAAAATGTTGTAAAAATTATCAGTGCAGAGTCAACTCCAGAATTTTAGAATAGCATAATCAGCAGTGTTCCCACTGCTGCTAAGACAAAGACAGGCCTCCTCTAGATGAGTGGCAGTAGACTGTAATCCACCACGCGGGCAGTGCGCTTTGGCGGGGGGTAGGTAGAGGTATGTAAGTAGGTAGGTATTTTGGTATGTAGGTAGGTACGTACCTGTTGGTAGGGTAGGTAGGTATGTAAGTAGGGTAGGTAGCTGTTGGTAGGGTAGGTAGTTATGTAAGTAGGTAGGTACGTAGGTATGTATGCAGGTAGGGTAGGTAGGTAGGGTAGGGTAGGGTAGGTAGGCACTTAGTGCTACCCGTGCGAAACCGGGGCAGGGGCTGCTAGTCTCTAATATATAGAATGACTTGGCAATCGCAAACGGCAATAGAATCTACAGTATACAACAAAATCTACCCAATATTAGCGCTGTGAGCGCTTTATTTGATTAGGACTATATAAAATAGTAGATTTTCCTTATGTGATGATGTTGCTTTGCGATGGCCAAGTCATCCTATATATTAAACAAATAAAGATGACGAACAGATAGGTATTGTATAAATTAACAGACTAGGTTTTACGTTAGATCTCAGATATTTTCGCATTAGAAGAACTGCGTTGCGAGACTTGCATTTTTTTATATGTTATGTTTTTGATGGAATTAATATATGCATAGTATACGATAGACGCTACGCCAAGTCTAATATGAACCAAAATAAACTGACTCAGTGAATATGAAAATCGTGAAGAAACCCAAACTGATTATATTGCTATCTTTCTCCAACGCACAAAGCGAGAAAGAGACGCACTTCCTTCCTTAAATCTACCCGTCTCAGAACGGAAAATCGACGTTTAAATACAGTCAGTGTGCCTCCATAAATAACAGAGAATCTGCCAATTTTTCATAACATTATTTTTAACGGCGACCTTAATATCGGAGTCTGTTTTTGAATTCGAGTGTTTTGCAGCAACCTTCTGATGTTTACCTACTTACCTAATCAGACGCACTTGGCTGACTTCACAAACAAGGAACGCTGTTATGTCATGCGACACGGTTCAGGCCTGGCTCTCAGCCAGTTTCCAAGAAAACTATTCAAAAGCTACCCTTTATGATTCTTCTGGTTGAGTGGAATGTCACGTAATGTCCATTTTATTCATTGTAGTGCATGCAGACGATAATGCGCGTTCAGAGAATGACTGGAATACTGAATGGTAGGCAGACTGAAGCATTATCAACCTAAAACATTCCCTTTGAGGAGCGCGTGGCTAAGTAATAACAGCCGCACGGGTCGATCCATCAGGTTAAGCTGCGCTTGCCGGGATGGTCCGTGGATAGGTGACCATCTTTACATACCGAGACTCCTCCGTGCTTCGGAAAGCACGTTAAGCCGTTGGTCCCGGCTGTCATTCGTGGATCTTTGACAGTCGTTACGAGTCGTCTGAAGCCCGAAAGTCTTACCAGTCTTACCAAGGGGTATCGTATTACCCAGTTATTGGGTTGTGGAGGTCAGATAGGCAGTCGTTCCATGTAAAATACTGGTATTCAACTGCATCCGGTTAGATTGGAAGCCGAACCCAACATGATTGGGAAAAGGCTAGGCAGAATGAATGAACATTCCCTTTGCTGTGACACAAGCCTCCTCTTTCTGAGAGGGAGTGGGCCGGACTATAGATAACTTTAACAAAAAAATTAAGATATGGACTATAAGAGGATATGATCTCTGAAACTGAGTTTTAATTACACTTTAATTAATTTATTTATTAAAATGTACTATAACTGAATAACTGCTTCATTGGTCTAGCACTACCACTGAGCATGAAGTCCTGGGTTCGATTCCCGGGTCGGGCAAAAGTGTTATTGGTAGTAGCAGCCCGGAGTCAAGTATTGAGCTCGGTTGATGGCAATAGGCTCGCCTCCTATTACATGGAACTAAATTATTACTGGCGAAATGTAAGTGTACTATACATAGGTGCACTTCTGCCGAACCCTTCGGGGAATACAGGCGTGATCTTATGTTATAACAACATCACGTATCCGTTTTTTTTTTTTTTTAACTTATCCCATCATCATGCTGATATCAGTTTATCTGTTAGTAACAGATAACATTGTATAAAAAACAAGTCATATTACCGTCCCATACATTCCTACTAACAGAACAAGTTCCACTTAAAAACACTTTGCCATTCTTATTTCTACGACTGCCACAGTACAATAAACACCAGTAGAGCAAGCAACACATGTAATGAGAAAGAAACGACTGCGCGACGGGGCGCCGTTTTTTTACACAACTTTTTTTTACACTGTGGCCACTAAATGATCGTGAAAAAAAAAGTAGAGTACTGTTGAATGTATACTAGTTTCAGTAAAGGTAGGAAAGGCTTTAGAAACTTTTAATGAGCAGTGTGTGTCACTGTTTTCAAACTAGGTAAGAGCAACTGAAAGTTACAGAATACGTTTTTCTTGTTTTGTTTTTCCAACGGACATTCCTCGTCCTGTGGGTGTCGTTTCACGTGAATGAGGGATTATTTTTAAAAGTTTTGACCACTACTTTTTGCTATATAATGATTAGTGAAGTCAGTAATCCCTTTGCCAAGCGTGGTGATTTTTAACCCCCGACGGAAAAAGAGGGGTGTATGCGTCTGTTCCCTCGTAGCTCCCAAACGGCTGAACCGATTTTGATTATTATTTTTTTGTTTGAAAGGTGTCATGATCGAGAGTGTTCTTAGCTACAATTCAAGAAAATAGGTTCAGCCGTTTCAAGTTTATCAGCTCTTTTCTATTTGATGAATGGATGCGCGCATCTTCCACAGGTGTGATCGATTCGAAATTTACTGTTTTATTCTGTTACTCCAATGATATTAGAAGAACATAGTAACCTTAAACCGAAACCTTAAATACTGCAGCATCACCTGTAATTGTGTCGGGGGTTATTTAAATTTTTAATTTTAACTTGTGATAGCAATATCTTTCTTTTTTCTTTCTTATCTAACGTTACATAACATAAATCATGCCTGTTTCCCCCGAAGAGTAAGGCAGAGCTGTACCTACATAAAGCACCCACATTTCACCAGTTCTGTAAGTCACCAGTCAAAATGTTTAAGTGCCACGTAGAGGGGGAAGGGTAAAAAAAAAAAAAATTGTAACAATAAAAAAGCAAATAAATCGTATTGGTGGTTTTGTCCCAATGTAAAAGTTGTTCATAATGATGAGTACAATGACCCCTTAAGAGGTTGTTAGTGTTATATATAAAATCCTGTAGATGTACCTAGGGAAACCATATCGTAAAGAAAGTAACCCAAAGTGCCCTATAATTAAATCAAGCATCCTCAGACCCAACATGAGGTACGCAGTAGTTTTTGAGGTTGTCCCAATTTAAACAGCCGACACACTGAAGGTGAGAGCCCATGAAAGTTTAGCTGTTTGCCCAAACTTTTACAAAGCGGCTGGCCCTAATTCATTATACGGTCGGTCAAAAGCAGAGGTATATGTCCTTAGTTTAAATAGTTTTCGCCCGAACTAAGGTTGGGTTTGTATAAAAAATGGATTAAAACTTTTTAGTTGGGAATTTTTCGTTGTACGTATGCAGGGATATTGGTAATATGTCGGCAATCCATACCAAATTCAGTTAACTTTTATCCGCGGAATAAGATTTACTTTTGACAGTATTACTGCCAAAAGTAAACCTTATCTCTTTCACCTTCTCTAATCACTGACTTTATTCTCTAATCACTTTTCATTTGTCAATAAATATGCACGTAATTCGAAATTTATTCATTATTTAAATATACGTATAATAATCAAGAAACAAATTCCAATTTTTTGATATTTTTTATTGCATTGCATAATTTACAATAGATTATTTTATGTTATGTTTTTTAGGTGTAACGGAACGCAAACTTTAAACGCGTCGTCTTCGAAAATGCCGAAAGTGACCTCAAAAGGCATGTGAATCAATATCTTTTCTTAGCAAACTGCTGGAATTCTCACTAAGGTAAGATTTTAAGTGCGATTTCTGCATGAATAAAGTACCTACAAAAACAATTTAATTTATATGATTTAGGGTAACATTTAAAAAAAACAGATGTAAACAAAGCAGTAACGTGCCTAATGACGTCACATCCTGACCGCGACAGAAACAGACGTTGGAACTGTAGTAGCAAAATTGTTGGAGTTTGGATTTTTTTTTGGGCAAAAGCAGTAGTTGCATTCCACTTTTAATACTTTTCTTAGGTTTATATTACAGTCTTTAATTGATTCAGTGGAAAAAAAAATTGCATGCGTATTCCCTATTTCATAACGCGCAATAAACAGCATGTATTAAAAAGGTGTGGTCATATCCAGGGGTGTGGTCACATGGGACACATATCATACATTTGGGTCGAGTAGGTATTGACATTATGTATGCGACAGTTGATATTTTTTTTGCGATTCCTATGTAAGTCCCATGCAGAAAGTTGTTCAGTTTGATGGTCTGTATCATACTCTTCAATACGACCACACGCTGTATAGAAAAGATTTTTTTTATTTAATAAATTTTAATCACACATAATAAAAAATAATACGGAATTATTAATAACTACCTACATTACGCCTGTATTCCGCAAAGGGGTAAGCAAAGGTACGATTCGCGTCACGTAAAAATACCGCTGGCAAACGGACAACTTTAACGTTGTATAGATCATGTCACGTTTAAGAGCGCTGGCCAACTGCACAACTTATCATAACATTTTTACGTGACGCGATCTAATACAACGCATGGTTTTGCGGTTGGCCAGCGCGCTTTTTAACTGACTTCGCAAAAAGGAGGAGGTTATCAATTCGGTTGTGTGTTGTTTTACGTGACACGATCTATACACTGTTTCAGCAGTCTTTTTAACCGACTTCCAAAAAGGAGGAGGTTATATGTTCGTAGCGTATGTATGTTTTTTTTTTGTGTATGTCCGTCGATATTTTCGTCAATTGTGGACGGATTTTAAAAATTCTTTTTTTGTTTGAAAGGTTATGCTCTCAAGGTGGTCCCATATAAATTTTATTAACTTAGCTTGAGTACTTTTTGAGTTAGCTTCATTAATACGTATTTTTCCCACTTAGCCTATATGGACGATCTTTTAACATTTTCCCGTCACTGTTATTTACATAGCAGGTCGTGATATGCGAACTAGTAGAGGCTAGGTACCACAACTAAAAAGTGAAAAATAAAAACTTTTTACAAAAAAAACCAACCGACTTCCAAAAAAACACTAGAAAGTGAAAAATAACTTTAATTTCGGAAGTCGGTGGCTTAAAACGAAAATACAAAACCAAAGACACCGACTTCCGAAATTAAAGTTATTTTTCACTTTCTAGTGTTTTTTTTGGAAGTCGGTTGGTTTTTTTTGTAAAAAGTTTTTATTAAAAATGCGAATTGTACTCATGCCATTTCACCATTTTTACGTTTTTAAGTAGCGTGTCTGATAAAATAGCACAAATCTTGACCCCCTCGTTGATCTAGTGTTTGCAATCGCTACTGCTGAGCTGGATTCGATTCCCGGGAAGTTTTACTGGGTTTTTCCATCTATAATTTCTCAGTAGAAACTGAAGTCCGCCTAACCCTTCGGGGAATACAGGCGTGATGTTATATTGTGTAAGACTCTGGGCTGCTACTAAGTATTTCCCAATAACACTTTGACCGACACGGGGATCAAACCTAAGAATATTTAACAGACACATACGACCACTACATCAACGTGCAGCAAGGGTGCAGTCTATCTACATACTTAATAACAATATTAAATTCATTCCTTCTGACAGACAATTTATAGCCTAAACGCCTGGGTCTGGAAAGCGTGAAATTTTGCCCAAGTGTTCCTTTTATAACGAAGGTGAGCGTTAAGGAAAGATTTTGAAAATTCTTACCGTAAAGGGGGTTAAAGAGGGGATGTAACTTTCTATGGGAGTTCGTAATTTTTCGAAACCCATCGGGCGCACGACTTGTTTTCTAATTAAACTTCTATAATTTTAGACAGATTTGGCAGCAAAAAAACTTAACACGCTTGTATTGTATCCATTGACATCCATACTAATATTATAAATTCGAAAGTAACTCTGTCTGTCTGTCTGTCTGTCTGTATGTTACCTTTTCACGCCTAAACCACTGGACGGATTTCGATAAAATTTGGCAAGGAGATAGATGGCATGCCGGGGAAGAACATAGGCTACTTTTTGTCTCAAAAATAACCCTAAGGGGGCGGATATAGGGGATGAAAGTTTGTATGGGAAACCTATCATTTCTTAAGTTAGGGCTATGAAAATTTAAATGTATGCTTTAGGTAACAAATAAAGAATTACGTATTTCACCGTTTTTCAAAAATCATCCCTCAAGAGGGTAGAATGGGGGATGATTTTAAAATTCACATGTAATATTGACATTTTTCAGTTTCATAGTCATAGTCCGTATCTTGAGGTTACATTGAGTGTTTATTTCATTAAAATCGGTCCACCCGGTCAAAAGTTATTACTAACTACTTGGCTTGAAAAGCATGGGAGGGATGGTGGCATTGATAGCCGGAGATTTTAGACAGACTCTGCCGGTAATAACTAGGGGATCACCGGCAGATGAAATAAATGCATGCCTAAAGACGTCGACATTATGGGGGCATTTAAAAAAGTTTGGTTTGATTACAATTATGTGAGTACAACTGCACATGCATATAGAATCGGGGCAATATACGGCTGCACTTCTGAAAATTGGCGAAGACCGTATCGTATGGTAACAGTTGGTAACGGCAGGATTACATTAATTCAAAAATTCTGTAATATTGTTCATATCAACAACGTGGATAGACGTTGTTTTTCAGATAATCTGAGCCATCTGCAAACTAATGGAGAATAGAGAATGGTTGTGTGGAAGGCCAATTTTGGCACCGGCGAATGAAACTGTGGGAAAGATTAATGAAAACATTATGTCACATATGGAAGGTGACGTTGTGGAGTATCTCTCGGTACACCTACACAATGTCATGGACACCGAACAAGTAACATCACCCTGTTGAATTTCTCAACTCTTTAGAGTTATCAGGAGTGCCTTCGCATTAGCTGAGGCTGAAAGTGGGTGTTCCAGTTCTGTTAATGCGTAATCTTGATGCGCCAAGATAATGTAATGACACACGGTTACAAATTACTCAACTGAGGCGGAATATTTTAAAAGCAATAATCATGTTAGAAACAGTAATAAAAAAAAAAAGTTGAGATTCCCAGTATTCCAATAATTCCGACAGATTTGTGGCGGCATCGAAACCACCACATACGAACTACGCATCAAAGACCTAACGTCACAAGTCCTACATCGCGGTATAAGAGTTTACCGAGCGATTAACATTATACAGGCCGACTTTGAAATCATGCAACAAAATTTAAGGGGGTGTCCTACTCATCAATATGAACCACTTTTACTATGGGACCAAATAAGAATTCACAAAAAAAAACGACCTTTCTGTATAAAGGTATACCCGATTGGAACATTTTGTATAAGAAAATCGTAAAGTCAGCCTGTATAAGACTATCCGACATCAATTCTTGGGCAATTGCCCGCCAGACACAACACCCGTCTGGTCGGACGATCCTCCCTTTTCTATATAGGACGAGTGAACTTTACACCATGTTCCTCATACCCCTAAATTGGTGACCCCGAATATGAACGTCAACGCAGCCTTCGTGCAACTACTTCAGCGTGACGTCATCAACATCATTCCCGCAAGCTTTTGTGAGGCGAGTCACACAGCCAGCCAGCACCCACGGCTTCAACGGGTATCCTGACCACCAGCATGCAGCGAACGCGCATTCTTGGTCACCACCCTCAGCCTCATCAGCAACCCGGCGCTGTACCACATCCGACTCACTGGATCACAACGCAGCGCCACCCCGACTCACTGGGGAATCACCGCAGACAGTTCCGACCCACTGTGAACTATGCGGCACCCGGTTCCAACTCACTGGAACCTCAACTGGCTCTGGCAAGCATCGCAAGATACAAGACTCAGCCCACTATCGACCTCCGGTCTCCGGAGGGGAGTGATGTGGCGGCATCTACACCGCCACATACGAACTGCATCAAAGACCTGACGTCACAAGTCCTACATCGCGGTATTAGAGTTTACCGAGCGATTAATATAAGACTATCCGACATCAATCCTTGGGCAATTGCCCGCCAGACCCAACACCCCGTCTGGTCGGAGGATCGTCCCTTTTCCATAGAGTATGAGTAAACTTTACACCCTGTTCCTCATACCCCTAAAGATTTACCATTCCAATTTAAAAAGAGTGCAGCCATTGTATGCGGCGTGCTCACGAGTATCCAGCCCACAAAATCTACATGTTTTAGCAAAAAATGGGAAAACCAAAAATGTTGTTTACAGAAATGTTTTAACATAAGATATTCCAGTTTTATTTATATTACTTTACAGATTGGGATAGACGTTGTTCACCTTCCACAGGCAAATGTGTCATATTTTTTAAATAAGACTTTCACACAGTTTCATACTTCCGTCCATAACCTTTCCGTTACGCCTAGATAGACCATGTTCCCATAATTTCCGACCTCCACGCGGGCGAAGCCGCGGGCAAAAGCTAGTGTTTTATATGCGAAAGTGAGTTTGTTTATTTGTTTGTTTGTTACGCTTTCACGGTAAAACGGCTGAACAGATTTGCATGACATTTGGCACATGGGTAGGCCATGACCTGGATTAGGACATAGGATACTTTTTATCACGATATTGACACGGGATCGAGACTTATGCGGGTGAAACCGCGTGGCGCAGCTAGTAGTTTATATAAAAGCCAGTGACATTTGATGTAATATCATGACACTTCCAATTCATTGATTTGAATCAAATGATCTGACATTAATTTGTAAAATGGGAATATAATGCTATTTCTAATGTTATTTAAAATGATATTAATTGATTATGATATGCATGCCAATGTGACGGCAGAACATGGAGAACTCACTTTATTCACAACACCTTTATACAAATTTACTCATGTTTGCAAAAAAATAAATGACTTTATTTGAAAAAAAAAAACCACTTTCAATATTTGCCCTATTGCCGTCATTCGGCGAACAATGACCGCTAATCACACCTCTGCCGTGCCCTTAGATAACATTGACGTCATCAATGCCGAACATGCCTTTCCATTAATCATTGCTATCATAATAACGATCTTACACATTTAGTCTAATACCTAATAAAATAAGTGCAGTTAGATTATTGGATTACACTATACAACTTCAGTAGCATATTTTTTAAGCCAGTTTTGATAATTGATATAAAACATAACATCAAGCCAGTATTCCCCAAAGGGTTGGGCAGAGGTGCACCCACGTTTCGCCAGTTATGTTTAAGTCCCATGTAATAGAAGGCGAGCCTTCATTGATAATTGTTAGTTTTTAATCAAAGATGATATTTAAATTACCACATTGCTATATCTAAATAATACCGACATGTTAGATTTGACAAGTTCTTAGATTATCGGGCCTCTAACTACAACTGTCCTAGTCACTACAATGGTCACCCATCAACAGACTGACTGCGGCAACCGCAGCTTAACGTTGCAGATCAATCGATCAGCGCAGCTGTTACTGAGCCACGGACCCCTTTATATTTAACTACTGCCCCCGGAAATCTAACATCGTTATATTTTATGAGAAACCCTCAGTTTCGACGCACCTCACGTTTACCCATCACATAGCTACCGATATTTCGAAGTCGTTTACCCCCATGCATTTTGAATCTTTAGCGCAGTTAACCTGAGTTATAGTGGTCGTTTTGACAACACAAAAATAACTGTACTTTGAGTAAATAAGTACATAGTTAATCTGCTCTACAATTAAATGAACGTAAGTTGTATATTTTTTATTAAAAATAAAAGCGATTGTGACTAAGATTTGAGTTTAAAACGCATTTACGCAATTAGAGTTTTACTGACAAACTCGTATTTCCGCCAATACATTTTTATTGGGATAAAAACCCACGCATGGGTTTTTATGTTCCCTAATACATGATATGTAAGTACATTCATAATTCAGTATAAAATGAAGGAAGAATAAGTCGAATATTCGGGAGGAGATCGATCCAGAATCGTACAAGAATTGTCGTAATATTTCTATATGTCGATAATAATATAGCATGCCATTTGTATCGTATTACAGTAGAAGTTAAGTTAATGTGAACGGAACAGATAGTTAATTTATAAAAATACTAGAAAGTGAAAATCAGATCAGTGACTAAAGAAGGCGAACATCATTAAGTTTTTAGAGGATCGATTAAATATTCCCCAGATATATGTATCCTTAAATCATGGTTACTCTAACAAATGATTCGCGAAATTAATACGATCAGAAGCATCATCAATTTGCCTTCGGCATTTCACAAACCAGCCAGCGTTTGCAAACGGACGGCGCCGTTTGTATAATGACGAATCATACGATCTGCCGAAAACATGACCAATGCCAATACACTTTCGGCTGATTAAGATAGGACCTAACCTAAGTCGGATATCACAAGGAAACTACAGGGAAAATACTGCCACTATACCTATTTCTGCCGCCAAGTAAAGTGGCCGTATTGCGGTTTTAAGGATATGACTGTCGAATTACAAGGACATGAGACCTTTCAAAAGTAAGTTAGGAGGCCGTCAGGCTAGGTGGGGCGACGATCCTCGCAGGTTAGCAGCTGGTAACAGCTAGATGAGAGTTGCCGAAAATAGAGATGAATGGCGTGCGATTGGAGAGGCCTTTGTCCAGCCGTAAACTGCTAAAGGCTGATGATGATGATTTGTCTTAGACGTGCAAAGACGGCAGCGAAAACTGACCACCAGGTAGCCTTGAACTTCAAGGCCAACCACACAATAAACTAACCAAAAAAAAAGAAAGCTCCTGACAATCGTCCAAGCAATTGGCCCTTGATCTGACAGACGTGTTCAAAGGCTTTTTCGATAATGTTCTATCTCAAATTATTATCTTTTGTCCGTTTGAAATATCGGCCATGATTTCGTCCCCCTTCCCCCTGTCCAGTCTAGACGCGGGTAGAGGGGGTGGGGGTTATTGCTTATTTCTTCTTTCGACGACAGATATGAGTATACTTATTGTGTTTGATGTAACGATTGGGGTTATTGGAGGGTAGTCGATCGGATACAATGGTATATGTAGGAATAGAACTAGTTTTTGTACGCGAATTTGCTCTTAGTTTCGATAAATTCTTTTATTTTTCACTTATCTTCAGTGGGTAAAAAGAAACAAACATCAATTTATGACGATCAACGCTTAAGTTAAAGATTGTGCATAAGTAAAACAGAACTAAGAAAAAATTGTCACAATCTTCACAAATGAGACATGTCCCTGATAAAAAAATTGACGAATCTACGTTATTAAAAGCAACCTCAAGTAAAGAGGTTTTATTGCTTGCCGTCGCATAAAATTCTTCAGAAAGTTTGATCTTGATAAAAAAAAACAATTGCCTTTCTACTTACCTTGGGTTCGTCAAATTAAATTGGAAGACAGTTTCCCCGCGATCGATTTACGACGATCCGTCTCAAAGTAGTTAATTAAACGAAGATTGATTTTCTAAGGAGTTTATTGGGTCGTGTTTGCGACGTGCCGATTAGACGAGTGATTTACTAAACGGATTTTTGAATAATAAATCGATTGTGAGAAAAAAAGTTTTCAACTTCACTCAAAAGTTCGAGGAGTTAATTGATTTGCAGCGATTTTTAATCGAAAAAGCTTTGTTTTTATTTGTTGTTAGTATTGATTTTAGATATTTCAATACAATTTCATGAGCTGTGATGTTATGATTAATCTATCTGAAATCCCAAGCACACTTGAATTTTGATAAACATTCTTAAAACTAAGTCACGAAAATCGATTACAGATTCATCTAAAATTGAATCGACTAAAATCTCGAATGAATCTGGCGACTCGATTGACAATCGCCTCATCCCTTTTGTAAAGAAAGTTAATTTAATGCGTAGTTTGGCTCGTAAGATAAGAGGATGGAAGCAGTGACTGATTACTTATAATATTATGGCTTATAAAATCACAAGCCCTTATCGCGGCGACCATACTGTTTTCGTTAAAATTAGACGAAGCTCAGTTTCCTTACACTCCAGATCGTGACGTAATTTCGAGATATGATCCTGTAGCTGATGATGATAATACTTTAGAAGATGAGCAAAATATCTTTGAGAATCACGATATTTTTCCTAAATGTTAAACCACAGACATCAAAGAAAATTAAAAAAAAAAACATACTAACTTTTGCCCGCGACTTAGCCCGTATGGAGATCGGAAATTATGCCACAGGAACACATAATCGGGATAAAAAGTATGTAATGTAGAAATCCAAGTTGCAAACTAGATGTGTGCCAAATTTCATCAAAATCCGTTCAGTCGTTTTTGTGTGGTTGAGTAACAAACATGTAAAACTTTCACATTTATAATATATGTAGGATAAAGTAAAATGTTAATAATCAAATCTGCACAGTTGGTCGGGTTGGTCCATGTAAAACATAAAAAATCGGCTGCATTTGGTATGACTCGAAGCCAACCCCTAGCCTAGTTTAAATGTAAGGATTATGATGATCATCAATGACCTTCTAAAGGTCTCCGCTGGATGCGAGATTCACAGAACCGGTCAAATGCTCGTCACCAATGGACCATTTTCGGCTAAAATGATACTGACCATCAATGATAATAGTCAAAACAGTCTATTATGTTTAAAACTTTCATTTATTCATACAATTAAAGTAACGTCTGTTACTATATTTAATTAATTAAATGTTAAACTTAGCATTTAATTGTCGAGTTTTAATTAATATAGGTACAGTTACTAACACTGATAACTTGATGTATTTTCTTAAGTTTCATATTTAATTAGTAGGTACACTTAGCGTAATTTAATCATTAACTTTCTCATTGAAAATTATTCATGTGTTAAATATCTATACTATGTTGTCTTTCACATGTACCTGATGTGACAATGCTAAAGAGCGTAAAATTGTTGGAGTAAATATATTTAATAATAGCTACATTGTGATCACTGAAGAAAAAATTTACTAGACTGTTAAAAACTTTATTAAATTACGATTTTTTTTCATTTGTCCTTTGCACGTGGGCGAAGTCGTGGGCAGAAAGAAAAGTTTACATTTTATATTCCATCCTCTTTAGGGTTCCGTACCAAAAGAGTGCCAACGGGACCCTATTGCTGAGGCTCCGCTGCGCTGTCCGTACGTCCGTCCGTGTGTCACAGGGTTGTATCTTTGGAACCGTAACAAGTAGACACTTGAAATTGTGGCGGCATCTACACCGCCACATACGAACTACGCATCAAAGACCTGACGTCACAAGTCCTACATCGCGGTATAAGAGTTTACCGAGCGATTAACATATATAAGACTATCCGACATCAATCCTTGGGCAATTGCCCGCCAGACACAACACCCGTCTGGTAGGAGGATGAGTGAACTTTACACCCTGTTCCTCATACCCCTAAAAAATATTGACAGAGTGTGTACTAATAAGGCAGGCGTTATGACAAAAATATGTAGTTTTAAATATTGGACGGTGCTTGGAACCCTTTTTGTGTGAGTCCAACCCGCACTTCGCCGTTTTTTTTTGGTTTTTTATTTCTACAAATTTATGCCCAGTCTTTAGAAAAATACACATTCATATATTTGACAAGCCATCACAAACTCGCGCCACAATAGCAAAAACATTATTCTTAATATTTATATAATTATGTCATTGCACTCTTTGTAAATGTAAATCGAACAAAATAGAAAGTGAAAACCGCTTTCAGTTCGTTTTTTTTTCCTTTTATTTATTTTAAATTGCAGTCTTTTCAAAAGAAGAAAAGCCGTCTCCATTGATGAAACATCATAAGTTTTCAATAACAACGGCAGCGAAAAAAAACAAAAGAATGAAAAAAAAGTTTTGTATCGTTTTTTTTTAATTCACAACAAACAGTACTAACACCGCTCGCGGGTAAAACGGGAAACGATAAATAAAAATCCGGTATAGTTTCGATAGAGATCGGCACGGTTTACCGGTTTTTATAGCGAATCGGAAAAGTTTGTTTTCACTACTTTTTTTCGGACACGTCTCTAGGGTGTTGTCAAACACAATATTTTCAGAGGGTAGCCGTAAGTAAACTAATGCTAGTTCCTGGACTGTCTAACATGAATGTCACGTTTTGACAAGTTTTTACTTCAGTTGCAAAAAACTGCCTCATTTTGAGTCAGTTTCATGTCGTTTGAAACGATCAGTTTTGTTAAAAAAGTATAGTTTCATGGTTTTTTCTCTTATAAGAATATTTTTAAAAGAGAAAAAACCATCAAACAATGATTAAAACAAATGTATTTAAAAGCGAAAGTGTAATGAAATTAATGCAAACTTTATATTTTTCTGTTTAAAGTATAAAGGGTTTTTTTCCAGTTTTTGTAACTGTTCAGAATATCCCAGTTTTTATTTTTTTTAATGATAGGTGGACTCCTTCGCTTTACCTCATTTGCCTTTGGACTATTACGTTTGAGACACCCAGTACATATATATTATATATATATATATTGTATATTTATATATTTATCTATATACAATAGGGTTCGGGATCAAAATAGAAGTTTCGTAAATCGTAATATAATCTAGAAGCGCACGCTTTATTGTACGGTTCGAAATACGTTCGCTTTATATGTAACAATATTAAACGAGTCGAAATAATCACAGATTTTTGCTTGTAACTGTACTGTAGACATGATATGCCCTAGATGGGCGGTGTGACTACTAGCCTTGAAATGTATTAATAGAACAGGCCTACTAACCTACATGATTCTTTCCCTACCACATAACATCACGCCTGTGTTCCCCGAGGGCTAGACAGTGGTGCCCCATTATATACTGAAATAGATTTTGTTAATTGATTTGACCGTATTTATTTTATTTTATTTTCCCTTATTGACTAAGGACTAAGACTAACGAGCTCGTGAATAAATTCTAATAATATCTGTATTTGAGGAAATAATAATTGTAAAAATGTGTTTTAACAATTAATTTCTCTTTACGAGGATTACACTGTATGGCGACGTGTTTGTATACTAATAACTACTAAATATAATTCATTCAATGATACCGATTAATTCTGAATGATTTTAATGATTACAACTTCATGAGAACAATTTATACAAAATGTACTTAATGAATGTTTGTGATCCTATACAATATGAAATGATTTTACATATGAAAATGTATCCATGTTTCCTATTAATACCTAAATAATTTCAATAATTAATTTTGTATTAATGGGACTTAACACTCTGCCAAGGGAACCGCCGGCGACCCACAAAAAATTTTGTTCAGGAGGCCAAAGCACATTTTTGTGAAAAGTATCACATTTTCCATAACAGCACGCCAGTAGTTGTAAAAACTATTTGAATTCAGGCTATTTGATGGTCAGGGCGGATCCCACGGCGTCCTAAAAGATTTTTATTTTTGGACCCGCCGGCGTATCCCACGGCCTCTTGTAATAATTTTGACTTTTGACTCACGTCAAAATTATTCGGCTTTATATATTGTCGGCAGGGAGAGTGTTAAATATAACCCTATATTTTATTGTACTAAAGGTACACCTCTGCCTAACCCTTCAGGGATGCAAGGCGTGCTGTTGTAATAATTGTTTTTAAACTGAACATTATTATTACTCAGCTAGAAGCTTCGCTTGATGGCACGCTTGGTGAGTACCTAGTGTAACTAGAACAAGCGATAATTAGTCATGCAGCGTGTCACCAAGTGTCAATGTGGTCAAACCACACGTTGGTTTGCTAGGAGCGTGTCACCAGTACGCAGCGCAGACCTAAGCACTAAGCGAAGCACCCAAAACCTGTTCCAAAAGAATCTGAAAAAAGTGTAAACAAACCCTGTTCACGTTAAATTCATACGTAATTATCATTTAACACATTCAACTGTATTAAAAAGGTTTCAACTTTATATTCAACTACTTGTTCCAACGATTATTGTTTGAATAATTGTTGGAATTATAATTACAATGTAATCACTGACGAAAATTGAGGTTATGAAATTAAACCTCAAAATGTCAAATGATAATCGTTAAGTTAAGGTGACTTAAAATAATAATTTTGGATTTAATTATTCAAATAAAAGCTCTCAATTTGCAAGTAGCACTACAAATTGTATTCACAGGTGGGTTCTAATCGATTTGTTTACATTTTCATCCGATACTTTTAGAGCAGACCGTAGAATAGTCCATAGTTTGCAACAGGTCAGCTTTTTCACTATTTCATTTCTTGTTGTAAAACTAAGTTAAGAAAAAGTCTGTCCTCACACAGGTCCGCTGTTTCCTCGTTTACCGTCAAAACAGTCCCAGGGCGGCCATAAGGTCATGTCCATTCAACTGTCATGCGAACTCGCTCGAGTGAAGAAAACTTCGTAACTTTTTGTCTCGGGAATTAAGACATTATCGAGGGGAACTGTGGGCCTATCACGAACGCGTGGAGTAAGTGCTCAGACACAGGAGCGGCACGCGTTTACGGCAGAGGTAACTGCAACCGGCGACACGTGTCGACGACCGCCATTAATGCGTTCGGCTCGTGTTTACGATTTTAAAATTGAAAATACTCGTTTCGCAGACAATGGTGCCGATTCCCTTGTTCACAAACTAAACTAAATTCAAGTTCAGTGCAACTTTTTCTTTCTATTTCATTAATAAAAGGACAGAAGATATATTTTAGGATAGTCCTGTCAAGTTAATCAGCGCCTGACGTAAATTGACGTAATTTTAGTAGGCAAGTTTTTAATCACGTCTAAACTTGTATGGAGGAGTGACAGGTTTGACAGGACTAAACTAAAATTTATCTTCTGTCCTCTTCTTAATGAAATACAAAGAAAAAGATGCACTGAACTTTAATTTAGTTTAGTTTGTGAACAAGGGAATCGGCACCAATATTAACTAAGTTTTAAGACTTTATTCATGTGATAGTTATTGTGCTTATCGCAAAAAAAAATACTATAAAGCGTAGAAATATAAATAACAGATAAAGGATAGTTGTATTTTAGATTAAAAAATGTTACGTTAACGTCGCGCGTTCGTGATAGGGCGTCGGATGTCAAATCACAGATCAAATAAAGTCTTTTGTAATGTCAAGGGACGACCGTTTTACTCCGACGGAGTTATCGGTATTATTCGAGTCTATTTTTAGACGTATTATTACACTTGTCTACTTTTATACTGAGCCGTGTTTCTTATTAATAATAAGTGACATAATTATATAAGTTACCAAGTGCCCTTTTGTTTTTTGTATTTATTTATACAGTGTGAGTCTTCATAATGTGCACATATCGAAATGGGGGAATCTATGCTTAATTTTATCGACGGAAAAAATAAAAAATAAAATCTAAATACATTTTTTTTTTTTTTTTTTTTTTATTCGTCTTATTGTTTTTTTTTACGATTATTGTAAAAATTGATTAAAAAAACAGATTTTTGGACGAAATACCTGTTTATTTTCAATTGAGGGTTTTTTGGGTTTAATTGGGAGGGGTTTTTCCCACAATTTTCATTTTATAAGAACACTTAATTACTACCAATCATTATGGAGTTGAGTTTGTTTCATCGCGATAGATCATTTAAAAGTTACACCGTTTTTTTACATTGGGTTAAAAAATACAAAATAAATAAAAAAATAAAAATAGATTTTTTTAAATATTTTTTCCGTTTGTCAAATTAAGCATAGAATCCCTCATTTCGATATGTGCACATTATGAAGCCTCACACTGTATACTTAGTTAGTTAATTTAAGCGTATTTTGTAAGCAAAATACGCTTTGAATTAGAGTTGCGGATACCATTACGTATTACCTAGTTAGTCATTTAATTTAGTTCCTAGTGGAAATAGTTAGTTGTGGAATATATTGTACACAATGTGAAGACGACAATACAACAATAAATGAAAACACTGGCAATATTAATTAATGCTTATGAGTATTTAGGAACTATCAAACAAATCCTAACGTTGAAATTAAAAAAGTGTTTTTTTTCTAACAAACTAAATGTATGTATGTAGTGATTGGCCGACTATGGGTTTCGCCAATCTTTGACTAGCTATAGTGACTAAACTATTAGAGATCTTTTTGTTTGTATTATTTGTACTATTGTAGTTTAATTTATGTTTGTATTGTCGTCTCCACCTTGTTTAAGCGTTTTAATATATCACTGAACTCTTCTTTCTATAGTTTCTGCCTACCCCCATGGGAAAACGGCGTGAGTTTATGTATGTATGTATGTGTCTTCTTTCTAGGAGATGAGACCGTTACTGTACAGTGGGAAAAACGTAGAATAATTTTTCCTAAATTTACGATTATTGCATTATTTTATTTGCTTGCCCAAACACCCAAGATACTTAAAGAACACTCTACGATGGTATCTCTAATGAGGAGAATATTGATTTAGCGATTTTAATGGCCCCTACGGCCATTAAAATCGCTATATCAATATTCTCCTTGAAAAATTACCAACGTCAAAAAATGGCTTCGCATTTAACCCCAAACAAATAGACCTGCGGGTTAATCGCGTAACACACTTAAAATGGCATTGCCTTTCAATTTGACAGCAAAATTCATTGCGTCATTTACGTTGTTGGGCAGACTTGCGAAGAAATGAAGCAATGGATTAGCGATTTCCTTCAGAATCCAGCGAATTGTGATTAAAAGCCAAAGTCTGTAACGGTTTACTAATAAGACTTCGGTCAAAATTGCCTGTATTCTATAATAATACCAAAAAATACTTATCAAAGACAAGACTCTGTAGTCTTACCTTTGATAAATCTTTTTTGGTATTTTAAATTATTATTTTTTTGATGAATAACGATTTTTATTTTTTTTATTTTGACAAATCAATTAAATCTTATATCGTTATTCCACAAAAAATAAATTGATTACGACACTCGTAACTCGATCATTAACAACACAATATCGAGTCGGTTCACACGAGGTGCTAAATTTAAAAACTTTAGATACAAAACATTTTCGTATGTTGCCATAACATTGGCTGGTAATGTTTAAATCGCGTGACGTTAACGCAACGGATTTATTCACGAAGTTCGTCTTCCTTGGAAAGATTTCACCTTGTGTGTGCGGGGCTCATGCAAACATATATTTTACTATCTGACTTTGTAGGCTTAATTTCCTGAAGCTTTTGTATTTTTTTTGTTGAAAGAACTTATGACTAACTAATTATAGGTTTATACTAAAATGCTTGTAGATTTTTAGCAGTAAACTGTATTTCCAAAATAGTTTCGTTATTTTTTACAGAAGAGCAAAAGTACCGACACAGAGAAGATTCTACTGCAATTCAATGTTACCAGTACATAAAAACCTTTGCTAAATAAACAGGGTTATTGTTTATATGTCGGCAATCCATTAAGGGGATGTAGGAGAAGTCATTACAACCAAATGACCCCTTTTGACTCGTGCAAATGTCAACAATTTTCTAGTCATTTGACATTTTATATTTTTATTTCATTCTAAAAGAACCCTTAATCATTAACCATAATCATTCTAACCTCATGCGTGATGGTAAGTTTAATGTATTAATATAATGGTATATTATTATACATAAAATAAAAATAAATAAACATAACATCACGCCTTCTTTCCCCGCAGGCCTGGCAGAGGTCTACCTATAGTACATCCACATTTCGCCAGTCATGTTTAAGGGGCGAGCCAATTGCCAACCGGTCACAAATCCGGAGTCCGGGCTGCTACTGAGAAATTCCAGATAGGGAAATTCAATAACACTGCCCGACCTGGGAATCGAACCCAGGACCGCCTGCTCTGCAGTAGGTCTGCAGTGGCAAGGTCTACTGACTAGACCAACGAGGCAGTATAAATAATAATATATACCTATATAAATATTCTATAATTTCGAATATTTATAAATAATAATCGGTATTCCGCGCCATTGTGCATGAATCGACCAAAATAGTCAATTTGAATAGTGTGAAATCGCTGATAAGTAGTTATAATCAAATCACACATCACTGATTTCCAATCATGTTTAATATATTACATAACACACATAACATCATGCTTGTATTCCCCGAAGGGTTAGGCAGAGGTGCACCTATACTATACCCACATTTTGCCGGTTATGTTTAAGTCCCATGTAATAGGGGGGCGAGCCTATTGCCATCAACCGGGCACTAATCCAGACTCCAGGCAGTAACTGAGCAAAAAAAAAAACAAATAACACTTTTTCCCATCCGGGAATCGAAATCAGAACCTAGGACTAGACCAACGAGGCAATCCAAATATTAATAGATACATAAATATTCTATAGTTTCGAATAAGTAATAAGTATTGAGAAAGATGGATGGCGCCGGCGCCGTTGAGGCCGGACCAGGAAGAGGTGGCAAGACATCCAGACGCGTACCGCAAGGGTTGGATCGAGGGGCCCTGGAAAAGGATGCTTGAAAGGATTTGAGGGAGGCCTTTGCTCAGCAGTGGGACAGCGTAGGCTAATAAAAAAAAACAGTATTCCGCGCCATTGTGCATGAATCGCCTAAATAGACAATTTGAATAGTGTTGAACTATGGTGTAGCAGGGGGGGGCATGGCCCCGGGCGGCATACGAAAGGGGGCGGCGGCAAGCGCCATTATTTTTTCAATCGGAAATATTAAAAAAAAACTCCAAGTCGCGCCCACAATGATACGTGCGTTACTGATTTAAGAGTAAAAAAAAAAAAAATGGGTGGCGCTAGTAGGCTCTTATCTGTCCCTTAAATATAACTTGTTATTTCTTTTAATTTTATTAAGTTAAGCTCTCTACTCTAGTTATACTTTTTTTTCAATACCTGTAAAGGTTGCTAAGTGATGAGCACTATGTAAAATTTATTTAAGATACTATTGTACACTCAATTGGCAAATAAATACTTGAATACTTGTTATTATTCTTTATTGTTGTATGTACCCAGTGCCCAAGTTCATAAATTTATGCCTTGTAAACATTCTGACATTTTAAAAGACAAACTTCTTGTGAGTTTCTTGCGCCATTTCTTCACATAGATGTATGTTTCTTCTGAAGCAGTGGTACCTAGTTTATTTTGACTTTCAATTAGTTGTATGTACATTAGGTCCATTGAATAAAATATTTAAACTTTAAACTAATAATTAAAATAGGGTGGCGGATTTCCTGTCAGCCGCGGGCGGCGAAAACTCACGCTAAGCCACTAGTGTTGAATCTCTGATAAGTAGTTGATATAATCGAATCACGAATTACTGATTTTGAATCATGGTAATGTATATTAAAGATAGTTTCAGCTCTATTCATAGTAACATATATTATGTAATCAGGACGATTGTACTCACGATAAAACATTTCAACTTTGTATCGAAGGTAAATCAATTTAAAAGTTCTAGTTCGAACGTGGTAATTACAGGTCTCAGAAATATGCTAGTAGGGCAGCATGACATTCTACAATTTCCTAGGGTTTCGTATGTCCGAATGAAAAAATGGAACCCTTATAGGCTCACTCGTGTGTCTATCTGTCTCGTTGGCTGTCTGTCTGTCATAGCCAATGCCAATGTCAAAACCATTCCATGTTGGGGAATATTGACACTGACAGCTCCAGAACGCAGTTTAGATGTGCTAATCGCGTTAAGTTTTATTGACGAAATCAGCCCTAAGTCTTACACGGAATATGTATACCTTATCTTAATTTTTTTGTTTATTTTTATTGATATTTTTTAAAGTTTAAATAGTGTAAATTGGCTTCGGTTGTTCTAATATATAAATAAATAAATGGCAATCATGCGCGACCACTGAACCAACAAGGCAGTCAACGAAAAAAAAAACATAACACCACGCGTGTATTCCCGAAAGGGTTAGGCAGAGGTTGTATCTGTATTACACCCTAATTTCCACAATTAAGTTTAAGTCCTAAGTACACACTACATGCTATTGTAGTGCAGTGTATGCTAGTGTACGCTACATGTTTAACAAGCTATACATTTCCAATATGCTGATCTCGCATTGTATACGATTTCTGTACAACGTGAGGTCAGCTTATACTGGAAATGTATAGCATGAGTAACAGTTAAAATGTAGCCGTTTGTGTCCGTGTACTTAACACTTTGTAGGACACTAAACGCCCCCAGACATGAAACAATCAAACTTCTATTGTGTCTCGTCCAGTGTCCTTCAACCGATTAATAGTGAAAATAAAATCAATAATTAAGTAGGTACTAACTAATTTAAATCTAAAACTATATTCCATGTTTTATCATAGCAATCTGTTTACTTTAGTAAAAGCTAGGTTAATAGAATCGGTGACGTCGGCAGGCGCTCCAATGACATGGTTTTGTTACTACTTACGTGGCTAAAGAAAACCTTGGTCATAATATACCTACTTATAGTGTTTTTTATGTAACGAAACGACGCGCGCTTTACTTGTGATTACCAAGTGTACAAGCACTCTGTGAATGTGTGTAAGGAGCTTTCACTACCGAGACAATGGCGAACTCGGAAGTGTGTGTGAGGTAAAGCGAAGGGGTCCACATATCATTAAAAAAAAAAAAACTGGGATATTCTGAACAGTTCAGAAAGTTTTACACTTCCACTTGGATTTTTCGACCCTGTGAACATAATTTTCAACGTAACGATGTAAAATTTCTTGAAGATAAATTAAAATAGCGAAATTTTCTGAACTGTTCAGAATATCCTAGCTTTTAAATTGTTTAATGATAGATGGAGCCTTTCGCTTTACCTTATTAGCCTTTGAACCACTACGTTTGAGACATATCTGTATAAGTTAGGATATATATGGTGTAAAAAATAAAGAGTTTTATGCTATTTTACCTTCGTAAATAAACTATAGTTTGAGGAACTAGCTAACTCTTCCCTATGTCCCCTAGTTGTCAATATTAATATACATTTTAAATGTTACTATGTTAATTAATGTAATTGGTGTTGTACCGTTTTAATTAACTATAATAAAAAAATAAAAAAAATAAAAAACTTAAATTATATTTTTTTTTTTAATGCTCCTTAACATATCTATACTAAAATCTAAGCTGGCTAACCCCTATATATTTTAGTTTAGTATCCTGGATCCGATTGCCAGATCGGTCAGAGTTATTCGGATTTCGTCAAGAATTCCTCAGTGGCAACCCGGACTTGAATTTGTGTCTAGTAACCGGCAATAGGCTCGCCCCCTGTTACATGAAACTACATATAATATAACTAACGAAATGTAGGTGTCACAGACATCTCTGCCCATCCTGCCGCAAAATACAGGCGTGATGTTATGTACGTAATAATTCCACAATAAACAGAGATTGTTAAGACTATGTGGAGCTTAGATAACTATTTCTAACAAGATAAATGTACTTGTAATAAGGTGAGCAAAACTTTCAAATACTATCTTACTAAGGTTAAGGATTAAGTTGAGCAAATATGAAACTTAATTTTAGCCAACAACGTGTAATACTAATAATCGTTAATAATTAGTTTTATAATAGTCGTTAGTAATAAGAAACATTATAATAATAACAATAATTATGTTTTTTTTTACGTTTTTAATGATAATATTTAAAAATGTAAATAATAAGTATTAAAAATGAAATACAGGACAACAATGAAATGAAAAATATTATAATGATAAAAAAACTTTAATGTTTTTTTAAATGTTTTTTTTTAATGAAAATATTTAAAAATGTAAATAATAAGCTATCAAATGAAATAGAAGAAATATAAACTTTATTATCAGACCTTCAAGGCCCATAGCGTGTTAGTATTACAAATTATTTAAAATCTATGTTAGTACAAGAATTAGGCATAGTAATAGCTCAGCAGCTAATCTAAATCGTAATTTTTTTTATAGTTTCGAAATAATAAAACATAACATCGCCTGTAACCCGAAGGATTAGGCAGAGGTGTACTTACCTATAATACACCCACATTTCGCCAGTTATGTTTAAGTCCCATGTAAAGGGGAGCGAGCCTATTGCCAGCAACCTCGCACAAATCCAGACTCCGAGCTGTTACTGAGAAATTCTTGATGAAAAAACCCAATAACACTTTCCCCGACCCGACAATCGAACCCAAGATTTCATGCTCAACTTAGTGCGAACACTAGACCAATAATGCAGTGATTATGTTAATTTTAAACATAGTTTCAGCTCTATTCATAGTAACATATGTTTATTAATTGACATATTATGTAATTAGGGCGATGTATTCAGTACATTTTAATAGATGAATTAATTATAGTGTCATTAAAACTCAGTTTCAGGGATCGTACCCTCTAAAAGTGACTTTATTTATTGTCAAAGTTAACTATAGTGCGGCGCACTCCCTCTAACAGAGAAAAGGCTTGTGTCGCAGCAGTGAGTATCTTATAGGCCAGTAATGCCTGTACCTACCTCATTCTCAATAGTGGCGCTTGCGATCACAGGATCAACGAAGCACTCATAAAAAAAAAGAGTAAAAAAAGTTTTTTTTTTTTTTAGTACCGCTATCTATTCAACAACCTGATATACAAACTGCAGTCAAGAATAAATTTATGCGATTAATAAATGTATGCTCATTAACATCGTTAAAATATTTTCGTTGATTGCACAAAAAGTTGTAAACACTACCCACTACAAATTGCTGAAAATTGTCATTTTGAAATGGCCACGATTAACTTTAAACAAACGTTATATTATTCTCATTTACAAAATAGCGACAAAAGAATTCAAAGGTAAAATAATTATTGCTAGGTCTGCATACTGTAACGTTGCATGCTAATTACCATAGTGTCGTGCCGTCACGCAACTGTTACGAAAATAACGTTTTGCCAGCCAATGTTTTTTAGGGTTCCGTAACTAAAAGGTTTACCCTACCCTTTAACTCAAGCCTCTAACCCGTGTATCTGTTCGTCCGTCTGCCTTTCTGTCTGTTACAGGTCTGTTTTATACCCGAATCGCTTTAGCGTGGCAATAGCAGTCATTACGCTTCCCCTTATATCTCTCCGTAACCCAAACAATATACTATGTATAGTTTTTCCATATTGGAACATGTTGATGATCACGATAGATATTGATTCAAGACGTTACGGATCTGGAACGGACTTTATTTCAGTTTTTGAAATAAAGAATGCTAGAAAATGTAGGTATGTGGGTCAATGACCGTTATTGCCGCGCTAAAGCGATTCGAGTATAAACATAGTAATCCATTTCTATCTTTTTAAACTTGTTGTAACAAAATTGACATTTTTACAGAATTCTTTGTTACGAATAAATAGCCAGTTCAGATTTTCATTTATCATGATAAATAATAAAAATAAATTAAACTATAGTAATTTTTGCGGGACAGAACCCTTAGTGCTCGATTCCAACTCACACCTTGCCGGTTTTTTACAGGCTATCGTTCTAAGTTGATAAATAATTTATTTATGGCTTTATTTATTTTATGCTTTATATTTTGATAACCCTTAATGCTACGTTTTATTCCTGTCTGCTGTGCAAGCCTTGAACTAAGTGCAGGATAACACAGAAAAACATCAAGAATTTAAAATAAATGACATTCAACGTTTTTTCTTTTTTTTCTAGCCTTTATCTACCCCATTGCAGGACAAAAACCTTTTCTTATACAGAAAATAATGAATATTGACCACCACGCTTTCCTACACTGCGTTTTCACGATATCAATATCAGAGGGTTTAGTATAAACGCAACGTAAATTGGAACGATTTTAAATTAAAAAATACTCGTTTCGCACATAGTTTAGGTACTACTTGACATGTAGTTTCATTATTTGACATTTTATATGCCTACAATTCAAATTTCATTTTAAAGTAGGGTTCTCATTCGGATTGGTTACAGTTGTAGTGACAACCATTTGGGTTAAATTGGTTTTTATTATTTTATTCGACCTTTATATAGATTCCTTTATATTTTGTGAATGTGAGAACGTTGTAGGCACAACAGACTGTCGATTTGCAGACTATTTTCTATTTTTTTAAGTATCTTGTTGACAGGCCTACGCTGTCCTCGCATACCTATTCAAACTGTACATTTTTTAAAGCATTGTAAAACCCATTTATTTTTAAAAGAGTAACCGTGGAGTTTCTTGCCGGCTCTTCTCCATAGGAAACGACCAATTGGAACCGTGCACCTAGATTCTGACGTTTCATAAGTGCCCATGTAGGTTTATGTGAAATAAAATATTTTGATTTTGATTTTGATTTTTTGATTTTACTTTAGTTTTAGAACCTTAGGGCCGATTTTTCAATTGACAGTTTTTTTTTATCTGAGGTATATTATGGCAGACATAATATCTATACAATAGTTGTCAAAACGTCATACATAGTCCCCAGATAAAAGTTACCTGCCGATTGAAAAATCGGTCCTTATTCATATAGTAAAAAAATTACCAAAATACTACAGGATAGTTCTATTTTCGATTTAAAAATCGTTGCACTGCTGCCAGCCTTTTTGGGCACTTTTCCTTTTGACAGCGATGCGGATTTTTTTAAATAAATAAATAAAATTACCTTTATTTCAGACTAGTAACATCCATAGTGGGTTAATAAGCATTTTTTTTTTCAAGTAAGCATTTTTGATGCCCTATTATTCTTTTCCCTCCATTTTTAAACAAGTGTTATTGAATTAATGCACATTATTGAAGTAGTTTGATCAGAGTCGTTTACTGAATCGATTTCTGCCTTTTTTTTACTCCAAAAATAATTATAACTGCGAAAATTACAGTCACAATTCCGCTGTACAGTCAAAACAAACCAAGATGGACGAAGTACCCTACTACGTGCATAGAATCGTAGATTTGTAATGTAAGCACAATTTTCTCCCACGATAAGTAATGTTTTCTACATATTAGTATAAAATCTGTATATGTATTATTATTATAACATAATATTCTCAAACTCAAAGCATTTATTTCAATTTAACCATTTACAGACACTTTTGAAGTTGTACCCATTCCAAAGCGTAGAAGGTTCCTATGGAGAAGAACGGGCAAGAAACTCCTTGGACACTCTTTTAAATATATAAAAAATTGTCTAATCACGGTGTTTGGTGGTGTGCGTTAATTCCGGGACATACATAATACTATTATTATTTTAATAAGAAAATATTACTTTTTTGGAAATAAATTAAAATCGTATGGATTTCCGTTACCTTTTCTTTGCATTTTCACACTCAGGTTTCCTTAAAACAATGTTTTCCTTCGAACTAAGTCAGCTGTGTCTAAGATTAACTTAGATAATACCTATTAAACTGACCGCGACTAGTACTTACGAAGTAGGTCATTAAACTGGGGTCGGTCGACACTTTACTTGACACTTGCAACTAGCGTTAACGAGAAACAAACTGGCCACTGTATCAAGTGTCATAGAATACATTGTCATGGTCATCATGCTTTTTAAACAGATTGGTGATCGCAGATACATGTTATTTTTGTATTTTTAGGTTGAAATGTAGACCATGTTTTTCCAATTAGCCATTTCCCAACTTTGTTGGGGTCAGCTTCCAGTCTAACCGGATGCAGCTGAATACCAGTTACTTACATGGAGCGATCGGTTATATCGGATCTCCAAAACCCAGTTACTGAATTTAGGGAAGTAATTTTTTTTTGTTTAATCTTTACTCATTATATTTTTCAAAGTGATCTAGTTTTTTTAATGTTAATACTTGATTTTTTATGTTACGGATTTAGTGTTAATATTAATGACGATCGAAATCTAAATAGAACCTACACAGTTTTAAGCCATTGGGAATAAATACACACTACCCTAGTATTAGTAATCTAATTACAAAAAAATGTCATGGAACATAATCTTATGTTAATTATATCAAATAATAATGTTTTGTCCAATTGCCTTTTCCTTTAAAAATGTATAAATTGTATCACTCACCTTAATTCCAAAACTCACTATTTTAACCACACTATCACTAAAACAGCTATCTTTAAAATCACTAAGTATTTTCACACACTCACTGAAGAAAAGAAACTCACATTTAGATTTTTTTTGGAAAAAAAAACAATTACAACCACACGACTCGATCCATTTAAAAATCAATTTAAATTATTAAACACACGCACAGCACTATTAGAAGTTTTATTTTATTTCCCGAGTTATATTTTCTCGTAAAACGAGGGGCGGCGAGGCACGACCACCCCTAACCTCGGTAAGTAAGCGACTGGGTATAGTCTGTGCTTATTATACGTTTGTAGAAGAGTATCGCGTCGCGAAATATATGTCTGCATAAGTAAATAGTGGAAAACTAGATATATGATCATGAATACTAATAATTAATACATAACATCACGCCTGTTTGTCCTGAAGGGGTGGGCAGTGGTGGGTACGGTCACCCGCACGTCCATGGTAACGGGGACATTGACAACTTGTGTATCTCTGAGCAGTAAGGGCGGTTTTTGTAGTTCAAGTGTATGTGGTTGATTATCCAGGCAGTTTTATTAAGTTCGTTACAAGATGGGTGTCCCTATTGCAATTGATAAATGATTTTATTTCTGTAAAGGTCTGTACAAACAATTTAACACGTCAATGATATTTAAAAACTAGATGAGGTCGTCGTTTCCTATCTGACTACTCTGAGAAGAAAGGCCGAAACAAACTCAGACGTCACAATCTCTTTTAAAGTCCAGACATAATCTTTTTTTTTGCGCGGTGTTCCCAATTCAATTTGATTAGTTTTGATTGGGTAGTTTTTGAGTTAGCTTCAATATTACGTATTTTCCCACTGAGCCTATGTGTCATGTGTGTATCTGTTATGATAAGTTCCTGTTGCTGTTATTTACACAGCAGGTCGTAGTATCGTCAGGCTCCGTATCCGCCCTCCGGATACGGAAGCCATTCAGGCGGAGTTGTACGAGGGGTACAGAGCGGCGAAGACCGCCCTCCAAGCGGAGATCCAGCGGGCCAGGGGACTGGCCCGCGAGGAGTCGCTGGCGACTCTGGACAGGGACCCGTGGGGACGCCCATACAAGTTGGTGCGGGAGAAAATCCGCCCATGGGCTCCCCCGCTGACTCAGAGTCTCCGGCCCCAGCTTGTGGAGGACGTGGTGAGCGCTCTGTTCCCCTCGAGAGGGGAACACACCGCTCCGCCCATGGCTCCGCCTACTGCGGTGCCCGCTGCGGACCACACCGCCGACGACGATGACGATGCTCCGGAGGTGACCGAGGTAGAGATGAGAGTGGCGGTACGTAGGCTGAATGCCAAGAATACCGCCCCAGGACCCGACGGCTTACCTGGGAAAGCATGGGTCCTGGCCTTGGAGGCTCTCGGGCCTCGACTAAGAGGGCTACTAAGCGCATGCTTGGAGAGGGGCCAGTTCCCACTTCGATGGAAGACGGGGAAACTGGTCCTCATTAAGAAGCCGGGGCGCCCTGCGGACTCTCCGTCTGCCTACCGGCCCATCGTGCTGCTCGACGAGGTGGGCAAGCTCTTTGAAAGAGTAATTGCAGACCGCCTTGTCGGGCATCTGGTGCGGGTGGGGCCGGATTTGACGGAGAGCCAGTTTGGCTTCCGCAGAGGGCGCTCCACGGTGGACGCCATCATGCGCGTGCGGGCCCTCACGACGGGGGATGCTGTTGCCCGGGGTGGGGTCGTCTTGGCGGTGTCTTTAGACATCGCCAATGCCTTCAATACCCTGCCCTGGAGTTGCATTAGAGAGGCACTCCGGTATCACGGGGTGCCGATCTACCTCCGACGTGTGGTCGAGGCCTACCTGACGGACAGGGCCGTCATCTACCCCGGTCACCTGGGAGAATGGAACCGGCGAGAGATGTTGTGCGGTGTCCCACAGGGATCGGTCCTGGGGCCGTATCTGTGGGATATCGGATACGACTGGGTGCTGCGCGCCGACCTCCCCGACGGCGTCAGCGTGGTTTGCTACGCTGACGACACGTTGGTCCTGGCGCAGGGGAGGTCGCACCAGGCGGCGGCCGAAATTGCGACACGCGGGGTTGCGACAATCGTCGACAGGATCCGGCAATTGGGACTCGAGGTGGCCCTACACAAGTCCGAGGCCATGTGTTTTCATGGTCCTCGGAACGCGCCACCTTTGGGTTCCCAAATAACGGTAGGAGGGGTTCACATCGGCGTCGAGTCGACGATGAAGTACCTGGGACTTGTCCTCGACAGCCGGTGGAACTTCGTGGAGCATTTCCGACGTTTGGCTCCCAGACTGGAGAAGGCTGGGGCTGCTCTGAAGCGGCTCCTGCCTAATCTGGGGGGTCCAAACGCCTCCTGCCGGAGGCTCTACGCGGGGGTCGTGCGGTCCATGGCCCTTTACGGGGCTCCTGTGTGGGCGCGTTCTTTGAGGCTGCGGCCAGCCCGCCGGTTGAACGCGTCCCAAAGGGTCATGGCCATCCGGCTTGTCCGGGGATACCGCACGGTCTCGGGTGAGGCGGCGAGCCTCCTTGCCGGATTGCCGCCGTGGGATCTAGAGGCGAAAGTCCTCGCGCACATATGGGAGTGGCGCGAGGAGGCGAAACGCCGGGGCGTAACTCCGCTGCCGCGAGAAGTCGCGGCACAGCGGACAGAGCTTCGGCGGGATCTCATGGCGACATGGAGAGTGCGATTGTCGCAACCCAGTGCTGGGCACGCCACAATTGCGGCGATAAGTCCCCTCTTTGAGGAGTGGCTAGAGAGGCGCCACGGCGTCCTCACCTTCCGCCTGACACAGGTCCTCACCGGACACGGTTGTTTCGGGAGGTTCCTGTTCCGGATAAGGCGGGAGGAAGCGCCCGGGTGTCACCATTGTGTGGATCGCCCGGAGGACACGGTGGAGCATACGGTGGAGGTATGCCCGGCTTGGGCAGAGCACCGCCGTGTCCTCGTGGAGGCGATCGGCGGCAGTGACCTCTCGCGTCCAACCCTGGTGCAGGCCATGGTACGGAGCGAGAGGGAATGGGGAGCCGTCACCTCCTTCTGCGAAGCAGTAATGCTCGCAAAGGAGGAGGCGGAGCGCGTGAGGGAGAGGCAAAGTTCGCGCCCTCACGCGCCTAGCCGCCGTAGGAGACGCCCTGGGCGTCGGGACTCCTTGGAGGATTCCCGGCCACCGTAGGCGCGGGCTTGCGGGCGGTGAGCAATGGGTAGCTCGCCCCCGATAAGGACCAGGCCCGGGTCGACGGCGCGTTGTGTTCCACGCGCGCCTCAAAGAGATGTCAGCACCAATGGCGGGGCCCACTAGGGCCGATGCCTGCTGGGGTTGTGGGAAAGTCCGAAAGGGATACCGTGGCCCCTGGCAACACAGGCAACTGAAGGAACACGGGTGGGTTTTAGTCAGTAAGAGTCTGACACGCCCTCCCGCTCCGCCCAGAGCGGGAGAAGTTATTTGATGATTTCCCACCCAAAAAAAAAAAAAAAAAAAAAAAGGTCGTAGTATCGTATTTGTGTGGGGTTGGTACGACAATTAAAAAGTGAAATATAAAAACTTTTTACAAAAGAAAAAAACAACTTCCAAAAAAACGAAAAAGTCTTTGGTTTTGAATTTTCGTTTTTTGCCACCGACTTCCGAAATTAAAGTTGTTTTTCACTTTTTAGTGTTTTTTTGGTTTTTCAGAAACTACAGAACGCCATCTGAGGTGCAATTCCCGTATTTTTATTTAAGAACGGTCCCATTCCAATCTCTGTAGAAAATACCTCTAGTACATAAAATGATTAACACGTTTTTGCCATTGATTATTATCGCTAGGACGAAATTGCGACTACATTTTGGACGTTTTTAACTAAACACGGCACAATTGGCTTTTCAGCTTTCAGATCCAAACATACTTCTTTTCCTTAAATAGGTATCTACTATTAGTAAAAGTATTAATTAATGTAGTCGACGTAGTAGTTTATGAAACTGACATAATATCAGGGGTTGATAAAACATGAGTGTTGCGGCGAAGTTTATAATAGTATCATACAATGATGTTTTCGAGTGTGAAAACATCATTGTAGGATGACATGCGCAAACGAAATGTAATGTAAATTCGAACGATTTTTTTATCTAAAATACAACTATCCCGTAGTATTTTGGTTATTTTTTTTGCGTCAAGCACAATTACTATCCTAGTTTTGTGCAGGTTCATACACTACTTTATCTAAACTCATACAATTGCATCAAAAACACGATAAATAATAATTTTAATATGGCGCCCAAATTCAACTTTCCATCGGAAGGATACCCGCCACAGCAAGCAATCAGGTGTTGTTATTACGCGCCGCCATTTCACTCCACAGATAAAGTAGAAACAACGTTTGGGCTAGAAAGCATTATTCACAAAATATATTGGACTTAGCCTTACTTTTTTAATTTTTTTATTCATTACATTATTACTACCCATTATTTAACTATAATAACACTATTAAGCTGCGTAATTTAATTATTTTATTCGTCGACGGCAACTAGAACCGACCTGTATTATTTTTTTCGTGTTAAAAAATATATTTTAATTTTATTAGTTACATGTGGGTAAAATAAAAAATTCTGGTATTCAGCTGCATCTGGTTAGACTGGAAGCCGACCCCAACACGATTGGGAAAAGGCTAGGCAGATTGATTGACATGTGGGTAAAATATGTCATCAAGTCCTTTACTTGATTTCATAATATGAGAGTAGATAAAGTTCCAAAAAATGGGCCTCCTTCATTTTGACGGTTACAATTCAATAATATATTGCTATGAAAAAACGCCATCTTCTTGCAAAATCTCTGCTTTATGTTCACAACAGCCACGAGCAACGTAGCTAAAAATAAAATCAGCAATCTAAAAATATAAAGAAACGGTTAAAAAACCAATAAAAACATTAAAAGAAAATTCTAACGCAACAAAAAGAATCTCGCCCTCCCATATTTCAGAGGACGACGGAAGAAAAATTAAAAATTCCTCAGTTTCCATCCGAGGCCTAACCCCTAACTTTTGATCGCTTACAACTCCTTAATGTGTTTGCAAGAAAAAATGAATTTTAAGAGGAAACCGAGTATAATCTTTTGAAAAATATTACTTACAACAAAAGTTTCGAGTTTTTCTCCTTTAAGCGGCTCAGGTAGAAGTTTTTATGTTAATGATATGCGTAACCCGGAATGGTGGAACATTGATCATAGAAAAGATCATTATTTAGCTAGATATTGTCAATATCATCAATGAGTAATACAGCAGAATGTGTAGAACTTTTGGACTAATTCTATGACATAAAGCACATTATTATTATTAGAAAAAAAGTAGGTACAGTAGATAAGGGTGAAGAGCTGCTTGCCGACGTTGGGCCGTGGATGGTTGACCATCTTTACATATCGAGACTCTTCCGTGCCTCGGAACGCACGTTAAGCTGTTGGTCCCGGCTGTCATTCGTGGATCTTTGACAGTCGTTACGGGTCGTCTCAGAAGCCCGAAACTCCGACAACCAGTCTTACCAAGGGGTATCGCATTACCCAGTTACTGGGTTGTGGAGTTCAGATAGGCAATCGCTCCATGTAAAATACTGGTACTCAGCTACGTCCGGTTAGACTGGAAGCCCACCCCAACATAGTTGGGAAAAGGCTAGGCAGATTGAGTAGAGAAGGGGGAAGATTCGCTTACACTGGAAAAAATTACGCGATGTTTAAGTTAATTCTCAGCTTCTCAATTACAAATCAAATTAGGCAAACTACTATTGTCAATTAATATAGGTACACTAAATTGCAAAAAAATCGACCTCTTGTTGTTTTTCTTCATAAGTGTATACATAATACGAGTACATCCCAGGCCAGGGCATAAGATGCCAGCAGCATATTATTATTCCAATCAGTAAAACCATTCCCAACAAGTAAGTATTTCCAATAATAAAAAAAAAACTGAAGTTCCCCAATATTCTGCAACATACTGTATTTACGGTATCCAACTTCAAATGTATTATCGGAATCAGGGGACAGACGCGGCTGTATATAAATATTTTTAATTGAGAACCGCACAGCATCAATATAGCCCCCAGTTTCGAATGATATTTTTAATTTGTTTCCTCCCCCACCAGAGTTCGCCGCGGGAAACTCTTCAGTAGGTAACAATCGAAATAAATTTAATCTGGAAAACGTTTACTGGAACGTTGGACGATAAAAATAATGGGTTCGGTGTTAATTAAATAAACGCTGTACAATTGTTAGAAGAGGTCATGCTGCGTTTACCACAGTCAGTATTCCTGTCTCTGCTGGTCCAAATCCGTTGGCGCCGCGCGCTGGTCAAATTAGAAGCATTTAAGTGCCTGACCTTAAGGGCCTATATGTCGTCAAATTGCTTAGCAAGATCCGACTTTATGTCGAAACTACTGCAGCATTAATTTTGAAATAAATATATGTTAAAGTTGAGGATTAATGTTAACGACTATGTTAGCCGAAAACACGTTTTGATAAAATTTTCTCGATAGAAAAAAAATCCAAAGTTACCTCCAAACCGAACAATAAACCGCTGCTATTCAAAAAGTACTTCAATTTAGATCATTAAACTTGGCACAATAACTGAACTAACTATTAAGCAGCGACACGAAAAATTATAGTAAACCCACTTCACCTATTGCGATTGCCATTAAACGGTCACATCCAGACTCCAGGGTACCAACAACGACAGAGGAAATTCACCAGTAGTGCTTACAACAACTAGACCAGCGTGGTAATCTTCTCATTCGAAGAATCTAAGCTACAAACATATCTTAATTACAACGCTTAATCAATGTAGAAACGATTTAAGACCATCATAATTCCAACGGTTTTTCTTTCATCGTGCTGAGATAGGAAATCGAGGAGCTCGTGGCTAAGTAATAACAGTCGCACGGGTCGATCCATCAGGTTAAACTACGCTTGCCCTGGGGTTGGTCTGTGGATGGGTGACCATCTTTACATATCGAGACCGACCTCCTCCGTGCCTCGGAAGGCACTTAAGCCGTTGGTCCCACGGCGGGAATTCGTGGATCTTTGACAGTCGTTACGGGTCGTCAGAAGCCTGAAAGTCTTACAACCAGTTTACCAAGGGGTATCGTATTACCCAGTTACTGGGTTGTAAAATACTGGTATTCAGCTGCATCCGGTTTGACTGGAACCTGACTCCAAGATTGTTGAGAAAAGGCAGATTGATTGATGCTGGGATAGGAATTTCTATTAATATTTTTTGTTTTGTTTTTAAGGGTGTGTTTAGTTTAGTTTGTGATCTTGCTGTGCGAGTCCCAATGAATACTTTTTCTTTCCTGCTTTCACAGCCTATGTTCAAACACAAAATAATAATATCAATCAAGGCCGCCATCTTAATATACTTAATAACACAGTCAGGAACAGTTGCTACAATTAAACTTTTCACATTTGACTACAGGTCAGCACGGCCCGTTTAATGAACAAACTTCAGGAATCTTGTACGTTGGCGTCGATTCAAGTTTAGAGGTTCTATTACGTAACTCATTCTTGGATATTAAACGAGTGGACGCCTTTCTAATTAAGAGCCAGTTTTGCAATTAATAGGTATTAATACATACATAAAACTCACGGCTTTTTTGGATGGGGGTAGGCAGAAACTACAGAACATTTGCTAAAATCCTTACATACTCCTTTTGCTTCGTTTACTTTCTTAAATCAGAAGGCCAATTCTCATACTTATAAAACGTTCACATTCAAGTCGCAATCTGTCAAACTTGTCAAAAATGTTGGTAAATTGATTGTATTTTTGACAGATTGCGAATGAGATTAGAATGCGTATGTCATACAAACAAGTACGGGTACAAGTACTACGCAGCTGACCTTTCTGAAGAACATCTTCAATATCGTCAACGCTAGGCATTTTCAAGTACTATCTCGCTATGCGGAACCGGCAAAATAACAATATACTTGGTGAAGTTGACCCTTAGAAATGTCTACTTAACAGAATTCGGTGAAATTGGGATAAAAGCTGTCGTTAAAATATCAAGTTAAAGAATATTAAAATTGGTTAACATTTTTATCGAGGAATTACAACTGCTAACGTAAGATTTAGCAGCAGAATGGAACTTTCTCGGGTTTTTTTTGAAGACGAAAGTAGGACACAATTCTCATAAAACTTCTATCTTCTAGATTTATAGAGGGTCTATAGTTTTTTATAAATTCATAGATTGTATTCTAGATTTATTGTCTGTAAACAACAATGGACACTAGTTATTTCAGTCCATTCTCAGACGTTCAACAAACGTAACTTTTCCTACGACCTATTTCTGCTTGCTGCCGTCTTTTTTCCTTGGATTGCAGGCTACCAGATCTCGGATTAAACGCACGACGACATCGAGCAGGCCAAGGCGAAGATGGCGAGCTTGATTCCTACCGAAAGGCTAGGTTAGAAACATTCACAATCGATATCGCCATCACAACATGACATTACCAATTGCTATTGCTATCGTAACACGTAATCATCACCAACAAGTTACACAAACTCATTTGGGCATCGCTATTCGAAATTAGTGAGAGGCCCTGAGTGAAGCTAGTTCACACATTCGACATGGAATACGCTTGATTTCACTACAATTAATCGACTCGAGAATCATTCGGAGCGGCGAAACGTGGCTGAGAATATTTTGAGTTTTTATTCCCGTTCGGAGATTTGTTTCGTGGGGTCGTGGTCGATGTCGCCAGGCAAAGTATTGATGGATGTTTCCAATAGAAATATTATACAATTTTTTTACACAATTTTTTTATCCACAGGAAAACAACTGGCAAATATTTTACACGGTGAAATCCGCCATGTTGGATTTTTCCAAAATCAATAAACCTAATCTAAGTCACTCGATACAACAAAACAATCATTCCTCATTTGATAAATCCGTAAACTCGTTTAATAGTACACATAGAAATAAACACAGGTACATTCGTACAATACGTGTTAAAAACGTTACCCTATCGATTACAAGTAAATAGTTACCTGTGTCATTACAGCACTAGTGTGTTATCATAAAGTAAAAAGCACGCGTGTTTAATACACTGCATTATGAACCTAGAAGCGGTTCAATAAGAGCCACTTTACGAGCAAGTGTGTTGAAAAATACATTACAAAATTACGCTGCTTAGTTTATGGCTCATTATTACCCCACTCAAGTCACATATCCACGGATAACAGTTGATTTAGACCAAAAATGATTTTAAAAAGGTATTTAAGCTATGTATGTGAATGTGTGGGGCGCAGCACAGGAAACGGAAGACATAAAGTGCGCTGAGCGCGCGATAGCAGTGGTAATGCGATGATGACGACTAGATGCGAATACCGGCATTAATATATTTTGAACGCTACCGATAACAGTTTTGGGAACGGATTTCACCTACTTTTTTCATAGAGGGTGTAAACATACCCTTAACGAAGCTTAAAGTCACTTGTTCTTCCCGTTATTATGATCATTAGGGTGCCAACGGGTAGTTACGAAGGCTCTGTTGTACGCCCGTCCGTCTGTCCGTCCGTCTGTCACAGAACTGTATCTTTTAAACTGTAATAGGTAGACACTTGAAGTTTTTGCAGAGTGTGAACGACTATGGCCGCTATAACAACGAATAATGAAAATAAAATAAAGTTAAAAATTAAAAGGGGCTCCCCATACAAGAAATAAGGTTTTTTTAGAAAGTATTTAACAAAAATCTTGGCCGAGTCGTCTCGTATTGGACCATAGCTCCCGCAGGTAGGTATGTCATGGGTTATGGAGATATTGAAGGTCAAAGTTAAAACTTTTATTGACGTTTTTTTACGAATACAAGTTTTAAATGTTATTACTTGAAATGAAACGTACAGAATGCGTAGATGACGGCTTTGTGATGCCTCTTTTTACACCCTGTATTTGGCAAAGATTTTGAAAGGAGTTGTCCATTGAGTTTTTTGTCCGTTCTCCTCCACAGAGATCAACGTTTTGGGACGGGTCAACTTTCTGACTACCTGAACGACTCTTTATCAATTCAAAAGTGCCTGTAAATGGATTAGTTGAGATAAATCCTTTGAGTTTTCACTGGGCCTGAGCCACTTTTTCAAATATTTTAATGAGAAACTGAACTGAACAAAATGAGAAAGAGAACAAATATTTTATATGAGAATATTGTTCGTTGTAATTTATTTTATTATAAGGGCTGGGTGCTCCATACCTGGGTACATAAATAGGGAAGTAAGGATGATTTCAAGTACTAAGTATATTTATATAGGTAGTTAAAATTCATAAACTATGCGACTATCTCTTGAAATTAATTTTGAAATCGTTTTATCACCGGTCCTTTGAAATTTAGACGATTTTTGTTTACGGTCGAATGGCCCGCGGTCCATTCGCTTTTTGCCGTTCAGACTAAATACCCGTTTGGAAGCCCTAGTAGATTATGTTTCATCAAAATCGGTTAGGTATATACATACGACATGTGAATATATTGCAGTTCCAATAATATAACATATAACGTAACGTTACATAAAGTCCTTTTTTTGGAGTCGGTTAAAAAATACTACCTATTTCTGTCAATAAAATTTGCTGCACACTGGCTAATTATAATACTACTAGCGCCATCTCTTATCTAAGTGTAGAACTACAATTTCAAGAGTCAAAGTAGATGGCGCTAACCGAAAGTAAAGCTAAATTTCTGTATGCAATTCTACCCAGCTATGAAGTTGGACTTAACCTTGTTTTATTGTACGGATGGAAGTTACCCAATATGAAATACCGGCAAACTTCACAAGTAGGACCCTCTTATACATAATATACAGATAGGTACCTACATCGACGGTACAAGGATCTTATGGCGCGTGGTCAAAATCGGAACTAACGCAGCCATCTTGATTTTTTTATACAATTTCTCAAATGTTCACCAACAACGCCCCCTGACATTGTCATTCAAGCGCCAAAAGATCCTTGTAGCACTATGCCTAATATCTCTTTAACCATTCCCACTTTTTGTCATAGGTACTTTACTGACATCAGTATGGTCAGTATCTATACCAGCCTGCCCGCCTGTCCGGTTAGGTTTAGCAGTTATTGGCAATAGGCTCACCCTCTATTACAGGAGAGTTTTAAACATAGTTAGGTACATACCTAGCTGACAAAAGCTTGATTCACAATACATCGTCTGTCTGCCCATCAGGTATGCTAAACCGAATGTTCGTTGTTCAGCATTCAACAGTTAGTACCTAAAACAGTGCGACGGGCATTGTACAGTCACGAGCACTGATATGTATAGGTTCACTCTGTCACTCAGCAACTTTAAAACTAATTTTCTCCTAGTATTGATTGTAATTTTATGTTGTTACGAATCGTATTTTGAAGTTCATGCTATTATGAAATAGCTCTTATCTCAAAGCTACAAAAATTATCATGAGAAAATCACTTTTGAATTTTGCTTAGCGTACCTATACATTTTATTAAGTGCTCGTGACTTTACACTAGTCATCATGACCACGTATTTGCCCTAAATGCCGCAAACAGCAAACACGTCCTTGTTTTCTAGGTATCCCACTAGTCAGCTAGTCGGGTCAGCCTGACTGCGGGTGTAGGTATATTCAAAGTAGGTATCACTCACACAAAATACCTGAAAACAACAAATGTTATAACATTTTCTCGCATCTAGCGTGTGTTAAATTATTTGTATATGAAATACAATTTCAATCAAATATAAATGTAAAGAGAAACTGAGCGCCTGACAAAAGTGTAATAGCAACAATTCCGTATTCCTCCTCTCTACGCGCAGTTAATACAACAAGGCGCCGCATACAAACGATTATTCGATTTCCTTTACAAAAGAATTGAATGTTCTCTTCCGTTACATTACGTTAGAATAATACTGAATATGAATAATGTGTTTTAAATTATATAGGAATTATATAGGTGATTTATATAGGGATTATGTAGGTACTTCTAATTGGTGAGAAAAAAATTAAGTACAACCTACATCATAATAGTCGTTAAGTTAGACTTAGATACTCAGAAAATAAAAAAGTTTAGTTTCCAATTGAAATTGAAAGACCAACAGTTATTAACAAGTAGTTAGATCCGATATAAAGTAACAATTACGTCAATTATATTATATTCCAAAAAACATATATTATCCTTTACTTTTGTGCTCTGCCGTAGTCGGGTAGGTAACAATGACTATAACGCTCAACCAACCAACTAAAAAAATATAATCATATTTTCCAGTTTATCTAATTCTATTAATAAACTGAGAGAAAACTGTTTTTTTGGGAACCTGCATGTTAATATACCATACAAACAAAAATTTACTCGGCAAATCGCAGCAAATTGAAATGGGGCCCAGAATGACCAGAAAATGATCCAAAATGTCAACACAGTAGTGATGTGACACGAATAATATTAGTGAAGCGAATATTCGGTAGGATTTAACATCGTTAAGAAAAGAGAAGGACTCAAATGGCCAAAGCTACGATGAGTAAGTTGACACGTATTTGGCAGGACAGAAAAGTCTCCAATGTCACCAAGATGGGACTAGTCCGAACTCTGGTTTTCTCGATATTCCTTTACGGCTCAAAGTCATTGACGATTCGGGCATTAAAACGGAAAAAGATAGAAGCTTTTGAGATGTGGTATTGGCGAAGAATGCTCCGCATACCATGTACCGTCAAGAGAACGAACATTATTCACTCAATTCAGTAAGTTGGAGTCATTGCCTACGAAATGTAAGGGAATTTTTTTTTGCGACTTCGCTCTCTTGCGCTCAGTTCGTCCAATAGAGGTTTTTGATCCTTATAAGATGGATTCAAAACAATCTGAAATAAACGCTTTTTATTTTATTTATTATTTATTTTTTTATAAGAAACAGGATCGATTGGCATCAAATTTTTTTTTTGTGAAAACTGCCCGTTTTCTTGTCGACTGTACATTTTTTCAAAATCTGTGAATGCAGATCAAAATGTCTCAAAAAGTTAAGGACAGTCTCCTAAGACCATTTCCCTATAGCTACAACGCCTTTGCTGCCCCATCTCAAAAATCCATTCTATAGATCGAGTCGATATTAGTAAGAAAATCTTTGCCCATCTCTACAGCATGTCCCAACTTTGGGCGTGTGATTAATAGCCCAAGTAAACTTGTCGACGGCTCTATCGGAGCATCGCGAAATATGACCAGTCATTCGACACATTACACAACACACATATTAAATAATGTACTTACTGATGCTTAAAGTTTTGCAGTAAATGTTTCATGTCACCTGTTAACGCTTCTTTAAAATAATGGGACCCATGGCAACATATCGACGACAACATCATACTGCACGACGACAATATTAATTTGTGAAAACCTACTGTTCAAAATGTGTTTCCAAAAAAGAGTTAATGCGCCAAAAATCCACTGTCCATACCACAGAGACGTGAAGCCGCCATTTTGCACGGAAACGGAAGTTATAAACCATCCGGCCGCGTTCGATAAGCTCTAATGTCATGGTGCTGCCACTTTACAACTATGCAAATTTTAATGCTGGCAACACGCGTTATCATGCTGAATTTTATGGCAATGCAAAAACATCACGCGTTTGCATCCAGACGGGGTTAAGCAGAGTTACTATATCAGAATCTGAAGTAGGTTGGTACGGTGCTTGTATTGAAATATAAAGACCAATACACGTGTCTTCGTCAGAAAAAAAAAAAAAAAACTTACGTCCCTGCCTATAATTTTGTTCGTTTAAGTAAAATTATTCGTTTTTCAAAAGAGGATCCGTTGATGAATTTATGGACGACACAAGCTGGCTTCTAAACAATTTTGAACATTATTCATAAATTTTTCATGAAATAAGTTACGAATAAAAAACCGGCCAAGTGCGTGTCGAACCACGCACAATGAAGGGTTCCGTAGCTGGGATGAATTTATCCTAAGAACAAACTTAACATTGTAGTTGAAATAAGTTCTCACACGTTTTTGCAACTGCAAATGTTGGTCGATAATTTATTACTCGATAACTTGTAGAGCCTATACTTAGCTGTGATAGTTTTCCTTTAAATTTCCTTTAAATTCATTATATGTATATATACTACTGCTGTGAATTTTTCCAAATATCCAGAACTTAACTTAAGCTGGCTGAGGAATTGACAATTCCGTCCCCTTATCTCCAAAACTAGTGAGCCTAAAGGTTAGAAAAAAATACTCTATAATAAGAAGTCTATGGTCTTACAATAACATGGTAAAAAATCAAAATCGATCTGCCTAACCTTTGCAATCATGTTGGGGTCGGCTTCCAGTCTACCCGGATGCAGCTGAATACCAATATTTTACATGGAGCGACAGCCTAATTGACCTCCACAATCCAGTAACTGGGTAATACGGTACCTACCCTTGGTAAGATCGGTTGTTATACTTTCGGGATTCTGAAGACCCGTAACGACTGTCAAAGATCCACGAATGACAATGAATATCTCAATATTTTGCGTACCTACATACTTACATTTTGCAGTGGGATGGAATGTATGGAAGAACACGTTTTTCAACTAAGTACAGTGGCCAGCAGCATTTTTTTTATTAAACAACATTACCTGCTCAATCACTTTAACAACCACAGTTGCAAAAACGAAATCGTTCATTTTGCTTTGTGCAGCTGTGGTTATAAATAAAATTGGTAGCGGGGTGGGGGGGGGGTTAGTAGTTATAGTGCTGCCTGTACACTTGAAGCTGAACTTTTTGATTCAGAGCTGTACTACAAACATCTGTAGTGTGTCAGTTCCCCCATAGATGGCAGCATGACGATGTTTCGCTAAAAAGACAGTTCAGCTTCAAGTGCTGCCTGTACACTTGAAGCTGAACTTTTTGAATCAGAGCTGTACTACAAACATCTGTGGTGTGTCAGTTCCCCCATAGATGGCAGCATGACGATGTTTCGCTAAGACGACGAATGATACTAAATTATCTATACACGGTGAAATTTTAATCACCGTTTTCCTCTTAAGGGGTCATTGTACTCATCATTATGAACAACTTTTACTATGGGACCAAACCTGAAATCGTGAAAAAAAATATCAGCTGTTCCCTACATTTATGTTCGCATAACTCGTCAAAATGTAGGGAACAGCTGATTTTTTTTTCACGATTTCAGGTTTGGTCCCATAGTAAAAGTTGTTCATAATGGTGAGTACAACGACCCCTTAAGAGGAAAATGGTGATTAAAATTTCACCGTGTATAATAATAAATAATAAAATCGTTTATTAACTAAATAAAATATTCATACATTTCCTTAAAACTAATACAAGTAAATTATTTTACAAACATATCTGATCTCTAATATGAATGAATTATAATTATATCACGTAAACGTGAGTGGTGACTAGTGTTAGAAATTGACTAAACCCGCTTGTGCTAGCTTGCTGAGACTTGGCAAGTGTGTAAATCTGGCATAATAAGGCTTCAGCGGCTTCAAGGATTTTGGGCTTTCAAATGACATTGGAAGCGCTGCGCTGTTGAGAAACAATCATGAAATTATATAAGGTGATATTTTTATTGTTATAGCTGTGCCAATACCGCAAAAAAACGGTATTTAAACAGAAGAGAAAATGGTAAGTGGAAGTGGAAATGGTGGTGGTGTGTTTTCATAACTAGATTATAAAATCTAGAGTAATTATTTAATCATCTAGCAACTTTTGAACCGTATGTAAATGACAATTGACTGACATTTGCGTTGGTCAAGCTGGCAACACTGGTCGAGTTTAAAGCCGCGATTCCATTAGGCAAGTTTTGCATGCAAGTATGACGTCACATAATCACATTTGCGTACAAGTTGCTTGCATTGGAAACATGTTTTTGAGATATGTAATGTAATGTATGAACGTACAAGTTCAAACTACCTCACACAAGTTGTAGCTTGTATGCAGGTTTGTTCAAGTTGTATGCAATTTGCATACAAGTAAAGCCACCGACACATTACTGTGTCGTGTTGTGTCGTGACGCGGGATACACCAATCAAACGAATCTGTGCAGTACACAACACAACCTACTAATGTGAATCTATTCATAGTAAATGAACGTAAGCGATTGCGTTCTGGCGCGCCCCGACACACCCCGACACAGCAATATGAACCTAGCTTAACTTGCCTAATGGAATCGCGCCTTTATATTAATAGTTTATATGTTCTGTCTGTCATCATTGGACATTCTGTCATTCTCTGTGAATAAATCAATAAAACACGAACACCCAAAAGTCCAAAACGCAACGAACATTAAATAATGAGTTGAGCTTGCGTCTGCGAAGTGTCAATATAATTATTTATATATTGCTTCTATCTAGAAAATCTGTGTAATAATAAAAAGTATTTTCAATGCCTCGTAAACCGTGTTACTGGACGCGAAAGCTAGAATTAGAATTAGTTGCATTCGTTCGCCAGAGGGATTACATATGGCGGCCTGCCGGGAACACGAATCATCAAATTCAACAAAAGTATAAGGCTTACGCTGAGTTTGCGGCGAGACTGGGCCGAGGGTTTACTGGTAAGTTCTATAGTATTATTTTGATCCTGCGTAATTATTATTTGACCCCTCATACTCGACGGTTTACTGTAGGGTACCGAGTCCCTCCCATCGATTTATATCTTCGTTTTGTTTGCTGGTACCTTTCTGCGTAACGTTGATTAACAACATGGAGATAGGTAGAAATAAGGTTCACAGAACTAAAATCAACACATGTCATCTCCATGTTTGTAAAATACAATAGTTTTTCCAATAAATGGATGTATTAGTTAGTTTTACTTCCTGTTTGGTGAGTGGTAACTACTCCATATTCTATCTGTGGATATTTTACTTATTTATTTTATAATTTTGGGAAAACTTCCAGATAGGTATGTACAATAGTGCATTTGTTAATAACAGGAATATGACAAGTTTTCACATAGAATTATGTTGATTTAAAAACTCAAGATGATATTTTTAGGTATATTTTCAGTATTTACTTAAACAGGAATTCACTGATAGTTACTGTTGACTAAAAACTCATTACGGAAAGAATGTATCAACAAAAAAAGTAAGATAATGATGATAATCATTTGTATATTTCAGCCCGCTCAGTCAGAGATCGTTGGGTTAACATCAGGAGTACTTTCAACCACAATCATAGGAGAGTTGAACGGTCTAAGCTTAAAGCAAAGACTCCAGCAGATATTTATGTGCCTTGCTGGCCACTCTGGAAGCCTTTGCAGTTTCTAAAAGATTTTTGCAAGAAAGAAGATTATGAGGTAAATATAAGTTGGAAGGCTGTTCACACTTTACGGAACACTGAACGAAACACAATAGAAGTGTTATTGTTATGATGTCCATGGGCATTTAGTGTCCCAGAAATTGTTAATATGGCACCTGGAATTTCTGAAGGAGACTCACGGGAAAACTTTATTGTTTCACTGTAATCTTTTTTTTCTCATCTTTATATTCTTAGCATTTTGATCTATCAATTATATCAGTTAATTCTTAAGACTAATGCGATAGTTATGTTTACTCACTTGCAAACTTACACTAAGGCCTCTGAGCTTTTCTACAGGTCCATGTGCCATTTTAAAAGCCATTGCATGGCAAGGATTAAGTTATGTGTTTTTTTCCTGTTCATGTGATACAATTCAGGATAATGATTACTTGTTAGCAATAAAAGGAAGATTTTACTGTTTTCATTCTTGTGGTTCTAACCAAGTTAAATAGGTCCTATTTAAACAAGGAAAGTGAAAACCACCATAAACTTTAATTAATAATAACAGAGGAAAACTAAAGGACTAAAGGATAAATGATTTTATTTATGTAAGTAGGTTTGTACAATGTATTTATGTAAGTAGGTTTGTCAATCATATTTTAAAAACTAGATGAGGTAGGCATTTCGTATCGGACTACTCTGAGAAGAAAGGCCCAACAAACTCCAAGTATTAACCTTACTCAACCTCAATTCTGATAAATGTTTACTTTGATTTTTTTTTGTAGTATTTTGATTTTAACTAACTATTTCGAGGAGTTTCAAATGGAATGATGAATAAGTTTATAAAAAGATCAATTTGTTGACCGGCTCGACAAAATTTTAAAACAGTAGGTACTATTTAATTATTCTAGTTATCCATATTACAATTTTACATATTAAAATGGCACACCAAATTGAATTCGAATTTTATTGATGAGCCATTTTAATTTACTGTACATTAAAATGGAAAACACATCATGACCCAAAATGATTAAAAGTGAACAAAAATTCATTAATAAATTAAAACAATTTCTATTATCTAAATACTATTATAATATTAATGTATAAATAAATTACATGTTTAATAAAACAATTCAATTACTTTAATAAGATACATATGGTATACCAATTAATTAATCAAATTAAAGCCATCCCCTCTCTCCTACTGTGCCCTAAACAGGGTGAAATGATACTCAATGGTGCCGATTCCCTTGTTCACAAACTAAACTAAATTTAAGTTCAGTGCATCCTTTCTTTATGAAATAGAAAGAAAACTTTCTATTTCATAAAGAAAGGACAGAAGATAGATTTTAGTTTAGTCCTGTCACATTAATCAGCGCCTGACGTAAATTGACGTAATTTTAGTAGGCAAGTTTTTAACCATGTCTAAAGTTATAGATTAAATTGACAGGACTAAACTAAAATTTACCTTCTGCCCTTTTCTTAATGAAATAGAAAGAAAAAGATGCACTGAACTTAAATTTACTTTAGTTTGTGAACAAGGGAATCGGCACCATTGAGTATCATTTCAGGACAAGGTTTAGGTCTGCATTAGTCAGTGTTTTTTTTTCCTGTATATGTGATATTGAGGATATTGGTTGCTTCTTTGGGCAACCAATCACTTGTCAGCATTGAAAGAAAGTGTTTGGTGTTTACCTCATTCTAGTTGATTTAACCACTAACAGCATAATATACATTGTACATTAAATAATAATGATCAACGTGAGCATAAAAAGATTAATTTGACTGCCAGTGGTCGCAAACGCTACTGCTGAGCATGAGGTCCTGGGTTCGATTCCCAGATCGGGCGAAGTATTGTTGGGTTTTTTAATTTGGAATTCCTCAGTATCAGCCCGGAGTAAGGATCTGTGCCCTATCCAAATCAAGTGTGTCCATGGAGTTTCTTGCCCGTTCTTCTCCATAGGAACCTACTACGCTTTGGAATGGGCAACTAGCTTCATTTTTTCTGACTGAGCCTTGACAATTCAAAAGTACCTGTAATTGGTTTATTTGAAATAAATGCTTTGAGTTTGAGTTTGAGTTTGAGTGCATGAGATGTCAAATAACCATTTTTTTTTTCATTTCAGAACTACGAACCAGTTCCTGATGACTACAAAGAGCTGTCAAGTAGTATGAACGTCAAAGAGGAACAACAATCAGAACTTGAAAATGATTTTGAACTAAGCATCCGTCAGCGGAGCCGGCGTACTGACAGGCCTCGTCGTAAAGCAAAATCACTATCAAAATCCAATAAAAAAATCAAGTGTAAAGAGGTCATAGATGATCTGTTGCTAGCTATGAACCCCTTGGTCACTGATAGGCTGCCGGACCAAAACTACTGGTTCTTCGGCAAGCATGTGACGGAAAGACTTAATAGTATGAGAAGAATAGATGCCGATAGTGCCTGTCACGACATCATGAGTCTGCTAAATGAATGGCAGCAAGATGATCCAACATGAAAATTCAATCAAAATGTCAAATTGGTTAATAGTAGTCTGTTCATAATGAGCCTGTGTGGGAACACGTTGAAATTAAATGCATTTGGTCATGCATAAGGTTTTATGTATTTTCTTGCAAATCTTATGTTGTTGGTTGTTGGGTCTTGAAAGAAAGAAACAAAAACTGTTGCTTGAATTCTTTATAATTGTTCCAGCCTACTTCAGATTAGAAATTCTGGATGGAAGGTTAATCACTCTTTGTGTAGTTGGCATTTAGACTTGTTATTCAAATCGAAAAAAGCTTGTTTGTCTTCTTGTTCTGTGTCGTTAAAAGCCTTGCAAAAAAAAAAGGATTTGCATCCTACGAGTTGTGTACCTACTTGTTCATCAGGTAGAAAAATATTGTGGTCATAAAATGTCTTGATTCCTCAGTTTAAAAACAATTGGATTATTAGAACGAATGATTTGGCTGAAATGAAGAAAATATAATTCATTTATTCTAATTAATCTCTTCGTAATGGTGTTCCTTTTCATCTATCTCCTGATCACATTCTCTTCGGAATAGTAAGTTAACATAAAACGGATTATTTGGCTGAAACGATGAAAATATTATTAAGTTATTCTAATTAATCTCTTGAATCTCTTCATAATGGTTTTCCTTTTCATCTGTCTCTTGATCACATTCTCTTCGGAATAGTAAGTTAATATAAAAATGGATTATTTGACTGAAACAAAGAAAACATGATTAACTTATTACAATTAAACTCTTGAATCTCTTCATAATGGTTTTCCTTTTCATCTGTCTCTTGATCACACTCTCTTCGTATTGTAAGTTAACATAAAACGGATTATTTGGCTGAAACAATGAAAATATTTTTAAGTTATTCTTATTAATCTCTTCATAATGGTGTTCCTTTTCATATATCTCTTGATCAATTTCTCTTCGGAATAGTAAGTTAATATAAAAATGGATTATTTGACTGAAACAAAGAAAACATGATTCACTTATTACAATTAAACTCTTGAATCTCTTCATAATGGTTTTCCTTTTCATCTGTCTCTTGATCACATTCTCTTCGGAATAGTAAGTTAATATAAAAATGGATTATTTGACTGAAACAAAGAAAACATCATTCACTTATTACAATTAAACTCTTGAATCTCTTCGTAATGGTGTTCCTTTTCATCTATCGCCTGATCACATTCTCATGGGAATAGTAAGTTAACATAAAACGGATTATTTGGCTGAAACGAAGAAAATATTATTAAGTGATTCTAATTAATCTCTTGAATCTCTTCATACTCATTTTCCTTTTCGTCTATCTCTTGATGTCATTCTCTTCGGAATAGTGAGTTAACAAAAAACGGATTATTTAGCTGAAACGAAGATAATATTATTAAGTTATTCTAATTAATCTCTTCATCATGGTTTTCTTTTTCATCTATCTCTTGATCAAATTCTCTGCGGAATAGTAAGTTAACATTAAACGGATTATTTAGCTGAAACGAAGAAAATATTATTAAGTTATTGTAATTTATCTCTTGAATCTCTTCATAATGGTTTTCCTTTTCATCTGATCACTCTCTCTTCGGAATAATAAATTAATATTAAACAGATTATTTGGCTGAAACGAAGAAAATATTATTAAGCATAATGGTGTTCCTTTTCATCTATCTCCTGATCACATTCTCTTCGGAATAGTGAGTTAACATAAAACGGATTATTTGGCTGAAAAGAAGAAAATATGATTAACTTATTCCAATTAATCTCTTGAATCTCTTCATAATGGTTTTCCTTTTCATCTAACTCTTGATCACATTGTCTTCGGAATAGTAACTTAACATAAAACGGATTATTTGGCTGAAACAAAGAAAATATTATTAACTTATTCCAATTAATCTCTTGAATCTCTGCGTAATGGTGTTCCTTTTCGTCTATCTCCTCATCACATTCTCTTCGGAATAGTGAGTTAACATAAAACGGATTATTTAGCTGAAGAGAAGAAAATATTATTAACTTATTCCAATTAATCTCTTGAATCTCTTCATATTGGTTTTCCTTTTCATCTATCTCTTGATCACATTCTTTTCGGAATAGAAAATTAATATTATATAGAATATAGATTATTTGACTGAAACGAAGAAAATATTATTATGAAATATAGCGCGTGGGGCCGTTTTTATGAATTTGCGTATTACAACTAGGGAATGCAGAACCGGTTCTGTTTTAAAGAACCGGGATTCCCGGTGCTTTCGATACTTTGAGTAAGCCTGTCTAATCAAAGCTTATACATACAATTCAACATCAACACTAACTGGGGTGTTCAACATCTTTCAATGTCATTCTTAAGTTCGATTGGGGTGCTCCTGATATTGTTTTATTTTTGTCCGCCTCTGCTGCAACGTCTGTCGAAATGTTATTTGTGTTAACATTTCCCTTCTTTTTAGGGCTGTGTTTTGTGGTAGATGTTCTCAATTTCTTGTTATTACACCTTTGACTTGAGTTTTTTACACATGTAAAAAAAAGTTTAAAACTGTTTTCTTTGTTTACTTTGGTGAAACTCTGAAAACAAAGTTTTGTTTCTGTTGTTCTTGATCATCCAGCCCATGAACATGCCCTTAGAAATTTTCTATCGAACATAGCATCAATGAAAGCATATATATGCATTATTAATACCTTTTCCTTTGCCTTTACTACATATAGTTGATAATTTTATCTTAATTTGTAATTCTTGCTCAGAACTAATAAATGCTCAAAATCATCTATTTCCAATGATAATGAATTACGAATAGGTACCTAATATTTATTAAAGTCTCTAATCACAAAAATAAACTTTTCACTTACTAATTATCTTTTCATGTTCTCACGGCTGGAGGCCAATTCTCCGGTTTACACTCGTTCAAGTCGCATTCGTTTTTGCCGCTCGTCTTCCTATGTCGCTTATAAAATGGTGACATTATCCAGATTATTGTATTCTCACTGTCGCTGGTAAACCACGAGTCGAAGGAAAAGAATGTTGCCATTATACGTCGTGTGAAGCGATCCATTCTACATAACGATGCTACTTTTTAAACGCAACCATATATGTACTTCTTAAAGTATATTAAAAATGACTGATAAGCCTATAAAAGGTTATGAGTAACATTTTATATGTATCACACAAATCGACAGTCTGAAAAGATTGTAAATCCTTGCAAAAACAAATTTCCTCCCCGAGGTTAAGCGGTAGGAGTCTCGTCACAACACAAATTTCAAATTGTGGTCAAAGTGCTGGACAAATTCTGTAGAAATTCATGAAGACTTTGGGCAAGAGGTGTAATGGTCCGGCGATTCCTAAGCTGGCTACTGAACAGCGCGCCACACATGACGCCGACTAATCATGTAAACTAGTGACTCTTATAATGTATTGTATAAGCATAGTACTTTTGTTAGTTATAAGATTCATATTGAAAAAAAAAAAACATATTTAACATCTTTATTGTTTTAAATGCTTTTGAAATTCTGCATCATGTTGATGGCCCTGTTGTAATACAATAATAGGTAGATCATAATTCAGGTGACAAAAGATCCTTTACATAAATACATCATAGACTAGAGATGGGACCACGAAAACATAATTATTATCACATAACACTTGGGTTTGGTCATGCTTCCCTGTAACATCTACACACAACTCCCGCCGGAATAAATTCTGGGCTAAGGACGACAGCCTTTTGCAGCGCGGATACTTCGAGGATGTAGGACTTAAAATTTGTACGACAGCTTCAGCAACGCCCTTCGTTCGGCACTGATTAGACCTTGGCTCCTCTCTATGTTTGTGAATCCAACTATAGGGGAAATATGCATGAGGATGTTGAGCACTGCCGCTCATAAATCCTCACATACAGGGGTGGTACGGTGTTTGTTGTAGCTGCGCTGCGATCGGCCTTTCTTGCCCACAATCAAAGTAAAGCCGTCCTCGTCCTTTTGACTAGTTTTGGATGCCTTAGAAGCCGATCCTATATCTCAGATGTGTGTCTCATCTATAGATGTGAATAGATGGTGTCATCAATTGATGCCGTACAAGCAGTGAATGGTTGACTACTTTTGCGGAGGCATGAAGTTTTCTTCGTGTGGTTTTTCCTTGTTGTGGCGATCGCAGCGTCTTCTAAAATGTATAAGCACTCGCAACACATTTTGTAAGATAAACGTTTATTGTTTTCTTTCGAAATTGACACAATCATGAATGACACAACAACTGTTTGACGTTGATTCGACGGACGACATGACGTCATGAACGCTTCGACTGGTCCCCACCAGACGTTGCAAGTCGCTTGTAAACTAAGGCATGTCGCGTGGATTTCCTGCGAGAAATGCTCGAATCGATATGGTGAGAATAGCTCGACTTGATTTTCACGAGGGAAAAGCACGAATCGAGCGACAATAACGTATGCGAGTTGCGCGAGAATTGGCCTCCTGGCATTGGCAGCATATCCCTCAGACCTGTTATGCGACGCCGGGCAACCTCTCTTCGATTGACCTCTTGCTCGATCCAATTGTTGTGGCACGTCTTGTAGAAGTAAACTTGTAACAATAAAAGTAAATAAATTCAAAATAAACCTTCCATTTTTCTTTTATTTCGTCCTCTTTAGACAGCACCTTACCGGCCTCGTCTTTCGTACATTTGATGTGAATGATATCTCTCGTTCTCTTTTCCCATGCTTTTGTAATTCGATAGAGCTCCTTCTGGCCTCTAGGGCTGTCCAGTGACTCATACAACCTCTCCTGCGCCTTAGCCCTCGAAACTGCTACCGCCTTTTTTACCTTTCTCTTCCATTCTTTATAAATTCTCTTCTTATCTTCTTTCAAACTATCATTCCCGTTTTCCACACCTTGCCATTCTTTAAATGCAATTTTCTTTTCTTTACGCATCTTTTGCACGTCATCATTCCACCACCATGTATATTTTTCTATCGTACCTTTCCCTTTCGATTCTCCAAACACATATTTTGCTACTATCCTTATACAATCCGCCATCTCTTTCCAACATTCATTTACAGATTTTCCTGCCATATCCTTCATTTCAATCATTTTATCTACCACTTGACTCTTGAACATATTGGCACATTCCTTTCTTTCTATTATACGCCATCTGGTTTTGGGTGGGGGCCGTTCCTTGTTTCTACTGGGCGAGACACTGACTTTTATCTCCATTATTAGGAGTCAGTGTTGTGAGACTAAGTCTTCACCTGGGAGCACTTTACAATTTTTGACACTTCTAAGGCTGTTCCGTCTTACCAGCAGGTAGTCAATTTGTGTCACGTGGCGGCCACTTTTGTACGTAATAAGATGCTCAGTTTGTTTTTGGAACCACGTATTTATTATTGCCAGGTCGAAGGCCGAAGCAGCTTGCAGCAGTGTTTCGCCATCAGTGTTACGGTCTCCGTATCCCCAACCGGCATGCACTCTTTCATACCCATCCTTCTGTCTTCCTACATGCCCGTTAAAATCACCCCCAACATACACTTCTTCACTATCTTGCACATCCATCATGACCCGATCAAAGTCCGTCCAGAACTTTTCTTTTAAACTTTCCTCACCCTGACTGGGGTGCATATACACTAACTACATTAACCACCAAACTCTCCACAATTACTTTAACAGCTATCACTCACTCTTTTAACATCCACCACACATTCTTTCAACTGACTATCTAAAACTATCCCGACACCATTCCGCTTGCCATCGCTTCCGTAGTAATAAAACTTATATCCTTCTCCAATCTCTCGAGTCTTCGCCCCCTTCCACTTCGTCTCTTGCAGATACGCTATGTTCAGTCGTCGCCTTTTTAAAACATCCGCTAGTTCCCTTCCTCTTCCAGTCATCGTACCTACGTTCCAGCTCGCACACCTCAATCTAACTAATCTCGCCCTCCGAGCTGGCTTCTTACGTCGCACCCACCCGTTCTGGTGCGACAGCCCTTGTCCGTTTCCCACAGGAGCCGGGCGCTGCCGCTGCTCGTCGCCTGTTTGGTACGCCCTAGCCCTATCGCACATCATATAATTTCTACTCATGTTGCTTTTGGGTTTTGGCAAAGTTTTACAGTCGGCCGCCTGCCGGACACCAACCCTCCTCGGGAATGCTTTTGTTGGTGATTTACCCGCCACCGCGCAGGTGACCCAAGGTGCTGCAATGGTATACACAAGGTCTTCAGTTCCCTCTGTCGCCTCCTACGACACCCACGGGATAAGATGGGGTGGCCCTATTCTTGATCCGGGACCACACAGATTAATGATATCATTTTCTATTATAATAAAGATGCTCTTCATCGTTGGGTTTTACCAAAGCTACGTGGCTATTAATGTATCTGTCTTCATAAGGCTCCTGAAAACGGTTTATTAAGGCCGCTGCTATTTAAAGTCTGAAAACGTGTTTACCAGGGCGTTATTGAACATTTTGAAACTATTTTTGAATTTCCCATTTACGGTTTCTACAACACCGAGTTGTCCTGGTATTTCACCATCAGCACCACTTCATCATAATAATATGCATTGTGACTAGCATAAATTGAATGGCCACCATATTAAAGTAATCGAATCGCAACCCGTGAAATAATAATTATTTTTATATTATATTATTGAGTAGTTCCGGTGGCCATCTGTGAAAGAATTGAACCGAATTGATAACCTCCTCCTTTTTGGAAGTCGGGTAAAAAAACATTTGCAGTTCAGGTCAAATTATAACCGGGCAAATCTGCTTATCCTCCCCCAGTCGAGCGTTATGTTGTAGACTGTCGAGCACCGCTAGGCGGCGGCGGCGCTGGCGCCCCGATTAGTCAAATCCGTGACGTATTTCCGACAGTTAAGCACAGAACACAGATATTTTTGCATCTAGCGCTTAAGAAACTTCACCGGGCAAAAAAACTAAGTTAGCCACCGAATTTGGCAATAGCGATACTTTACAATATTTCTACTACGAGGTTGGGTTATTAAAAAGTCCGTGACTTTTTGAATGGAACAGGTTTTCGGATAAAAAATCATTTTATTTTTCAACATCTCCTTTGAGCTCTATACACTTTATCCAACGTTTCTCCAATTTTTTTAATCCCTTCCAAAAAATATGATTTAACGAGGTCATCAAAATAGGCATTTGTTTGTGAGATAATTTCATCGTTGGAGTCAAATCTCTTTCCGCCGAGCCATTTCTTCAGGTTCGGAAATAAGAAATAGTCACTCGGGGCTAAATCCTGAGAATAGGGCGGATGAGGGAGTAATTCGAAGCCTAATTCATGGATTTTTGCCATGGAAACTGCGTGTGCACCCTTGCATTGTCCTGGTGGAAAAGAACTTTTTTCTTGGCCAAATGTGGTCGTTTTTTTTTTCAAATCTTCATTAAATCGACCCAATAAGTTGACATAATATTCGCCATTGATTGTTTTACCCTTTTGAAGGTAGACAATGTGGTTTATACCGCGTGCATCCCAAAAAACGGTCGCCATGACTTTATTGGCTGACAAACCCACCTTGGCCTTCTTTGGCGCCGATTCACCTCGAGAAACCCACTTTTTGACAGCTGTTTGGTCTCGTCTGTTATGGTGGATTCATGTTTCGTCCACGGTTACGAAACGGCGCAAAAACTCGTCCATATTGCGGTTGAACAACGCCAAATACTCCTGTGAAGTTGTCACACGATTGCGTTTGTGGTCGATTGTGAGCAAACGCGGCACCCATCTTGCGGAAAGCTTTCTCATACCCAAGTGATCAATCAAAATTGAAACCACTGAGCCATGTGAAATGCCTATGGCTTCCACAATCTCTCGCACTTTCAATCTCCGATTGGCCAACACCATATCGTAATTTTTTTCAATTGTTTCTGGTGTACAGACCTCAACTGGGCGTCCAGAACGTTCGGCATCTTCCGTGCTTGTACGGCCACAACGAAATTCCGTAAACCACTTTTTATCATTGAAATGGATGGTGCAGAGTTCCCATAGTATTTATCAAGCTTAGCCTTGGTGATGGTTTTTTTCCGCAAAAAATAATGCTTAATGAGCACGCGAAATTCACTTTTTTCCATTTTCTCCTGTAATTACGCGGTAGTCTGCTATCAAAAGCTGTCAAAGTGTGCGTCCACACTGAATGCGCGGTGACTGGAGCCTAGGCGGGCGCGGCGAGCGGGGGCGTGCGGTGGCCACAGTGACGCGCGAGCTCTTGTAGCTGTTCGACGTATATCAGGTGTTGCAAACGATGGACGAAGATTTGCTATTTTTACTAGACAGTCCGATCCTGAGATGGGAGGTGTTTAACACTAGAGATGGTGTGCACGAAATAAATAAAAACAGAGGAATAACTGGTGAATTTTTTAACTTATATGAAGCATTGAGATTATACCCTAGAAAATTCTTTGAGTACACTCGAATGCCCGTGTCAACATTTGACTACATACTAAGTAAAATATCACAAAAAATCACCAAAGAAGATACTAACTTTCGCAAAAGTATTACACCTGAGGAGAAATTGTTCATAACTTTGAGGTACGAATAAAACAAGATTTTACGAAAAGTTTTGTATTTATAATGTAGTACTAGTAATCAAAGAAGTAGGTAAGTAAAAAGTTGTAATAATCAAATTAATAATTAGGGTAGTTGCCAGTAGAATATCCTCCATAATTTTCCTCGTATCTCGGTTGAGAAAACTGCATCCTTTCTGCTTCGTCTATTATGATTTGGGTAATTTTATTTCGAATGCGTAACTTTTGTAATTCACTAAATTTTTTCATTTGTGGCAGGAGACTTTTATTTCACTCCATAACTTTCTTGTTATTGTGCGATTACTGTGGTGTGGATGTTTGCTTTGCCATATAGGTGGTTTAGATTGAATCGCACTTAAAAACAATTCAGTATTTACCGCCATTTTATAGACAAACAAAATACAGACGCGTATACGCCGAGCGACAAGACCGAACTGGTTTGTTACCCCCGCCACCCGCGCATTGGATCGCTCGCTAACTAGGCCCGTAGTGCGGCCAGAACGCGCGGACAGGAGCGTTTGAAAACTACGCGCGCTGTCTCGCTCAGTCCCGTCGCACTAGGCTTCCGCCTTAGTCACTACAATATGGACGCAAAGGCGCGTTTCATATGTTTGATACTTCGCGCCCGTCGTCGCAACCGCGCTAGGCTTGCAGTGTGGACGCACACAAACACAAACTAATTGACGCATCTTATTCAAATTTTGACAGGAGTCCAACCGACAGATGCCTGTTGACAGGAGGACAAAATAGCAGTTTTGAGGTATGCAGGAGTAAAATTGCCAACCATTTGAAATACAGTGATCGCCCGTCCAGAATGGTTCCGTAACCATTTCTCGCATTAAAAAATTCCGGCACGTACATTTGTAGTTATAAGGTGGTGGAGGGATACGGTGGGAGTGGTAGGGGAAAGGGGGCAAGGACACACTTGGGGGCTCAGGCGAGGACTAAGGGTTCAGGAGTTCCCGCGGGTTGACGTGGTGAAGAGCCGTGGAGTCGGCACGCTGGTGGCTGGTCTGCAGGCAGATTTCTCGGCCGACTTCGGAGTCTTCAGTAAGTGCCGAGATGCAGCAGGCCGTACGTCACATCTCGTGTCGTAGAAAACACGTGAAGCAATGTTGTTTTTTCCCCAAAAACCACGTGTTTTGGCGTTTTTCGTACTTATTAATTCCCAGACCCCTGCTCCGCATTTTATAATCCTGGTGTCACTGGATGGGCCTTTGCCGCGACTCTCTTGGTGAATGTGGATAGAACTTTCCCACTGACCTTGGCGAAGTTATTCACTGCTGAAGATCCGGGGGTCCTGCTCCGCAACCCGTGGAGGTAGACAATTGGCCACACTAAACCTGAAGATTTGTCACTATACAATTCCACTGATAACTTTTTAGCGCTCGTAGCTCAACGCGTCGAATTTATGGCGCTTGCAGGAGAGGCAAATGTCGCGCCCTCACGCCCCTAGTCGCCGCAGGAGATGCCCTGACCGTCGGGAGTCCCAGGCCGATTCCCAGCCACCGCAGGCGCGGGCTTGCGGGTAAAACAAACTCAAGCTTCCTTTTTGAAAGCGTATCTCACTCTTAACACGCAAATATGCTCGTGGGTTAGATTATTGAATTCTGGCAGTAGAGGTATTGTTGGGGACATAAATAAAGACCTCAACTTGCATTGATGTATTATATTTTGCTTGCATTTACAAGATTCCGCGACGCGTACATTTACTGCACGTGCGGTAATTTTGAGTCACTTCTTGATTTATAAGTCGATGTGTCCTCTAATGGCGGCGCGGGCTCCGTCGCGCGCCGATGTCGCCCCGCGCTCTGCACCCCCCGCCGACGTTGTAGTGTTGTGCAGCGTGCGGAACAATACGGTTTTCTAATTCTGGTGCACACTATGGCGTGCACAGGTATCGTCGGCAATTTTGAAAAAAATCTGTTGTTGTTATAGCGTCAAAGTCATACACTTTTTTCTTTTTCTTCAAGGCAAGTTCTACTCGGTGATGAAATTCATCAGCGGGCATAAAAGTATGGCCTGTTTCAAAATACTTCAAATAGTAGTTATGATATTTGGGCTTTTTATGGGAATCTGACACCAAAGGCGAGGATTAGGTGGAGGCACAGAGAGCTGGGAAAACACTATCCCATCAGACTGGTGTCCACCAATAGCTATTGATCCCATAGTCGAAGCTCCTGTTGATTATTATCACAGGTACGGTCCGCAACAGTTGTTTCACAGTATGGCTGAAATGACGAATTTATACGCAGTGCAATCACACAGGCCTAGATTTAGGCCTACTAATGCAAAAGAATTGGAAGTTTTGTTTGGATTACATTTAGCTACAGGAGTATTTAGTTACCCTTGCTTGAAAATGTATTGGGAATCTAATATTAGCATCCCCCTTTTCTCAGAACATATGTCGAGGGATCGATTTTTCGAGCTCCGCAACAACTTACACCTTGTTGACAATACAAACATACCAACAAATTGCCAAGATGCATTCTACAAAGTACGACCGTTCTATGATACCATCAGGAGAAGATGTTTGGAACTACCACTCGAGAAAGAACTCTGTGTTGATGAGCAGATGGTTCCTTTTACCGGGAAACATGTGGCGAAGCAATATATAAAAGGGAAACCTTGTCCTTGGGGCCTGAAATTATTCTTTTTATGTGGTAAGAACGGTCAGGCCTATGATTTTATTCTTTACCAAAGTTCGTCTCCAGAATTCGACAACAACATTGTAAAGAAAATCGGTTATGGCGCATCTGTAGTGTTACTTCTTGCAAAGCGAATTGGAGAAAGCAAAGGTCACGAGCTGTACTATGATAACTACTTCTCATCTTACCATCTTCTACAAATTTTGAAACAGAAAGACATCATGGCTGCATGTACAGCTCGCGTCAACAGATTCTCAAGTCCATCATTCCTAACTGATAAAGAAACCGAGAGGCTTTGCACAAGAAATAAGTAGTCATGACGGCGATGTCACAGTAGTCAAGTGGTTGGATAACAAAATCACCCACCTGGCTTCCAATTTTATTGGTATTGGGCAAAAGGATTTAGTGAGAAGATGGTGTAAAAAGGAGAGGCGATTTGTTGAAGTTGAAAGGCCAGAAATCGTGAAGAAGTACAATCATGCGATGGGAGGGGTAGACTTGCTTGATCAACTCATGAGCTATTACAGGACATTCATAAAATCAAAAAAATGGCCTCTTCGCATGATATTCCATGCATCAGATCTTGCAGTTGTTCAAGCTTTCCGGGAATACCAGACTGACAATGAATTACTCGGAGTCCCGATAAACAAAAGACTCACTTTGCTACACTTTCGTCGCAGATTAGCAGAAAGCTTAGTTATGCGAAATAAACAGATTGGTGTCGCTAAAAGAGGCCGTCCAAGTGGCAGTAGCCCGACGCCACCCGTAATTATACCCCGAAGACCAGGAGAAGTTCGCCCTGCGACTGAAATAGCTCGTGACGGGGTTGGACACCTTCCTGCACATGATGACGGGGCTGGAACACGCTGCAAACGCTGCACGGGAAAATCCCGTGTAAAGTGCATCAAGTGTAAAGTGCACTTATGCCTAACGAAGGATAAAAATTGCTTTTTAGCATTCCACACGTAGGATTTTCTATTTCTAGTATTTTTTTATATAATAACGGTGCCAAAGGAAGTTCCGATTTAATTTTTATTTACTTCATTGCTTTTCTCATAAAAATATAGTATAATAACAGTGTTTATTGATTTAGAAAAATCCCCTAAACATTAATCATAATTATAATTAAAGCCGGATGGCCACATTTGTGCACATAAAGAAAAACAAGTTTTTTTTTTAAACTTCCAGGATTTTTTTTTTTTCCTACTTCTTAATGTCTATTATAACACTGAACATTTACTCAAATCCGTACTAGAAAATCAAAAAAGTCAGGTCTGAAAGGTTAATGTAGTCATCAGGTACGTACATAGGACCTGAACGTAAACGTTTTTTTACAGCTTTTTCGATGACTGAATGAACTGAATCATTTTCGTTCTGCGTAGTATCATTGTCGTACTAATAAGAAACTTGCGTGATAGACTTAATTTTATAAGCTGATACGGCATACAAATACATCGCAAACATAAATTGATTCTTTTGCTGGCCGCAACAATTGTCCGAGTAAAATGTGACTTGTTCAGATACTCGTTTTGTTAAATATTTTAACACGCATGTTGCGATTTCATTGGCTCCCCTCAACGCATCCACTTCACTCCAAACAAAACAATCACAATAATCGTTGGCTAATTCACTTATGGTAAAATCAAAAACATTAAGTTTACACTTATAATATAAAGTCGATACCTCACCCTTCGGAAGGGGAAGCACAGCTTGCAGATCATAACAAGCAACAATATGGTTGGCATTTACCAAAGCCTTGTCATTTGCCTTTTCTTTACGGCTCAGTTCTTTTTCAATTTGGTGTTGTTCATACTTTGCTTGTAATTCTGTATTATGGTCTACGTCATTTTTATAAGATGTGCATAATTCACATTGATCTTTCTTAGGTTTAAAGAAACTAATATTATAATGTTCATTAAAAATTTGTCTATAAATGTGAACTTTAGCAGCGTCTTTACCATTATTAATGCATTCTGTTTGGTAGTCTTTATATAAATCCGTCAGATTTTTTCCACCCTATATATATTCGCGTGTCGTTTGTTGTCTCAAGTAATGCGACTCTATTCTAGGTATACTATCTATATGCCTTTTAATGCCTTGTTTAATATTGCAATCAATTTCATAATACTTGCCATGTTTGCCTCTTTTTTCTTTTTCGACAATACCCGATTTATTCTTTTTTGCAATGACAGTTGCTATTGGTCTATTATTTATAGCTAAAGTACTTTTAAAAAATAACTTACAGACACGAATTTTAACATTATTAACTTCGAAGCAAAAAGAATGTTTAGGCCCCCTATTGCTACTATGCACTTTATACTGATATCTGGGAGTAATCACTGAAATACACTTTGCTATGAAATCATTTTCTAGTATGAAATACACTTTGCTATGAAATCCCTCTGTCTCGTCAAATCACCAAGTTTCCAATACTCTTCAAATAAAAACTCTCTTTCCTGTTGCGTAATTTTCTCAGTGCACTTTAATCTGCATTTATCCGCACACGGAGTTCCTATCTCTCTTTTAGGAATAATCTTTTTTGACTTGGATAATGAAGTGTATTGTTGTCCACTGTTACGAAGCATTTTAGCTTCCTTAATTTTAGAAATGTTTCTTTTGCGTTTACGTGTGCAAGAGGTACTCACACTTGGCTGCTGGATTGGATCAACGTCTTGCACTACCTCGTGAATCCTTGCCTGCTGAATTGAATCAATTTCTTGCACTACCTCGTGACTCAAAGCTTCGATATGTACTTGCTGCATACCATTATCATGTTGAAGAGAAGAGCTAGGTGAAGATGTTGAAACACGTCGTGTAAGTGCAACTGGTTCTACGTAGTCAGGATCGTTATCGGCTTCATCAGGGGAAAAGTCCTTACCTGAGCGAAAAAACAAAGCAAAAATATTTACAACACAACAAGAATAAATTAGGTATATCTTTAGGTACCTACCTGAAGATGTACTAGATGATGACGATGAAGATGTGCTAGTTGACGATGATGTACCAGAGCTAGAAGAATCAGACCTTGGTCTGTTACTAGGTAGACCATTTTCTGTCGCTATATCAAACAAACCAGTACCACTCATAGATGTCCCCGGCATCATCTCATTTTCTGGATGTGCATTATTAACACCCACTAATTATTTATGAGATTTTATTAAAGGTGCGGCTGCAGTAGATGATCTCACTTCTTCATCTAGGCAAAGATTTTCATCCCGTGATGAAGCTTCTTCGGCTTGCATTGCAGCCACAATAAGTTTTATGCGTGGATTTCTTAGATATGACATTATCTGAAGCAAAAAATATAATAAGCGTTACCTTTTAAGAATGTCTTATTATTATTCTAATAAATATTATATAATATAATAATATTATTATCTTCCTAATAAAACTCTAGAGACTGACTGACAGATAACGCACAGCCACCTAATGCTAATTGTCACCGTGTTAAATATAAAACTGCATCTAACCTATAAGTCACACTTTTGTAATAATTAAAACAATAAACTCTACAATTTGTTTACTCATAAATTCTACTAAGCAAATAATCACTATTTTATGCTAAATATTAATGTCATAATTTTATCCAGAATGTAAGGTAAACGGATTATCCAAAAAGTAACAGTTTATCGTACAAAATTTGAAGAATCAAAGTATACACTCTAAGTTAAAAACGGTGACTAAACAAAAAACCACACTTTATCAAATAAAAATAAGTAAATAATTTACCTTAATGACAAAATCAGCCGTAGTTAAACAAATAGTTACACTTTTTTATAAAACTGTATGTCGACTCCTTAAGTGACAGGTGACAACTGGTGTAGTAACGGTTTCGTCTGCATTTATGTTTTAAATTTCAGTTTAAGAGGGTTTATTCTGAAAGTTGGCAACGTCGCAAATAGATGTCAAATATTTCGCTGTTTTGATTAATTTGATAATATTTCTGTATGGAAATAAAAAATGTGGCTAACTAGCGAACTAGAATATTGATTATGAAATGCAATAATTAATATCGTAACACCGAATAGTTAGTTTTAGATGTAAAAAAAGTATTTGGTAACTTTCCAAATGCCTTTTTTTCACCTAAAACGGGTACAACATCAAATTCAATGTTATAATTGCAATTCATTATTAATATTCTAGTCAATTGGTTAGCCACATTTCTTATTTCCATACAGTATTATTTCCAAATTAATCGAAACAGGTAAATATTTGACAGCTATTTACGACGTTGCCAACTTTTAGGATGCACCCTCTTAATATCGTTTTAATTTTGCGCCATTTACCAAAATATTGGGAAACTAAATAGACCTGTCAAATTAATTCTGTAGATTTTGCTGTTATAAGTAAGATGGCGTTATTATCTCAATTTCGTGAAAATTTCGTTTAGTTACTAAACGAAATGAAGATTTTGACGACACAACAAAGAGTTTTTAATTATCGTTTGAGCCGAGCAAGAAGATTTGTAGAATGTGCGTTCGGTATCCTGGCTTAACAGGTGAAGGGTATTTCAGCGACCATTAAATGTTTCTTTAGATCTTTGCACAAATATCATAAAAGCAAGCTGTGTTTTACATAATTTCATTCTAAACCGTGAAGGAGCCGAAACATTTGAAGATATGATAATTGATGATACTTTTATTGAACTACAACAATCCACACAGGAGGGTAGAACAAGAGCTACCGACATAAGAAATGAATTTTGTGATTACTTAATAGTGATGTGGGAGCTCTTAGTTGGCAACTAAATAAAATATAGGATATTACTTACCATATTTTGTTTTTTCTTGATTACTTAATTCTTGAAAACCAGGAAATAAATTTTTGCACACCTCTTTCCGTGCTGTTGTTTTTTCATTTTTATTCTTGTATTCTTCAGATGTTTTGTCCCATAGTACTGGACGCTGCTCGACTAGGCTAATTAGATGATCGACTTCAATACCATCCATCATCTTTGAATTTTGAATAACAACTGCGCAGGATTGCATCGTGAATTTATAACGTCACGACGTCGTATCGTGCATCGACACGTTACGACGTCGTGTCGTAGATTTCCACGACGCGACGTCGTATCGTGTTTATGTGTGGGAGCCCTCAGTGTTACGAAGTTATAATATTTTGCAACATGGACAATACAGCTACGAGTGCCATTGACTATAGTAGTGGTGTACAAGACACAAGAGAAAAGAAAAATGGGAAAAACTTACTCAAAAACTGAAGAAAAAGAAATCGTTATTGCCCAAACCAGATCAGGAGGCAACAATAGCGCAACTAATTCAGAACAGGAGTATCATATCAAGTTCAATAATATGGCACACATGTTGCCATAATGGCAACATAATGGTTGGTCATAATGTTTCGGAATCTGTTCGGCAAGAGTTTTTCCAACATTTACAAAAAAGCTATTTACATTGTTAGCTGACTAGAGTGGTGTAGGATTAGTAAGCAGTAAACTCGAATTTGATTCACGCTGTTTAGACATATTGGTGACATTTTTAATGTTTCTAAAGTTGTTTTGCTATTGTTACTTGCTCTATTGAATTCATTTTTATCAATTCTTTAAGTTCTTTAGGAGATTGTTGCAGAAATTCCTGTATCTTTTATAGGTGGTCTGAATTATTAGATTATCAGGGTATTTCTTTGTTCTTCGATGACATTTATCTCTTTTTCTTATACACCGAATTAATCCAGGAGTAATCCAAGGTTTAATATTATAGTCTCCTTTTTACTGCAGAAACTGTCGCTTGTTGGACATGTTTTATTAGGTACGATAAAGCCAAATTCAAGGTTGCATTAAACCTCAAAATTCACAGTATTTATCATTCAAAACATTGAGAAATGTCCATAACAATAAAGGTTATACCCTACATCTCAAAATTGACACATTTTATATGGAGTTTGTGCACTATGAGAACTTTTTTAAATAAAATTACGTAATTATACGTGTGTGGCGATTCGGGCACAGATTTCAGAGCTCGTAATATTACGGTGTCGGCGCTTAAAGGGTTAAATATATTGTGATCACTGTCTCCTTACCTGTATCGCCAATAACGTAATTTTACGAGTACTAGGGATGGGGCGAATTCGGAAAATACTTAATAGGTTGTCTAAGAATAAACAAGGCACTATAGAAATTAATGTCAATATTTGCAATGAAAGTGGGTACTTTCATTGCTAAATAACCATAGTGTTACTCTGATACAAGTATTTATACACAATAAAATGTATGTAAGTTTAAAATGATTTAATTTTTACAAGAAAAAATATAGAAATCTCATTACGCGGAACCTCACTAGTGCAGACAGTCGCCGGTCGCCGTCACCGTAATATTACGTGCGGCCAAGGGGATTCAAGGTTAAATCGCGCTGTATTGTCAGTTGCCTCAGCGCCGTCACCGTGAAATCACGGGAAAGATTTATCGCTCAATGCAACTAGTGTTGTAGCCGTTTTTATGTTATTGTGTGGAACACTAAATGCAAAAGAAATGCTGGAAGACGAAGAGTTATTAAATATTTTGCAATCGAATCATGAATTGCCAAAGGACGACAGTTCTAAGACAGATAGTGATGTTGATTTGGTAAGTTTAATTTATTGTTTAATTCGATAGTTTAATTTGGCAAGAAAATGTGTTTGTGTTTAATATACCTACTAAGGTAGGTACATCATGGATATTAACCAAAATTAAAATAATACATTCATAGGCTGGAATTATTTCATATTAAAAAGGTGCCTAGGTAGGTAATTATTATGTAGATAAATTACCTTTATTATCATTAATAACAACAGATTTCGTAGTGTTATTACGTTTACGTATATACCTATATTTTTATAATAATGCCTCTTTGTATTATGAGCAGTATAAAAGTTTTTACCGGTAGAAACCAGTAAAATGATTCCTGGGGCCTGAGTCTACTAATTTATAAACGTCACAATGGTGTCATAATGGTTAGTTTTTGACAGTTTTTGTATGGCAAATCTGTCAAACACTAACCATTATGACACCATTGTGACGTTTATAAATTAGTAGACTTAGGCCCCAGGTCAGGTTACAATGCTTTTCTTGTTAAGAAATATTCTCAGAGTACCTACTTACCACTCGCAATTTTATAAACTTTTCTTTAACTTGATTAACTTATTAAAACATGTAATTTGGCCTAAAATAACATGCCTACTTCTATTAAAAATACATTTTTGTGTTTATTGTTTTAGGAAGAGGAGGAATTAAATAACAGATGGAGTTCGACAGCTTTCGTACCCGAAATTCATGGATTCGATGATTTTGCTTCTGGGATTCTAACAGAGAATATAAATCTCAGTACCGAATCAACAGAAATAGATTTTTTTAAGGATTATTTTGGCGAAGAAGTTGTATTGAAGTTGGTTGAATTTACAAATGCTCAGCACCAACATTTTATTCGGAATTGTGACATAAGGCTCCATTCAAGGTTTGCAAGTTGGCGAGAAATAACTATTGCGGAAATGTATGGGTTTTTAGCCGTAACTTTTTTATTTACCAGAAATAAACATTTGAAAATCGAAGAGCATTGGTCAACTGACCCTTTGCTACAATCGCCAATATTTTCAAAAACTATGTCTCGTAATCGCTATACTACTATTTTCGGATTATTGAGGTTTTCGTCACCAACTGCAGAATCTTCCCACATTTTGAAAAACGTCTTGCCATTGGTAAGACACACTAAGAAAACTTTTAGAAATTCATATATACCTCACCAAGACCTATATGTATGTATAGATGAGAGTTTAATGCCGTTTAAAGGGTACGTTTCCATCAAGCAAAACATACCTAACAAAAGGAACAGGTTTGGTATCAAACTATTCATTTTGTGCGACGTGAAAACAGGACTTATTATTGATTAAATTAGATAAGGATATCTCGATTAACAGTTGTGCGAGGCAGGTCTCCACGCGAAGCAAAAATTGGCTAACATTATCTTGCGGGCTTTGCCTGCTCTCCTGAAGATCGGTGAGAAGGTGAACATAATGTTTTCGCTCACTAAATTATGCTTTTAAGAAATCTCTAAGTTGTTCCCATGACGCGAATTCTTTTAAGGGACAGGCAATTTCCGCTTTTCCACCTAACTGGCTGAAAGGATTGGTTTTTTGGTTCTGACGCAAGGTCATACGCGTTGTTACAATTTATAATGAATGAGTTGTCGGCTTCCGATTGCCGTCAAATGATTTGACGAATTTAAACAAAGTGTTTAAGTCTAGTTCGGCCATTGCGCTGCGTGCAATAGCAGCCCTCGTGACCCTGGGACTAGGGGATTTTTCTGTATCACTTTGATACTGTTCTGAAATTGGGATATCAAGTTTCAATTTACTTTCCTCTGTTTTAGGCACTGTTGGCACAATTAAATTGTTTAACCATAAATTAAAGAAAACGGGTCACAGTTCTTAAAATGGTAATTACCGTAAATTAATTCAGTACATACGTCGCAAATAAATAACCTTGTATAGAGCGTTAAATAATATCTCAAGACTAAACAATGACCAAAGACTCACAGTACTAGCAGTGCGTAAGCGACGGATGTTATGGCGAACAGGAGCATTCCGTTGCGATAAGCCGCGAGTCTGTGGCCGGAGTTTGAGTTAGGGTCTTGAATAATATGGTCAATTACGTAGTATTGACCTCGGCTTCGGATACAGGATTGAATTTGCAGGAGTAACAGCGCGACGCGATGCTCAGGATAGTTGACGGTAGAGGTTCACTTATTTATTAATTTCGGGACACATCAGAATATAGTTCACATTCACTACACAATGGATTTGCAGGATATTTTGACCACACTGGATATTTAGTTGGTACACTTGCGAATTAATGTTTCAAGGACACTGGGGATTTTCGTATCCCACCGCTGCCACCAATTGTTATAGGTCCTCGCGCATTTAGGTTTAAAAAAAAAAGAATTAATTACTTGAAGATTAATATTTAAGATATTTTAAACGAGACCCATGGGCAGAACCGTCTGCTAAGAAGGTCGAAAGTGAACTAACGTCAATTACCATTACGTATCAAAACTGTCATATATCTAATAAGTTGGCAGCGCCTCCTAGGCGCTGCGTCAGCAACAACCCCTACAAAGTTAGGGTATAACAGCGCGCACTAGTTTTCAAATCATTAACGTGCGTTTTCTCAAATTGTTGAATTTTGTCTTGTGCCACTATAGTATTCAGCCAGCGATATTTTTGCTTAGATGGCCCACCACCGGTTTTTTTGCGGTCATGCGATTTGTCAGTTCTTGTTCTTGTCAACCTGTTCAGCTTTCTGGTAATCTCTGGAGATAGATGACCTGGAATTTCTTATTTTTGCATGAGGTTGTTCATTTGGACGTAAGTTTTCATACACATAAAGTTGTTCATACTAAAATAATTAATAATTTTATATAAGAAGAAAGAAAAGAGACGCATCCCTTAACTCATGCAGTAATAATCTTAGCTGGATGACCAGGAGAGGAACAAGGAAAACACAATGAATGTTTTAGTTACTTAACAGGTTATTATTTCCAATAGTGTAGTCCGAGTAGTATTCTTACTTTGGTATTACAAGGTAGGAATCGAATACTGTTTTAGATAAGGTAATAAGTAACCTGTTCAGTTTCCTGACGATCTTCAGGTGTAATTTCTTGGGAAGACCCAATATCAAATCCGAGGTTGTGGCTAGAATTATCTTCATTTGCATTTTGTTTAACATCGTCTTCATTGCGGGTTAATTCACAATGATTTTTGGAGGCCTGGTGTGTCCTTGGTATATTATTTGCGCTTTCTAAATGGACAGCTTTAGTCTGAATACATGGTATTCAGACTAAAGCGATATACCTTCATAATAAAATTATTTACTTAATTTACTATAATAAGTATTAAATTATTGAAATATCCCAAATAGAAACGAGTCTAAACAAAATTCTTAGTTGGTCTCGGTGTTATTTTGCGTGCTTGCTGTTTGGCTTAAAAGAAGAATGACACTAAAAAAATAATGACAATCATCAACTTAAATACTTAAAATTCTGTAACACGAAGAGTGGCACTTAATAAAAAAATGTTAGTATGTCGTTCCAATTGAACACAAACCCTCTGGTTGGCTTATAGGAAGAATGGCACTAAAGAAATAATGACGTTCTGAGTCAATCATCGACTCAAATAATTCAAAATCTGTAACACGAAGAGTGACACTAAATAAAAAATGTCAGTATGTCGTTCCAATTTTATACAAACCCTCTGTTTGGTTTATAGGAAGAATGGCACTAAAGAAATAATGACGTACTGAGTCAATCATCGACTCAAATACCGTAAAACGGGGCTATTTGAAACATCTTTTTGCTAAAACATGTGTTTAATAAAAGAACAGTGTATGAAATAACGCAACAAGGGGCTTTTTGAGTAGTTCCTATAATGCCCTCTTGATCACTACTACTACTATACGTCTATCGTAGTAAGTTTTGAAGATATATATTTTGAAATACGCTGTTCCAAGTTATTTGGTACCACAATTTATTGGACCTGTTTTTCTTAATTTATCAAACATTTTGCTAAATAAAACCGTCGATGCGATATTTGGAAATATTTTAGGGTAACCTGGTTTTGTTTAAATGACACTTTGACTGTTTTTGGTCAAGAAAATACCGAATTATATGAAGGTAGTTACATATCGAAATTATGTATATTTGTTGCCAAAATGGGGTTATTTGGAATATTACGTAAGTATAACAAAGTTGTACCTATTATAAGTAAAGCGATATTTGGAATTCTTAAGGGTAAGCTATTTTTAACGTGTGTCATGAATGTGGGCTGATTATGATGAATTTATTAATAAATAAAACCCAACTATCTTATTTCAATTGACATATTTATTTAATATTCATGGTGAATAAAGAAAAACCTAAGATAAATAAAAAGTCAAAACAAATCCTACTAATCCTATCCTACTAATATTATAAATGCGAAAGTTTGTGAGGATGGATGGATGGATGGATGTATGGATGTTTGTTACTCTTTCACGCAAAAACTATTGAACGGATTTTGATGAAACTTTACAGTGATCTAGCTTATACATCAGAATAACACATAGGCTACAATTAATAATGATTTTGTTTGATTTTGCCATAATATAACGATAAGTATGAAGTAAGTCGGAAAAATTTCTGCCCTGTGAGAGCTATCTTGGCGTGCGCTGCCTAAACCGTTAGAGTTATACGAAGATAATGTATCGTGGGATTGTTTGTCTAAAATAGTTCTAAATAAAAGTCCGCGACAGCATATATCTATCTTTTATGTGGAAGCCATTATAGCTAAAATAGTGAGCCATAAATACATTTAAAATGGAGACTTTTTTTACATTGCACATTTTGGAGTATTTAGTTAATTTATTCTTATCAAAATTAATAACTTCATCGCTTTCGGTATTTAATGTAGATAAACTTTGTCTTTTACAACTTTTCTTTGTCTGTCTCTCGAATAGAGGAGACCTGTGTGCCAACAGTGGGAACATTATAGGCTGATTATGCCATAGGAATTTTGCCATCACAACCTTGCAACGACCTGACATTTGACAAGTTATATGACCGTTAGTCAAAATTGAAATTTTGGCAACCGAGCAATATAATAATAACTATACAACTAAGAATAAATTTAAAAAAACTCACTCACCTGAAAAAAAGCAGCTCGTTGTACATATATAATACTTACACAAACAAAACAATTGCGCTAATGATGTGCCAAACAATTTGGCCATTTGAAGTCCAGGTCGGCGAGCACAGGACCAGGTAGTTTAACTCGATGCATAGTGGGGCGGTCATTGATACTAATTTGAATACATTGACGAATGTAACTGCATAATAGCTACTATTCATTCATTCAAAATAATATCCTCAGGCCATCTGAGATCGCCTGATTAATAAAAAATATCAAAAAAAAAACTCACCTGAAAAAAAAAGCAGCTCGTTATACATCGTCGCCTGGAATGGCCACGAAAATAATATTCTCAGGCCATCTGCGATCGCCTGATTTAAGAAAAAGATATTGGCCGGCGACCTCAGCGCCTCATTGGTGCTAATGACAGCCACCACCAAAACGTTGGCTATAATTCCGACTGTAAAGATTAGAGCATATGCTCCCATCGCAGCCCATTCGAAATAATTTTCCAATTTTTCGCCACCTGTAAAAGAAAAGTTTATAATTAAATTGTGCAATTTGGCTTCGGCTGTAAATTCTCAATGCGAGAATCGGGAAGGTAAATATTTTAACCGATTTTTTTCCGTTTTACAGTAAAAGAAAAAATCTGAGAAGGTTTTATGAGAAATAATCGTAAAAGGACCCAACTATGCTTTCGTGACTGAGTTCAGTAACTTTTCTGAAACATTTACCACAGAGGACAATGTCTAGAATGGTGTAGGTATGTTACAGAGATCTTTGCTCAACTGTGGCACTGTTATAAAATAATAATCATTTGTGTTTAATTAATTCCATTTCCTATGATGATTGTAAAAATACTATAGTAGATTAGTCTGTAAAAATACTATAGTAGTAAGTCTTAATGTCGCGGGTGCTATTTTGAATCCTGAACGGAAGGAAGGATTCTAGCTCCAATTTACGAGCGGTCGTGAGTTCGAACCCAGGCAGGCGCTTTAATTTGTGTAAATGTTTTCATCACCACTGCTCTCAAAATGGTGATGGGAAACATTGTGAGGTAACGGGCATGTCCCAGAAGTCCCAGAACCAAAAAATTCGAAGACATGCGACATCTACGAACCCGAACTGGGCCTGCGTGGTAGATTACTGAACGCTCCCTCTCGAATAGAGGAGACCTGTGTGCCAACAGTGGGAACATTATAGGCTGATTATGCCATAGGAATTTTGCCATCACAACCTTGCAACGACCTGACATTTGACAAGTTATATGACCGTTAGTCAAAATTGAAATTTTGGCAACCGAGCAATATAATAATAACTATACAACTAAGAATAAATTTAAAAAAACTCACTCACCTGAAAAAAAAGCAGCTCGTTGTACATATATAATACTTACACAAACAAAACAATTGCGCTAATGATGTGCCAAACAATTTGGCCATTTGAAGTCCAGGTCGGCGAGCACAGGACCAGGTAGTTTAACTCGATGCATAGTGGGGCGGTCATGGATACGAATTTGAATACATTGACGAATGTAACTGCATAATAGCTACTATTCATTCATTCAAAATAATATCCTCAGGCCATCTGAGATCGCCTGATTAATAAAAAATATCAAAAAAAAAACTCACCTGAAAAAAAAAGCAGCTCGTTATACATCGTCGCCTGGAATGGCCACGAAAATAATATTCTCAGGCCATCTGCGATCGCCTGATTTAAGAAAAAGATATTGGCCGGCGACCTCAGCGCCTCATTGGTGCTAATGACAGCCACCACCAAAACGTTGGCTATAATTCCGACTGTAAAGATTAGAGCATATGCTCCCATCGCAGCCCATTCGAAATAATTTTCCAATTTTTCGCCACCTGTAAAAGAAAAGTTTATAATTAAATTGTGCAATTTGGCTTCGGCTGTAAATTCTCAATGCGGGAATCGGGAAGGTAAATATTTTAACCGATTTTTTTCCGTTTTACAGTAAAAGAAAAAATCTGAGAAGGTTTTATGAGAAATAATCGTAAAAGGACCCAACTATGCTTTCGTGACTGAGTTCAGTAACTTTTCTGAAACATTTACCACAGAGGACAATGTCTAGAATGGTGTAGGTATGTTACAGAGATCTTTGCTCAACTGTGGCACTGTTATAAAATAATAATCATTTGTGTTTAATTAATTCCATTTCCTATGATGATTGTAAAAATACTATAGTAGATTAGTCTGTAAAAATACTATAGTAGATTAGTCTGTAAAAATACTATAGTAGTAAGTCTTAATGTCGCGGGTGCTATTTTGAATCCTGAACGGAAGGAAGGATTCTAGCTCCAATTTACGAGCGGTCGTGAGTTCGAACCCAGGCAGGCGTTTTAATTTGTGTAAATGTTTTCATCACCACTGCTCTCAAAATGGTGATGGGAAACATTGTGAGGTAACGGGCATGTCCCAGAAGTCCCAGAACCAAAAAATTCGAAGACATGCGACATCTACGAACCCGAACTGGGCCTGCGTGGTAGATTACAGAACGCTCCCTCTCGAATAGAGGAGACCTGTGTGCCAACAGTGGGAACATTATAGGCTGATTATGCCATAGGAATTTTGCCATCACAACCTTGCAACGACCTGACATTTGACAAGTTATATGACCGTTAGTCAAAATTGAAATTTTGGCAACCGAGCAATATAATAATAACTATACAACTAAGAATAAATTTAAAAAAACTCACTCACCTGAAAAAAAAGCAGCTCGTTGTACATATATAATACTTACACAAACAAAACAATTGCGCTAATGATGTGCCAAACAATTTGGCCATTTGAAGTCCAGGTCGGCGAGCACAGGACCAGGTAGTTTAACTCGATGCATAGTGGGGCGGTCATTGAGACTAATTTGAATACATTGACGAATGTAACTGCATAATAGCTACTATTCATTCATTCAAAATAATATCCTCAGGCCATCTGAGATCGCCTGATTAATAAAAAATATTAAAAAAAAAACTCACCTGAAAAAAAAAGCAGCTCGTTATACATCGTCGCCTGGAATGGCCACGAAAATAATATTCTCAGGCCATCTGCGATCGCCTGATTTAAGAAAAAGATATTTGCCGGCGACCTCAGCGCCTCATTGGTGCTAATGACAGCCACCACCAAAACGTTGGCTATAATTTTTCCATTTTTTCGCCACCTGTAAAAGAAAAGTTTATAATTAAATTGTGCAATTTGGCTTCGGCTGTAAATTCTCAATGCGGGAATCGGGAAGGTAAATATTTTAACCGATTTTTTTCCGTTTTACAGTAAAAGAAAAAATCTGAGAAGGTTTTATGAGAAATAATCGTAAAAGGACCCAACTATGCTTTCGTGACTGAGTTCAGTAACTTTTCTGAAACATTTACCACAGAGGACAATGTCTAGAATGGTGTAGGTATGTTACAGAGATCTTTGCTCAACTGTGGCACTGTTATAAAATAATAATCATTTGTGTTTAATTAATTCCATTTCCTATGATGATTGTAAAAATACTATAGTAGATTAGTCTGTAAAAATACTATAGTAGTAAGTCTTAATGTCGCGGGTGCTATTTTGAATCCTGATCGGAAGGAAGGATTCTAGCTCCAATTTACGAGCGGTCGTGAGTTCGAACCCAGGCAGGCGCTTTAATTTGTGTAAATGTTTTCATCACCACTGCTCTCAAAATGGTGATGGGAAACATTGTGAGGTAACGGCATGTCCCAGAAGTCCCAGAACCAAAAAATTCGAAGAAATGCGACATCTACGAACCCGAACTGGGCCTGCGTGGTAGATTACAGAACGCTCCCTCTCGAATAGAGGAGACCTGTGTGCCAACAGTGGGAACATTATAGGCTGATTATGCCATAGGAATTTTGCCATCACAACCTTGCAACGACCTGACATTTGACAAGTTATATGACCGTTAGTCAAAATTGAAATTTTGGCAACCGAGCAATATAATAATAACTATACAACTAAGAATAAATTTAAAAAAACTCACTCACCTGAAAAAAAAGCAGCTCGTTGTACATATATAATACTTACACAAACAAAACAATTGCGCTAATGATGTGCCAAACAATTTGGCCATTTGAAGTCCAGGTCGGCGAGCACAGGACCAGGTAGTTTAACTCGATGCATAGTGGGGCGGTCATGGATACGAATTTGAATACATTGACGAATGTAACTGCATAATAGCTACTATTCATTCATTCAAAATAATATCCTCAGGCCATCTGAGATCGCCTGATTAATAAAAAATATCAAAAAAAAAAACTCACCTGAAAAAAAAAGCAGCTCGTTATACATCGTCGCCTGGAATGGCCACGAAAATAATATTCTCAGGCCATCTGCGATCGCCTGATTTAAGAAAAAGATATTGGCCGGCGACCTCAGCGCCTCATTGGTGCTAATGACAGCCACCACCAAAACGTTGGCTATAATTCCGACTGTAAAGATTAGAGCATATGCTCCCATCGCAGCCCATTCGAAATAATTTTCCAATTTTTCGCCACCTGTAAAAGAAAAGTTTATAATTAAATTGTGCAATTTGGCTTCGGCTGTAAATTCTCAATGCGGGAATCGGGAAGGTAAATATTTTAACCGATTTTTTTCCGTTTTACAGTAAAAGAAAAAATCTGAGAAGGTTTTATGAGAAATAATCGTAAAAGGACCCAACTATGCTTTCGTGACTGAGTTCAGTAACTTTTCTGAAACATTTACCACAGAGGACAATGTCTAGAATGGTGTAGGTATGTTACAGAGATCTTTGCTCAACTGTGGCACTGTTATAAAATAATAATCATTTGTGTTTAATTAATTCCATTTCCTATGATGATTGTAAAAATACTATAGTAGATTAGTCTGTAAAAATACTATAGTAGTAAGTCTTAATGTCGCGGGTGCTATTTTGAATCCTGAACGGAAGGAAGGATTCTAGCTCCAATTTACGAGCGGTCGTGAGTTCGAACCCAGGCAGGCGCTTTAATTTGTGTAAATGTTTTCATCACCACTGCTCTCAAAATGGTGATGGGAAACATTGTGAGGTAACGGGCATGTCCCAGAAGTCCCAGAACCAAAAAATTCGAAGACATGCGACATCTACGAACCCGAACTGGGCCTGCGTGGTAGATTACAGAACGCTCCCTCTCGAACAGAGGAGACCTGTGTGTTAACAGTGGGAACATTATAGGCTGATTATGCCATAGGAATTTTGCCATCACAACCTTGCAACGACCTGACATTTGACAAGTTATATGACCGTTAGTCAAAATTGAAATTTTGGCAACCGAGCAATATAATAATAACTATACAACTAAGAATAAATTTAAAAAAACTCACTCACCTGAAAAAAAAGCAGCTCGTTGTACATATATAATACTTACACAAACAAAACAATTGCGCTAATGATGTGCCAAACAATTTGGCCATTTGAAGTCCAGGTCGGCGAGCACAGGACCAGGTAGTTTAACTCGATGCATAGTGGGGCGGTCATGGATACGAATTTGAATACATTGACGAATGTAACTGCATAATAGCTACTATTCATTCATTCAAAATAATATCCTCAGGCCATCTGAGATCGCCTGATTAATAAAAAATATCAAAAAAAAAACTCACCTGAAAAAAAAAGCAGCTCGTTATACATCGTCGCCTGGAATGGCCACGAAAATAATATTCTCAGGCCATCTGCGATCGCCTGATTTAAGAAAAAGATATTGGCCGGCGACCTCAGCGCCTCATTGGTGCTAATGACAGCCACCACCAAAACGTTGGCTATAATTCCGACTGTAAAGATTAGAGCATATGCTCCCATCGCAGCCCATTCGAAATAATTTTCCAATTTTTCGCCACCTGTAAAAGAAAAGTTTATAATTAAATTGTGCAATTTGGCTTCGGCTGTAAATTCTCAATGCGGGAATCGGGAAGGTAAATATTTTAACCGATTTTTTTCCGTTTTACAGTAAAAGAAAAAATCTGAGAAGGTTTTATGAGAAATAATCGTAAAAGGACCCAACTATGCTTTCGTGACTGAGTTCAGTAACTTTTCTGAAACATTTACCACAGAGGACAATGTCTAGAATGGTGTAGGTATGTTACAGAGATCTTTGCTCAACTGTGGCACTGTTATAAAATAATAATCATTTGTGTTTAATTAATTCCATTTCCTATGATGATTGTAAAAATACTATAGTAGATTAGTCTGTAAAAATACTATAGTAGATTAGTCTGTAAAAATACTATAGTAGTAAGTCTTAATGTCGCGGGTGCTATTTTGAATCCTGAACGGAAGGAAGGATTCTAGCTCCAATTTACGAGCGGTCGTGAGTTCGAACCCAGGCAGGCGTTTTAATTTGTGTAAATGTTTTCATCACCACTGCTCTCAAAATGGTGATGGGAAACATTGTGAGGTAACGGGCATGTCCCAGAAGTCCCAGAACCAAAAAATTCGAAGACATGCGACATCTACGAACCCGAACTGGGCCTGCGTGGTAGATTACAGAACGCTCCCTCTCGAATAGAGGAGACCTGTGTGCCAACAGTGGGAACATTATAGGCTGATTATGCCATAGGAATTTTGCCATCACAACCTTGCAACGACCTGACATTTGACAAGTTATATGACCGTTAGTCAAAATTGAAATTTTGGCAACCGAGCAATATAATAATAACTATACAACTAAGAATAAATTTAAAAAAACTCACTCACCTGAAAAAAAAGCAGCTCGTTGTACATATATAATACTTACACAAACAAAACAATTGCGCTAATGATGTGCCAAACAATTTGGCCATTTGAAGTCCAGGTCGGCGAGCACAGGACCAGGTAGTTTAACTCGATGCATAGTGGGGCGGTCATTGAGACTAATTTGAATACATTGACGAATGTAACTGCATAATAGCTACTATTCATTCATTCAAAATAATATCCTCAGGCCATCTGAGATCGCCTGATTAATAAAAAATATTTAAAAAAAAACTCACCTGAAAAAAAAAGCAGCTCGTTATACATCGTCGCCTGGAATGGCCACGAAAATAATATTCTCAGGCCATCTGCGATCGCCTGATTTAAGAAAAAGATATTTGCCGGCGACCTCAGCGCCTCATTGGTGCTAATGACAGCCACCACCAAAACGTTGGCTATAATTTTTCCATTTTTTCGCCACCTGTAAAAGAAAAGTTTATAATTAAATTGTGCAATTTGGCTTCGGCTGTAAATTCTCAATGCGGGAATCGGGAAGGTAAATATTTTAACCGATTTTTTTCCGTTTTACAGTAAAAGAAAAAATCTGAGAAGGTTTTATGAGAAATAATCGTAAAAGGACCCAACTATGCTTTCGTGACTGAGTTCAGTAACTTTTCTGAAACATTTACCACAGAGGACAATGTCTAGAATGGTGTAGGTATGTTACAGAGATCTTTGCTCAACTGTGGCACTGTTATAAAATAATAATCATTTGTGTTTAATTAATTCCATTTCCTATGATGATTGTAAAAATACTATAGTAGATTAGTCTGTAAAAATACTATAGTAGTAAGTCTTAATGTCGCGGGTGCTATTTTGAATCCTGATCGGAAGGAAGGATTCTAGCTCCAATTTACGAGCGGTCGTGAGTTCGAACCCAGGCAGGCGCTTTAATTTGTGTAAATGTTTTCATCACCACTGCTCTCAAAATGGTGATGGGAAACATTGTGAGGTAACGGCATGTCCCAGAAGTCCCAGAACCAAAAAATTCGAAGACATGCGACATCTACGAACCCGAACTGGGCCTGCGTGGTAGATTACAGAACGCTCCCTCTCGAATAGAGGAGACCTGTGTGCCAACAGTGGGAACATTATAGGCTGATTATGCCATAGGAATTTTGCCATCACAACCTTGCAACGACCTGACATTTGACAAGTTATATGACCGTTAGTCAAAATTGAAATTTTGGCAACCGAGCAATATAATAATAACTATACAACTAAGAATAAATTTAAAAAAACTCACTCACCTGAAAAAAAAGGAGCTCGTTGTACATATATAATACTTACACAAACAAAACAATTGCGCTAATGATGTGCCAAACAATTTGGCCATTTGAAGTCCAGGTCGGCGAGCACAGGACCAGGTAGTTTAACTCGATGCATAGTGGGGCGGTCATGGATACGAATTTGAATACATTGACGAATGTAACTGCATAATAGCTACTATTCATTCATTCAAAATAATATCCTCAGGCCATCTGAGATCGCCTGATTAATAAAAAATATCAAAAAAAAAACTCACCTGAAAAAAAAAGCAGCTCGTTATACATCGTCGCCTGGAATGGCCACGAAAATAATATTCTCAGGCCATCTGCGATCGCCTGATTTAAGAAAAAGATATTGGCCGGCGACCTCAGCGCCTCATTTGTGCTAATGACAGCCACCACCAAAACGTTGGCTATAATTCCGACTGTAAAGATTAGAGCATATGCTCCCATCGCAGCCCATTCGAAATAATTTTCCAATTTTTCGCCACCTGTAAAAGAAAAGTTTATAATTAAATTGTGCAATTTGGCTTCGGCTGTAAATTCTCAATGCGGGAATCGGGAAGGTAAATATTTTAACCGATTTTTTTCCGTTTTACAGTAAAAGAAAAAATCTGAGAAGGTTTTATGAGAAATAATCGTAAAAGGACCCAACTATGCTTTCGTGACTGAGTTCAGTAACTTTTCTGAAACATTTACCACAGAGGACAATGTCTAGAATGGTGTAGGTATGTTACAGAGATCTTTGCTCAACTGTGGCACTGTTATAAAATAATAATCATTTGTGTTTAATTAATTCCATTTCCTATGATGATTGTAAAAATACTATAGTAGATTAGTCTGTAAAAATACTATAGTAGTAAGTCTTAATGTCGCGGGTGCTATTTTGAATCCTGAACGGAAGGAAGGATTCTAGCTCCAATTTACGAGCGGTCGTGAGTTCGAACCCAGGCAGGCGCTTTAATTTGTGTAAATGTTTTCATCACCACTGCTCTCAAAATGGTGATGGGAAACATTGTGAGGTAACGGGCATGTCCCAGAAGTCCCAGAACCAAAAAATTCGAAGACATGCGACATCTACGAACCCGAACTGGGCCTGCGTGGTAGATTACAGAACGCTCCCTCTCGAATAGAGGAGACCTGTGTGCCAACAGTGGGAACATTATAGGCTGATTATGCCATAGGAATTTTGCCATCACAACCTTGCAACGACCTGACATTTGACAAGTTATATGACCGTTAGTCAAAATTGAAATTTTGGCAACCGAGCAATATAATAATAACTATACAACTAAGAATAAATTTAAAAAAACTCACTCACCTGAAAAAAAAGCAGCTCGTTGTACATATATAATACTTACACAAACAAAACAATTGCGCTAATGATGTGCCAAACAATTTGGCCATTTGAAGTCCAGGTCGGCGAGCACAGGACCAGGTAGTTTAACTCGATGCATAGTGGGGCGGTCATGGATACGAATTTGAATACATTGACGAATGTAACTGCATAATAGCTACTATTCATTCATTCAAAATAATATCCTCAGGCCATCTGAGATCGCCTGATTAATAAAAAATATCAAAAAAAAAACTCACCTGAAAAAAAAAGCAGCTCGTTATACATCGTCGCCTGGAATGGCCACGAAAATAATATTCTCAGGCCATCTGCGATCGCCTGATTTAAGAAAAAGATATTGGCCGGCGACCTCAGCGCCTCATTGGTGCTAATGACAGCCACCACCAAAACGTTGGCTATAATTCCGACTGTAAAGATTAGAGCATATGCTCCCATCGCAGCCCATTCGAAATAATTTTCCAATTTTTCGCCACCTGTAAAAGAAAAGTTTATAATTAAATTGTGCAATTTGGCTTCGGCTGTAAATTCTCAATGCGGGAATCGGGAAGGTAAATATTTTAACCGATTTTTTTCCGTTTTACAGTAAAAGAAAAAATCTGAGAAGGTTTTATGAGAAATAATCGTAAAAGGACCCAACTATGCTTTCGTGACTGAGTTCAGTAACTTTTCTGAAACATTTACCACAGAGGACAATGTCTAGAATGGTGTAGGTATGTTACAGAGATCTTTGCTCAACTGTGGCACTGTTATAAAATAATAATCATTTGTGTTTAATTAATTCCATTTCCTATGATGATTGTAAAAATACTATAGTAGATTAGTCTGTAAAAATACTATAGTAGTAAGTCTTAATGTCGCGGGTGCTATTTTGAATCCTGAACGGAAGGAAGGATTCTAGCTCCAATTTACGAGCGGTCGTGAGTTCGAACCCAGGCAGGCGCTTTAATTTGTGTAAATGTTTTCATCACCACTGCTCTCAAAATGGTGATGGGAAACATTGTGAGGTAACGGGCATGTCCCAGAAGTCCCAGAACCAAAAAATTCGAAGACATGCGACATCTACGAACCCGAACTGGGCCTGCGTGGTAGATTACAGAACGCTCCCTCTCGAACAGAGGAGACCTGTGTGTTAACAGTGGGAACATTATAGGCTGATTATGCCATAGGAATTTTGCCATCACAACCTTGCAACGACCTGACATTTGACAAGTTATATGACCGTTAGTCAAAATTGAAATTTTGGCAACCGAGCAATATAATAATAACTATACAACTAAGAATAAATTTAAAAAAACTCACTCACCTGAAAAAAAAGCAGCTCGTTGTACATATATAATACTTACACAAACAAAACAATTGCGCTAATGATGTGCCAAACAATTTGGCCATTTGAAGTCCAGGTCGGCGAGCACAGGACCAGGTAGTTTAACTCGATGCATAGTGGGGCGGTCATGGATACGAATTTGAATACATTGACGAATGTAACTGCATAATAGCTACTATTCATTCATTCAAAATAATATCCTCAGGCCATCTGAGATCGCCTGATTAATAAAAAATATCAAAAAAAAAACTCACCTGAAAAAAAAAGCAGCTCGTTATACATCGTCGCCTGGAATGGCCACGAAAATAATATTCTCAGGCCATCTGCGATCGCCTGATTTAAGAAAAAGATATTGGCCGGCGACCTCAGCGCCTCATTGGTGCTAATGACAGCCACCACCAAAACGTTGGCTATAATTCCGACTGTAAAGATTAGAGCATATGCTCCCATCGCAGCCCATTCGAAATAATTTTCCAATTTTTCGCCACCTGTAAAAGAAAAGTTTATAATTAAATTGTGCAATTTGGCTTCGGCTGTAAATTCTCAATGCGGGAATCGGGAAGGTAAATATTTTAACCGATTTTTTTCCGTTTTACAGTAAAAGAAAAAATCTGAGAAGGTTTTATGAGAAATAATCGTAAAAGGACCCAACTATGCTTTCGTGACTGAGTTCAGTAACTTTTCTGAAACATTTACCACAGAGGACAATGTCTAGAATGGTGTAGGTATGTTACAGAGATCTTTGCTCAACTGTGGCACTGTTATAAAATAATAATCATTTGTGTTTAATTAATTCCATTTCCTATGATGATTGTAAAAATACTATAGTAGATTAGTCTGTAAAAATACTATAGTAGATTAGTCTGTAAAAATACTATAGTAGTAAGTCTTAATGTCGCGGGTGCTATTTTGAATCCTGAACGGAAGGAAGGATTCTAGCTCCAATTTACGAGCGGTCGTGAGTTCGAACCCAGGCAGGCGTTTTAATTTGTGTAAATGTTTTCATCACCACTGCTCTCAAAATGGTGATGGGAAACATTGTGAGGTAACGGGCATGTCCCAGAAGTCCCAGAACCAAAAAATTCGAAGACATGCGACATCTACGAACCCGAACTGGGCCTGCGTGGTAGATTACAGAACGCTCCCTCTCGAATAGAGGAGACCTGTGTGCCAACAGTGGGAACATTATAGGCTGATTATGCCATAGGAATTTTGCCATCACAACCTTGCAACGACCTGACATTTGACAAGTTATATGACCGTTAGTCAAAATTGAAATTTTGGCAACCGAGCAATATAATAATAACTATACAACTAAGAATAAATTTAAAAAAACTCACTCACCTGAAAAAAAAGCAGCTCGTTGTACATATATAATACTTACACAAACAAAACAATTGCGCTAATGATGTGCCAAACAATTTGGCCATTTGAAGTCCAGGTCGGCGAGCACAGGACCAGGTAGTTTAACTCGATGCATAGTGGGGCGGTCATTGAGACTAATTTGAATACATTGACGAATGTAACTGCATAATAGCTACTATTCATTCATTCAAAATAATATCCTCAGGCCATCTGAGATCGCCTGATTAATAAAAAATATTAAAAAAAAAACTCACCTGAAAAAAAAAGCAGCTCGTTATACATCGTCGCCTGGAATGGCCACGAAAATAATATTCTCAGGCCATCTGCGATCGCCTGATTTAAGAAAAAGATATTTGCCGGCGACCTCAGCGCCTCATTGGTGCTAATGACAGCCACCACCAAAACGTTGGCTATAATTTTTCCATTTTTTCGCCACCTGTAAAAGAAAAGTTTATAATTAAATTGTGCAATTTGGCTTCGGCTGTAAATTCTCAATGCGGGAATCGGGAAGGTAAATATTTTAACCGATTTTTTTCCGTTTTACAGTAAAAGAAAAAATCTGAGAAGGTTTTATGAGAAATAATCGTAAAAGGACCCAACTATGCTTTCGTGACTGAGTTCAGTAACTTTTCTGAAACATTTACCACAGAGGACAATGTCTAGAATGGTGTAGGTATGTTACAGAGATCTTTGCTCAACTGTGGCACTGTTATAAAATAATAATCATTTGTGTTTAATTAATTCCATTTCCTATGATGATTGTAAAAATACTATAGTAGATTAGTCTGTAAAAATACTATAGTAGTAAGTCTTAATGTCGCGGGTGCTATTTTGAATCCTGATCGGAAGGAAGGATTCTAGCTCCAATTTACGAGCGGTCGTGAGTTCGAACCCAGGCAGGCGCTTAAATTTGTGTAAATGTTTTCATCACCACTGCTCTCAAAATGGTGATGGGAAACATTGTGAGGTAACGGCATGTCCCAGAAGTCCCAGAACCAAAAAATTCGAAGACATGCGACATCTACGAACCCGAACTGGGCCTGCGTGGTAGATTACAGAACGCTCCCTCTCGAATAGAGGAGACCTGTGTGCCAACAGTGGGAACATTATAGGCTGATTATGCCATAGGAATTTTGCCATCACAACCTTGCAACGACCTGACATTTGACAAGTTATATGACCGTTAGTCAAAATTGAAATTTTGGCAACCGAGCAATATAATAATAACTATACAACTAAGAATAAATTTAAAAAAAACTCACTCACCTGAAAAAAAAGCAGCTCGTTGTACACATATAATACTTACACAATCAAAACAATTGCGCTAATGATGTGCCAAACAATTTGGCCATTTGAAGTCCAGGTCGGCGAGCACAGGACCAGGTAGTTTAACTCGATGCATAGTGTGGCGGTCATTGAGACTAATTTGAATACATTGACGAATGTAACTGCATAATAGCTACTATTCATTCATTCAAAATAATATCCTCAGGCCATCTGAGATCGCCTGATTAATAAAAAATATTTTAAAAAAAAACTCACCTGAAAAAAAAAGCAGCTCGTTATACATCGTCGCCTGGAATGGCCACGAAAATAATATTCTCAGGCCATCTGCGATCGCCTGATTTAAGAAAAAGATATTTGCCGGCGACCTCAGCGCCTCATTGGTGCTAATGACAGCCACCACCAAAACGTTGGCTATAATTCCGACTGTAAAGATTAGAGCATATGCTCCCATCGCAGCCCATTCGAAATAATTTTCCAATTTTTCGCCACCTGTAAAAGAAAAGTTTATAATTAAATTGTGCAATTTGGCTTCGGCTGTAAATTCTCAATGCGGGAATCGGGAAGGTAAATATTTTAACCGATTTTTTTCCGTTTTACAGTAAAAGAAAAAATCTGAGAAGGTTTTATGAGAAATAATCGTAAAAGGACCCAACTATGCTTTCGTGACTGAGTTCAGTAACTTTTCTGAAACATTTACCACAGAGGACAATGTCTAGAATGGTGTAGGTATGTTACAGAGATCTTTGCTCAACTGTGGCACTGTTATAAAATAATAATCATTTGTGTTTAATTAATTCCATTTCCTATGATGATTGTAAAAATACTATAGTAGATTAGTCTGTAAAAATACTATAGTAGTAAGTCTTAATGTCGCGGGTGCTATTTTGAATCCTGAACGGAAGGAAGGATTCTAGCTCCAATTTACGAGCGGTCGTGAGTTCGAACCCAGGCAGGCGCTTTAATTTGTGTAAATGTTTTCATCACCACTGCTCTCAAAATGGTGATGGGAAACATTGTGAGGTAACGGGCATGTCCCAGAAGTCCCAGAACCAAAAAATTCGAAGACATGCGACATCTACGAACCCGAACTGGGCCTGCGTGGTAGATTACAGAACGCTCCCTCTCGAACAGAGGAGACCTGTGTGTTAACAGTGGGAACATTATAGGCTGATTATGCCATAGGAATTTTGCCATCACAACCTTGCAACGACCTGACATTTGACAAGTTATATGACCGTTAGTCAAAATTGAAATTTTGGCAACCGAGCAATATAATAATAACTATACAACTAAGAATAAATTTAAAAAAACTCACTCACCTGAAAAAAAAGCAGCTCGTTGTACATATATAATACTTACACAAACAAAACAATTGCGCTAATGATGTGCCAAACAATTTGGCCATTTGAAGTCCAGGTCGGCGAGCACAGGACCAGGTAGTTTAACTCGATGCATAGTGGGGCGGTCATGGATACGAATTTGAATACATTGACGAATGTAACTGCATAATAGCTACTATTCATTCATTCAAAATAATATCCTCAGGCCATCTGAGATCGCCTGATTAATAAAAAATATCAAAAAAAAAACTCACCTGAAAAAAAAAGCAGCTCGTTATACATCGTCGCCTGGAATGGCCACGAAAATAATATTCTCAGGCCATCTGCGATCGCCTGATTTAAGAAAAAGATATTGGCCGGCGACCTCAGCGCCTCATTGGTGCTAATGACAGCCACCACCAAAACGTTGGCTATAATTCCGACTGTAAAGATTAGAGCATATGCTCCCATCGCAGCCCATTCGAAATAATTTTCCAATTTTTCGCCACCTGTAAAAGAAAAGTTTATAATTAAATTGTGCAATTTGGCTTCGGCTGTAAATTCTCAATGCGGGAATCGGGAAGGTAAATATTTTAACCGATTTTTTTCCGTTTTACAGTAAAAGAAAAAATCTGAGAAGGTTTTATGAGAAATAATCGTAAAAGGACCCAACTATGCTTTCGTGACTGAGTTCAGTAACTTTTCTGAAACATTTACCACAGAGGACAATGTCTAGAATGGTGTAGGTATGTTACAGAGATCTTTGCTCAACTGTGGCACTGTTATAAAATAATAATCATTTGTGTTTAATTAATTCCATTTCCTATGATGATTGTAAAAATACTATAGTAGATTAGTCTGTAAAAATACTATAGTAGATTAGTCTGTAAAAATACTATAGTAGTAAGTCTTAATGTCGCGGGTGCTATTTTGAATCCTGAACGGAAGGAAGGATTCTAGCTCCAATTTACGAGCGGTCGTGAGTTCGAACCCAGGCAGGCGTTTTAATTTGTGTAAATGTTTTCATCACCACTGCTCTCAAAATGGTGATGGGAAACATTGTGAGGTAACGGGCATGTCCCAGAAGTCCCAGAACCAAAAAATTCGAAGACATGCGACATCTACGAACCCGAACTGGGCCTGCGTGGTAGATTACAGAACGCTCCCTCTCGAATAGAGGAGACCTGTGTGCCAACAGTGGGAACATTATAGGCTGATTATGCCATAGGAATTTTGCCATCACAACCTTGCAACGACCTGACATTTGACAAGTTATATGACCGTTAGTCAAAATTGAAATTTTGGCAACCGAGCAATATAATAATAACTATACAACTAAGAATAAATTTAAAAAAACTCACTCACCTGAAAAAAAAGCAGCTCGTTGTACATATATAATACTTACACAAACAAAACAATTGCGCTAATGATGTGCCAAACAATTTGGCCATTTGAAGTCCAGGTCGGCGAGCACAGGACCAGGTAGTTTAACTCGATGCATAGTGGGGCGGTCATTGAGACTAATTTGAATACATTGACGAATGTAACTGCATAATAGCTACTATTCATTCATTCAAAATAATATCCTCAGGCCATCTGAGATCGCCTGATTAATAAAAAATATTAAAAAAAAAACTCACCTGAAAAAAAAAGCAGCTCGTTATACATCGTCGCCTGGAATGGCCACGAAAATAATATTCTCAGGCCATCTGCGATCGCCTGATTTAAGAAAAAGATATTTGCCGGCGACCTCAGCGCCTCATTGGTGCTAATGACAGCCACCACCAAAACGTTGGCTATAATTTTTCCATTTTTTCGCCACCTGTAAAAGAAAAGTTTATAATTAAATTGTGCAATTTGGCTTCGGCTGTAAATTCTCAATGCGGGAATCGGGAAGGTAAATATTTTAACCGATTTTTTTCCGTTTTACAGTAAAAGAAAAAATCTGAGAAGGTTTTATGAGAAATAATCGTAAAAGGACCCAACTATGCTTTCGTGACTGAGTTCAGTAACTTTTCTGAAACATTTACCACAGAGGACAATGTCTAGAATGGTGTAGGTATGTTACAGAGATCTTTGCTCAACTGTGGCACTGTTATAAAATAATAATCATTTGTGTTTAATTAATTCCATTTCCTATGATGATTGTAAAAATACTATAGTAGATTAGTCTGTAAAAATACTATAGTAGTAAGTCTTAATGTCGCGGGTGCTATTTTGAATCCTGATCGGAAGGAAGGATTCTAGCTCCAATTTACGAGCGGTCGTGAGTTCGAACCCAGGCAGGCGCTTAAATTTGTGTAAATGTTTTCATCACCACTGCTCTCAAAATGGTGATGGGAAACATTGTGAGGTAACGGCATGTCCCAGAAGTCCCAGAACCAAAAAATTCGAAGACATGCGACATCTACGAACCCGAACTGGGCCTGCGTGGTAGATTACAGAACGCTCCCTCTCGAATAGAGGAGACCTGTGTGCCAACAGTGGGAACATTATAGGCTGATTATGCCATAGGAATTTTGCCATCACAACCTTGCAACGACCTGACATTTGACAAGTTATATGACCGTTAGTCAAAATTGAAATTTTGGCAACCGAGCAATATAATAATAACTATACAACTAAGAATAAATTTAAAAAAACTCACTCACCTGAAAAAAAAGCAGCTCGTTGTACACATATAATACTTACACAATCAAAACAATTGCGCTAATGATGTGCCAAACAATTTGGCCATTTGAAGTCCAGGTCGGCGAGCACAGGACCAGGTAGTTTAACTCGATGCATAGTGTGGCGGTCATTGAGACTAATTTGAATACATTGACGAATGTAACTGCATAATAGCTACTATTCATTCATTCAAAATAATATCCTCAGGCCATCTGAGATCGCCTGATTAATAAAAAATATTTTAAAAAAAAACTCACCTGAAAAAAAAAGCAGCTCGTTATACATCGTCGCCTGGAATGGCCACGAAAATAATATTCTCAGGCCATCTGCGATCGCCTGATTTAAGAAAAAGATATTTGCCGGCGACCTCAGCGCCTCATTGGTGCTAATGACAGCCACCACCAAAACGTTGGCTATAATTTTTCCATTTTTTCGCCACCTGTAAAAGAAAAGTTTATAATTAAATTGTGCAATTTGGCTTCGGCTGTAAATTCTCAATGCGGGAATCGGGAAGGTAAATATTTTAACCGATTTTTTTCCGTTTTACAGTAAAAGAAAAAATCTGAGAAGGTTTTATGAGAAATAATCGTAAAAGGACCCAACTATGCTTTCGTGACTGAGTTCAGTAACTTTTCTGAAACATTTACCACAGAGGACAATGTCTAGAATGGTGTAGGTATGTTACAGAGATCTTTGCTCAACTGTGGCACTGTTATAAAATAATAATCATTTGTGTTTAATTAATTCCATTTCCTATGATGATTGTAAAAATACTATAGTAGATTAGTCTGTAAAAATACTATAGTAGTAAGTCTTAATGTCGCGGGTGCTATTTTGAATCCTGAACGGAAGGAAGGATTCTAGCTCCAATTTACGAGCGGTCGTGAGTTCGAACCCAGGCAGGCGCTTTAATTTGTGTAAATGTTTCCTTAATATAAAAACTCCGATTTATCATTCATCCTATTTTTATAATTCCAAAATTTCAATATTCCTAACGTTTATAATTACTATTCTCAAAATACCGATTTTCAAACGATCGAAGAACAAAAATTTCGACTTAATGATAATTCGAAACATCAAAAATACGAATTCCGATTATTACAGTAGGTACCGATAAATTAGAATACCGAAATAAAAACGCCTTCTTCTTCTTTCTTTCGCTGGTCACTGTTCTAACCTAACCTAACCCAAATGATTGACCAACAATAGAGGGGATCTGGCGCTCGGCGGCCGCTGTCGCGGCACGCTCGCTACGCTCGCTCCCATTCACGCGTGAATGGGAGCGATAAAATGTTGCTGATTAACTCATTGGGTTATAGACTATTACTATGTATTTGACTTATTGTTTACAAAATATACACGTCTACACAACACTGGCTCAACCTATTTTGCACCAGCTACATGGTTGTATAACTTAATAAAATTGTTTGCCATTATACTTACTTACCTTGAAAGTAGGTAAAAAATTGTCTCGAATAACTTTTGTTGCGCCAAATGACAAATGAAAAAAAAATAAGCCAAATCGGTCAAGCCGTTTTCATGTTATGTCGTGACAACGGAAAAGAAAATAAAGAACATATTTATCATTGGGTTCATAGCAGCGTCAATGTAGGATGTTAGGAAAGTTAGAATTGGCAGACAGGTTTCTGTCTGATCGAAGTAATATCTGTAAGAAAGAGGCAGCTATAAGTAAACACTCACAACATAACATCACGCCTGTAATCCCCGAAGTGTTAGGTAAATGTGTACCTATAGTACAGCATTTTGCCGCCACATTTTTTAGGGGACGATCTTATTGCCATCAATCGAGCACAAATTTAGACGCCGAGCTGCTACTGAGAAATTCCTGATAAAAAGACCCAATAAGTCTTTGCCCGACATGCTCAGCAGTAGCGCTTGCGACTTCTAGACCAACGACGCAGTCAGGGTTACACTCAACCTTACATCTTGGTCAAAATGTATGACTTGGCCGTTCCATTGAACTATTGCGTGACACAACATGAAAGACCAGTGACTTTCTTACCATAAGCCGGTATGTCTAGCCGAGGTACACAACATAAATAAGAAAAACTTTATTCCGTCAGTCACAAATACGAATTTCAAAATACCGATTTTCATCATTCCGAATGGTTCAAAATCCTTAATATAAAAACTCCGATTTATCATTCATCCTATTTTTATAATTCCAAAATTTCAATATTCCTAACGTTTATAATTACTATTCTCAAAATACCGATTTTCAAACGATCGAAGAACAAAAATTTCGACTTAATGATAATTCGAAACATCAAAAATACGAATTCCGATTATTACAGTAGGTACCGATAAATTAGAATACCGAAATAAAAACGCCTTCTTCTTCTTTCTTTCGCTGGTCACTGTTCTAACCTAACCTAACCCAAATGATTGACCAACAATAGAGGGGATCTGGCGCTCGGCGGCCGCTGTCGCGGCACGCTCGCTACGCTCGCTCCCATTCACGCGTGAATGGGAGCGATAAAATGTTGCTGATTAACTCATTGGGTTATAGACTATTATTATGTATTTGACTTATTGTTTACAAAATATACACGTCTACACAACACTGGCTCAACCTATTTTGCACCAGCTACATGGTTGTATAACTTAATAAAATTGTTTGCCATTATACTTACTTACCTTGAAAGTAGGTAAAAAATTGTCTCGAATATTTTTTGTTGCGCCAAATGACAAATGAAAAAAAAATAAGCCAAATCGGTCAAGCCGTTTTCATGTTATGTCGTGACAACGGAAAAGAAAATAAAGAACATATTTATCATTGGGTTCATAGCAGCGTCAATGTAGGATGTTAGGAAAGTTAGAATTGGCAGACAGGTTTCTGTCTGATCGAAGTAATATCTGTAAGAAAGAGGCAGCTATAAGTAAACACTCACAACATAACATCACGCCTGTAATCCCCGAAGTGTTAGGTAAATGTGTACCTATAGTACAGCATTTTGCCGCCACATTTTTTAGGGGACGATCTTATTGCCATCAATCGAGCACAAATTTAGACGCCGAGCTGCTACTGAGAAATTCCTGATAAAAAGACCCAATAAGTCTTTGCCCGACATGCTCAGCAGTAGCGCTTGCGACTTCTAGACCAACGACGCAGTCAGGGTTACACTCAACCTTACATCTTGGTCAAAATGTATGACTTGGCCGTTCCATTGAACTATTGCGTGACACAACATGAAAGACCAGTGACTTTCTTACCATAAGCCGGTATGTCTAGCCGAGGTACACAACATAAATAAGAAAAACTTTATACGAATTTCAAAATACCGATTTTCATCATTCCGAATGGTTCAAAATCTATACTTATAATAAATCTGTAGAAGTGAAAATTCTGTACATTGAAGATATCAAAAAAATAAATGGCAGGGGGTGTTACTAGACCGACACCGAACCCAAAAATTTGATTAAATTTTTTTTTGTCTGTCTGTCTGTCTGTCTGTTTGTTCAGGCATCACGCAAAAACTACCGGTTCGATTACGATGAAACTTGATATGATTATTCTTTAATATCCAAGGCACCACACTGGGTACTTTTTATCCCGGAAAAGTACCCTATCCTACGGTTGGGGGGTGTCAAAGTTTGTATGGAAGAATTTTAACGCGCTGTCCGATTAACTCGAAACTCAATGTTTATACTTAAACCCAAAAATTAAGAATAACGTGTATCAGGATTTTTCGAAATTCAACCCCTAAGGGGGTAAAATAAGGGATGAAAGTTTGTATGAAAAATCTTATTCCTTGAGGTAATAAACATGAAACTTCGCACGAATAGTTATCTAAATAAATTATAAAGTTTGTAGTTTTTTGTTTTTCTAAATTACCCCCTAAAAGGTTGGGGGGTGTCAATGTTTGTATGGAAGAATTTTAACGCGCTGTCCGATTAACTCGAAACTCAATATTTATACTTAAAACCCATGGGGATGTATGGGGTAATTTCCGACACTCACGCGGGCGAAGCCGCGGGCAGCAGCTATCCTTAATATAACAACTCCGATTTATCATTCATCCTATTTTTATAATTCCAAAATTTCAATATTCCTAACGTTTATAATTACTATTCTCAAAATACCGATTTTCAAACGATCGAAGAACAAAAATTTCGACTTAAGGCCAGGTATTCCCAATTTTACATCACTTTGATTTAATAATAAACAAAGAAATCGTGATTTTTTAAAGCAAAAAAAAAAACTTAATGAAGTTTACTTTATGTACTTTGACAATTTGTGGTTCGAAACACGATATCGAAAACTTCACTCGATCAAAAAAAAATCCGAAGAACAGCCAAATTCGATATTTTTTTAATGTTTTTCTGGTTTTTCTCGAAGCTTATAAAAGTTTTACTACTAAAAACCACATCTTAAAAAAAGATAATAACATAAAGAAAAATAATTTGTGGTTACATTTTGAAAAATTGCTTAATTCTTTTAATAATAAATTATTATACAGTATGTTAACTAACAGAGGGCGTTCTCGTTAACCCGCAATAGTATAGCGTCCATACATGCCAGAAAAAATATTAAAATCGAAAAAAAAAAACTTTTTTTATTTTTTTATCATAAAATATTCACGAAAAATATTAATTTCATAAGTAAAACTAACACTCTGTACACGCGTACTTGTCGCACTTGTCTTTCCAAGCTGAAAAACAAGTGAGCGTGTACAGAGTGTTACATTAATATGTGTGAAATTAATATTTTTCGTGAATATTTTATGATAAAAAAATAAAAAAAGTTTTTTTTTTTTCGATTTTAATATTTTTTCTGGCATGTATGGACGCTATACTATTGCGGGTTAACGAGAACGCCCTCTGTTAGTTAACATACTGTATAACACAGCGGCTCGCGTTCGTCACTTCAGTCGCCCGCCAGGCCTTGTCGAGGTACGACCTATGTCCCTTTTTCCAGCGCGCGGCTATCACGTACAGTGTAAATAAAACAAATCACTTATTTGTTTTTGTTAGTGAACAGAAGTAGGTATGGGGAATAAAAATAAATACAAGAAGGTGGCCAGGTGTAAAGTGCGGAAGGTTACGTAAATACCTACCTACATACGTAAATACCTACCTACATACATACATACCTACCTACCCACTTTACCTATCTACCCTACCCAATTTACCTACCTACCTATCTTACGTATCTTACCTATCTTACCTATCTTACCTATTTTACCTATCTTACCTATCTTACGTATCTTACCTATCTTACCTATTTTACTTACCTTACCTATCCTACCTATTTTACCTATCTTACCTATCTTACCTATTTTACATATCTTACCTATTTTACCTATCTTACGTATCTTACCTATCTTACCTATTTTACTTACCTTACCTATCTTGCCTGTCTTACCTATTTTACCTATCTTACCTATTTTACTTACCTTACCTAACTTACCTATTTTACCTATCTTACCTATCTTACCTATTTTACATATCTTACCTATTTTACCTATCTTACGTATCTTACCTATCTTACCTATTTTACTTACCTTACCTATCTTGCCTGTCTTACCTATTTTACCTATCTTACCTATTTTACCTGTCTTACGTATCTTACCTATCTTACCTATTTTACTTACCTTACCTATCTTACGTATCTTACCTATCTTACATATCTTACCTATTTTACCTATCTTACCTATCTTACGTATCTTACCTATCTTACCTATTTTACTTACCTTACCTATCCTACCTATTTTACCTATCTTACCTATTTTACATATCTTACCTATTTTACCTATCTTACGTATCTTACCTATCTTACCTATTTTACTTACCTTACCTTTCTTGCCTGTCTTACCTATTTTACCTATTTTACCTATCTTACGTATCTTACCTATCTTACCTATTTTACTTACCTTACCTATCTTACGTATCTTACCTATCTTACCTATTTTTCCTATCTTACCTATTTTATCTATCTTACCTCTCTTACGTATCTTACCTATCTTACCTATTTTACTTACCTTACCTATCTTGCCTGTCTTACCTATCTTACCTACCTATCTTACTTATCCTACCTATCCTACCTATCCTACCTATTATACCTATCCTACCTATCCTACCTATCCTACCTATCCTACCTATCCTACCTATCCTACCTATCCTACCTATCATACCTATCCTACCAATCCTACCTATCCTACCTATCCTACCTATCCTATGAACCTCCTTACTATAACAAACACAACCAAAAAAGAATTAGCGAAATTGGTCCAGCCGTTCACGCGAATGCCGAATAATTGAATAAAATGTATTTACAACACCTGAAATTAATTTTCGGCCTTTGCGATTACTACGTTTATCGGTAAACAAGAATAATGGATCAAGTCGCGTATTTTATTATTTTTTAAAACAAATTAATAATAAAATAAGTTGACCTACTGCCTATACGACACGCTTACCTGTACTGTGACACTTCTCCACTCGGCGTTGGGTTCATGTAAGTTCACGCAGGCGACGTAAGCGCACGGCTCGCGTCGCGTAAACGTGATAGCGTTAAATGCCTACATTGCTTGGTCTACCCGGCCTTAATGATAATTCGAAACATCAAAAATACGAATTCCGATTATTACAGTAGGTACCGATAAATTAGAATACCGAAATAAAAACGCCTTCTTCTTCTTTCTTTCGCTGGTCACTGTTCTAACCTAACCTAACCCAAATGATTGACCAACAATAGAGGGGATCTGGCGCTCGGCGGCCGCTGTCGCGGCACGCTCGCTACGCTCGCTCCCATTCACGCGTGAATGAAAGTAGGTAAAAAATTGTCTCGAATAACTTTTGTTGCGCCAAATGACGTCATTTGAAAGCAATTATTGTATTGCTGGATATGAGTCAAAAAATGATTAGAATCTGGCTCATTTCCGGAAACCAATGAATGTAGTGGCTCTGGTGGTTGTACCAATGGCGTCAATTTGACTTTGCCGCTGGCGCAACACAATCCAGGACCTTCATTTTTGAATTTCAATGCATTGCAATGTGGACAAACAATATTCATTAGTCCAATAGCAACAATTTGCTCTGAACTGTAATCAATTGCCACATTATAACTGAAGCAACTGCAGCTCTGTGGGGATTAAAAACAACATTTCTATGTTGATTTCGATTCCGTTGAAGTTCATTTCGCGCTTCGCGTTGCTCATCAGTTTCATTTGCTCTTATATTTCTTTGACTTGCCGTATTTCGAGTTCTGCGGCCTAAGTTTGTACGTCTGGTTGGTGGCATTGTTAAAAACGAAAATCCAACTGAAATTAAAAAGATCTCATATATTTTCTATATAACCATGTAAAATTGTAATATTGTGTAGTCACCAAAAGTTACCAAAAATCGATATGAAGTGAAGTGAACTTACCGTGATTAACAAACACTTATTAGCAAACAAAAAACTTCTTAGTCTTAAAAACAAAACGAACTTTATCAAAAACATAATAAAATTATTATTAACGCGGTTATGGATGTGTTGTCACAGATTACCACAGATTCTTTTGTTTTAAATTGAATGACGTTGACATTTGTTAGCGCGGTTATCGATGTGGTGTCACAGATTACCACAGATTTTTTGTTTTAAATTGAATGACGTTGACATTCGTTACGCGCGTTTTTTAAAATATGCAAAATTATATGTATATTTTCAATCTTTCTGAGAGATTTTCTTAATATTTGTTTCCGTAAGAACCTTGTACAGAGTATTAGAAAACTACAAGAAAAAAAATAAGCCAAATCGGTCAAGCCGTTTTCATGTTATGTCGTGACAACGGAAAAGAAAATAAAGAAAATATTTATAATTGGGTTCATAGCAGCGTCAATGTAGGATGTTAGGAAAGTTAGAATTGGCAGACAGGTTTCTGTCTGATCGAAGTAATATCTGTAAGAAAGAGGCAGCTATAAGTAAACACTCACAACATAACATCACGCCTGTAATCCCCGAAGTGTTAGGTAAATGTGTACCTATAGTACAGCATTTTGCCGCCACATTTTTTAGGGGACGATCTTATTGCCATCAATCGAGCACAAATTTAGACGCCGAGCTGCTACTGAGAAATTCCTGATAAAAAGACCCAATAAGTCTTTGCCCGACATGCTCAGCAGTAGCGCTTGCGACTTCTAGACCAACGACGCAGTCAGGGTTACACTCAACCTTACATCTTGGTCAAAATGTATGACTTGGCCGTTCCATTGAACTATTGCGTGACACAACATGAAAGACCAGTGACTTTCTTACCATAAGCCGGTATGTCTAGCCGAGGTACACAACATAAATAAGAAAAACTTTATTCCGTCAGTCACAAATACGAATTTCAAAATACCGATTTTCATCATTCCGAATGGTTCAAAATCCTTGATATAACAACTCCGATTTATCATTCATCCTATTTTTATAATTCCAAAATTTCAATATTCCTAACGTTTATAATTACTATTCTCAAAATACCGATTTTCAAAAGATCGAAGAACAAAAATTTCGACTTAATGATAATTCGAAACATCATAAATACGAATTCCGATTATTACAGTAGGTACCGATAAATTAGAATACCGAAATAAAAACGCCTTCTTCTTCTTTCTTTCGCTGGTCACTGTTCTAACCTAACCTAACCCAAATGATTGACCAACAATAGAGGGGATCTGGCGCTCGGCGGCCGCTGTCGCGGCACGCTCGCTACGCTCGCTCCCATTTACGCGTGAATGGGAGCGATAAAATGTTGCTGATTAACTCATTGGGTTATAGACTATTATTATGTATTTGACTTATTGTTTACAAAATATACACGTCTACACAACACTGGCTCAACCTATTTTGCACCAGCTACATGGTTGTATAACTTAATAAAATTGTTTGCTATTATACTTACTTACCTTGAAAGTAGGTAAAAAATTGTCTCGAATAACTTTTGTTGCGCCAAATGACAAATGAAAAAAAAATAAGCCAAATCGGTCAAGCCGTTCTCATGTTATGTCGTGACAACGGAAAAGAAAATAAAGAAAATATTTATAATTGGGTTCATAGCAGCGTCAATGTAGGATGTTAGGAAAGTAAGAATTGGCAGACAGGTTTCTGTCTGATCGAAGTAATATCTGTAAGAAAGAGGCAGCTATAAGTAAACACTCACAACATAACATCACGCCTGTAATCCCCGAAGTGTTAGGTAAATGTGTACCTATAGTACAGCATTTTGCCGCCACATTTTTTAGGGGACGATCTTATTGCCATCAATCGAGCACAAATTTAGACGCCGAGCTGCTACTGAGAAATTCCTGATAAAAAGACCCAATAAGTCTTTGCCCGACATGCTCAGCAGTAGCGCTTGCGACTTCTAGACCAACGACGCAGTCAGGGTTACACTCAACCTTACATCTTGGTCAAAATGTATGACTTGGCCGTTCCATTGAACTATTGCGTGACACAACATGAAAGACCAGTGACTTTCTTACCATAAGCCGGTATGTCTAGCCGAGGTACACAACATAAATAAGAAAAACTTTATTCCGTCAGTCACAAATACGAATTTCAAAATACCGATTTTCATCATTCCGAATGGTTCAAAATCCTTGATATAACAACTCCGATTTATCATTCATCCTATTTTTATAATTCCAAAATTTCAATATTCCTAACGTTTATAATTACTATTCTCAAAATACCGATTTTCAAAAGATCGAAGAACAAAAATTTCGACTTAATGATAATTCGAAACATCATAAATACGAATTCCGATTATTACAGTAGGTACCGATAAATTAGAATACCGAAATAAAAACGCCTTCTTCTTCTTTCTTTCGCTGGTCACTGTTCTAACCTAACCTAACCCAAATGATTGACCAACAATAGAGGGGATCTGGCGCTCGGCGGCCGCTGTCGCGGCACGCTCGCTACGCTCGCTCCCATTCACGCGTGAATGGGAGCGATAAAATGTTGCTGATTAACTCATTGGGTTATAGACTATTATTATGTATTTGACTTATTGTTTACAAAATATACACGTCTACACAACACTGGCTCAACCTATTTTGCACCAGCTACATGGTTGTATAACTTAATAAAATTGTTTGCCATTATACTTACTTACCTTGAAAGTAGGTAAAAAATTGTCTCGAATAACTTTTGTTGCGCCAAATGACGTCATTTGAAAGCAATTATTGTATTGCTGGATATGAGTCAAAAAATGATTAGAATCTGGCCCATTTCCGGAAACCAATGAATGTAGTGGCTCTGGTGGTGGTACCAATGGCGTCAATTTGACTTTGCCGCTGGCGCAACACAATCCAGAGGCTTCATTTTTGAATTTCAATGCATTGCAATGTGGACACACAATATTCATTAGTCCAATAGCAACAATTTGCTCTGAACTGTAATCAATTGCCACATTATAACTGAATGCAGCTCTGTGGGGATTAAAAACAACATTTCTATGTTGAAGCTGAGACCGATGCAGCTCGATTTGTCGGTGCATCGGTCGCTTGCCCCGCGCCCTCGCTTCCTCGCGCCACCGAAACCTAACCTAACCTAACATTGCTGGAACTGATTACCCCCGGGACAGTTTTTGATGCGCCTTGGCCTGATTAAAGGGAGAAGTAATGTCTTCAAAACGACAGTGATTTTATCTGTGGCGGAGCTGCATGTTACCTAGAACCTAAACTAACCTAACCTAAAATTGCTGGAACTGAATCCCCCCGGGACAGATTTTGATGCACCTTGGCATGATTAAAGGGTGAAGTAATGTCGTCAAAACTACAGTGATTTTATCTGTGGCGGAGCTGTGTGGGGCCTAGAACCTAACCTAACCTAACATTGTCGGAACTCAATAACCTCGGGACCGATTTTGGTGCGCTTTGGCCTGAGTAAAGGGAGAAATAATGTCTTCAAAACGACAGTGATTTTATCTGTGGCGGAGCTGGGTGTGGCCTATAGAACCTAACCCAACCTAACCTAACATTGTCGGAACTGAATAACCCCGTGACCGATTTTGATACACCTTGGCCTGATTAAAGGGATAAGTAATGTCTTTAAAACGACAGTGATTTTATCTGTGGCGGAGCTGGATGTGAGCTAGAACCTAACCTAATCTAACCTAACATTGCTGGAACTGAATACTCCCGGGACAGATTTTGATGAACCTTGGCATGATTAAAGGGTGAAGTAATGTCTTCAAAACGACAGTGATTTTATCTGTGGCGGAGCTGGGTGTGGCCTATAGAACCTAACCTAACCTAACCTAACATTGTCGGAACTGAATAACCCCGGGACCGATTTTGATACACCTTGGCCTGATTAAAGGGATAAGTAATGTCTTTAAAACGACAGTGATTTTATCTGTGGCGGAGCAGGATGTGAGCTAGAACCTAACCTAACCTAACCTAACATTGCTGGAACTGAATACTCCCGGGACAGATTTTGATGCACCTTGGCATGATTAAAGGGTGAAGTAATGTCTTCAAAACTACAGTGATTTTATCTGTGGCGGAGCTGTGTGTGGCCTAAATCCTAAACTAACCTAACCTAACATTGTCGGAACTCAATAACCCCGGGACCGATTTTGGTGCGCTTTGGCCTGAGTAAAAGGAGAAATAATGTCTTCAAAACGACAGTGATTTTATCTGTGGCCGAGCTGGGTGTGAGCTAGAACCTAACCCAACCTAACCTAACCTAACATTGCTGGAACTCAATACTCCCGGGACAGATTTTGATGCGCTTTGGCCTGAGTAAAGGGAGAAGTAATGTCTTCAAAACTACAGTGGGTTTAGCTGTGGCGGACGTGGGTGTGCTGCCCATACATTTTTGCCCACTGTCGTTTACAAAAACATTTACTGCTCCACGTGAAATGCTAAACTAACCTCCAAAATGTCAATGTGACATAGACAGTTAGTTGTTGTGTTGCCAGGTGGCATTCAAATATTCCTACCCTTGACAGATAAAAAAATACATGTGATCAAATCTTTTACTTCAGAAATTCCAAATAACCTCACTATATCCAAAAAACCCCATTTTACGGTACTTTAAATTATGTAACACGAAGAGTGACACTAAAAATAAAATGTCAGTATGTCGTTCCAATTGAATACAAACCCTCTGTTTGGCTTATAGGAAGAATGGCACTAAAGAAATAATGACGTTCTGAGTTAATCATCGAATCAAATACTTCAAATTCTGTAACACGAAGAGTGGCACTAAACAAAAAATGTCAGTATGGCGTTCCAACATAGCAATTTTTACAAAATAAAATAGCTTAAGAGGGTTTATTCTGAAAGTTGGCAACGTTGCAAATAGATGTCAAATATTTCGCTGTTTTGATTAATTTGATAATATTTCTGTATGGAAATAAAAAATGTGGCTAACTAGCGAACTAGAATATTGATTATGAAATGCAATAATTAATATCGTAACACCGAATAGTTAGTTTTAGATGTAAAAAAAGTATTTGGTAACTTTCCAAATGCCTTTTTTTCACCTAAAACGGGTACAACATCAAATTCAATGTTATAATTGCAATTCATTATTAATATTCTAGTCAATTGGTTAGCCACATTTCTTATTTCCATACAGTATTATTTCCAAATTAATCGAAACAGGTAAATATTTGACAGCTATTTACGACGTTGCCAACTTTTAGGATGCACCCTCTTAATACACGACGCTTAACAAAATGTGACGGTATTCGTATTAAAGTTAATTCGTACTTACGAAGTATGGTCAATCCAAATCGCCTTTAACCAAATAATGTCACTATGGAATACACCAGATGGAACCGTTTTTGTTAGCTTCACAGTCACGAACGGTGGTCACGAATGAAAAAATGGCGGTCTATCATAACAGATCGTATCAACATTGTTCGTATGAACAAGTTCGACACTAACGCCATCTACCGATAAATATTATAGTTACAACGATAGGTATCTTTGGAAAAAAAATAGTATCTTCGGGCGCTGAGAGATGGCACTGCTAACAGAAAAACATAATTTTTCGTATAGTGACGGTCTTCTTATCAATGTGCGATATACTTGCCTAAAGTAGGCATGTTGTAACATAGTACTGCTCATTATACATACTACAATAACATTTTTTTCATTCTGCCTAGCCTTTTCCCAATCATGTTGGGGTTTGCTTGCAGTCTAATCGGATGCAGCTGAATACCAGTATTTTACATGGAGCGACTGCCTATCTGACCTCCATAACCCAGTAACTGGGTAATACGATACCCGTTGGTAAGACTGGTTGTCAGACTTTCGGGCTTCTGACGACTCGTAACGACTGCCAAAGATCCACGAATGACAGCCGGGACCAACGGCTTAACGTGCTTTCCGAAACACGGAGGAGTCTCGGTATGTAAAGATAGTCACCCATCCACGGACCAACCCCGGCAAGCGCAGCTTAACCTGATGGATCAACCCGTGCGGCTGTTATTACTTAGCCACGAGCTCCTCACATACTACAATAACATAATTCTTGAAAACAGATGTATACAAAAGATCATGTTGCTAAAAATAATATAAACATAAGCTGTAATCTGTGTTTATTCTAACTGTGGTATATTTTCAGCCTTCAAGCAACAACTATGTTTATCATGTGTGTTAGATGCGAGCAAATAGACAGGCAGAGCATGACTCATCACGAGACATGCAGGAATTGGCTTCTGACAAAAAAAGCAGCAGCCCCTAATGATCAAGTGGTTAGCCCACCAGAGCCACCACCGTTGCCGCCTGTTTAAAGAGGGCCACTTCGAAGGAAAAGACATACTTTATCATTACCTACTTATAAGAGATCTTCGATCACATCTATTCACTGTATATTTCAACAATGTAAAACAGAATGTTACATTTGGTCCCGCAATTTATAAAAAAACTGCTTTTGCAAGTTCAACAAGTTTCTATGTTCCTCGTAGCTGTAGAGTGTGAATATTGCTGATATTGGCGTATTTGACAGAGTTTATCGAAGACTACGAGAAACTGGTTCTGTGCTAGTACGTCGGACTGACATGGGACGACCTCGTGTTCTTGATGACGACGACGAAGATAATGAAATACGACGTCTCTTTGAAGCCGACCCAACCACGTCAAAAAACGTTGTCGCTCGACGGCTTGGTATTTCCCAGTGGAAAGTCTGGTTTGTAATGCACAGTTCTGGGCAATACCCTTACCATTACACGCCAGTGCAAGTAATTGAAGAAGGGGATCCATTGAGACGACTAGACTTCTGCAGATTTATGCTCAATGCCGATAATGAAGATCCGGATTTTTTTAAGAAAATCATGTGGACAGATGAGTCGAAATTTGAAAAAGACGGCATCACAAACTATCATAACACCCATTATTGGGCTCCCAAAGCGCAAGGTAACCCCAAGAAAAAAAGACCAAAAGGGTCACAAAGGAGATTCAGTCTTAATGTGTGGATGGGTATAATATCAAATAACTTCATAGGGCCATACTTCTTGCCCGATAACTTGAATGGCGAGACATATGAAAACTTTTTGAGGGAGGAGTTACCCTCTTTGATGCAAGACTTGCCTATCGCATTGAGACGAGACATGTTCTTTCAACATGATGGCTGCCCAGCGCACTACAGAAGAAGTGTTCGAGCATGGTTGGACGAGAATTACCCAAACCAATGGATTGGAAGAGGCGGACCCATAGCATGGCCGGCGAGGAGCCCCGATTTAACGCCGATGGATTTTTATGTGTGGGGTCATATGAAAAGCCTAGTATACGACCAAATGACACCGATCGCAAATGTCGATATTCTAAGACAAAAAATTATTGATGCGGCTGAGGAAATGAGGCGGAACCTACGAACTTCTGTCGTGAAAAGTAATTTAAGAAAAAGAATGAGACTTTGTGTAATAAATAGCGGCGGCCATGTAGAACATGAATTATAAAAATATTGCTAAAATTTTTGTCTTTTTTTTTCCTATTTTAGCTACTTTTACCTCAAACTAAAAATGTACCCTCTCCTAACTTAACTGTTATTTGGGCAATGTTTTGCCTATTTAATAGCAAGTGTTATACCTTTTTGAATAGCTAAAGAGACGTAGAACTTTATAAAATTATTTGCAGAATAAGTTCCATACAATTTTTTTTATTAAAAGCCTGTTAAAGTTAAGAACACTCTATTAGAAAATTCATAATGCTAACCGTTGGCGAGCAGTTTTTTAAGCTGTTAGTAGTAGGTTCAGTTTCTGTTGATCATTTTTATTAATGGACATGTCCTCTAACTAGATACATCAAAAAAACCGACTCTAGGAGCTCTAATCCCAAAGAAAACGACTAAAAGCCAAAAAATAAAGGATTTTTAAAAATAATCTTTAAAAGGAGAATGGGCAGTTCTGGGCGGTCGGCGGCCATCAAATAATTTAGTGTCAAATGAAAGTACTGTTATTTAGGAATATCTTTTACTATGGGCGTTACACTGTATTCCATTTAGGAAAAAAAATATTTGAATGTCAATATAACCTGATTGCATAGAGCAATATCGCATAATAATTATGTTATTATTACGTGTAATGTTTTATACCTTAACTTCTAAACGTTTTGTGACACGGTAACATGGTCATCAACACAACAAAACCGGTTGACTTGACTACCTGCTCACGCGGACCAATCAGCTTCGACTAAACAAAGCAAGCAAGCGGCGGTGGCGGGGTGGGGCGACGGGCGGCGCGCGCGCTTCCTCCGTGCAGTCCTTCGGTTATGCTTGTATCGTTGTGTACTGTGCGATTCTTCATCGATTTATCTTTCGCGTCTATAAACCTATTGACCCCGCATTGCACACTGGACTTTGTTTACTCCTAACCTGATCACTAACTTGGCTGTCGTTTTTGGACTTTGATTCTATTTTTGTGAAGTGGATTTTGTTGACTATGGCAGAATATCGACCAGTCTGTGTTTTGTGCAATCATTCAGTGGTTAACAGAAGAAGATTCGAGATAACTCACGCATTTTTTGAGCAAAATGCCGCAAATGCTCAATATATTATTGAAGCTATTGCCCCACAGCAAGTAAGTTTTTAATATTGTATCTTTATTAATAAAAATATTTTATTTTGCGCTGTGTTTTTATTTTTAACTATAGGAGGCACTTTTTATTTTTAATTATACTACCATACATGAATTCTCGCCTCTGTCCTATGGAGTAGGTAGAGACAACGGAGTACCAATTGCTACGATCCTTACTAACTTATTTTGCTTCTTCCACGTTCATGCATCTCGTCATACATGCTCGCTGCTTAAGAGTACAACGCACTTCGATTTCCGAAAAGTCGTCAGACTTTTTCGGAAGACATTACTGATTAGATCCGTGTATGTCCGTCTAGGGCGTCCCCTCCTAGCATTCTCATATACATCCGCGTCATATACCTTTTACGTCAATCTTCTGTCGTCCACTATGTTTTCATGACCAAAACATCTATTATTACCTATTTATTCATATATTATTATTATGTATATTAATAAGAAGTTAATATTTTTTCAGATTGAATATAATGGCCTGGAATACGTTTGTCGACCATGCTGGCAGCGAGCTCAACGTGCTGTACAGCCTAATCCAAACCCTGCTCCGCACGAATGTGTACTGCAGATTGAAGAATATTCTCGAGTGCCTAATAATGCAGCAACCTGTATGTTTGAGAGATGCAGAAGTATTACACGTCATCGAATTCCAGAAAATATACGGATATCACTTTTGTTGGATTCCAACTTGTATTTACCAGAAGAAGCCAGAGTATGTGACACACATTTAAGATCCAATGACTGGGATGAGATTATAGATAGTCCGAATCTAAGACATGATTTTAAAAGTACTCATTTTATACACATGATGGGTCTTATGAAAGCAGCTGTGTCAAGAAGATCTATTTTAGATTTTGAAAATATTGAAAATATGGACACCAATGAAATATACATTCGATTGGGTCTTAATCGAAAACAATTCACCGACATCTTGGAACAGACGCCTTCTTTGGCCAGTTCCCATGCCAAAACCATTCTAGCAATTTATTTAATGAAGTTGCGCAGCGGTGAATGCAACGAAAGACTAGCCACGCTCTTTCAAATCAGTAGAAGAACGCTGGAACGACATTTAAAAAAAGCATGAGATTGTTTATATGCCGAGTTCGTGCCTAGGCACCTAGGTTTCGATCACGTCGACAGAAGAACGCTTACTGAACGCAACCTGTACGTACCGAATGCTTTATTTGGAAATCCAAACTCAACATTAGAAGATAGAAAAGCAATTGTAATAATGGACGGCACATACGTCTACATACAGAAGAGTTCGAATTATTCTTTTCAGAGGAAAACGTATAGCCTACATAAATACTCAAACCTTGTTAAACCATTTATTATTGTCAGCTGCGATGGTTATATTTTAGATGTTTGTGGACCATATGCGGCTACTGACTCAGATGCAACTATTTTACAAAGAATGATGTATAATGCCGAAGGTACATTTCATTGGTTTTTTCGTCATGGCGATGTTTTTATATTAGATCGTGGGTTTAGAGACGCCCTTCCCGATTTGTCTCAATTTAATTACTCTGCTTACATGCCTGAAAGTAAAGGACGCGGTGTAGATCAACTAACAACTGAACAAGCGAATAGGTCTAGATTGGTCACCATATGCCGCTGGGTGGTAGAAGTAATAAATGGTCGGTTTAAGCGTGACTTTAAGTTGTTCCGACAGGATTATTTTAATCGGGCTTTACACCACATGTTTGAAGATTTTAAAATAGCAGCTGCATTAATTAACGCTTTCCGCGAGCCGATACATGATAGCGTACATGCAGCTACATTTGTGAACATTATAAATGACCGCTTGAATCGACCCAATCACCTGGCGGACTACGTTGTTCGTAATAATATCAATAGACGAAGAGCAACATTTGAAAGCATCACTGGTGACCACCTTATTTTTGACGATTTTCCAAGTCTTTCAGAGGATGACCTCATATTGTTTGCTCTTGGTACGTATCAAATCAAGATAGCCCGCAGTTATTATGCTGAGCACCTAGTACAGGGCTTGTATAACATTGAAGTGTACCGAGAGCAACAAATAAGGAGTCTTAGTCAATATATAGAAGAGGAAGACGTTTGGTTGTTACGTGATCGAATACAGTCAAGGCATGTAAGATCTAGGATTTATTATTCATACATAATTATTGACCGACAAAAAAACGGAAGAGAAGCAATCGCCCATTATTATTGTTCGTGTCTGAGTGGTAGCCGCACGGTCGGATGCTGCGCACATATTATGTGCGTAGTATGGTATATAGGCTGGGCAAGAAATCAACCCGAAGATATTCGATTACCAGCAGCAGAATTAAGTGTGATTTTAGAGCATGAGTAGGAGGAACTAGGCTACACATGCTCTAAAATCACAGTTAATTCATTTTTAAAACCATTATGTCCTATACCATACCTATATACCTATATAATACAATAAGTACGTAATAAATATTTAAGTATAATAATAGTTCATTAGACATAATCATTTTGTTATATATACCTAACATATCTGATGATATGTTAGATATTTATAACAAAATAAAGGTTTTATGTAGATTATAATATGTAATAAATAATATGTGATTTAATATACATATAATAAATATCTTTGAGTCTATCTACATTTGTTTTTTCACTTTCCTTTTGTATTTTTGCATTGGATATAAGCCAGAATAGTAAGTAAAACGATATAAAGGTTCTAAAACAAAAATGACTTTTATGCGTTTTAGAAGTACACCACAGTGATAAATCTTGTCCACAATAATTGTAGGACTAAAGCACACCAATAAATAACAAAATCATTATTGGCCGCGGACCGCCCACGCTCCATACAAAATTGCCCATTGTCCTTTAATATCTCCATAACGGTTAAGTTTCGGACATTTTATTTCAGAATGAAATTCATCGGAAATGACCTGAATAATAACCTCCTTTAATATTCAGTACGACTTTCCCTGTAACCCTGTATAATACTTGCAGAAAAGTGCAAACTATATGTTTCAAAAGAAGACATACTAAAATTGTGTTGTAAATATTGGTGCTTCAAACCAAAATTTAATTAATATAATAATTTTGTTTCAGACTGAACATGTTCTTATTGATTCGGCCGAACCTTGTCTGATCCATCCCAATTTTGAACATCCCAAATTGAACGGTGTACGCCAGCGAAAATCCAATCACGCTTCGTGAACAGAAAGAAGAATGGGAGAATATTCCATAGCATCGGCTAAGAAATCTGATAGAAAGCATGCCAAACCGTATAACAGCTGTATTAGCAGCTCGTGGGGGCAATACAAAATATTAAGGGCGCATTCGACCAAACAGGAATAAATTTTATCCGCGGAATAAGATTTACTTCAGACAGTTTTCGTTTGGAGAAACTGTCAAAAATTCAAAATTTACTCAGAAGAGAAGGCTTATTCCACGGATAAAATGTATTACTGTTTGGTCCAATCCACCCTTAAATGAGCAAAAATTGCATATTGATATTGATACAGTATTGAATCGAAATCTAGTGAAAATTTTAATTTTTACTTAACTTACTTTTATTCAAAATAAACTTTATAATGTTGAAGTTTTATGACATTTTATTTAAGTACTATAAAATTGTCTACAATTACAGTCTTTATTTCAGGAAGCTAGCTCCAATAGTTTGGAAGTTATTGATATTTTTGTTACCGACCGGTTTTCTTTGCGGCCCAGTGTTGTTCTTTTGACTCTTTGATTTAGTTTCTGAGATGCCTCTTTTTTTTGCTTTTCTCCAAATACTGTCCCCAGCGAATAATATCGTAACCAAAAACACAACATTTTACAGGAAAAATAAAAAACCGTTTTTTTATTATAACTTCTTAACAGGTAGCAAGATCGTTGGCATATCAAAACATGGCAATTTTTTTTTAAATGTGTAATTTGTCATATAAAAAAATATTGGTTTTACTCCCATAAAGTTATAAACAAAAATGTATATTACCAGGATTGAAACACAATTTTCAACCGTAATGCAACAATACGATTTTATTCGAGTAAATTGTTGACAGTGACCTATAAATAAATAAAATAAAATAAAGTTCATTTAATTCAGGCAAAACCCATAAGCACATTACATAAAACACATTCTATAAAATTCCACAATACTGCCAACAGAATACAACAATACACAAAATGAACACAATACAGTAAATAAAATGTCAATGCAAATAAAATAGGTACAAATTATATAGGTCACAGAATTAAAATTATAACAAAATGTCAAATGCAATTAAAATACATTTGGGGCTATTTCCTTGTAATAGCCCCAAATGAAGAAATCGCCTTGCGTAGTGACACGGGGCGCCGGCAGTAATTTTGTAACACCGTGTTTTGTCTAAGTTCGAGACTCACATCTCCCAGCATCAGTAAAGTTCATTTTCCAAGAAGTTTCTATAGGTTTCTCCATTAAAGGCTCGAGCAGACCGGATGCGTATGCGTAGACGTAAGCGTAGACGTGCACGTAACTTCAAGAGTTGTATTGCTGATTCGCACGTCTACGTTACGCAAGCGGTGTGTCCTGTCTCATACAGTTCCATACATTACAACTCTGTGGTAAGTCTGGACGGCAGTTCAAACGGACTAATTAGTTCATCATTGAAGATACCAGACCATAGTTAACGCTGAAAGGATGTTGATAATGTTGAAGCTTCGTGTGGATTTTCAATCGCCCACGTGTGGTAATTATGAATATTGAAAATTCCCGCTCAAATCGTGACTTATCTGACCATAACGCCTTATTGAAAAATCCAGGATACTCTTGCTCTTTTTGTAACATGGTTTGGCAAAAATTAACGCGCAATTGGTAATCTGTAGGTAGTAAAGCTTGGACTCGTCGGATGGGGAACGCGTCCTTCATTGTGAAGTATGTCTTGGATAGAAGTCCTTGGGATGTTCAGAGATCGAGCTTCTCGTACTATTAGATGGATTTCGTTGAACTTCTTCCAGCACCGTTTCTCTGCGATCCGGGTCGCGTAATGCTGGACTGTATATTACCACACACATCCATAGTCTGTGCTGGACCGCTTTGTGCTCGTTGCACTAAGAGCCGTAAGATCAAAAGCAGTTTAAACTATGGTTAACGGAATCTACGATAAAATATAATCGATAAAAATAAAATAAAAATCATGTATTTGCAAACATAGTAAAAAATAAAAAAATAGGTAAAATACAAATGGTGTGGTGTGTTGCGCATGATGGTGAGATCTTGTATGTAAGCGTAAGAATAACGATGTGTTGGTAGTGCAGTCGTTTTATTTGTTTTGGTTAGTGGTAACTAGTTTTTCTGTTTGCTTGTAGTCCAATTTGCTGAGCCACACTAGTATATTCTTTACGAAGTTGTGATTATTTAAATTCTGTGCATCGATGGTTTAGTCTATTGTCATAAGATCAAATGGAAAATAAGAACAGATTAGTTAAACTTCGATTGGTCTTTTACACATGGCAACATTCTCTAGTTTATTCGAAGTTCGTTCATCCGTTCACTAAAATAATGGCAACAAACAGATCAATTTGACATTTACACTAACACTGTCTTGACGTCTGTGAGTCTGTGCTGTGCTCACTGTAGAGATGGGCAAATGCCAGGGCATTTTTTGCAAATTGGGAAAATTCCTAATAAGTGCCCATAAATTTCTATCCTTGGGCATTTATCTGGGCATATATTTTTTGTTTCAAAATTAATTTACGAAATTGATATTAGCTTTGGAAGCTGGCTTAATTTGTTGAGTTTAGTTATGGTAAAATTTTTAAAGCTGTATTTTTATGAATTCCCCATTCTAAATTTATGTTTTAAAAAACCATGTTTACGAAAATAAATGATACGAATTACTTGCATCGTGAGAAGGGTGCGGGGCAAGGGATGCCGTACATTGTAATGGTTAGTTGTTTTAAGTATATACATTTATGATTTTATGCATAAAATTGCATTTTAATTAAAACACGGCTTAAAGAACCTTATCAATGTTAGATACTAATTACGCAGCCCCAGTAAAAAACACTTGTTCGAATCGAAATTACCCTGCAAGACAAGATAAGGCAGTCATGTCAGTGCATTGAAAAGTCTTCAAATTAATAAAGCTGCACTACAGACTTTAGCTGTTAATGAAAACCTTCAACCAACGCCCGATATTAAATCTACACTTTTAGATGAAGATTTCTGGTCCATGTTAGATCAGTGCATCAGTGTTCTTGAGCCTGTAGCATATAGTATATTTAAACCGGAAGGCAACGAATTCAACATACATGAAGTATTTATGATGTTTAGAAACCTTAAATCAAAATTAGAATTTGTGTTACCATCAATAACAATGCTGGACGATGAAAACAAGGAGAACATAAAAACTTCAATTGAAAAACGAATTAAGCAGTGCATAAAACTCATACACTATGCGGCCTACATGCTGGATCCTAAATCTGCAGGCATTGAACTAAATCAGGTGGAAGAAACTGAAGCTATGGAATTCATCTGTAATCTCGCAGGGCACTGTCACATTGACTGTCTCGCTAATCTGGCCCAGTATGAAGCTAAAGAAGGAGTTTGGAGTAAACAATTCACTTGAAAGGCTGCTGAGAAAGTAAGTCCTATTTTGTGGTGTAAGGGCATTTGTGGCTTAAGTCAATTAAGTAAAGTCGCAATAGGAATATTGACAGCACCCTGCACATCTGCAGCCACCGAACGATCTTTTAGCACACAGGGATTTATACACAGTGCAAAAAGAAACCGTCTCACATCAGAGAGAGCAGCAATAATAACATTTTTATCATATAATTGGAATTTATTAAATAAAGGTGAAAGCGTACATCGTCTTTCCAATGAAGATACTGTTCCGGAAAGTTCTGATATTGACGACACAGATGACGATATTATATGTAATGATGCTGCCACGGCAGGTCACATGCGGGAGGATATGCAATGTTCACTTATCGAGGATAGATGGGAAGATATGGAACCAGTAGCTTCAACTTCACGACAAACAAATGATATTCAATTCATAAATATCGTCGTTCATATTGCAATTTGTTCAATGTCAAAAAATTGTTTTTTTTTTTTTTTTCTAATGTGTGCTTTAATTTTAATTTTGAACGCGACCGAAAACTGTTCAATGTCATCTACCAATAGGAAAGCAGCGTTTGAAACTTGCAATATGTCACGTGGTCGACTCGGCAGTAAATCGTATACAGCAAATTGTTCTATGTCAAAGTTTGAGCGGCAACGGATTTTTGCTCTGAGAAAAAACAAGTGAAAAATTATTAATTAAGTTATAAATTGTGCTTTGTTTCTGAGGTAAGATAATAATTATTATAAATTACGTATCAATGTGTGCTGGTTTTAGTTGGTTTTCGTTAATATCCTGGTTTTAATTACATTTATGAGAAATCTTAACCTAACTTTTAACAAAAAGCGCCGTGAGTCCGCTTTTTGACTGCTTTTTTTGCTGTTAAGTGCTTAAGACTTATAGTGACGCTAATCTATTAACAGATAACGTTTATTCATCAAAAATATTTGTTCATTTTGACCTTTTTTGTAAATAATGCCCATAAAACAATAAGACCTATGTTGCAATACGCAGTTACAAACGCGACATAGAACCTATTGAATTTTGCTTCGGTTTTGTATGCATGGCTTGGTGGTTGATTGTTGCAGATGAATAACACAAGAGGAAGGCGGTTAGTACAGTTAGCTACAAGTTCCTCTCAACATCCTTGCCAGCAGCGACTGAACCAAGCTACTGGCCAGTTGTTGCAGATGAATAACACAAGAGGAAGGCGGTTAATACAGTTAGCTACAAGTTCCTCGGAACATTCTCGCCAGCAGCGACTGAACGAAGCTACTGGGCAGTTGTATGAAGATGAAACTCTGCAGCAGTGTGACACGTCTAGTGAAGAAGTTTTGTTCGAAGAAGGGTCGTCTTCTGACTCAGACTACGTGCCAGAAGAAAGTAGTGTTGGCTTTCTTTCTAATGCATTAGAAGAAAGTACGAGCTCCAACGAAGAGGTTCTTGATGAGGAGACAGGAGTACTTACTCGTAAGGATACTCACAAAAGGAAACGCAGTCGTAAGGGTCAAGCAGATCAATCAAAATGGAAGAGATTAAGAAACTCTAAGGCTAGGTTACAAGGTAAACAGTATGAAGGTTTTGAGAAGGATAAGAATGGAAAATACAAACAAACACTGTTAAGACCAGCTAAAGGCTTACAGGATAGATGTGGTGGCCATACCGAAGTGAAACATGGGGGACCGAAACAAAGGTTTGAATGTGAAATGTTAACCGAAGAAGACCGAAAACTGATTTTTGATTCTTATTGGGCACTGAGTTCTTGGGAAGCTCGTAAAGTATACGTCCGAAGTTTAGTAAGTGTATGTGCACCACTGCATCGACGTTCTTCAAGCGTAGATTCTAGGAAAGACAAAGCATTTAAATATTTCCTATCTTTGAAAGATAATGCTAAGAGAGTTCATGTTTGTAAGCAAATGTTTATGAAAACTTTGTGCATTGGCCAAAGACAACTGAGGGATTGGGTTGTTCCTAATAAAGATGCGACAGAAAGTTCTATTATATCTCAAAATGGTAATGAGTGTAATGCAAGGCCTCAAAATAATGCATCCGATTCAATTGGAGAATTTTTCGACAGTCTGCCGAAAGTTGAGTCCCATTATTGCAGATCATCTTCCTCAAAATTATATTTAGAACCAATCTGGAATAGTGTTCATGGTGATCTGTATGCTGAATATAAAAAGTTTTGTTCAAATAACAATAAGAGACGATATTGTGTTGCGACGTTCGAGAGGAAGTACCGCGAGCTTAATTTGTCTATTTTTAAACCCAGGAAAGACCAATGCAACAAGTGCTTAGCTTACAAGAATGGTAATATTAATGAAGATGAGTACAGGAGTCACTTGAAGAAAAAAGAAACAGCAAGACAAAGTAAAGATAATGACAAAACCAATTCTGAAGATAATGTATTAGTTTACACTATGGATGTCCAAGCGGTACTTCTATGCCCAAGAATCCAGGCATCAGCAGTTTACTATAAAACAAAACTCAAAGTTCATAATTACACACATTACAATTTAAAAACAAAAGAAGTAATTTGCTATCTATGGCACGAAGGAAGCGGTGGGTTAGACAGTGATGTCTTTACGTCTATTATGATGAAACACCTAAAGGCAGAACTAGAAAAGGCACCAAATACCAAAAAAATTATACTGTGGAGTGACGGGTGTGGTTACCAAAACCGATCCTTGAATTTGTCTAATGCTCTAATTGAATTATCAGTCGAAAAGAACATTCTCATCGAACAAAAATACCTCGAAGTTGGGCACACCCAGATGGAGGTCGACTCGATACATAGCAGCATCGAAAGAAAGTTGCCACCTCATCGAGATATTTTTATACCTGGAGACTACATCAATATAATAAAGAGCGCAAGAACCAAGCCTGAACCGTATAAAGTAGTTTTTCTAAGCTACAGTGATTTCAGCAAGTGTGAAGGTGGTAGATACACGAGCATTCGACCAGGAAACAAAAAGGGCGATCCACTTGTAGTCGACATTGTGAGCCTGCAATATAATCCAGATGGGATAATACGGTATAAGTTGGACTTTAATGACGACTTCAAAGAATTACCGCGACGCTCAAACAAAAACTACACACGCACTAATAATACTGCCCTTTATCAATCATTTCTCCCTATTGAGACTACAAAATTTATACATTTACAAGAATTAAAACCACTGATTCCTAAAGATTATCACCCTTTTTATGACTCCTTGGAACATAATTGCTCAGATCCTGATGCCTGTCCTCATAAACGAAATAATTAGTATGCAATGGTCCCATTACATCACCTTCTTCATTTTACCCTGCCATTTAAATAAAATTCGTGAATTTTAAAATAAGTTCAATTTAATTTTGTTATAAGATAACAACATTTAAGTTTGTCAAGAAATGGTCAATTTTGTTGAGTATTTTTCTTAACTATAATTATATATTATATTTTTGATTGTTCCTACTTTAATTATAAATAACTTGAATAAATACTATACCTGTTATTTGAAATTATCCGTGTATTATTTCATACAAATAAACTATCAATATGTTACATGTCACAACTTTTACTTTAATTGTAGTTACAATAGGTTCTATGTCAATTTTTTAACAAAATATAATTATTTATGGAAATTTCAAAATGCACATTTAGTAGAACACAATAGTTAGGAAACATTAATTAAAAAACATTTTGGTGACATAAAAGATTTTTTTCCATTATGCAATTTTTTTACTCTCCTGTAAACTTGTCATTTTTGACATAGAACTAATTGCAATATGAACGACGATATAAGCGAACAGTTATACGATACCGATAGTGATTAGGGTAATTAGCCCTACAATACAATAATAATATTATTTCATTATTAGACTCTGCTGGTGTTATCAATGGTTCTGTAGTGTAATTATAATTAAAATTATGATGATGTTGATTATTAAAATTTTCAAAATGCTGTTCCTATTAATGCCAAAAGTTATGTTTTGTTGTTTGTTTAGTACTTATAGTTTTATTTCATAAAAACATACACACACACCCCCACAGACGCACATAGTACACTGCACATATTTCACTATATTTGTATTTTTTTTTTAATTGTTAATTTTCACATGAAAAGTAAATAATTGTTATTATTTTAAAATTAAAATGTGTTCAATCATTGACATTATTTCTTTTATTTCTTTAATAAGTACTATTTTACATGAAGAACTATATTTCTTTATATTACAAGAACTATATTTTATAACTATATTAATCACGTCTAACGACCCCATATTTTTATGCCCTGCGATTGGGCAGTTATAAATGTATGCCCAAAATTTAGGTTTTTATCATATTTTCCTGCCTGGCAGAAACACATTGCCCATCTCTAGCTGTGACGTTTTATTATGATTTCATTCAAGCCTTGTGGTATTTTATTCTGAAGTTTGAATTACTTGTGTGTCGTGTATGAGTTTGTTTGTTGCGTTTAAAATTAAAATGAGTGATACTGTTGTACACAAAAGGGTGCCAAACTTTGCGTCTTCTGAGACAGAACTATTACCATAATTAGTGAAAAGATACGCTTATGTCTTAGAAAATAAAAGAACACACTTCGTCAACAACCAGTTGAAGGATGAAACTTGGGCTAAATTAGCCGAAGACTTCAACAGTACTTCTGGTATATACCAGAGCAACGCAAAGACGTTGCGGGCAAAATGTGAAAACATGAAAAAAGCTTTAAAACGAAAGTACGGCGATCACCGAAGAAGCTAATATCGCACAGGCGGTGGACCGCCTCAAGATATTTTAAACTTTTCACAGGAAGAGGAAAATATTATGGCAACTAGCAGACCCAAGTGTTGAGGGGTTACCTGCTCGCTTTGATTGTGATACGGTAAATATCAAGTATTATCTATTGTTATTTATATATTATACAGAATTCATTTTCAATATAAATGTTTTAAATTTCTTTCTTTGTTGTAGATACCTGAAAGTAAATCACAATTACCAGTGACGCTCTAGGCTAGCACCTCTGAGTGTACCATACAATCTGAAGATATTCATATATTGATGATTGCAATAAGGTGGGTTTAATAATTATTTTTGTAATTAAAATTACCCATATTTTAGTTCTGACTCTGTCTGTGAGCGTTACCATAGGTAGCTAGTTGTTTGTAAAATGTTTTTAATGTTAATTTTCTTATTGCTATAAATGGACGTGAAACCAAAGCAGAATTTGATAAAAGGTGCTGTTGCTACGCCTGAGCCTGAGGTGTATGTATGCAGTACGCCAAATCGATTCAATTTGAAAAAAAAAACAGGCAAAATCTCTTGTTCGTCGCAATCCAGAGTCCTTTGTGAACACAATGGAAAATTATAGTGACTTGTCAAAAAAGAAGCAATATTTAGTTGATGCACAAATAAGAAGTGTAGAGGAAAAGTCTCAACAAGAAAAGATCTGACAGCACGAACTGAGATGTGCTCATTTACAAGAAAAAATAAAACAAGATTCAAGAGAACACGAATTAAGGTGTGAATTAATGATGCTGGACATTATATTAAAAAACACGAAATTAATAAATTGAATTACCTTTTTTAAATTGTTTTATTTATAAAAATTACATGAACTTACAAGAATATTAATAGGTATTGAAAGAAACAATAGGTATGCATTCATTAGTTTAATGTAGGTATTAAATTAACTGTTAATTAACATTTGTCTTCTTAAATGGTTATTATTAGTATTTACACTTTCGTTATTAGTATTTACTATATAACTCGACAGATCTATCAAATCTTCAATATGGGCTTCTAAATTTGGAATTTGATCACCATTGTGTATGAATATAATTATGTAAAATTGCGCAAGCAACAATAATATCTTGGACCAGCTCTATATTTACTCTCATGCCTATAGATAACTCAGGAAAGCGTCTTTTCCATATTCCGAAGCACCTTTTAATACAATTTCTTGTGCGAATATGAGACTCGTGTCTTTCTGCTGAAGTCACAGGATTCTGTAGAGGTGTCAATAATTAGTTATTGAGTGGATATCTTGCAGTGTCACTCTCTCTGGCAGGGCCACCAACAGGGATTTTAATTTTGATAACACAAAAATTTAGTCGTTAAATATCAGAATTTGTCGTTCACTGGTTCAAAAGATATAAGGGCCGAAACTGCGTTAAGCGGACGCCCGCGCGGTTCTATACAAAAGTGCTCCGCGCGGGTCACCCGCAGCAGCACTTTTGTATAGAACCGCGCGGGCGTCCGCTTAACGCAGTTTCGGCCCTAAGGGTTTGTAGGTGGCCCTGCTGTTGAGAGTCTCCCCAGCAGAGCCAAATTTATATCTCAAAAACTAGGGCACCTAGCGAAGATCTGTTTTCTCCTATATTTAGTTGCCAATTTGTCCAAAGAATCATGCCCACTTTCCATACATTGATTGACCTGTCACTTGATTCGTTTTACAGGTCGCGTCTGCCTACAATTAGTGTTGTATAAAAACAATTATTGTTTATAATAACACAATAACTTATCATCTTTTCATTTAGAGGCCAGGGAAAAATGCTATTATGTAAATAAGTTTTTGAGGTTATAATAGCTGTCAGATAAGGTTTGATTGACAGCTGTTATAACCTCAAAAACTGTACGATAATTAAAATCAAATTGTTTCATCGCTGAGAGAGTTACTATCACTCAGAAATAAATCCCTCTTCAACGTAATATCATCACATCGGCGCGCGGTCGCAAACAGCAGTTATATTCTTGTAATATATCCCACCGATATTGAGTTTTGAAGACTTCACGTGTGATGTTATGCCATCTTTGCTTTCTATAACTACACTTTGTGCAAGTTAGAGCAATACAGGTATAGTTCATTGAAGTAGGTAGGTACCTGTCAAAATCTGACGTCGCCGTCGAAGCGGACCAGACTCCAGAAGTCGGCTTGACAGCGGTGTTTTTAGCCATCGAACTCTTTAAGTCTGATGGATAGACAAGGGGATAGAGTAAATAATAATACCAGCCTATTACTCTCCCACTTCTGGACTAACACCTCTTCTCATACCTGAGAGAAGGCCCGGGCATTAACATCAACGCTTGGTCAAGACGGGTTGATGATTTCTGACTTTTATTGATTATTTGTATAAGTTCAGGTTTCCTCACGATGTTTTCCTTCACTGATGTCCATGATAAACTTAGAAAGTAAGTACCTACCAGGTAAAGACACAAAGGTACTTGCCCGGATTTGAACTCACAGCCTTGTGCATGAGGGACGAGGTGTTAACCTCTGGGCCATAACGACATAAATGTATAGCTGCCCACCTATGTGTTTTTGGCGAGGACAGGGAAATTAAATAAAAAACAGGATTTGATTTATTATTGTATCAATGTCATGTCGTACAACCACTGCATCTAAAAATGCCGCTGGAGCCACAATGTTGGTTTCATGCCTGGCCCAACCTAAGTACCACACCAATGTCATGACATGCGCACAACAACCTACAGTGCGACGTCCTACAATGCAGTTGCAGCAATACTCAATAATGCCTTCTCGTCCATTAATACCATTTGCTATCAAAATATCCACATAGTACTGACGTCTTGAGATATGTCTTGATTTTATTTTCCCTTTTATAAGTGAATTTTCCCCACTGCCTAACTCGGGTATACGATTAGTGTCTACACAAACTTCTATTCTGTATCCGCCATGGAAACGTACGTATTCACCATAATATGAACGTGCTTGACGAATTTGGTACGTTCCCAAGGCGAATAATATTAATTCATTGAATTCTAGACGGGGGAACTCAATATTAGCATTATCTGCTGTAATGCTTTGAAAAAAGGATGCCCGGCGATTTAAATTATATTCTGTAACTATATTAGATAAGTTATTTTCCAGGGGCATCCTTTCATTTATTATATCCAGAATTTGAGCCGCATCAGCTCTATTGCGAAGGCGAACACCAAACTTATTTATTAAACTTGCAGCTATTTGGAAATAAGCCATCATATTTGGTACAGTTTTATTAAAATGGTCAAACCTTAATAATCTAAAATCTCTTTTAAAGTATCCGTTTACAACCTCCACCACCCATCTGCATATAGTTACACATCTACTTCTATTTGCTTGGGTGGTGGTTAACTGGTGTTCACCTTCTAAAACTGACTCTGGCATATATGCCTTATAATTACAATGCTCTAATAAGCTCATGCTATCTCTGAATCCCCTGTCTAAAATAAATATGTCATTATTTTGAAAGTACCGTCTCAGTGGGGAATTTTCATTGCTGAACAAAGAAGACATTATTTCTGCATCAAATGTGGTAGCTTTGTGTGGGCCAAAACAATCTAAAATGTAACCATCACAAGCTACTATTAAAAATGGCTTTAACAGATTTCTGTATTTGTGTAATGAATATGTGTCTTTTTGAAACATATAATTACTACTTTTATTTAAAAAAATGTATGTTCCATCACACATGACAATACATTGTTCGTTATTTTCATTATAAATTCCATTTGGGATCATGAGATTGTGTTCTATCAATTGTTCTCTCGTCAAATGGTTTATTCCAAGGTTACATGGAACAAAATCCTGTAGTAGTATCTCTCGTGCTGTTTGCATTAACCTCTCTAGTGTAGTGCGAGGAACTTCTAGTAAAGTGGATATTCTTAAGTCGGAATCGCCTGTCCGCATCTTTATCAATACAGCAGCTAGACCTAATATACCCCTGTGTTTTTCCAACAGTCGGGGAAGGTCTTCTAATAAATTAAGGTAGTTGGGTTTCGATAAGCCCATCCAAAATCCAAATAAATGGTCATCAATTTCTTGTACTGATTCTATACTTGAAAAATCGAGAAATTGCTTCTATTTTTGAACAAAGGAAAAAACATGCTCAACTTGTTCAACAGTGAAATTGCTCATGCTGATTTCACTGGCATACAGAGAATCCCAACTTTTTCCATGAAAATGGTCTGTGCATACCCTAGCCAGTTTGGGAATATAAAAATTGTAGTTGGACAAAATGGTAGCCCGCAGTGCATCTCATCATCAGACACAGTATGCAGATTCTCATTCTCACACCCATAAAATGCTGAATGAGATGCTGTATTGGGAGCACGTTTATAAATAAGTAATGTTATGTTATTTGATTGTTGATTTCTCACTGGTTGGGTTTGAGATTATTGCGAATGAACTTCTGGAACTGGAACTGATTCTACAGATGATTCCCTTTCATGCCCCTCATCTGTACTTGCAAGGAGCGGGGGAGGTTGTATATCTGGAACATGGACTGGATCAACATTCTGTTCCACTTCTTGTTCAATTGTTTCCCTTTGACTGTGTAAATCTCTTCTCTCATCCTGTTGCTGAGTTGAAAGAGCTCGTCTTTTAAATCGCAACCAACAGGCATGACATACACGATCAGATTGTGATATCTGTCAACAAAAAACAACATATTTGTAATAAAATGCAGTGACATACCAAGGTAAAAAGAAAAGTATCATATTCTCTAGTAACATCATAGCCTAGAATGTGGGTATTTGTATAAAAAATTGCATGCAATTTAAAATGAGTCAGAATATTTAAATACAAACCTGACGAGGAGCTACAGCAGTTCGAATTAAGTTGATCATCCTTAGTGTGAGGCTTGATGGGTTGTCTTTGAGAATGTAGTCACTTTGACGATTGAGCAATGATAGACCACAAACGGGGCATACTTGAGCATGACCACGGCGAGATGAACCAGCAGATGGATCACACTCATTGTTTCCATGAATCTGAGCATTAATTGTCTGCATGGATACATCAAAGCACGCTTCACAAATGTAATCTTCTTCTGTTATCTGAAAAACAAATCAATTATAAAATAAAATAAAAATAGTTTATTTCTCACCATTAAAAGTTACAATTATAGAAATAGGTACATAACAAGTATTTCAACATTTTGTGGGGATCACAATAAGTTGCACATAGTGTTGACCCTAGCCCCGGAACTAGGCGGAAATCTGTACCCTGTACCAGTATTATTTATTTTATATTTTTACATGTTTTGTTTTAAATAGCTGTCTAAAAAAACACTAGCTAAAACATGGGGAAAATCTACATGTAACCTATTTCTAGTAGTACTAGTTCTATTTTGCATGTAACTTGCTATACCACTTCTGAATATAAATTCTTTTTTATAAAACATTCGTTACACTAGCGTCTGTTGACTGGATACTAAATCATTAGTTAGGTACTTGATTGTTATATACTTACTATTACTGGAGATATCCAAGTGGTAATTAGCGAGATGACTCTGCTATCAAGCTGAAGGGCCCGATAACGCCGAAGCGTGTTAACACTTATGTTGCAGTTTATACAAAGCAATCTCGTAGAAGGCTCCATAACGCTTTCCAACAATAGCGATGTTTTATATACAAATCAAAAAGCACTAAATCGGTATCCGTATAACACAGGCCAAAGTAATAGTAAGCGGTAGGTATCGAAGTCCGTGGAAAATGCAAAAGCTGTAAGGTTATCAGAAAATACAAAATCGCACAGTACAATACGTACCAAGAGCAAACGAACGACTGCAAAACGTCAAACAAATGACAGCCTGTCATTCACATAACGTTGCGTTCGTTTTACGCGTAACCTGTTAACCCTTTAACGGTTATAAGGATCTAGATGAGATAGAAAGATTTGGTTTTCGGATTTGTGTTATTAAAATAAAAATTGATATATATTTATTTTTTTAACTTTTTTTTAAATTGGTGGTAAGAATATTCCCTCTACCTGTTTGAGAGTAATGAAATAGCGGTATGTTTTTTCAAGAAACGAAAAAAACAACATAAATCTTACATAATAACTTTATTAAAATCACACAATTGAATACCAATAAGAAAATAGAAACAAAAATAAAAGAAAATTATATTTGTTTATGAAAATTCGAAAAGCATGGTGTTATGCATAAAGGCACACCACATTTGCTACACTTGATCTTAGATCGCTTATCCTTTGCCTTAGTGCTGCAATATCGGCATCTTTGATACGACGGTATATCATTTGGCATGTGATCACCAATATTGGAAAAGCGAATTTCCGGTGCAACAATGTGAATTGCCTTTTGGTAATTTTCAGATACAGCAACAACGATGCTCGTATTGTTGCAGTAGATCGAAGGTCTGGTTCATCTAAATCCCCTAAAATTCGCTGTAATTTCGTGACATTGTACGGAACGTCATCCTCTTCTGATTCTTCGCCATCTTCAGACTCTTCCGGTTCTGACAAACCGAACATACCGTACAGCTCCTTCTCAATATCGTCATCTCCGAGTTTTTTCATTTTTTATGAATCTGCAAATAAAAAACAAAAGCCATGCAAAAACCACACCAAGCCCCGAGGAAAACCAATAATAAGACCACCAAAACCTTTATTCCTGAGTCGCAAAGCAATAAAAACAGTTATGGTAACTGTTTTTATTGCTTTACCACAATAAAGGAATATTTTCTGTTAGTAGAAAGCGGATACTTCACGGTTAGAGGGAATATTCTTCCCACCAACAAAAATCGACATAAATGAAAATTCGTGGCAGATACATAAAAAATACGTCTTACATCTATGAAATAACATTCAAAACTTACCTTTTTTCACCACTCTATTGCAAAGATATGTACCGAATTCTCTCGCAGTACAAAAAACCGCCAGTTTTGAACATTCACTTCAAGAACTTTGACAAAAAATGAATCTGTCAATGTCAAATAAAAACAAATTTTCAGGTCAAGACTGGACATGATTCTTTGTCACCAAGTTACAGATTTTGTCGAGTCTTAGTTTAGGACACAGAACATATATATACCCTAACGGGAAGAATGAAGACTTCATACAAAAAATATGCCAACAGCTTGCGACACTAGCATGAAACTACTTAGCGCGCCAGATTTTAAAACTGATAATAATTTAGGTAAAATGAATAATTTATTCTTCGTATCATGAAAACATAGTGAAATTCCAGTATTTAAATAGAATATTAACAGAATTTCGATTTGTTTTCATGATACATACATGTATGGAAAGGTATTTTAAATAAAACGAAGTTGTAAGCATTTTTTTAAATATTTATTTTTCTTTTCATTGCTTTTTTCGAAGCTTCGTCGGTAAATTCTCTATTTTTTTAAATACAGTGTCTTTTTATGCATATGCATATGAGTCATATAAAATCAAACCTGGCAATCTCCACTACGCCAAATGTTGGGGAAATGTAAAAATTTAATAAAAAAGTAGTACATGCAAATCTCTAATGTAGACTATTATTGACCATTATTTGTAAACATCTATTTGAAAATCCTGTCTAAAAATACATAAAATGTTTGGAGATTGCCGTCTTTGTTTTGCTTACAAGGACATTGCCTTTTCTGATCTGATTACCTTTGGAGAAAGCCGTCTTTGTAATGGCTAATTACCTACACTACATTGCCAACCAATTTTGATACTTTTAAGAGTGTGAAATAAAAAATACGTAGTTTAGAGTTTGAAATGATTTATTTTATTTAAACAAAAGCTGACTTATATTCTCAGATTATGGTCTTCTTCTTGGGGTTCACAAACAATGTCTTGCGGTGAACTTTCTGAATCTTCAGAGTTTTGAGCAAATACGGTTTTATAAAAAAACAGTCCTTCCACTTTTTGCCATTCGTCACCATAATGGGTATTGAGAAGTTTTTTGACGTCATTAATTTTATTTATGTTAGTTTTTATCCGACTCTTAGCAATGACATTTGGGTTTATATCTTTCGCCAGCTTGTTTTTTCGAGTGACCTTTTTATACACTCCTTCACTAATTCTATAATTCACGTCCCCTTTAATAATAACGTTTCCTTCATTTTTGGACCGCGCGATATAAAATCGTTTGCATTTTTTAAATTGAAAATACCAAGTTCCTACATCTTTCATAATAGAAGACATAGCGCTTTTAAAGTCATATACTTGACATTCAGCACTTCCCATTCTGACAACTGTACTTCGCTGGCTTATAATTTCTAAGTACTCTTCAGGTCGCACTATAGTTTCTCGTTTACGAACTTCTTTCTCTATTTGGGCAAAGACTCGATCTGGAGGTATGAAAGAATGTCCTACAATAGGAAACACCAGTTCCAGAGTTATAACATTGCTAGGTGCAGATTCTGCCAACCACTTGGAGCACATTGCTAACATAATTGAATTTTTATTCTGCCCTCCGCATCCATCTGCTATTAATCTCACGGTTTCAACTCCAGTTAAGTCAATGTTCATAAGTCTATGATACACTATTGATGCTATCTCATTTGCCCCTTTGTTAAACTCGTTTTCCGTCCAGCAGTATGCAAAAACATTTTTCTGTGTAAGTTGGGACTTAGAGCTCCCTTCAACGACTGTACAATTATACAAATATATCTGGCGTGAGTAATAAGTGCTCTGGTCGGGTATCTTAGGTAACGGCATATTTTTCTCGCAATAAAACGACAGAGTTTTTAAATCTGGTCTTTCCTCTTTTACCAATGAAAAAAATGCTTTTGCCTTGAGGCTGTGTACTCTTTTTTCAGTTATAAGTGACTGCAGCTTTCTTGGATCTGTTTCTAATTTAATTTTTTCGAGAAGCTGTAGGCATGTTGAACAGACATCTGTTCTAGGACTGCCAAATCCAAGCGAATAGTTTCTATTGAAAATTCTTCTAAAAAACCCACTTTTAACTTTTAAACCTTCCTCTGTCTGTTGGGCATTGTATTGTTTAAACATTTTGTTTATGCTTAGTTCAGCTGCCAGGTAATGTCTTTGAGATTTCCCGCGGCAATAATGTGCTTCATCTACATGGAATAGGTTTATAAAAGCCATAACTGCTTCTTTTTTACGTTTAAATAAGTGCGATTTGTGATCTCCGCCTCTTTTTTCCTTTACTGGTTCTCCTGTTTCTAAAAACTTCCTCATAACATACTGAATTCTATGTTTACTTATGTCTAGTATCTGCAAAAAGGCTTTTTGACATACCCGTACATGAGTCTTCTTTGATTTACTGTAGATCTTAAATTTTGTTTGAATTTTTTTTTCCGTGTGTTTCTTATTTTTTGGTCTTTTTCTTTTAGTGGGTTCTGCATGGCAGCACTTAAGTAAGAATGCATCTTGAGTTTCCTTGTCTTTATATTTATAAAATGATCCATGAAAAGCTTGCAAATCATGCATTGTCAATGTGTCGCACTGATATGCATTCTTATTATGTTTACGTAGCGGTTTAATCGGTAACCTCTGAGGAGAGTATCTGAAACAAAATTAAATGAGAATCCTTGAAAATTCACTTTAAAACAAACACATTTGAAAATAATGTAAAACAAGACAAAGGAAATTAGTTTAATAAAACGATAACAACTCCAAGCATAGACTCATTTAAAAATAAAACTAGATCGCGTGATAGATATACTACATGGACAATAGGGAAAATGTATTTAATTTTTTCTTCACTTTAACCTATAAGATAGTAGTTAGTACTTTAAAAAAAATATAATTGTTTTTCAAATAAAGTATTACGTTGACACATAGATTATGACAATCATCACTACCGGCATAATCGAAAAAATGTGTTTTAACTTTCGTTTTAACAAAATGACGTAACTTAAAATAATCAATTGCAAAATAGATGATGAGTTAAAACTCAAACATGTGCATCACATTCTTTCTGTGGACCAGTATAACTAGGGTTACCACCTTTTTTTTGAAGAAAAATATTATTTTTCTCCAAAAAAATAGTACTTTTGTAAATTTTAGGTAAAAAATATAGTACACATTTATTTTTAATCATTATTTATTTTTAACCGACTTCTTCCATTTGTATTTGTCATTACTCTGCGCTTTGGCCATCAACATTTTATTATTTTAAAAATAATTATAGGAATCTAAGCAATTAAGATCTATATTAAAATAAATTAACAATTCATTTTTAATTAGATTAAATAGATGCTCTATTTCTTTCTTCTCTCCATTTCATATTCATGACGGAAAAAATTCTTTCCGTAAAAGCGGAAGTTGCAGGAATGGAAAGAAGAAAGCCAATGATTTTTAACATATTTGTTAAATTTGTATCTGTGCTTTTGAAAAGCATTTGCCATTTTTCAGCAGTGTTTTTAGATTGAAATAACTGTTCTTTGCTTACCTTTGAGAACATTTCATTTACCATAATTATTTCTGAATACAAATTATCGACATTGATGTTTAATTTATTGACTAAATTTAAAGAATCCAGTACAGTCTCGAGTTGTTTAAATTCAATTTTCATATTTAAATTCAGATATTGACATTGGTTAAGCCAATTATTTGGGTTAAAATCAAACCATTTATTTAAATAAATTAAACTTTTCTGAAGAAATAACAATAGGTTCCTATTAATCCTACTTGAGAGCTCAGGAGATTTTTCTTCGATTTTATGAATTTTTTTGTTTGTGTCATACCCAAAGAAGTTATCTATTTTGCGCTGCTCTAATTCATTCTTTAAATTTTTCATAATATTGTAGACATCAAGAATAGTTATATTATTTCCTTCTAGAAACTTCACAGTTTTGTTAAAGACAGTTAAGATATGACTGACAAAATGAAAATAAACTTCAATGATAGTTTGCCCTTCTGTTTCGTTTAACAATAGAATATTTTGCAAGATTGATGGGCAATCATCCTGTAAATTAACAAAATAGTTCCTGATAGGTAATTGAGCAAAATATTATCAACACAAGATAATAGAGATAGCCATCTTGTGCCTACATGCCTTTTTAGTTCATGCCATTCCCCATTCACACTTGCTACAATTTTTTTTAATTCCTCCCGCCGCACCGCTGAAGATGAAAAATGACTATAAATTTTGAGAATCATTTTCTATATCATGGTTTAAACAATTCATAGCAAACTTCACAGTGTTATGCACAATATGTGCATGACAATTGCCTTTTATAATATCCGGAACAACTGCTTTCATATTAGTGAATAAGGAATGGTGGATTCCAAAATTGGCATTACAATTATCTGCACTTAATGCTGATATTTTGTCTAAAGCAATGTTATGCTCAGTTAAGGAATTTTTGATTGCTTGAAACATTCCATCAGCTGATTCATCTGGGTTTTCATAAAAGTCTAATAACTTATTATTAATACCATTATCAACAGTAAAATACTGAACAACTAATGGAAAGAGTTTGATATTTTTTCTATTTGAAGCATCACTTTGTATACAATAGAAAATATCTTTATTTAAATCATCTGTAACAATTTGCAAGGATTGTGGTCCCAACACTTCTGTTACAAGAGCTTCCATTTTAGTTCGTCCCAAGCCAATATTAAGAGCAGTTTTAGAGTCTGCATATATAATCTTATCTAGTTTAACACCACAATCCATGCTATTGTAAGACATGTTATGTCATGTTATGTTTTATCTTTAAATGTTAGTGCTAGCTCTGCAGAAATTATTGTATCGCTAGAATTAGCCGAGGATGTAGAAGAAGATGGAACAGAAGCAGAGGACGTTCCTAGAAACCTTTGCAAAGCAGAAGCATTCTTTTTCATTTCACTTTTATTTTTGTGCTGTTTGGTTTCGCTATGTTGTTTCACCTGCAACAATCAACAAACAACATGCTGCATGCTACAATAATTAACTTCACCATACCGTTACTGAACAGTAAATTAGGTATCCATGCTAGACAGAAAAGTACCCACCCTATTACAAAAACCTATTACCTAACCCAATCAAGCATGCATCAAGCACACACACACACTCATAAGAATGTCCACAACAAACATTAAAACCAATTAACACTCACCTGACCAATCCCACTACCGGCAATCGAAAAAGAAATCCCGCATAAAGTACACTTTGCTCCATATTTGTTATTTACATCTTCTTTGCACCATTGGTAATCGCACTCCCATTCGATCTTATATTTTTGAAGCCTTTTTTCTTTTCTTTGCTTCTTTTTGGGAGGCGTGCAAGAACCATCATCACTTTCCATTTTTATATTTTAGTATAACAGCAGAAATTAAAAATCTCAAAATCGGGCGGCATAAATTGACAATGACATTGAGAGTTTGACAGCCAGAAAGTTGACGTTTAGTTGCCGTGAGTTCGTTTCGTTCTGAAATTCCCCATGCTGCGCTACGGGTGCATTCCATTCCAATCACATTTAAATAAAAAAAGCGCAACAGTTGAATAGCGATGAAAATATAGTATTTTTCGTACTATATTATTTTTCTATAATATATAGTACAATTGACTGAAATATAGTACGATACTATATAATATAGTACGGGTGGCAACCCTAATTACGAGCCAGATTCTGATAAATTTCGGATCAAGAACCGAGTATTTTTGCTGATGACGATGTCAATGATCCTGATTTTGATCCAGGTGAGATTTCCCGTTCAAACATTGTAACCGAGAACTTTGGTAGAGACTCGCCAGCTGATAATTCATCCGATATCGTCATAAATTCACCTCGGCCAGAAACTAGCAGGACTGCTGCAGCCTAATTGCGTAACATATTTTATTTCTGATATCAATTCCGAAACGATGACAACTTCGATCTGGATCGTTTGCCTTATTTGGAATTGCGTAATACATTTAGGGTCATGTATTGTACCTATGGACGCTTTTACCTTTGGACATTGATTGTAATGAAAAAACTGGCAGCTTTAAAAATATAATATTGCAACTCTGTGCTGGCATTTTTATTTTCTAGCAACACTAGTGAGTGGCGTGACGCTTTTGGTGTTGTGTGCAGTGTGAGACCATTTTGAAGATTATTGTGTTGAAAAGTAAGTTTTTGCAGGATCTTTCTGACTTTTTACTTAAATAATGATGGATATATTTTACAATTTGATATCGTTCATTTATCTGTAGCTAGTTTTAGTTTACAAATCAAAAAGGAAAGAAAACAGCTTCTAACCTAAAAAGCAAAACAATAACGTTTTTTTTAAATGTTGCATTGGTTGTACCTTTGGACATGTCTTTGTTTGTACCTGTGGACACGTCCAAAGGTACAAACAATGTTTTTACCTATGGACACTGCTGAATGACATCTCGTTTATGTTGTCCATAGTGCCAAGGAGTAAAGCTGGTGTGAAGAGAGGTGCAGTAAGTCCGGAGAGGTTAAAACTGGCAATAGATTCATTAAAAAATGGAGGGAAAATAAGAACTGCTGCGAGAGAATTTGGGTTGAAAAAATCAACTTTACATAAATATGTCAAAACTATTCGCAGCAGTATTACACCAGATTTAATTTCTTTTACGCCGAACTACGCAGTAAAAAAGGTATTTTCTGACGAGGAAGAAAAGCTTTTATTAGAATATTTAATAAAAGCGGCCAAAATGAATTACGGACTATCTACAAGACAAACATGTACTTTAGCCTATCAGTTTGCCGTTGCAAGAAAACTGACTAACATTCCCGAGGCCTGGGTAAGAGATGGAATGGCCGGTCGCCAATGGTTATACAGATATCGCAGCAAATATACGGAACTGTCATTGCGCAAACCAGAAGCAACTAGTATAGCGAGAGCAATGTGCTTTAATAAAGTTCATGTTCAGAAGTTTTATGATAACTTAAAAGAACTGTATCAACGCAGCGAATTTGCTCCACAAAACATTTTTAACCTGGACGAAACTGGATGTTCCACAGTGCATAAGCCTGAGAAAGTTTTAGCGCCAAAATCCTTAAAATTGCTAGGTAAAATGACATCAGGGGAACGAGGCGAAAATGTTACTATGATTGGTTGTATAAACGCCGCAGGAAACTCTATACCACCAATGATTATATTCCCAAGAGTTCATTTTAAGGATAATATGATGAAAAATGCACCTCCTGGATCTATTGGCGAAGCAAATCGTTCAGGCTGGTCTACGGAGCCTATTTTCCGGAAATATTTAGACCATTTTATCCATTGCGTGAAACCGTCACTTGAACAACCAGTGGTTCTTATTTTAGACAATCACGAGACCCACATATCATATGAAATTATCGTAAAGGCCAAAGAAAACGGGATTCATATGTTGACATTACCTCCACACACGTCTCATAAATTACAGCCACTAGATAAGACCGTTTTTGGCCCTTTTAAAACTGCTTATAACAAAGCGGCTGATCTGCATATGGTTAACCATCCTGGTGTGCCAATAACAATTTATGATTCAGCGGAATTGATCAGCAAGGCGTATGCAGCATCCTTTACACCTAAAAATATTATAAACGGATTCGTATCAACCGGGATTTATCCATTCAATGACGATCTGTTTTCGGAGGATGATTTTGCACCATCGTCAGTCACCGAGCGTCCAGAACCACCAAATATAATCACAGATGATAGAAATCTTGAACAAATAGATAGTTTTGAAATACAACCAACTAGTTCTGATATTCACCTCATCCATAAAGCTTTGATTCATCCTGAAAATCAGCCATCCACTTCTCAAGCATTTGAATCAAACACAGAAGAAAATATTGCATGCAAGAACTCAATTACTCCAGAAATGATTCGACCATTTCCAAAATTAATAAGAAAAGAAAGTAAAAGAGGTAGAAAGAAAGGAAGTTCCCGTATTTTAACCCATACACCAGAAAAGGAGGCTCTTTTGCAACAAATGTTAGAAAAGGCAAACAAGGAGAAAGGGAAAGGAAAAGGAAAAGGAAAAAGTACGACTAAGCCCAAGCTAAATTTTGATGCTCCTAAAGGTCCGGCAATTGGTGTTCCTGCTGAAAAGCGGATTGTAGTTTTAAGTCAGAGAATTTTTGTAACTTGCCAATCTTGTAATAGAACCGATTTGAAAGAAAATGTGCTTCAGTGCAGTTCATGCAAATTTTACTACCACAAAAAGTGTTGTCCCAAAAAGTTTCTAGAGCATATTCCAGATAAAGAGGATTCTGAACTGTTTATGTGTTCGGACTGTTTTTCATTAGATGATAGTGATAATGACCTTTCTGCTGAAGATTTATTTGATATGGTTCGTGCATCCAAATAAAACTCGCAAAATACGCTGATCTCATTAAGGTATACCTGTCTAACTGAAATGTTCCTACTTGATACTTAAGATTATATTATGAAGAATTTATTTGTTTACTCAATAAGAGCTTTACGGTCGTTAATTCTACGTGTTATGTTAATTATAAGCGATTAATTGTGATGATTATAGACTGATTTAAATTAATAATGTTCCGTTTTATTTTGTCCAAAGGTACACACAGGGCTGTCCAAAGGTACAAACATGTAACGTACCTTTGGACAAAACTGCAAATTTAAATAATTATTTTATATTAAATAAAAGGTTAACATTAGAGCTAGTACAAAAAATACAGTAACTTTAGATCGTATAGCGTACAAAATAAAGTCATTTTCATATACCTTGAATATATACAGAGAGAGTTTGTTCGAAAGTTCAGGTAGTCTGAAATGTCCATAGGTACAATACATGACCCTACCGATCATCTGAGTAGGATTGACTAGGGATGTTCGAAACAATAGTCCATATCTGCATCGTTGAAGCGTTTTGTTTCATCATATTATTATAGGCATGATTTGTTTCCGAATTAATGTGATATAATTTAATTTTGTTTTCATTATAATTGATGGTCTACTAGTGCATAAAAATAAAAATGTACACTGATTGCTGAAAAATTAAAAACCATTTTTTTAAACTCTTTCTACCAAAAACTACCATAATTGAAATACGAAACAAAACGTTTTACTTTTTGTGTTTTTGTTATCTGTGGCCAATGAAAAAATCGTAGAAAAGCAGTGTTGTCAACATAGTAGGATTTCCACTAAACCTGGGGGTTTGGACACCCCTAAAAAATATCCCACGGAAACATACTTCAGGGATAAAAAAATCAGGCGTTTAGCCGTTATGTATCTAACAAACATCCAAATATCTTCACGAAATATTTTGTGATATTACAGTAGGTAGGAACTAGGAGTATGTGAAAAAACCGGCTAAGGGCGTGTTGGACCACGCGATTCAGCAACCGTTCTCCTAAGACCGATTCGCCATTGGACTGTTCGTCGACAGGATGATTCATTTATTTCCGTTTCCCCAGCAGGGTTTTTCACCTATGGACATTTCGCCGACAGAACCTTTCATATGCGTCACTTTCGACGACAGCCCTTTCCAGCTACTAAATGTTTCACCGACACGACGATACACCTATAACTCTTTTAACTACAGACCTTTCCATCTACGACGAAGAATTCGCCGTCAATCTTAAGATAAACAATATTACAAAAAATGCACATATCTATCTACAGCTTACTGTGTCTTTACTAAGAGATCAGGGCCAGCAACTTGCCCTAGAGAATTTATACTTACTCAAAAAACTTAATATTAAAAAAAAATTGTCCTACCTATAAAAAAGGATTACCTAGGTACTTATTTATGTAGTTTTAATTACTTACATCCTATTCTATTAAATAAAAATAAAACAATAAAATTATCGTAGATAATAATACTTTTTGCTTAATAATGACTAAGGAGTTTCTTTATGACAGTTACGGATGTCAATTTATTAGAAAAAAGTAGAGATTTTAACTTGTTTCTGGGTGTAGTGCGTCTTCGTCTTATCTAAATTAACTATTTAATGAATTACAATGAGTGACTGTGAACTTGTGAAGTCTAAACGTGGTAAAGACATTTTATTCCATGAAGGTTACTGCTATCATCTAAATAATAGGCGTGATGCGAAGTTTTACTGGCGATGTTCGCGAAAAGATTCGGCTCGGTGTAACGTGTTTATAACAACTCTGTTCACGGCAGATAACATTCATATTGTGATGTCACAAAATCATAAACATGCACATTTGCCAGATCATGAAAAACGGATAGAATTCAGACTGAAGGAAAATTTAAAAGAAAAGGCCAACAGCTCGATGGATACACCTGCACAAATCATTCAGCGGTGCATCCAAGTTGGGTCCATATTGGCTCACCTAAAGTTCTTTACCCGAAATTGTTCTTCCTAATGATTTGTAATCCGAATGATCACTATTCCTAAAATTTTTCATCCTAAAGTTTTCATTCATACTATTTGTAGTGCTACCGGCGATGTTCATAACACTCATGTTTCCGAAAATTGTAATTAATAATATCATTAATGCAAATATATTTAAACTCCTACTGTTTTTTATCATAACGCTTTTATCCCTAAACATAATTACCATAATATTTTCACTCATACTCAGAAAGAAACATTTACCAAGTGTAATAAAAAATATATGTGGGTAGAAGATGATATTTATAGTTTTAATTTGAGGGTATGATTATTATTTGGGGGTCTATACATAAAGTACTGAGTTGTGTCTAGTAAATTTCGCGACCAATTTCGAGGTAGCGCTCGCCGGCCGCTGCCGCGGCACCGCTCGCTACGCTCGCTCGGCTCGCGCGCATTTGGTCACAGTTCTAACCTAACCTAACCTATATAATACTGATGACCTATATTATAACCTATATAAAACCTATGAATAAAAAGAAATCTAAACAAAAAAGATATGACTTTGAATAATAGTGTAAAAGATGGTTATGTTGAGAAAATATAGGAAAACAAATAAAAGTATAATAGATGTTTATTGCTACTGACATTATGAAGTTTAATGCTTCGGAATTATGAACATTAGAGACAGAGTAGTTAGGAATTGTGATTGTTAGGATGAAAAATGTTAGGAAGAACATTTTCGGATTTCCAATTATCGGAGTTGAAAATTTAGGTGAACTTTGGCGCACCCATCCAAGTTGTACCCAGTACTTCTTCTCTTCATATGCCTAATAAGGATGCGATGAGGAAGATGATACAACGAGAACGGAATAAAAATTTACCAAATATTCCAAAAGATATCCGGCAAGTTGAGATTCCCGAAGAATATAGTATGATTAATGGTGAACCATTTCTCATGGGGCATTTTATTGAACATGCTCAATGTATTATCGTTTTTTGCACGAGAGAAAATTTAAAATTGCTGAGTGAGGCAAGTTTTTGGCTAATGGATGGGACATTTGACAGCTGCCCTCTCCCATTTTGTCAAATTTATACGATACATGCCATAGTTGGAGCATCGGAAGGGACAAACAAAATAGCTCCCCTAGCATATGATTTGCTCTCGCATAAATCAGAAAGATGTTACACGATTTTCCTAGAAATTTTAAAATGTTAAGCTTCAAATAAGTTGAAAGTGCAACTGAACCCTGAAATCATCTTAACTGATTTTGAACTTGCGGCAATGAATGCCATCAAAAATGTTTTCCCGCGATGTTTAAATAAACTATGTTTTTTTTCATTTACAACAAAGTATATATCGGCACATTCAATCAGCTGGTCTCGCATCCCGCTATAACAATGATCCAGTGTTTGCTCATAACATGCGACACATCGGCGCACTGGCGTTTTTAGAGCCAACAGAAATCAGTGATGCATTCAATATAATAAAAACCGACATAATTCCCGAGGAAGCAAACAACGTAATTAAGTGGTTCGATGAATATTATGTTAATGGATCAACAATAATCACAAAATCTGTTAGCTGTAAAATGACAGTGAAACAACGTCAACCTCGTTTCCCACCTCGCATGTGGTCAGTAAATGACAGTCTTATAAAACATGTGCCGTTAACGCAAAATGCCCTTGAATCATGGCACAACCGCTGGAACTCATTATTGAGTCGCCGAAAATGGAATATATTTTTAACTATTAATCTACACTAATATTATAAAGAGGAAAACTTTGTTTGTTTGGTTGTAATGAATAGGCTCAAAACCTACTGGACCGATTTTAAAAATTCTTTCACCATTCGAAAGCTACATTATCCACGAGTAACATAGGCTATATTTTATTTTGGAAAAAAATAGGGTTCCGTAAGATATTTGGGTTTTTCGGACACAAGGTGTAAAAAATCAACCAGAAAAGTTACTTATTTTGCGTACGCTGCCTAAACTATAAAAGACAGAACCATAAAATATTCTAATTAATTGTAGATCTTATAAATATCTACAAAAAAGTCCGCGACACACTATACCTATCTATGTCGAGTGAGGCACAACAACCGTTTTTTTTATTTAAAAATCTTGAATTTTTTTTTTACTACATTTAAACGCGTTTATTTTACTCATGCTATTAATCCTTATCAAAATAAATTATTTCATCACTAAGTACAGTTTATGTAGACAATATTTGGTCTTTGAATGATTAAAATTGGACGTTTGGTTTTGAAGTTATGGCGAAATTAAAATATTACGATGTTTGCTGCACGGCCCGTTGCGAAGTGGGCGTCACCAAGGCGGGGGAGCGCGTGCGGGAGGGGAGTTTAGATCTATGAGTAAGGGTCACCGCACACGGACCACTGGCCACAACCACAAACGCCGCCACGAGAAGCTAGATTTGTATTCAAGTGGCGGCCACCAGCGTCAACCGTGTGCGGCGAGTCCATATAAAATGTATGAAAACTACAGGAAATATGCCGGTGGCGGTGTTTTGTGGTTGTGGCCCGGTGGCCCGTGTGCGGCGACACTAAGGTACCCGCGCGGCTCAGTCGCGAGGTCGGCTCCCTACGCAGCGGTCGTGCGCGAAGTCTAATAATTTTCGTGCGGTTTTTTTAAGATTTCGTTCTTAAAACTACACCTACGCAAAAGTTCTTCTCAGAGCTAAACAACAGTTCTTTTCAGGGCTAACCAACAGTTCTTTTCAGGGCTAACCAACAGTTCTTTTCAGGGCTAAACAACAGTTCTTTTCAGAGCTAGAATATTACACGCTATTAACATTTTCTTAAACATTTGAAAATGCCTAAGAGAGTCAGGTCTCAACTTTCTAAACATAGTTCTCAAGCACGGGCAGCAAGAATACGTCGTATGGGAGAATCTTCACCTGAACGTTCACCACGCCTTGCTGAACAAAATCAGAGAAACTCTCAGGTACGCGCACGAGAGTCGAGTGTCGAACGTTCGCAAGGCCTTGCACAAAAAGACCGGTAACAGTTTCACTGTTAATGAAATGAATTTCAATAGTTTCTACGATTTAAAGTTACTTTCTAACGATATTAACTTGAACACTGGCAAGAATATTGATGGCGAAACAATCAGAATTTCTGATGTCAAAGTCGTGAAATTCATTAAAGATTCTGATACCTATTTGTACAAAACCACGTATAAAACTGAAAATTTGGACACAGCTAAAATTAAAATTAGTCGTGCAGGCAAAAAAAATATCGCAGATATTAATTTGAGTGCGGCTTATAGCTCTAAGTTGCCAATTGCGAACAATAAAAAGCAAGATATTCGACAACTAATAACTGCTAATATAGTTCCAAAATATTATGAAAACACGATTAACAGTTTATTCGATTAATTATTCACAAAACCTTAAATTAAATTAAAATAAAAACTAGTAAGATAAAATACATATAAACCTTTGTAATAGTTCGTTTTTTACTGGATCTTTGCCATTTTTTGATATTTTTTTGATTTTATATAGTAATTAACAATGAATAATAAGAGCATTGTTATATTTTTTACTACTGATTGCTTCTTAATATCGTTTGCTGTCTGCTATAATGACAACAAAAAGTAAAGCGATTATGTTGTACCTTTTTTGATGAAAATATTTCACAAACTTTCGCTTTATAATATTAGTGTGATGTGAATTTTCCAAGAATTTTTACGTTTATAAGTTTGAAGATTATTATGAAACCATAAGACTTATTATAAGACTGTTCGTAAGTTCCTAAGTTTAAAAGACTGAGTATTATGTAAGTCTGCTTTTCCTAGAATTTGATTACAACTCGTTGTAGTTATAAGAATTTATTTGTTTTGAGTTACCTTTTTGTTGGTAATAGTTGATTTTTCGAGAAGAAAATATACGATTATGTTGATTAAGACACATTATTTCATTTAAAACCTTATCTTAAATAATATGGCTTAAGTTTTAAAACTAATTAATTCCTGGTGCAACAAAGTCACAATTCAGGACACTTTTTTTATTTTGTCTTTTATTAGGATTTTTTGATAATTCAATATAAGATTTTTAATGTAAAACTATAGCAAACAGAATAAACTATTAATTTTATAAAGATTTCAAACCTACTATAAATAGTAATCCAGAAATGAGGAAATAAATGCGAAAAAAAACTTTAAAGTCCTCTCCTGTAAAATAAAAAAATGAGCTGTTGTGACTTTGTTGCACCGAAGGTGCGTATGTCGCAGGGATATGAGGAAAACAGGGAATCGATCAAATCTCTAAGCGATTTGATCAAATCACGGAGGATTTTAAAATAATAACACGTTTTTATCATTTCCCTAAGCAAATCTGGTGATTTGACAAATCCCAATAAAGAAATCTAGTGATTTGAACAAATCTCAAAATTGGTTCAGTGAAAAGATAATAAAACATGTCCAGTTCTTGTTTACGTCGCGCTCGCGCTTGCTTGTCAGTTACCGCGCCCCCTGCTCCACCCCGCACTCACCCGCGGCCGCCCGCACGTGGTCTTAGTTGGTTCTAAATACTATGGGAGACGGACGCACGCACTTTTGAGTATAATTTTACGAAAATTATAGAGAATGGCTTTGAATACGGAACAAAATCAGCCTCGTACTGAGTTTGTGTGTGAGGAACAGTTTAATGAAGCTATTAAGACGATTGTAGAGGGGCGGCATGATAAGGAAAAACCGTTATGGACTCAAGAGAGGGTAGAAGAAGCGATTACAGCGATTGAACAATTTAAATCAGCTCCAGTACTGAATCTTAAGAGAACAAACAAGCAATATTATTACGGTAACAAATATGATGTAATGGAGGTAGGTACAACCAAGTTTTTGATATTAAAAAGAAAGTTTCCTTCTGACTCAGTGGTTAAGATAGTGACTCCAAATGAATTTTATGCCATACTTTATGAAACCCATCAAGCGACGGGCCACGGTGGCAGAGATAAAATGCTGTACTATTTGAAATCCAGATATTTAATTCCCACTTCTGTTGTATTAGAATTTTTGAAACTCTGTACGGTATGTCAATCTAAAAAGAAATTCCCAAGAAAAGGTATTGTTGTTTGCCCGATTGTGTCTAATGATTTAACCATCACGGCCAGGTTGATTTGATTGACCTACAGTCAACCCCCGACAGGAATTATAAATGGCTATTACATTATCAAGATCACGCAACAAAATTCAGTTTTTTGCGACCATTGATTTCAAAAAGAGCAGCTGAAGTAGCAATGGAACTTTTAAAAAAAATCCTGGAAGTCGGTTGTCCCCATATACTACAAAGTGACAATGGCCGTGAGTTTACTGCTGCAATCATTCAAGAATTAACTGCCATGTGGCCAACATGCAAAATTATTAATGGTAGGCCTAGACATCTAGCGAGTCAAGCGTCAGTTGAGCGTGCAAACCAAGATGTCGAAGCGATGTTACGGGCTTGGTTAATTGACAATGACAGTAAAAATTGGGCAATCGGCTGTTATTTTGTTCAATTTCAAAAGAATTCCTCCTTTCATCGTACCATTAAGCGTTCACCTTACAAGGCGTTATTTGGAACAGAACCAAAAACAGGACTCCGATCTACTCATATTTCAACAGAATTACTTGACAAGTTAGTTACTGAAGAGGATCTGGATCAGCTTCTTAAACAGAAAAACGTATTAGCTACTGAATCAATTGATAACAACGCCACAACTTCTGAGGAACAACTAACTATTGCATCAAATGAAGATAACACTTCGACTTCACCTATTTTAACACATGAATTATTAGCTGAACGTGAATCGGTTGTGAGAGTACAGGAAATGATTTGTATTGTTTGTGGACAAGAATCTACAGGAGCTCATTCATGTGACATTTGCGGAAATTCCGTCCATGCAATATGTGGCATTACGACAAGCGAAGAAGGATATGGGTCGGGAGTTTTATGCTTATTATGCCAAAAAGAAGAGAAAATTAAAAAGCAAAGGGAAGATGCTTCACAAAATTTTAAAAGATCTGCTGATAAAATGAAAGAAACTTGTTCGAAAAAATTCAAGGATGTATTAGTTGGTTCCACCGTTTTGGTTGATGTACCAAAAGTAGACAGAGGTCCACTAGATGCAAATAGTATTACAGGGATTGTATTAGATACGAAAAACAATTTATTTCAAATCGGTTCTTCAGTTGGTATCATAAGAGATTGGCTTCCAAGAAACGCTCTTCAATTATCTACAGTTACATTAACCGATTCGGTTCCATCCACAACGCTGAGTTTGCGTGAAATTGCAGGAAAATTATCTTTATTTGGAGGACAAGGATTCAAGCAGTGTTCTTGTCAAGAGTCCAAAGTACGATGCAAAACGAACAAAATATGTGCCTGTAAGAAAAATAATGTTCTGTGTAATTCACGTTGCCACAAATCTGCTACGTGTTTTAATAAGTGAATATTACAAATAGGCATATCATACGTTACGTTTTTCTATTTTTTAATACATTTTTGTTTCTCTTTTTCAAATAATTATGTTCTAGTTGTGATTTTTCAGAGCTATATTACATTTTGTGTGCGAAGCCGGGGTGGGTTGCTAGTACAAAATAAACCTTTAAATTACCACAGAAAAGTTATTTTTGTCATTTCACTGAACCAATTTTGAGATTTGTTCAAATCACTAGATTTCTTTATTGGGATTTGTCAAATCACCAGATTTGCTTAGGGAAATGATAAAAACGTGTTATTATTTTAACATCCTCCGTGATTTTATCAAATCGCTTAGAGATTCCCTGTTTTCCTCATATCCCTGCGACATATATGTTATGCATTGTTTTGCCTTGAATTTTGTTGTTGTTTTATATTTTTCTACATAGAGAATTATATTTACTATTCTCATATGGAAATAATGGGCCTATGATAAATAGTTTTGGAACATTTTTCTTGTCTGACTGTCTGAAAGACGTTTGGAAAATTCTCTGGTTTTAAGACATGGAAGACAGAGCCCTAGGGCTTGTCTTTGGTTTGTACGGGCTGCACTAAGACGTAGGTTGTTTTGATGAATAGCTAAAAGTAACAAAGTCAATAACATAACTACAAGTAAGTAAACCAATATAAATAAGAATAACGTGTGTAGGACTGTGCCTTCGTATATAACTCCATAGGTTTAGGTAGTTAAAAAAGGGTAAACAAAAAAAACCACGTGACTCATAGATGCAAAACCTTTTATTTCAAATGTTAAAATCATATCATTTAAAGTCACATAATAATAGACTCTATTCTGAATCTGAATCTGATGAACTATCTGTCACATTAATAATAAAGAGTAAGTACAGTGGTATCATCTATTATTTTGACTAATTGAAACATTTTCTGTTCTTCTTTTATTACATTTCCCTCGCAATTTTTCAAATTCTCTGCAGTTACATTAGCTAAAGGTTAAGCGTAATACCTGCCACTTCCGTTGCCAGACTAGGTCACAGTTGTACTCTTCAATTTAGCAACGTTATCTAATTCGTTGTATTTTCTAAAAAAGGTTTGGGGTACCTGTCTTTTTGGGCTCTTTATAAGACGCAGATTACAAAATATTATATTACTAGCTGCTGCCCGCGGCTTCGCCCGCGTGAGTGTCGGAAATTACCCCATACATCCCCATGGGTTTTAAGTATAAATATTGAGTTTCAAGTTAATCGGACAGCGCGTTAAAATTCTTCCATACAAACATTGAAATTGGATGGGGGGGTGCATCCAATTTAGGGGGTAATTTAGAAAAACAAAAAACTACAACTTTATAATTTTTTTAGATAACTATTCGTGCGAAGTTTCATGTTTATTACCTCAAGGAATAAGATTTTTCATACAAACTTTCATCCCTTATTTTACCCCCTTAGGGGTTGAATTTCGAAAAATCCTGATACACGTTATTCTTAATTTTTGGGTTTAAGTATAAATATTGAGTTTCGAGTTAATCGGACAGCGCGTTAAAATTCTTCCATACAAACTTTGACACCCCCCAACCGTAGGATAGGATACTTTTCCGGGAAAAAAAGTACCCAGTGTGGTGCCCAGGATATTAAAGAATAATTATACCAAGTTTCATCGGAATCGAACCGGTAGTTTTTGCGTGATACCTGAACAAACAGACAGACAGACAGACAGACAGACAGACAGACAAAAAAAATTTTAATCACATTTTTGGGTTCGGTGTCGGTCTAGTAACACCCCCTGCCATTTATTTTTTTGATATTTTCAATGTACAGAATTTTCACTTCTACAGATTTATTATAAGTATAGATTATAATAAATCTAACTAAAATATTGTGCTCAAACAGTTACATCTACGAAGAGTAGTTTAAGAATAAACGATAAAGTTGAACATACTATAATAAAAGAGGAAACTATCGTGTGATCGAAAATAAATTTAATTTTGTTAGAACTTATTTTTAAACAAGAAAGTGTCAACTATAAAAAAAACCTTTTTTAACTACCTAAACCTTTTTATAATTAAATTATTGCAGCTGTAGCATTGACTTATATATTACTAGCGATGTAAATTATTGGTCAGGCTACACAGGGACAATCATACCTTTGTTGTGTAGACACAAGCAACTTACGTGAGGTTAACTATTTACTGCAGTTAAAATAATAATTATTTTTACTATGACCGGCAACCTCACAGTCTAACAACTGAAATTGTTAATTAATATTTGTGGATTTACATAAGTTGATGCTGAAACAAACTATAATAACTAAATAACAACTGCCTACAAAACATTAATCATAATATTTTCACAGACGGTGCTAGCACTGAAAATACAAGAATCAAATTAATCAATCTAGTTGAAACATGGAGGATTTTATTATTGGTGGCAAGGCTAGACAGGGAAAATCAATCTTCTGTATGAATCATTAAAGGTAAGCTTGCTTGTAAGAATCAAGCAGCAACTCAACATAATTATGAATATAGGTACTTCCTTGGGGAAACTTCTACATAGTCATTTATCATATATTTTATGTATACCTAACTACCATTCTAATATAGTTTTATGTTATATAAAAATATCTGGAGACTGATAAATGTGCCCTAAATAAAGAAGAAATTAAACAACCGGCAGCAAAGACTTTGATTTTGATTATAGGCTGATGGCTGTTATAGGCATGGGCTTATGAAGGCCTAGTTAGCCACATAACGTTTGTTTGAGCAGTAAATAATTTGATTTTGTTTTATAACTTTAGGAGAGTTCCCGGGGTGTTACGAAGAGATGAAGCCAGCATGAATGATGTCACCCCAATGCCGTTGTTTGCGCAAAAGCAGGAATCTGAATATTAAAGAATTTAATATCTTTCTTCAAAATAAATACAAGTGATTAATATATTAAATTTAGACTTGTGTTCACCTAAATTTAAATCAACTGTTTTGATATTTCTATAGATAAAATTTCCTTAGAAATTTGACGTAGACCAACAGGTGGTTTTAATGTTGGTGAACACAGGCCTTAGAAAATAGTGGTATTTAGTCAATTTAATTGTCTATGGTGAGGTATAGGTAAAAAATAGGAAATAAATAAACTATAGTAAACAAATTGTTTTTTTATTTATATCATTATGATTACATAGGTATATTAGCATTTATTCACATTTACATGAAATATACATCAGGCAAAAAGAAATTGGTAAGTATAAATATAGTGTATCATTTAGTGGAATTTGGCATCGAATCTTTTCCTGTGGTAGTTATCTTGGATAATTTATATACTGCTGCTAATACTTGCTGGTAGCGCATGAGAGAAAGTTTAATTTTTTCCTGAATAATGTAGTTGAGCCTGATACCTGAAATATAAAAGGAAAGAATTAATTCATCACGCCTTACCATCCACAATCTTTAATAGGCCTCTCCCTTAAACATTTCAATGCACAATCTATCTACTATATAGAATAATATTCTTTCATAAACAACAATTAGGTGCCTACAGTTCTATTTAATTGATGGATGAAGCATGGTAACTACTTGACTAAGATATTTTAAATAACTTCGGCAACTGCATACATTGCTTATTGTGGTAAAACAGTATTTTGAAGGGTTCCACATAATAAACTAACAATAAACTTTAGAAATAAATTTAAGTAAGTACCATAATATTATAGTTCTATGTTTAGATAATAACCTTCAAGACTATCATAGTATGGTAGTAGACTACAATATTGATTTTGATTATTTACACTGGACATCCTATAATTTATGACAGGATACATTTTTACAACTTAAATAGGCATGTTTTGTAAATGTTTTAAATACCTACTTATCCTATGTATACAAACTATAGGTAAGATTTGTTATTCTATTACTTCTAGCAAAGTTTTAATATAAAAATAGTTTAAACACTGATTGTAGGTGGAATTCAAATTGTAATACGAAAAGGTATAATTATTAGTCACAATAAAATTATGATTAGGTACTTACAGTCAGTACATTCAGGCTATTATCATAAAGGCAATTTTCTGTTGAGATAAGCTTCCTCATTTGCATGAGAACGGATTATAGCAACATGATTACCATCAATTTGATGCATCCTACCACAACGTGAAGTTGAAACATATCCATAAATCTGAAACCACATAATTTGATTATTCATTATTAATATTGAAAGAATCCCAGCATTTTATGTGAAACCAAGTCAAATAATAGTTATAGATTGCTATGCCTTCTATTTTATTACCCTTGTTTCCATGGTTATCCACTTTCATACTCCCTTCCTTTTCACAGCATCCCTGTCTTCCTGTGTCAAAGGAAAATTCAATATATTTTTGCAGAATTTCAGGGTTGTTCAGAGCCTCTCATTACCTAAAAGAAAATGAAAATTATGTCAGTAACGACTGCTAATACTAAATGTATATTATAGGAATATTTAATGGTAGAACTTACCTCGCACAGACAATCATGTACTCCTGTTTGTGACAGTCCTACATGGTAATATGCTCAAATATTTTTCTGTTATGTCCCATTGGCATAAAAGGCTACTGCTGCTAAGACCTGAAATAAAATGATGTTATTTCTTTAAGCACATTTTTTGAAGAAACATGTTTAAAGATACCTAGTTGTTTGCCTAGTCTTTGTAATCATTTGATTTTAACAGAGGTCCATGGAGTTTCTATCCCCTATTTCTCCATTAGGATCTATGTTTTGGAAAGTGCAACAAGCTTCAATTTTTTGACCTCAGACCAACAAAAAAAGGCTAAATGACCAACTCCTTGTCATTTATAAAGTGCCTGATAATGGTTTACTTAATTGAAATATAACGCTTTGAATTGGCCAACCTATCTAAGTTTGTTAGAAAAGTAACCTTTAGGTCAGGGCTTGCAGCAAAGTGGCGACGTGTTTGCAGAAGTGGAAATACTTTCTCACAAAGCTTCAAGAATTGCGACTTTGTTAGCCTAAAGTGAGCCACGAAGTTATTTGTTGGCAGATCGAGCCGATTGCAGGCACACTTCAAAAGTCTGCGGCTTATAATAAACCCGTCTTTGAGGCGTTGATCTTCCGCGATAAGCAACAAATAACCTCGTGACATTGTGGCAGCTGAAACAAAAATTAAATTAGGAAATAGCCAAAAGCGAGGTTTACTAACACTATATTACTTACGTGCGGCTGCCGACAATATTGCCGGTATCTCAAATACCAAAAATAGTGATTTATCGTTGTGGTTCTACACAAAAACACATTCATAATTTATCAAGATGATGTTCACTTACATAATTTCGTATTAATTTAGGAGAATACACGAATAAATCCCAAAAAAATTACTAACATAAATGATATCAACCAACAGGGTTGCCTTTGGTTTCGTTTGACAGATGAAACATACAGTGTTGCCAACAGCGCTGGCCCTAATGTCGCCGTTTCTCATGCATGAAGTAGCCTAATATCGCCGAATTTCAGTTGTAGTAGCCTAAAGCAGCCCAAACACCAAAATATCAATATGAATAAAATAAAATGTAGTTTTTATCAATTTATTCATAATATGTTCCTATCACACTGATGATTAGGCATAAGCCATCTTTAAAACACGTTAATGAAATTAAAATTAACATTTTAAAAACTACATTAACAAAAATTAAGATTATTCTGATTCGTCCTCTGCTAGCAATAATAAGGCATCATCAAGACTTTCGCCGTCTTCAATAGTAATTGATGTGCTATTACTGGTGCAAGATCCACCGGAGGCATACATTTTTCTGCCAGCGTGCAAACTCACCATGTGATTGCTTGGTTGAAAGTTGTTACAACACATCGTTCAGCATTGGTAGTTGCATGCGATTCCTTAATTTGGTTTTGATTGTCCCCATTACGCTGAAAATTCTTTCTACAACGGCATTACTCAAAGGTAATGTAAGGCATCGTATCGAAAACTTTGCTAGTTCTGTAAACATCGGGCTTCTACTAGTAGACTACTAAGTAGTATAAAAAAAATACTTGTCCCTAGAGTCCCTAATTGGCGACCAGTCGCCTTTTAGATTTCTTCGTCGCCGATTCTCGTTCTGAGTAGCCTAAATTGCGACAAATCGCCTACGTTGGCAACACTGGAAACATATCGGTTTTTAGTTTGAAGCCGATTTCAAACTGTCAAAATAGTTACACAATTCCAATATTAGCCTACTTAGACGCTTATCGTTCACTCTTAAGCGATTGGTATCGGCTTCACTGATTTTGAAGTTTTCGCAATTCGAAAGTTGTAAAATTAAGTAAATACCTATCGAAACCAAAGCAACTAATCGGAATCGATGACTTAAAATGCGTTGCGCAATTAGATAGCTGGTGAGATTATGCGGCTTACTCCGCAAGAAATAAATAATATAGATAGAGAAAATGGCTGGAGTCAGGAAATACTACCACTATCACGTCAACCTTATAACAGCAGCCCAACACTTTATATTCAAGGCGAACAATCTGTTGTATCCATTTATCGACGTATATTGACCAATGAAGTGTTAGATCTTATGGTCACTGAAACAAATCTGTACGCTTCTCAACTGAAACAGAACGTCAACATCTCAGTTCATAGCCGCATGACTCGGTGGACAGACGTTAGGGTAAAGGAGGGTATCCGCGGTCAGGCGACAATGCCGGTCCCCACACTATCTTCCAAATTACAGCGTTTTGCGCACACACGCATTGATTGAGGGTGGCGTGAGTGTGCCCCGCGGCGACGCACCGGCCCCCGCTCAGTTCCGAGCACGCGTCAAGGAGTACCGCACGTCAATTTGTTTCGCGCCACTTTTTCGTAATTTTTTGGCCGCGGAACATAAGAGGTGAGTGTCTTAATTTTCATGTTTCATTTATTGTCAATATTATTTATTGTCGTGTAGTTATCTATCTACCCATGTAATAATAGATTTCAAGCACTTTGCTACAGGTTTTTGTTAAAATTATTATTAACCAGAAAAGTATACGGGTGGCTAACGCCGGTCGTGCTGAACGGTATTAACCGCAAGTTATGTTTGCAAGTAGATTATATTTTTGACCTTTTATTACGTTAAAATTTATATTATTTTCCTTTTTAGAATGCCGGGGACTCGAAGTAGGAACAAAGGATTGAAGGTGAAATGGAGCCAAAATGATTTGAGTAGGGCATTCAAACTTGTCGAAGAAGGAACACCGATAAGAGAGGCAGCTCGGTCTAATGGCATCCCATTCTCAACCCTACAAGAAAGACTGAAAAACAAGAATTGTGAATTACCAGCTATGGGTCGAAATCCAGTCTTCACGAAAGATCAAGAAGCAGAAATGGCAGACCAGGTAAAATTCCTTGGTAACATATTTTATGGCTGCACTTCAATTCAGATAAGGAAGATGGCTTTTGAATACGCAGTTAAAAATGGCATAAAGCACAACTTTAATAACACCCTTGGAATGGCTGGCAAAGATTGGCTTAGAGGATTCATGAAAAGAAATAAATTGTCTGTTCGGAAAGCTGAAGGCACAGGTTTGAATAGAAAAAAAAAAAAAAAACTTTTAATAAAAATGAAGTTGCCATGTTTTTTAAGCTTCTTGAAGAGTTAATGGAAAAATATAAGTTTTTACCAAGAAATAACAATGTGGATGAAACTGGCATCTCCTCAGTGCAAGAGCCAGGAAAAGTTGTTACTGAGAGAGGTCAAAAACGCGTGGGCTCTATAACTTCCGGTGAAAGAGGGAAGACAGTTACAGCTGTGTGTGCAGTGAGTGCTACTGGAGGTTATCTTCCGCCAATGTTGATATATCCTCGTCAGAGACATTCACCGGCATTGGAAAGCGATGGTCCACGTGGAGCTATATTTCGGTGCTCGAAGAATGGATGGATCAACGAAGACCTATTTTTAGACTGGCTGAAGCATTTCGCCACTTTTACAAAACCATCAGAGGAAGAACCAATACTGCTGATTTTAGACAATCACAGCAGTCACATCTCTTTGAGAGCTTATGAATTTTGCAAAAAAAGTAACATAGTAATGCTGTCGTTACCTCCACATGCCTCCCATCGAATCCAGCCATTGGATGTTTCCATATATGGTCCATTGAAAGCTGCCTACAAGCAGGAATGCAATCTTTTTATGAAAAATGAATTAGGACGAAAGATCACACAAAACGACATTGCCTCATTTTTCAGAAAAGCTTTTCAAAAGGTAGCGACCATCCCAAAAGCTGAAGCTGGTTTTTCTGCTACAGGAATTTATCCTTTAAACCCAGACGTGTTTACAGATGAAGACTTTCTGGCTGCTGAAATGTTAAACAGCAGTGAATTGATGGTAGCAATAGAAAATATGCACAACCAAGGCAACAAAACTCCAGAAACTCAAATTAACCCATTAAGCACAGAGCCCACACACCCAAACATAAGAGCACCTAATTCACCATCACTTTTAACAGACTACACGCAAACAACACCAGGAATTAGTCCTGTCGCATCTTCCCAAGTCCTGCAACCGATAATAGACAATGCCATTCCCTCAACTTCAGGAGTTACTGCCAAAGATCTTCTGCCAGTTCCGAAGAAACCCAAACAAAATCAGAAAGTGCAGGGAGCCTCTCGAAAACAAAATGCAACTGTTTTAACAAATACTCCGAATAAGGAAGCTTTGGTACAAAAAGAAGAGAGAAGAGCAACAAGGGAAAAGAAGAAAGAATCTGGTACCAAAACAAAAGCAGGAATAAAAAAAGCAACAAAAAGAAGACCAGCTAAATTTGATAATGTCAGAAAGGTAAAAAAGAGAGTTCTCCAAGATGAAAATAAGGACCAGAGGTCATCAGACTCCGAAATCGAAAAGACTGATGTACGCGATGATGATGATGATACTGATGTCGAAGATCTGGAGAACAGATGCATGTTATGTGACGACTATGGCCGGAACAACGAGCTTTGGTACAGGTGCGTACAGTGTGGGCTTTGGGCTCATGCTGAGTGCTCTGGTTATGAGTCTCCCGAAGGCTACGTGTGCGACTTGTGCCGCTAAATGTTTGACCGGTTTTGCCAACCTGCCGACCGGTATTGTCTGCCATGTCGGACAGTACCGGTCAAAACCATTTTTTTTTTAAGAGTTGATTGTGTCATAATTCGAATTAATATTGATCTCAATGGTTGTGATTATGTTAGGATAATACTTTAAGTTTTGTTTCATAAGAGTTTCTTTAATAAATGTTGATTTTTCACTGAATTGTAGTCCTGTTTGCTTAAGTGACCGGCAATACCCTTCCTTACCCTACACGCGAAGAAATGATGAAATTTATTGCCTTGTACATGTTGATGGGTATTGTGAAATTTCCGACGTTTGAATCATATTGGAAACTAGACGCGATTTACTACCATCCAATATTTCACAACGTAAACATGTCGTATAATCGCTTCTCATCAATTTTACGTTGCTGGCACTTTACTGATAAAGAAGCTCCGAGGGATCGAAACGAACGTCCGTACAAAATAAAACCACTTTTGGACCTTGACTATGATATTTACGTAGGTCGCGACCCCGAGATTGCTGATTTGGATAAGCCAGGGAGTGTCGTAGTTCAGTTATGTGATGGTCTTCTAGAAGCTGGACGGATAATTGTGTGTGACAACTATTACAATACCGTAGGATTAGCAAAATATTTACAGCAGCGTAAGACAGACTTATGCGGCACTCTACGGGTAAATAGAAAAGAACTTCCATGGGCAATAAGATCGAAAAAAATGGGCCCTAAAAAAGGTGAAGTAGTTGCTCGTCAGAAGGACAATATAACAGTGATGAAATGGAGAGACAAACGCGACGTTGCAATGATTTCAACATGCCATGACGCTAGTATGCAAATGTCTTCGGGATATCAACCAAAATTGAAGCCGAAAGCCGTGCTCTATTACAACGAGCGAAAGATGTATCTGATCAGCTTTCAAGTTATTATGACCCTAAAAGAAAGTCTCTGGCATGGTACAAAAAGATCGCTTTAGATGTTTTGATTTGTGCTTCAGTAACAAACGCTACGCTTTTGTATCAGAAACTACATTCAACTACTAACAGAAAATTACGTAAAACCGTACTACAGACGCAGCAAGAAATTATTAGAGAGTTCTTGCAATTGAACAATGCATCCGATGCGAGTGCAAATACATTGACTAATAGTCCAAGACCGTCTACTTGCTCGATCGCAAGTCAGCACTTTCTAACTAAAATTCCGCGGAAAGAGGACAATAAAATTGTCCGAAAACGATGCCATGGATGCTACGAAGACTTGCGAAAAGAAGGTACAAACTGGCAAATTGCTGCAAAACGAGTAAAACGAGTGGATACTGAGTGTTTGCAATGCAAAAAATCGTTTTGTTTATGCTGTTTCCAAAACAAACACAATAAGACATAGTTCAGAAATAATTTGTAATTTCTTAGAAAAATAAAAATATTTTTTCGTACGTCCCGGCGTTTTTCTTTACTTTATGATCGTACCAGTACGTCCAATGCAGAAACAGTAAAGTTCCAGCACGTCCAGTGGAATTATTCGCTTTAGAACTTGTATATGTCTCCTGACGCACATATGGCTCAGGAACGTATTAGTGCTTTTCAAGTGCACGTTTCCTGAACCATATGTGGCTCAGTGGACAGTGAACGTGTTAAGTACACCAAAACACCTTTCAATTGTGTTTCGTGATGCTATCTGGGCTCTGTTATATGCTTCTTGAGATGGAGAGGTAGGGTTCAAAAAGGGTGTCATGAGATACCTAAGGCATGGGTAACCACTATCCCCGAGAATAAGGTATGATTCAAATCTGCCTGCTTCAAATTGAGCTGCAAGTGGCAAGTCATTCCAAATAGTAGTGTCGTGCACGGAGCCTGGCCAACGTGCAATGACACTAGTTATTTGTAAATTGGCATCACATTTCGCTTGAACATTTATAGAAAAAAAACCTTTTCTATTCCTATACAGCTCAGCTCTACTTCCTCCTGGTGAATTTATTTTTACATGTGTGCAGTCTACAGCACCTATGACTCTAGGGAATCCAGCTATATCAAAAAATCGTGCCGCCACTGATGGTCTCTCCTGTGCCGTGGGCATACAAACATATTGCCGTCTTAATAATGCTATCGCACTAGTCACCCTCTCTACCACGCGGCACACCGTCGCCTTGCTCACGTTCACGGTGTCCCCCACAACAGCTAGAAAGCTACCATTCGCGTAAAACCTAAGAGCTATTAGTAGCTGCAACATAGGAGAAATGCAGTCCCGCCGTTGAATACGACAGGTCAGTTTAGGCTTTATTTTGTTCAAAATAAACCGAACCGACTCCTTCGTAAAGCGGAACCGACTCTTAAATTGTTCGTCGGTTAGCGTGATTAATAAGTTAGGCCGATGTCCTGCTATTCTTCTGCGTGGTTGTCTGCGTTGAGGCATCTTCAAAGACGACAGGGAAGTATCGTCGTCACTCATTATGATCAAAATCACAATAGAAAATCACTAGTTATTTTATCTGATTACAGTTTGAGTAGCCGAAATTGGTGTGTCAACTTCAACTGCTTAACTTGACGTTGACAACGCTTTGAGTATTGTCAAACACGTTTTTTTAAATTCAGAAACGCATCTGACGACCTTAAGCATGAGTTAAGCATGCTTTCTGTTAAATTTGAGTAAATAATGTTAGATTACTCAAATCTTGATTAGAGTTTTAAAAAATCTAATTCAGAAACGAAAAAATGTTTAAGTTATACTTAAGTATAGATTAAGGGCGGGCGTACACTGCACGAGCAGTTAACGGCTGACCGACGTACACGGACCGCTCGAGCGGTCGGCGTTGACTGCTAGCAGTCGGTTGTTGACTGCTCGAGCTGTCTCTACCAACCGCTCGAGCAGTTGAATTTCTACCGCAGTCTAGTCATGGATTCTGACGAGGAAGCACTGCTTTTGCTGCTTCTGCTCAAGCGGAGACGACGGCGGCGACGTCAAAAGAGAAAATTTTGGGTTCATCCAATTTTGGAATTAAGAGAACAACATGGACAATTCCATCATTTGTTTATGGAACTTAGAAGTGATGAAGAAAAATTTTTCAACTATTTTAGGATGTCAGTGTCTTCGTTTGATGAAATGAATAATATACTAAGGTCTAAAATTAAACGTGAAGACACAATCATGAGGAGAAGTATCCAAGCAGAAGAAAGACTAGCAGTAACATTGAGGTTCGAAAAATAAATAACAATTATTTAAATTTTTATTCATTAAAAATATTGGAAAATAATTCATCAGACATTACTGAAGATGATGAAAGGTCTTCAAATTGAGAGTTTTGGTCATCAGCCGCTGATGTAGAGGGGCCAGTCGCTGATGCAGAGGTAGAGGGGCCAGTATTATAACCATATTGTCCACGGTAATCATAAGGTGAATTCTGTGATGAATATCCCCTGCTCGCAGGATATATGTGATTTGTCATCCCTTTAAAGTATTTAATTACGTTAAGTATTTCTGTCTTAGCATCTAATTTATACTGCTCATTAATTTTTTTAAACTCGCCAACTAATGACAGAAAAAACAATTTATTTTCATCTTCAACAATGCGCGAATTCTGTGATTTTTCATCGAAGCGTTTAGCTAATTTTTCAATTAAGACGTTTTCATCTGTGATTGTAGTATTTAATTTTCTTTTGTTTCTTTCTTTGTTTATTTTATTTTGACGATTTTCACTTTCTTCAGACGTAATTTCAGCGTGCTCACTTTCTTCTAAACTGTTTGTTTTATCGGGTCTATCTTCTATTATTACCTTTAAAAAAGACATCTGCTGATAATATGCATATGGCCGAATGTTTAGGGCTGCTGAACCACTCTTCATCTCATTGGATTATACGATAAGCAATACATCGCCTCAATTTTTCTTAAAATTTAATATTAGTTACTTTTTGAATAAATTTCAAAATATTATTTGTCGTAGGCAAAACAGTCTGCAATTATTTTTAGGCCATATAGCCGTATAGTAGACGTAAGAGCAATATTATTGCTTATTGGGGTAATTTTGACGTGCCATAAAGACGTATGCGCGTACGACTTTCAATTATATTATGATCTATGGGAATTGTGTCGGGCCATAGAGACGTATGCACATACGGCTGTGTATTTTATTTTAATCTAAAGTTATTTTGTCGAGCCATATAAACGTTTGCGCATACAACCGTCAATGTCAACATGATCATGAGGATATTTAGTCTTCACTGCAGACGTTTGTACATACGTCTGCATATTTTAGTATTGCTGTCACAAGATTTCGTCAAATTGTAGACGTATAGTCATATCAACAACACCCAATAAGGTCATTCAGCAGTGAGCTGCCGTATCAAGTGGATGTCAATTTTAATGTGTCGAATATCTTTCGTGAATTTACTGTGAATAATGAAGCGTAGAGATAATATCCTGCGTTAAGCACTAAACAGTGATAATGTGTTAATCAATAATGGTAAGTAATATCGATTATACCTACTTATTTGTTTAGAATAACCTTATTACAAAGACTGTTTTAAAATATATTGTTCATTTGTCAAATTAGGATTGTATTTACCTGTTCATAATTATGTATTATTGTTGTTATTATAACATAAATAAATCGATGAACCGTAGGTAGTGTTAAGTAGGTACATAAAAACACTTTTACGTAAACTAGATAGCATTCATAATTATTAATTCCATCATAATTAAGACGTGGTAAGATTACTTAAACTTTGGTTTTCGTGTAATGGATGCTTAGTGTGGTTATGTAGGTAGTACCTATAGATTTGTTTATGTAAAATTTAGCATAAAGTTACTGTTAGAATGTTAAACGGCTAGACATTTTTTTTTTTCTAAATATATATAAGATGACCTGGATAATTTATTTAAATTTTGCCTTTTAAAATTACAGGGTCTCAGACCATGGACCACGAGAAGTTACCACTTCCAGTCGAAGAACCAATTCAAAGTTTACATTCATCGCCAATGGAAACACCCAGGGATTCACCACTAACGGTTGAACAACAAGTGGTAATAGTTGAAATGGAAAACTTAGGCTTTACTGGCAGTTTCTGCGAAAATAGTACCAAAGATATTTCATTAGCCTCGCATTCGACACCAACGTCGGTATTTAATATAAATTGCGAAATACCACTTGAAGAACCAGAATATTCTTCAGTTCAAAGTAAACAAGAGCTTACACCACTTTTTACACCAATCCCATCTGTGCAGCCATTGTTAAGCCCTAGCCTATAAGAAACACCAACCACCACATACAATACAAATAATAAAACATTACCAGAAACAGTGATAGACTCTCATGATTACGATGATTTTGTGGCAGACCCTAATGACGATGACTCTGTGGCAGACCCTAATTACATTCCTTCAGATATTGAAAGCCAACCATCCCCAATGTCACCAATTCTGCCACTTTCTTCTATTCAACCTCCTCCACCAAATAGTTTGGACAACCCACAACAGCCTTTTGAAATAGAAGCACCAGAATCAGTAAATTCCTCAATTCCAATTCAAATTAGTCAAAGTCATCAAGAAGAGGTTGATTCTCCTATTATAAGAAGAAATAAAAGAAAGTTACCAGAGTTTTGGAAAAAGAACCAAAGGAAACTAAAAAGAAACAGTGGCGCAGAATATACATCGGCTCTAGGCAAGAATAAACCAGCAAAAAAATGCAGCCATGAACCATGCAAATGTCACTTAAAATTTGACAGTGAAACAAGACAAAAACTTTTTGATTCTTTCTGGTGCTTAGGGGGTCTTGACAGACAAAGAGATTTTTTGGCCAAAAACGTGACTGTAACTGAAGCTACAGGATCTCGTGTTAACAATTCTAGGAGAAAGTTTACACTGCAGTACAGTTTTAAAGTAAATTTAGATACCGTTTTAGTTTGTCAACCTTTTTTTTTTAAAACATTACATATAAGCGACAAAATGGTTCGCACTGCTTTAGATAAAGCACGCAGAGGAGTTTGTGAAATTATATCACCCGATAAACGAGGTCGACATGTACCATCAAATAAATATGACGATATTAAAATTCAATTTGCCAAAGATCATATTCATTTATAACATCATGAAAGCCAAGGTGTTTACCGTGTTTACAATATTCGGCTTTAGTTAAACACGTTTCTTTGGTACAACTAAGACGTCTTAAAACTACAGATGCACTTTTTGTATTACACCATACAATTTGGTGAACTTGCTGCGTTCCCTTGAATGACAGTAGTGTATTTGGCAGTAGCATATCTTTTTCAAAAATCTTATATTCGGAAATAGTATCTATTACGATGTTTTTCAGTTTTTCTTTTAACAATCGTGAAAATGTTTCGAAATCCGGTACGTCAGCGCCATAATTTACACATGCATCAGCAGTACGCTTTATAACGGCTCCAACCCCATCTGGAGCTCCCTTCCCATGGCCGGATTCAGAGAAATTCCAAGTGACACATCTAAGGTGAGGATTATTCCATCTTAGGGCTGTTATAACAAAACATATTTTGTAATTTCGATATTGACTACTTGCGGAATCTGAAAGCACGTGAAAAGTTTTTGCTTGTGGAGAATGTATTTCTAGGAAATCCAAAATTGGTTCCATATGGGCCCATACAGCTGCTGTATCATGTCTTAAATTTTGACTGAGAGTAGCAAAACATTGTGACTTTTTCTGCCCATTGACGTCGAAAAAATAAAGCACGCTTGTGTGAATAGTTATTTGTGGCTTGCTGGCACCAAAATGGGCTGATTGAATTTCTTTCGAATATGCGCACTTATAATTTTCCGAATAATCAACATGAATAACAGCTTCGCCGTGTTTTAATTGATCTTTTATCTTTTTTATTGCCTCTTGTTGACTAACCATTCTCCCACAATGTTTCATATACTTATCAATCATTTGTTCGCAGTGCTTAATGGCTTCTTTTGGTTTTGTTACTATTTTCTCCTTCTTAACTAACCTTATAGTTTTATCACATCCATTTTGTACTATACATTCAGTCTTAGAGTTCCATGTCCAATAGCAGAAGTCAATAGTATTGTCGTATACCAAATATTGTATAGTTTTGTTTTTGCAGTTTAAGCAATCACGGAGTAGGCATACAGCATTTCTTATGAAGATTACCAAGAGAATCATTCAAATAACGTTTTTGTACCTTAACACCTTCTTTCTTTACGTATTCTTTTTTGCCAGCTGCGCAGCTACTATTTCCATCATCTGAAAGAAAGGTTTTCACGTCGTTTTTTTTCTGCATAGCTGACGCGTTTTTAAGGGGTACATTTCGTCTTCTAAACATACTCTGAAACCTTCTCTTTAATTTATAAATATTTGGGATTCTAATATTGTCGGCGTATTGTGTAGCGACATAATATGTTAAGTGGGTTGTTCCAAATCCAACACCACGGCTAGTTACAGATAGCATACTGGCTTGAAGCGTCTGTTGTTCAGCTAATCTGTTAAATTCATCTTCGACACCTGCAAATAATTAATCTTTAATAAGTTCTCTAGTTGCGTCGTGTCTACTGGTACTTTGTTTATCACGAAATGATTCCATGCGTTGATTAGAGCGCTGCTTGGTAGTGCGTCCTGGGCGTCCTTTTCCACGTTGCTGCTAGTTAAGATTTTGACTATTATTGTAGTTGAAATTATTATTATTATAGCCATCAGTGCCATGATAACTATATTCTTCATTAAAAGGTCTTAAACGTCCACGAAAACCACGCTAGCCGAAGCCGGTATATTGATTTTTATTCATCTTAATTCTCTTTTGCCAAATGGTCAGACGGAAATCCAGTCTAAAAATCGGATCGGATTTGCTGGCTTGAAGTGATGTCTCCAGATAAGGTTTGAGACTATTTGAAATAATTTGTTTCATTTTATGCGATTTGACACTATTGTAAGAACGTAATACACTTTCGGCAATGGAATTATCATCACTAGTACAAGGTCGATCAAGATGGCAAGGTGGTTGTTCTTGAAATTCTTTTGCGATAGGCATCATTCAGTTTTGTTACTGATTGTAACTGAAGTCGTAAGGATGTTATTTCTTTATCTTTTTTATAGCGCAACTTTCTCAATAAGCGTTGGGCATTGGGTGATACGATCCCAGAATTTACTGAAGAAACTTGCGAGGTTGCAGGACTAACTTCTCTTGACCTGGAGTTGGATCTAGTAATGCTTCTGCACTCAGAACTACCCTGTGCAGAGCTTAATGGTTCTTCTCTATCGCCACCAATCACATTGTCAATATTATCTGGAATGATATTTTCAATATCACTGGAAGGTGGACATTCAATAAAGCGTTGTATTCTTGCTTTGGGCATTGGGTGATACGATCCCAGAATTTACTGAAGAAACTTGCGAGGTTGCAGGACTAACTTCTCTTGACCTGGAGTTGGATCTAGTAATGCTTCTGCACTCAGAACTACCCTGTGCAGAGCTTAATGGTTCTTCTCTATCGCCACCAATCACATTGTCAATATTATCTGGAATGATATTTTCAATATCACTGGAAGGTGGACATTCAATAAAGCGTTGTATTCTTGCTTTTTCTTCCTTTTTGCGTTGATAGGACTTTTTTGCTTCTTCTCTCCACTTCTTTCTTAACATTTTCTGATCTCTTGGTGTCAAACTGTTTACAGACACTACTTTTCCGTCATTTTTTCGTTTTTGGTACTTTGCTTTATTATTTTCTTTATACTTTGCATAAAGCTCTGGATTATTTTTTATTTTTTCATATCTTTTTTTTTCAAGTTCTCTTTTCCGAGCTAAAATATCTTCTCTTTTCTTATTTTACCTAAGAAAAATAAATAAATAGGTTAGAATGCACAAAAAATAGGCATTTCCTAACAAAACTATCAAAGTACCCCAAAAACGAATTAAATTAACTTTTTTAATATCATGGCAAATCTTAAGTAAATATTTTTAGTATTCACACCAAATTGTAACTTGATTTTTCTAGTAAAACGGGTTTTGTTAATAAAATACAGTCAAAATATCTTTAACCTGGTCACAATCTCACTAACCTGTGCATTCAAAACAGGTTAAAGAGAGTCAGGTTAATGAAAAAATGAAGATTATGATCTGATAATAATAAAACGGTTACGTTTGTGAAGTTAACACTTATAAAATAATAAATAGGCACTAAATTACATATATTAACATTTTCATTCGCAAAGCAGTATGTCTACAAAAACAAATATTATAGTCAAGTTAAAGATAAATACCTGTTACAAACTTCGACGTAATTTCTAAAAAAATGGAGTGAATCTCAATACATCTTTCCTTGGCCGTGGTTAGCCCGATACTGTCTGACTATTTTTATGCGTTCGTGGGATGTGAGTAAGAGTGTCTGTGTGATGCTCGTTAGTGTACAACTACAGGTTAAAGAGAAAATCACACCGGACACAATTTGAACATGAATAGCTCGAAAATTATGGTTATTCTTATTGTATCGATTAAATAAAGTTAAATTTATTAATATACAGATCTGTATTTTAATAGTTCTGAACCCATATTTACAACATTTATTTTTTTATTGCATCTCGAAGTGTTCTTTGTTGTCTTTGGACATGACAAGTTACTGAGAAACAGATATTACAATTTTTTTTTGTTATAAATGTATTACTTTGGGTCATTTCACGCAGGCACAATTTTTTGCTAATTTCGGTGGTATTTTTTTTTTGTAGGTTTTCGGATAAAAAAATAAACTTGTTTTATTCTAGAACACATTAGTATTCTAATTATTTTAGTAGGAAATAAATAACCGTAGTTGTTTTGAAAATATGACGGCCACCGAAATTACCAACCCACCGAAATTGAAAATTTTACACCGAAATTGCCAATCTTACACCGAAATTGCAACATCACCTCAAAATGGATATGTTTTGTAATCCACCATGACAGTTATTAAACAAAGAACAACTTTACCGTTGGCAAAATTATGTAGCGGCTGCAGAGGCGGATATAGCAGGTGTAAAATACGTTTATTTATCTATATTTGACAGTGTATTTTGACATGGATCATGACCACATTTAGCAGATTTACTAAATTAACATTAGTTCTGCTTAATGTGATCCATGTTGAGGGTAATATTAAAAAAAAAATGAAGTTATGATGATCGTTTATATGATCTTCGTTTAATTAACACTTCAGCAAATAATTATGGTTTTTTATAAAAAATCTTAAACAAACATAAAATAGTAAACTTTCAAATAATTAAAATGAACAAAACAAAAATCAAAAAATATTCAAATCACTGTCAGAGTCATTTTCAATATCGGTTTTAATTTCTTCTGTAGAAGATTCAGCTAATCTTGTTTCCTTTTTCTTTTCAGTTTTGTCATCTTTCTTCCAATTAGTTTCAGGTATTGAATTTTCAAATTCTAAACACATTGCGCTGTCAAAATTTTCAAAAAATGACGTGGAGGGGATGATATCCAAATCAACATTTTCAATACTCAGTGAGTCATCTAATATTGCCAATGATTTTGATGGAATGGTTGCTACAGAAAGTTTCTTGTCTAATGGATTTCTGGAGTGTTGGGTTTTGATTGATGGCTTGACTAAGTCAAATCTCTCAGAAGCTTTAAATCGTTGCACGCTTAAAATCTGAACTTTAGACTCAGTGCTTCTTGTGGAATATCGTTGAAGGTCAAGTTGTGTCATAAAACGTCTTTTTCGTCTCGTGATTGCGAGTTATCATAGCAGGCAAGATTATAGAAGCCTAAATGTTTTCCATGAGGACAAATTGTTGCTTTAATCAAACAGTCAGGATGTATACAAGACAATGATCGCAAAGCTAATCGTCGTGGCTCTTCTTTCATCCAAACTATCTGGTGAACCTTCAAAGTACCTGGAAACGTTTTTAATTGGTCAGGAAGAAGCCAGTCTTTTTCGGTTACTTTGTTATCTTCGACTACTTCTATTTTCACACCTTTAACTGAAGTTTTGAGGTTCTGAACTAAAGTGTCGAGGTCGGCGATGTCTTTTCCATACGCAACCAGCTGTCAGCAGTTCTTTTTAAAACTCCACCGACACCGTCTGGAGCTCCTTTACCATGGCCTCATTCAGTGTAATGCCATATAATTTCGTTTAATTGTGGACAGTATGAACTCAACTGAGAAATAATGTACAATATTTTCTTGTTCCGATATTGTGCGGAAGGTGAGTCTGACACAATGTGAAGTGTGCGTACCATAGGAGCGTTTGTTTCTATTTCTCTTAATATTGGGACTAAATGAGCCCATACTGCAGCAGCGTCGTGGCGTAAAGAAGCACTGATTGTGCAAAAAGCTTGTTTTATAAGTCTGACTGCCATAATAATAAAATATCACGACAGTATGTAGTGTGATCTGGTTCTTACTCCAATGTGCAGACTGTACCTCTTCATTATATATCGTCCCATAGTTTTCGCTGAAATCTATATGTATTAAACACTGACTTTCAGTCATATTGTCCTTTATTTCTTTGACAGCCTGATATTGATTTTTTAAGTTCGCACAGTGTTTGAGAAACGACTTTAGGGCATTTTCAAATTTTTTTATCACTGCCAGTGGCTTATCTGAATGACTAATCTTTGTAACAGTTTTAGTAGTTTTTTCCACATTATCTTTAGTATACACTCTAGCTTGTTGTTGCCATGCCCAGTAAGTTATATTATTCTGATTACTAAATTCCTGGTAGTTTACAACTTTGTCTCTGCATGATACACATTTTCTTTCGAGGCACTTTACATTGTCCTTATCACAACACAATTTTTTTAGAAGATCGGTGGTAGTATTCTCTTTTATTATGTTATTCCTTTTAAGAGATGTTATTAATAGTTCCATGTTGGCGTGTATTTGACAAAGACATGTGTTGCGGTTATTTATGTTTGGCTTCAAAATCCAGAATGGTCTCAATTTGGAAAATTTTGTATAGCCTATTGGTGGATGGCCTAATTTTAAATATTTTTGGTGTAAATTTTTTATCGAGTCTGTTAAATATCTCTTTTGCTTTTTTACTTGACTTTTAGTTATGCAATCTTTTTTTCCGGGGCACATACGTGAATTCTCATCTTCTTCATAAAACTTTTGTACAGTGTTTCGTACTTGGGCATTAATTTTATTTTTATTCTTTGGTTCATCTGACTTTCTTTTCTGTTTAACTATCTTATTTTCTAAACTTGGACTTCTGAGAATCTTATTCAGTCTTTCCGCTCTTTTTCTATATAAGTCTTTTTCTCTCTTTAGTTGTATTACTTTTTTTCTAAGTGACATTATCTCCTTTGCTTTTATCCTTTGGTATTTTCTAAATCTGGCATCCAAACTCCTCAAAGAGGAAGACACATCGGATAAAGAAGGTACAGGGCTACTTGGACATAAAGTAGATACAGGGCTACATGGACACAAAGTAGATTCAGGGGTTTGAATTCTGCTGACAGCTGCAGTTATTCGCCCAGAAGGCAAATAAGAATGAAAGGGACTACTAGTGAATATTTTGTTTTTAGAACGTAGACAACGAGAAATGCTTGAATGAGGACTAATGCTGCGAGAACGTTGAAAGTTGGAATTGAAGTTTCCATCATGAAGAGGTCCTGAAGAAGGTCCTGGTTGTGGACTAAGCGAGCGAGAACGATTTAGAATGGAAGGACTTGTGGGAGATGACGCGCCTGTCATATCGTCACCCTGTGTTTCAGGAAGCTCATTGGTTTTTTTAGGTGGAACATTTTTGGATGGTAAACTTTCTTCACGTGATAATTTTGTGTTTTTTTTTCTTCTTTCATAAAATGCTTTAAAGTTAGCTCTGTTTATTTTTTGCTTCAATCTTCGGGCACGTGGAGTCATTTCAGCCATCGATAAAAATTTTCCTTCCGCTTTTTTCTTTTCATATCGTTCTCTATCGTTTCTTCTTAGTTCTTCGCCTAGTACTGGATCATCTTTTATTCTTTTTTTTCTTAGTCTTTCAGCCTGTTTTTTTTTTCTAAAGTCTCTTCTCTTGATTGTTTTTCCTTTCGCCTTCCCATTCTAAAATAAGACAAAATTGAGTAGGTATAGTATAAAGAGTTTATACATATTTTGCACAGCTCTAATGCAGGCCCGGTTAACAAAAAAACATAATATTTTACATGCCCCTTGACACGGATAACTTTACCGACAGAGTGATGGCAGTGAAGATTGTATTGAATTATGACACGAGGAAAAAAAAGAAAAAAAACCAAGAAGTTGACTAGACAAATATACATACATACAAACAAACATACATACACACTTATGAAAGAACAATGGCGAGATCATTGTTGATGGAATTATTAAGCGTCTACATATGTGACTATCATAGATACCGACGAAATAATTTGCTAAATTTTATCAAATTAAGCTTGTGGCCTATCGAAGTCCTGGAAAAAAATACGATATAATTGAAAACTAAATTGACTCGTTTATTGATGAAAAGAAATAATAATGGCATAGTTTTCTTTTTCTGGCTTGACTTCATGACTTTTGGCTAACCAGAACTTTAATATTGCCATGTAATACAAATGTTGGCCAAGTTACCTAAAATGTTTTGCTTTACGTATTGCATTAATACATTTCGGAAATACATTTCTGCATCAGAATAATTATAAATGTGAAAATAAAAATAATTGTACGTGCTAAAAATATAGCGGTCATATTTTTTTATACTTAAATGAAATCGCAGTACAATCCGAGGAGGGCAACATCGCAAAAAAAAAACGCTTTATTTCATCTGTCAACCGGCTAACTGACAATGTGACAACAACTGACAACTTGTCGTTCGTTGCTTGCACGCCTCTTTATTTTGTGTTTTCAATCGATTTCCCGTGACTTTCTTCTATATGGGATCTGCTTATCGACTCTGAGATTTACTGTTCCCTGTGTGACAAGTGCTTGCCTAAGGATTCTGATTATTTGCATTGCATATACAACGACATTTTTCTGTGGCTCTGTATTACGATTCTGCCTGATACCTCGGAGTTTCTTGTGGGTGCATCGATTTGTTTATCAATATGGGAAGCCGTGTAAGGCCTACACACATCATGTGTGTCAACTGCAATTTAAGTTTCAATGAAGTACCTTGATACATTGCAGAGCTCTTGGAATGGCTTCAGTTATTAATAACTTGCAAAGAGAAGTTTGTGGCAATGAAGTAGCTGTGAATATTGTAGTTAGGGATGATGACGAATAAATATTAAAAAATATATATATTGTTTTATTTATTTATTGATATCCTACCCCTACCATATAATTAATCATAAACTTATACCTATAACTGTCCTAAAGATAGTTGGCTAAGATTATTAAATAAATATTCTTCTAAACATTTATTAACTTACGGATAAGTTCGTGGCTAAGTAATAACAGCCGCACGGGATCGTCGACCCATCAGATTAAGCTACGGTTGCCGAAGTTAGTCCGTGGATGGGTGGCCATCTTTACATACCGAGACTCCTCCGTGTCTCAGAAGTACGTAAAGCGGTTGGTCACGGCTGACATTCGTGGATCTCTGGCGGTCGTCAAAAGCCCGAAAGTCTCACAAACAGTCTTACCCAGGGGTAACGTATTACCCAGTTCCTGGGGTGAGGAGGTCCGATTGGCAGTTGCTGCATGTAAAATACTGGTATTCAGCTGCATCCGGATAGACTGGAAGCCGACCCCAACATAGTTGGGGAAAGGCTGGGCAGATTGAATTGCCATGTGGCAAACCTACGCACGTCGCGGTCGGCTAGACTTATAATTCTGAATACGTAGTCCGTAGTTTATTTTACTGTAAAAATGCACTTCCATCAAATATATTTTAAGTGGTAAGTAGGTATTCCTATATTTCTTTTTTGATTAGGGTCTGTTGTTGACAAGACATAACCTATAGAACGAGTGAACTTAAAACTGAAATATCTTTAATTCCTGACTTCCTCGAACGGTATACCTAAAGACAAAATTGTTCAGGAATTCAAACTCTGTACGTTAACATATATTTCATCAATAGACGCAAAAAAAAATGTCAACAAAAATTTGTTCAGCAGTTTGCCATTGTTCTTTGGCACATTTGTTAAGAAGCCTACATAGACCAACAATATACAAGAATATTAAATTATCATCAATATTACATACATACGGGACGAATTAATTACTTCCTTTTTAGAAGCCGGTTAAAAAAGTTTTTGTAAAATATGTACTAGGTACCAACTTATAATACTACCCTCCAAAGTTTGTCGGATTAATTTTGTTAAACCTTAGAGTAAATACTTTAAAAAAGTCACATGAACCAAAAGCCACTTTAGTATTAATGCAATATCGGTGGCAATAAACTTACCACCGAAACCACCGATATTGCACCACCGAAATTAGAAACACGAACAAAAAATTAAATTTAAAATAAAACTACGCGAAAACTCAGCAGGATCGGACACGTCACTACTGCGAGAACGCAAGAGCACGACTGGGCCTCCGTGTGCGTAAGGAGATAGTTCGTTAAAATAGACTTGTTTACGTTAAAATCTTGTTTTAATAAAACGCACCGATATTGCACTTTTGGCGCGGACGTTCCTTATCACTATGGTCCTGATGTCTGCATGATAACAGAAGTAACGGAAGTATTAAATATGGTTGCTTTATGTATTGACCAACATAATAATGTTTAATTTAAGTACTAAATTTGCCATCGCAACGTATTTAATGAGGTAAATATGCTTAAAAGTCAATCAGGGACATACCACGTATATACGTTATTGAAAAACAGACATATTTCTTTTTTTTATTTATTTATATTTAAGAGAAATATATTTACACTAGTGCCTTCATTATGATCTAGTTTTCTTATTACACGAAAAAATATAGAATGGTCAAAGATAAACATTTTACATAGTGATTTCACGCGAAGAAACTCTAAAAACGCTGTCGGTGAAACCACCCCTTTACATTTCTTATTATTACTCGGCCTCTATGTGAAAAGTCTCTTTAAGTACAATATTGTACAGAATTTAATAAATAGCATTTAAAAAACAACACATTTCCACTAAAAACTGCATAACAGGTTACAGAGCCACTTGTTTGAGAACAATCCATCTAATTGTCTTTTAAACCTAATATTGAGATACGACTAGCATATTTGGTACACTTTACTCTATTTCTAGAACCTATCAAAACGTAGTACTAGTAAGAAAAAAAAATCCCATTAGTCCACTCATCCACTGTAGAACTAGTGGGAATAAACGGCATTGAATTCCGCATGAATAGCAGCCCAAGTCCTATTTCGTTTTTTGGAGAAAAATATATATTTATATTTCGCTATCAGAGACTGAAACCGGTGTTTCTCAAGTTGTGAAAAATTTACAGTGCGTTTTCTATAAAAAAAAAACCACGTGAAGTTCAAACATGAGAAAAAGTTATACATAACATTCAAACAAAGTCACAAACAACATTCATCATATAAATACCTCAGATAGAGATCAGATAGAGGACTATGCACCTATTGAACCAATTGTTGGAATTATATCTACTATAGAACCAGATAATAGGGATACTGGATTGGACATACAGACCAACGAAGCAGGTGACTTACCACCAGAGGTTCCTGCATTATCGGCCGATATGTTGGAAGCTCTCGGAGAACTTAACGATAAAATTGAAATTTACGCCCCTAAAATCAGAAATGAGATATCTGATCGTTGGGATAGAAAAGTAGTTGAAGGACTGAGTAAGGAATCAATTCAAAATTTGATGAAAAACATTCGTTTCCCAGAAAACCTGAAATTACTCAAAGCCCCTGAACTTAATCCAGAAATCTCGGCAGTTGTATCTGAAATTCAGATACAACTATTTTTCGTTGATTCAGATTCTGAATCAACGAAAAATAGGGTCAAATGCCTTGAGAAGGCTCAGAACCATTTGTGAAAGGCTGCAGTCACATAGCTCATGTCTGCCGTCGTTAATTGGCAACGACACTACTGCTAGTGCGGCTGGAAGTATCGTTGCCAACAACTCAATATTTTTCCAATAAATATCTTAAAAATAGTGGGTATAATTTTGTTTACCTACCTTAGATTAGTCACACAATGCTTCATTTATCGCAGTACATACTTCAGATCGCTCCGGAGCAACTGGACAGATTCGCAACTGGACAGATTCTCAGCTGGACCGATTAGCAACTGGACAGAATGTGTACAGTCCATGACATTATTAAAGTTGATGAGTTGTAAATACGGACGTTATGAAAAATTGGTCAAGATAGGAAAGTGGACGACTTGCTCCAGAGGGCAAGGGCTGACTGTTTTCAAGCTTCGATTTGAACAAATAGGCCTATCAAATTAGCATACCCTAGACATAGTTAAATAACTCACGTTTTTTTTATTTGATTTGAAATTGATATACACCATCAAATACTAATAAAAGAAATTCTATACTTAAATAATAATATATTAATACCTGAGGGCTTTTTGTCAATAAATGAAATGGCTACAGATGATGAAGAATGTAATTTTTTTTTTCTTTTTCAATTATTTCACAAATTATGGGATGACGAAAATTACGAATGAACAGTTATCTTGTTACGAAGAAATTTTTTGGACTACTAACGCTATAGAAGGTTGGCACCGGCGAATTAATGCCAAAAGACCAAAAAAAACCATCCCTTTTTATGTTTCTACAGTTATTAAAAAAGGAATCGAAAATCCATACCAAAATAAATAGAAGTTCCTATCACTGTGTGGAAACAAAACGTCGACCAAAGCAAATTTTGATTGATAAGCAGATACAAAATATATTATCGGATTGCGTTAACGAAAAAATTTTAGTCATGACATGGTTAGAACGCCTGCGGTCGTTAAAATTATCTCAATATTAGTTTTCTCCCCGTAATCAAGTTACAAATTGAAGGTTTTCTTTAATATTATTAACTTATCTTAAAACAAATTCTGAATACATTCTATTGCTGTGCCTTTGTGTTATATAGACTTTCCTTGAATAAACACTTTTTAAATTGAATACCTATGTTTCTTAGTTTATAAACTAATTTTTTCACACGACTGTACTCTGTCCAGTTGCTAATCTGTCCAGCTGCGAAACTGTCCAGCTGAGAATCTGTCCAGTTGCGAATTTGTCCAGTTGCTCCGGAGCGCTTCATATATAACATTACATATTGTCGGTTTAGACATTTTTGAAAAATACATCAGGCTTCCATAGGAATCTCCAGTTGCCAAAAATCTTAACGTCACTGCTAGCCTGTCATATGCAGGAATCGAGTCTCTATAATTTGTACCTGATTTCCGAATTTTGTCGCTGATCAGAGATAATAAATGTTCAAAATCCTTTGATGCCATTCTGCAAAATTTTTGGAATTTACCACTTTCTTCTTGCTCCTGCATATGTGTCATTGTTTCTCCTACATTATCCAGTATCCTTCGTTGCATTAAATTGGTCACCCACCAACGTCTCTTCCTTCTTTTCTTTTTGAGGGTTGATGACAAAATTATAAATGCAGCACTTGCAATTATAATATCGCTGTCAGAGTCGGACATAACGAAGCACTACCAACCACAGAATTGACACAAATGAGCGATTAGCATGCGTTCGGCTGATCTAAACATCTGTCCATCATTCTTGCTAGGTAATATGTTGGTATAAACACTGAAAACGAACATTCGTTTACACTAAAAGATTAAGAAATGATTGCTCTTGTTCTAGCTCTAGCTCTTTGTTCTTTTGGTTTAAATGCACCTTTAGTAGATTGCGTTTTACGTAATCTGAGAGCACTCAATTCTCTTAAAGAACCGGAATCTTCACTCGAGGATATGCTTATTATTTATTTAGGCGAATGGGAGAACTACCGAAGCACGTTTATCTCTGATTCTAACAAAACCTCTAAACCTTTAAAACTAGAAGACTTGTAGAAATTAGTCGAGTTGACTAATTCTACCCGAGTCGGGAATCGAACCCGGTATCAAATTTATATTAGATCAGAGTGAAGCGAAGCGGAAAGATGTGAGAATGAGAGAATGAGTATACGAAGAGGCGAAATGAAGAATATTATTAACGATTATTAAATTATATTATATTAGCATAAAATTACAAACAAAGCAAGCGATTTTATACAGTGTGAGTCTTCATAATGTGCACATATCGAAATGGGGGAATCTATGCTTAAATAAAATCTAAATACATTTTTTTTTCCATTTTTTTTTATTTAAAAAAATTCGTCTTATTGATTTTTTTTTACGATTATTGTAAAAATTGATTAAAAAACTGATTTTTCGACGAAATACCTGTTTATTTTCAATTGAGGGTTTTTTGGGTTTAATTGGGAGGGGTTTTTCCCACAATTTTCATTTTATAAGAACACTTAATTACTACCAATCATTATGGAGTTGAGTTTGTTTCATCGCGATAGATCATTTAAAAGTTACACCGTTTTTTTACATTGGGGTAAAAAATACAAAATAAATAACAAAATGAAAATAGATTTTTTTAAATATTTTTTCCGTTTGTCAAATTAAGCATAGAATCCCTCATTTCGATATGTGCACATTATGAAGACTCACACTGTATAAGCAAAGTCAATACAAAGCGCGTCGCGAACCGATTGGTATGATAGCTAGTCGAGACTGAACTGACGGTCGTTGCTCGGCGCGCGCGTAGGTAGCTTCGTGTGCGCGCCACCGGTCCGCAGCTCAAGGACGTCGTCACCTCGGCCGGTACAAATCTCACGCGCTCGCTGCGTGCGCGCAGCGCGTGTATCCGTGCGGTCGTTGACCCCTCGGAGAACAATGGATTGGATATATGGACCTGATTTTCGGAGGCGGCGCAACTTCATAAGCGGCAGCGTATTTTGTGAAATTGTAAGGTGGCGGTCTAAGTGACAATTGTTTCCGCCACAGACGTATTAACGTTTTTAAACAATAGGTCTGACATGTTAGGCATGATTAATTCGGGTAATAGTAAAAATAATCAGTCACATTCACACAGTAAACATGAGAGTAAACAGTCAGCTGATCATAAAAAAACAGTCCAATTCTCAAACTACACTTAGTTATGCGAGTGCGAATAATAATAACAAGGTCTCATCGGGTAGTAAAGGTAAAACAAACATAACTTGACATGCCCATTATGTAGTGGTAAACATGCATTATATTCATGTGTTAAATTTTTAAATATGTTGGTACAAGAAAGATTAAATTTTGTTCAGTCAAAAAACGTTTGTCAATATTGTTTACGTACAAACACTCACACAATTGAAAATTGCCGAATTTGCCCTTGAAGTGCTTTCGTTGCCACATTCTAGTGCAGCCTGCGAAATAATTTTTTCAAAAACCAATGCGGTTAAAACAAAGACACGCAATAAATTGATTGCACCGACCGTTAACGGTCTTTTGCTCACGAGTCAGTGTGTTCAGGTCGATGGTGAATGCCACAAATTTAATGTAACTAACGACATGTTATCGCGATTCCATACAATTAATGTCTACAGTAAGAATAATATAGATAATGCTAATAATAATGATGAAATTTACATTGAAATAGATATATAGTGGTTTTAAACCACTAAAGATCCATTTCAATGTAAACCGAATCAAAATATCAAGGAAGATGCGCCAAGGTAGCCCGCGAAATTCAAGTTTCCTTACGTTTTTTGCAATTTGCACGTCGGTGTCAGGTTGTATCTTGTTTACAATTTGATTTGCGAGTGGTGAAACTTGGCATATACTTCCCCTTTGACTCTAGTATAAAATTATTGATTGTCTTTTGATAGCAATTTTAATTAAAATTTTACGTTTTTTTTATTTGGATTTTTATTTTGTACGATAATTTTGCCCAGAAAACGATAATTTTGACGTGGGAAGTCGATAATTTGAACTTTTGGAGTTGGCAACACTGATATTATTTCGACTTTGGTTTGGATATTTTTGACGACTTACGCTTTTCAAAATGGATTCTGATGATTTTTTACCTAACGACCCCGGCTCACTCTCGGACTCAGAACCCGCTTTAAACGTTTACCCTGGCATTTCTTCGGATAATGAACCCGTTTTACATGACAACTCGCGCATGAATATGGACTTCCCGATTTTGCCTAGTGAATCTATGCATTGTGTAAATTGTGGTCTTGAAATCACTCACAGGAGAAGACACATTAATCTTGTGGAAGTGCAGCGAGTTATACTGCAATGGATCGCACCACAAGTGGTAAGTTCCAACTTCTGAGATGATTAAGTACATAATTGCAATTGAATAGTTGGGTTGGCTCGCACTAGTGAAAGGTTTTGGACGATCATTATTTTAAAGTCTTTATTGATTGCACATAAAAAAAAAAAAATTTACAAGGATGATTGCTATACGAATCGCCTAAATCATAAGAGATGAGGTATGATGTTTTATTGTCTGTCTGCAACAGCAAGATTTTTTAAGACATGGCGTTGGCCATTATTTGAAATACTACTTAGAATTCAATTAATACTTTAATTAAAAAAACAATCTGTTGTATTTGCTGGTTTTTTTATTTATTTATGTCATAAATATTTTTTTACAGATTGGACAGAACAGATTTGTATGCCATCCTTGTTGGATTATAGCATTGACTGCATCTGCCAGCGTGGCAGGTTCATCATCTGATGCTTCAACGAGCTCAGATCCAGGTCATCACAGACAGTTATGTGTGAACTGCAGGTGTTCACTGTTAAGGATTCGATCTCATGGGATAAGCAATAACACAGAACGAGAGGGGCATATCAGAAGTGTGATTTTGCAATGGATTCAACCACGTGAGGTAATTGTTTTTTTTAATATGATGTAGGTTCCAAAATAACAGCTGTATGTGGTCTTACCATATAGTGCACTATTGTAATTGCAGAGATCTTTAAGGTTTTTTTATTTTTTCCTTGTAAGTGACGTGTAAGCAGACTTAAAGATACCTATAAATGTCAGGGAATAGGTCATTTACTTATGATCAACAATAGCAATCCCTTACCTGGCTGTATGCAAAACAGGGTTTAATGATTATAGGCAGTAGATGCTGATGATGATAAGGTTATTCATTCTTCATATTATATTAATGTTCTTTTTTGTTTTAGTTCTGATAGAATCTGCCATCCTTGTTGGCAAAGAGCTGACAGACACAGTACACGCAATGTTGGGAGGGATGCTTTTGATGATGTACAGCAGGGTGACAACGCAGAAATACAACAGGTAGTTGAAGCACCAGTTGGTTCGATATTTTTACCTCACATGGGAAGAGCTCCAGATACACAAGCACATTGTTTCTTACCTGGTTGCACTGCCGAAGAAAGAGTAAGGATTCCTTTGTGGCTTAGAGTCTTTATTTTTAGTGAGTACAATTACTATGTACCACAGCAATGTAGGATTTGTGAATTCCATTTAAGAAATAATAATTTTGACATTTTGAGTAATGACTTGCATTCAATACAATATTTTAATGCTAATCACATAGAAGACTTTTCTTCATTCATAAAAGAAAGAGTAATAATTTAGACTTTTCGAATATTCAACAAATGTCTGATGACTCAGTGCATTATTGGACTGGTTTAACCAAGCACCAGTTTTTTTAATTAAAAACTAATGTGCAACAAATAAATAATATGCGAAATGGCATATTAGGTCTTGCTGCGTATCTTATGAAAATAAGAACTGGCGACAGCAACGAGCGGATATCAACGCTATTAAATACACCCCCTACCACTTTAGTAAGATTATTAAAAAAGGTCCGGCAAATACTTTCTGATGATTTTGTTCCACAAAACTTAGGGATCAATCATATCACACGAGCTCAAATTGCTTCAAGAAATCTCATGATACCTAATGAGCTGTTCGGTGGAGCAAATAGGAACCCAATAATTATTCTGTATGGCACCTATTTATATGTACAAAAAAGTTCAAATTATTTATACCAGAAAGATACTTATTCTTTGCACAAGTATAGGAACCTCATGAAACCTTTTATGATGGTATGTTCTGATGGTTATATTATAGATGTACTTGGTCCCTATCCAGCAACAACATCGGATGCAGATATCATTATTAATGAATTTAATAATGAAAACAATACTTTACGAAGGTATTTTCAACCTGGGGATGATTTTTTGCTGGATAGGGGTTTCAGGAATTGTGTCCCTTTACTACAACAGTGCAACTATACTGTTCACTTTCCTTTATCCCTACAACAAGGTGAAACTCAATTATCAACAGCGGCAGCTAATAAGTCAAGAACGGTCACAATGTGCAGGTGGATTGTCGAAGCAGTAAATAGGATTTTTAAAATGTCCTTTAAAATATTTAGGAGTGAATTTTTCAATACTGCATCCACTCATGCTATGACGGATTTTTAAATTGCTGCCGCATTGATAAACATGTTCCACCAAAGGGTATCAGATAGACCAGATGCAGGACAAATTGTAAATCTGGTAAATGAAAAATTGCACACAAATAATATATTAGCTGATTATGTAATTGAAAATAATTTAAATCGAAGACGGACACAATTCTCCAACTTAAACGCTACTATTGAAATTGTTGAATTTCCTAGATTAACATTTGATGAACTTGTGTTATTAGCATGTGGAACATATCAGATTAAACAGGCAAAGTCTTATTATGGGGAGCACATAAGAAATAATGGTTCCTATACTATTGAAGTGTGCATCGATAGAGCCAGTGAGCTTTTACAAGGATTTCCTTCGGTCGAGAATTGCACATTATTGCGAGGGAAAATACAAAGCCGACATATAGGCCGTAAAATATATTTTGTATATATATTATATGAAGATAATAATCAAGGCATACAAGCTATTAAGCATTATTGCTGCAATTGCATAGTCTGCCGAAGGACTGTAGGTTGCTGCGCTCACATCATGCCTGTGATATGGTATTTAAGCTGGGCCAGGTATGAAAATATAACTCCACCGGCCCAGTTTTTAGACCACGTTTTATTAACTTACGAAAATGAATAATTTTACAAATAAATTGATTTATTTTAAAGTGTTGAAGTTTTATTTTTTATTATTATATTAACTGTACTTATCATTTAAGTATACAAAATTGAAACACCCTTATTATAAACCGGGGCAACTGAAAGAATAAGAAAGTAATTATTATAAAAGTTTACAAAATTGAAACCAAACATAATATTATAGACAGATCAAATTGACCATAAGACACTAGTAGATACTAATATTAACAAAAAAGAAACAAAATGAACAAGGTCTACTCGGAGAGGGTGGATAATTAAACACTGGACTTTATAATTAAGCGCGTAAATTATATAAGTACCACAGTGCTCGCTGCTCACAAGTAGGGGGTCCCTAGCTTTAGCAGCATATTTAATTAAGCTTAGAACTGGGGATTCTGATGAGAGGTTGTCAACTTTATTAAAAGTGTCTAGGCGAACTCTAGAAAAGTGGTTACACCAAGTGAGAGATCTGCTGTATGAGTATTTTGTACCTAGACACCTATGTTTAAATCATATAAATAGGCAAAACATAGTGCAAAGAAATCTGTTAATACCTAACACATTGTTTGGTAACTTTGAGGGAGTAGATAGGCCCATTGTAATATTTGATGGAACATATTGTTACATTGAAAAGAGTTCGAATTATTTATATAAAAAAAGAACATATAGCATGCACAAATATCGCAATCTTATGAAACCGTTTTTAATGGTATGTACCGATGGGCATATAATTGATGTGCTGGATATCCAGCCACCACTTCAGACGCTGATATAATGAAAAAGGAATTTTCAAATGAAAGACCATTACGGGAATACTTCCTTCAAGGTGATGCTTTTATACTGGATAGGGGCTTTCGTGATTCATTGCCCTTGTTGCACCAATGTGGATATAGGACATATGTGCCTGCATCATTAGAAGAGGGTGAGACACAGCTTTCCACTAGTGAAGCAAATAAATCGAGAGCAGTCAACCATATGTCGTTGGGTAGTGGAGGTAGTAAACGGCAGATTCAAAAGAGATTTTAAATTATTACGGCAAAATTATTTTAACGTAGCTAGTAAAAGTTTCATGAAAGATTTTGAGGTGGCTGCTGCTCTTTTAAACAATTTTCACCCTCCTATTATTGATCGTGTAGATGCTGGGGAAATATTAGTACAAATAAATATGAATATGAATACAGAAAATGAATTAGCAGAATTTATTGTAAGAAAACATTATAATAGGCGTAGGGCTGATTTTCAAACAATAACTGTACAAAATGATAACCTATATGATTTTCCCCAGCTTACCGATACTGAGCTAATACTAATATCACTAGGCACATATCAAATAAAGCAGGCACGTTCCTATTTTGGTGAACATGTAAGGGGCAATGATGGCTATGTGATAGAAGTGTGCAGGGAGGTCAGCAGCAGCCTACTTCGAGAGCTGTCAGCTACAAATACCTCATGGCTACTTAGGGGCCGCATTCATTCGAGACATATAGGTAAGTCGAAAAACGTATTTTGTTTACATTTTAGTCGACAGCTCTCGCAGAGGTAGGGAAGCAATAATAAAATATTATTGTAACTGCATCGTAGGCAAACGGACTGTAGGCTGCTGCGCCCGTGTAATGTCAATAATATGGTACCTACCTTAGTTGGGCTAGGTACCAAGATAATATTGTACCACCTGCACAATTTCTAGATGACATTCTAATTATAATTGAAGATGAATAAAATATACTAATTAAAAACGATTTTTATTTTTAATTATCATCTCCTTACCCATGATTTTTAATAGGTATTTGTGTTTCCTAATTTCCATCCACTCTACAAATATAATTAAGGCAAGTCAAAGTGCCGCTAGTGGCACTCTATCCCTATCGAATTAAGTGCCAGGGTCCGTGCGGCACTGTATACACCTTCTATAATTGTAACAGCATCCTATCTTTAAAAAAAACAACTACCTATCGCACAATGAGGTTATACATCGCACTTCAAAAATCAGCTGTTTTGTTACGTAACCTCACTTTAACAAAATCTCTTTTAACTCGGCTCTCAGATTGCTAAAATCCGCAAAATTTTCAGTGATGGTTTGATAATATAGTAGCTATTAATTGACACCAATTTCATCTCTTTACATCCAGGCCCAAGATTGTATGAAAGCGTATCCGTCTCCTTTATGCAACAATATAGTTTTACGCCGTCATTATGCCGTCATTATTATATGAATTTTATTCATATTTATTTATTCATATTTATTTATTCATATAAATTATTATATGAATTTTATTATATAAATATTTGATTATACTCAGGTTTTTTTTGCACTTCAGATCATTTCGTTCACTCTTTATTTTGATATTCGACAAATCTTGATCTATGGTTTATTCAACTTAGCGATTGTCAAACTCGATTTTAGGTGTGTCAAAATTGTTTCTAAGTTTAGAGAATCTTGTTTGCAGAATAGCTTTTATGATTCTCTTAACCAAAAATAAGAAATTTTAGTTATAGTTTAGTTAAGTTCGGTGTACAAGAGAATCGGCACCATTGTCAATTTAAACTAATAATAGAAACAACGTGAAATGGCGATAATTTGATTAAACTTAGTCAATCGGATTTTCATTTAAAAACATAAATATTAAGTTTAATCAAATGGTCTGTCCGTTGATATGTTAGTCAATCGGATTTTCATTTAAAACCAAAAATATTAACATATCAACGGACAGACCAACCGCTAAACGGATGAGGCATGCAAATAGTTTAACTAAATGTTATCATTTTTTTTTACAGGCCATTTTCTTGCTGCAAAGGCAAACAATAAGACGACTCTGCGACCAGCACAGGTGGAACGGAGCCATCATCGCCGAAGTTGGCCATGCCGCCGCAGGCGCCTCCGCCATCGCCCTCACCCTCACCGTCATCATCATCCGAAGGGTGCCAATGTGGTGCGTGTGAGGCACAGTTGGCCATGCTGACGCCGCTGCCAGCGCCCCCACCATTACCCGCTTCGTCGACGACACCCGCAGGGTGCCAATGCGGTGCGTGTGAAGCACGCCACACTGTAAATGTATTTATTTAGTATTAAGTATTGTTTTTTATTTTTTAATAAACTGGTAATGTAAGAAAGTGTTTTTTTTTCACCTACCAATATTAAATTTCTAATAAATTCGTATTTTTGATATATTCTTGAAAAAAACTATACTAAATAATAAGTATAGAGTCGAAAATCCAACAGTGCATTTTTATTTAGCGATTCATTTAGGTGTCACTTAGTTGTTGGTGAAATCGGCACAGACACACGTACGTATGTCGTCTCAACAGTGCATTTTTATTTAGCGATTCATTTAGGTGTCACTTAGTTGTTGGTGAAATCGGCACAGACACACGTACGTATGTCGTCTCAAAAGTTCCGAAAGAGGAATTTTTGTCAATCGACGAACACATGATCCCTACCAAGGCCCGATCTTCGGGGATCAGACAGTACAATGTGAAGAAACCCCATAAATGGGGTTATCTAAATTATGTATTAAGCGGAGTCAGTGGATTCAGCTATGATTTTGAATTATTCGGAGGAAAATACCCTGATCAGCCAGAAAACTGCCCTGATCTTGGAGTGCATTACTGAGACATTAGTCTTTGAAACCCTAGCGTGTATGGCCACCATAATACATACACTTTAGGGTTTGCATGCACAGGTTTCCCATAAACTCTCAGTTAAGAACAGACGGAGCTACGCGAAGGTGTTTCGTAGGACATATTAAGGTGCATTTACAATTTTACATCAGACGAGCGAATGCTCATTCTATCCCCACTCCATTAAATTCCTCTTATGTAAACAGACTCAGAGCATTCCTTCGTTGTTCTATTGCGTTCTATAGAATATTCTAAGAATGCCCGCTCGCTTGATTTAAACGGCACAAGAGCGTACTAGCTTCTGGCATCTTACCACCGAGAAAGGCAGAAAACAATGACTACGAAATCAGGCAGCGGTGCCGACTGTACTTATGCAAAATGGTTTGCCGCCGAAAAAGCTGCAAAGAAGCAAAGCAAGACCACTAGCCCGGTCTAGGAGTCGCGTGAAAGCCTTCGGCACTTTCCTCAGTGCACTGCTCCCAAGCACCAGCCGCACATCACCTTCCCACAAGCAGGAAACAGCAGTGGAGACGTTCTTCAGAAGAAAACCCAAAGAACCAACGTTGCAGTAGCCTACGCCAACAAGAGTCGACAAAGGGCAAGTCAGCCCGCCGACCCTCACAGTGAATTCAGGCACCACGGACTATGTGAAGAGCGCTTTCCTGGAGTACGTTGCAATCGTGAGAGCGACCACAGAGGTCAATATCATGACATGCAAGAAGATCCTGCTGACCTTCCAGAGGAACACAGAAGGCCTGTTAAGGGGACTACTCGAGGAAGCAGAGGCAGCAGTTTACGACAAAGTCACATCTCAAGTCATCAAAGGGGAAATGACGGGGTCATACATGGCAGCTTACAGCGCGACGAGTGGTTTTGTGTCTTTGGACAAGGTGGAAACGGAGCGTTCAGGCAGACTGAAATTCTGCGTACCTAATGACGACCCGATAGTGGTTATCGCCAAATGTACCAAAATTATGCTGGACGATAAGATCCTTGAAATGGCACAATCCATTTTGGGGTCTTCGGACATCCCAGAATCCCAGGAAAGTTGGGCGGTACCCAATATCAGGTGGGTAAACGGAGTGCCAGGTTGCGGTAAGACAACGTGGGTGGTGAAGCACTTCGATGGGGAGAAGGACGTCGTAGTCACCACGACCGAAGCTGCCAGAGATCTCAGGGAGAAGCTGGCGCACCGCTTAGGACACCGAGTCAAGACAAAGGTGCGCACTATGGCCTCAATTTTAGTCAACGGGTTCAAGAAGCACGAGAAATGCTACCGCCTCACGGTAGACGAGGCTCTTATTAACCACTTTGGAGCCATAGTTATGGCAGTCAAGTTGTCTGGAGCAAGCGAGATTGTCCTCATCGGAGACATAAACCAGCTTCCATTTTTGGACAGAGAGAACCTATTCGAGTTGAGGTATACCCGTCCAAAACTGGTGGCAAGCATCACCCAAGAGTTGCTTTGCACACACTCTGGTATATACTCTTCCAAGTCGTCGCTGTCCCGGGTCCATTCCCTGAGGGTGACCGGTTACACAGGAGCGCAATTACCGAAAACCGCCCAAAATACCCTATTCCTGGTTCATACTCAAGAGGAGAAAGCTTCTCTTATAAGCCAGGGATATGGGTCCGGCGAAGGGTCGCGCACATTAACCATACACGAGGCTCAGGGGTTGACCTACGACAGCGTAATAATCATCAACACCAAGTCCAGGAGACTCCAAATTCACGACAGCATCTCCCACGCGGTAGTGGCGGTGTCGAGACATACAGTCAGTTGCGTTTATTAACGATGCTGACGACGCGTCGTCAGCATCGTTAACGACGCCACGGGCCGATTTGCAAAGAGAGCGATGGATGCGCCGACTAAAATGGTCGTCGATTACAACTTGAAGACGGCCATGCAGCATCGAAACGCAGCAGTTGTGGAAAACTTGCTCAGACTAGCGAAGTCCCTGGAGGCCAATTCTCCCGTTTACACTCGTTGAAGTCGCATTCGTTTTTGCCGCTCGTGTTCCTATGTCGCTTATAAAATGGTGACATATCCAGATTATTGTATTCTCACTACAAGTCGCTGGTAAACCACGAGTCGAAGGAAAAGAATGTTGCCATTATACGTCGCGCGAAGCGATCCATTCTACATAACGATGCTACTTTTTAAACGCAACCATATATGTACTTCTTAAAGTATATTAAAAATGACTGATAAGCCTATAAAAGGTTTTGAGTAACATTTTTTATGTATTTCATAAAAAAATATCAAATAATAATGCATTATGAATTTCGTAACTCCATTTTAATATTATTTAACATTCAAATAAGTTCTCCTTAGTATTTGCTGCAACGGAATGCATGGCTGATGCTGATTGGTGAATGTCAACGACTTTGTCACGTCAAATTAACGTCATAATTTTATTGTTTGTTTACATTGGGTATCTACAGAAATTAAATAAAAACATAATGATATGCCAATGATATTTATAAGTGAGTTTTTTCAAAACGGCAATCAATTGGCTGTTTTGCCCATAAGATAAATCTTATATTGCAGGATGCCCTGGGCACTAAATCTTCAGAGCCTATTCCCAACACAATTGGCGAAACTATATCTAAAGTGAAAAGTATAGTGCAATATTTTAAGAAAAGTGCTCAAGCAAAGGCCAAATATATAGAAATGGCAAAAAATATGGGTACACCAGAACTTAAATTAAAACAAGACACACCTACCAGGTGGAATAGTACGTATGAAATGCTAGATAGAGTTCTCAAAGTAAAGGAATGCCTAATTTCTACTTTGGCAATAATTAGACCTGACTTATCACTATCTCTGCACGATTGGGCAATAATAGAATGCGCAGTACCTATTTAAAAAAAATTCTATGAGGTGACCACAGAGGTATGTGGGGAAAAATATGTCACTCTGTCCAAAGCGCCATTATACTACAGAATAATGATAGACCATACTAATAAACAAGAGGCAACGATACTAGAAAATACTCATACTATACCCATAGAAATTTTACAATTAATCGATAATTTAAAAGAAGGGCTTATTGGACGATTCCAAGGTCTGGAAACAGATATGATAATATCCGAGGCAACGGTTTTGGATCCACGATTCAAAAAGAAGGGGTTTAAGTTCCCACATAATGATGATCGCGCTGTAGATCGTCTCAAGACTAAGCTGACTGCTCTCATACGCAAAGAAACGCAGGATAATTCAATCATAACAATAGACAGACCATCTACAAGCGGATCCACATCCATCCAATCCAAACTGCCGTCAATATGGGATGACTTTGACTCAGAAATTGAAAACTTAGTACCGGAAAATCCTACAGCGGCTGGCATCAGAGAGTTACAAAAATATCTTCAAGAAGATTACCTGCACCGCTCCAAAGACCCGCTAGTATGGTGGGAGCAGAGGAAAACCATGTACCCGCACATTTATTTTTTTATGAAAAAAAGATTATGCGAGGCTGCAACGTCAGTTCCTTGCGAACGATTATTTTCTAAAGCGGGTCAAATTATCAATGAAAAAAGATCAAGAATAACTTCTTCAAAAGTTAGAAAGCTTCTATTTTTAAATCTCAACATGTAAAGTTAAGTAGGTAACCAAAACAATTTTTTTATTATAAGAAAGATATAGAGAGAAAAAAGAACTGATTAAAAAGTAGTACTCATGATAAAGACTTATTTTAAAATTATTTTTATTTCATTTCTTTCTTTCCTAACAATTTACGCTGTCCGAAATTTAAATCGTATGAATAAAATAAAATAAAATGTCCTACTGTAAGTTCTGTAATGTAAACTGTTCAATTCAAAATGTGCCAAATGATCCAAAGTATTCCAAAGATCCGAATGAATAAAATGTTCTGGTCGAACCGCGGAATCGTCCCAAAGCCAAACGGAACCGAAGGAGCCGATAAGGTGAACCGGTACCGGAGTCGGAATAAGTGAATCAATTCACTTGTCGGAATAAAGATTACCCATCTCTAGCCTCCTGGTCAGAAGACCCCACCTAAACACCACCTAACAAGCCCCAATTCATCCAAAATCCTACCCAACCCAAGTCGACCCAAACCTAAACCATCACCCTGTCTGTACCCCTGTAAATAAAGAATGACAATTATGTGAAACTGCATGGCAGAGCGAATCTGTCATACTCACCTAAACGCCCTGCCGATGGTGGCATTGCACATCCGGTCATTAGGTTCCCTAAAATATGGTTGAGCTGAATGGCGCGGATGTGTATGTCAAGTCCGTGAACGGACTCAATTGTAATTGTAAGTGTATTAAGCAAAACAAGTGTAAGTGTAAAAAAATAAAAAAATGCATGTGTATTAAATATATATATATGTAAAAGATGGACTAACGTAGATTTAAGTAGTACATAAGACAATATGTATCCAGTGTAGGAGCAATGTAATAGCTGTTACGAATAATGTTAAGAAACCAAACAATGTCATCGAATGTAAACAAAAGCACGGACCGCCATGTCTGTGGACTGATTGTAAGGAAGGAGTGTGGTTTTAGCCGGTAAGAGCCCGGCACTGCCCAGACTGGCTCACTAGTGAGGCAGCCTGGGCTTCCATAAGGATTTCCCACTCCTGCCGAGAAAAAAAAAACAAAACTAACTTTGTCGGAACTCAATAACCCCGGGACCAACTTTGGCCTGAGTAAAGGGAGAAGTAATGTCTTCAAAACGACAGTGATTTTATCTGTGGCGGAGCTGGGTGTGAGTTAGAACCTTTTTTTTATTTTTATTAAGCGGTGAAAAATGCCTAACGCATACCGCGCCGTCCGGAGCGACGGTTTGGTTACGTGGGGCTTGCACCCACTAAAAAACACCGCCGTGAGCCTACTATCGCCTTGCCGGATGAGCCGCGAGAACTGCTACGCATGACGTTCGCGACCCATCCAGCGCAGCCCGCCTCCGGGCACCAAACTCCTTTGGCGATGTCCGGGCTCACCTGAAACATCGCCACCACTCATGAGGGCCGTGCAATGCGACGACGATAGACTCCCCGATCTATCGCCCGCTGGCACCTCCTAGGGCGGCATCAGATCGCCATGGCGCCTCCTCCGCCGCCCTGTTCTCCTGCGACGAATCGCGTCAGCCAGAGAGTCTTCCTCCCGAACACGATGTCCATCGAGTTAAGAATTTCATCTCTTTTGTAGCAAGGAAAGAGATTAAGATACTTTCAGAGGATGATGTGTCTTTATAATGGGAATGCGTCATCTGCTGTAAATACGCCTCGCCCGAGGCAAACCCACGCGCTGCCTCGCCTGAGCGTGCCGCGGCCCGAGCCAAACATTGTCGGTTTTTGTCCATGCTCTAAAGCGCCTCAGTAACTTTACCGCGCGCACTCAAGACGGTTGTGTTTTGCCTCGCTTCTTCGAAGAACACCATGAATAAAGAACAGTGTCTCAAATTAATACAATAATATGGCGAATATAGACTACTTAGGGATGCGCTATGTCCTGATTATACCAACAGGGGACTAAGAGAAGATGCGTGGAGAAACATAAACCGGGAAATGAACATTCCAATAACTGACTTTAAAAAAAAGATGGAGTCTTTGTTATGATCCTATAGGCGGGAAAGGTCACGTGAAAAGAAAAGCCGTATCACAGGATCAGGTATGTTTATGTTTATTATTATGTTAATGCCTTTAATTTAAACTACACTTCAGTGTATTTAGCCGGCCACACATTGGATCGTAGACAGAGAAAACTATAGACTATAAACATACTGCGGTATAACCGACATATCTAATGTTATAACCAGCATGAAAGTCATACATAAAGTCTGCGTACCCACGTATCATCTTCACATACAGTAAGTGTTTTAAAGTTATATGTTTGTTGAAAAATGATTAATTGATTGATTGTATCACCAGTTTTAGATAGCTCTTGATGAAGCAAGGGCAACCATAGCCTGCATTGAAGAGATGCGTACGAGAACACAGGAAATAGTGGCTACTGCAGTATTAAATATGACCTATGCTGGTCATAGCATAGGTCTTCTTCTCATAGCTTCTCTAATGCTATAACCGGCATGAAAGTCACACAGAAAGTCTACACTTCATTCACTACATTTTCACAGTTTTTAGTTATTTTATAAGTATTTAAATTAAATAGTTTATTATTATAATTTCGGAGTTTACCAGACTGTCTAGAACTTCCAAACGCAAGAAACATTGCAAAAATACAAAAGAAATTCAGCCTTGTGACATGAGAAGAATGACCCCCAAAAGGATTTCAAAGACAAAAGCTTTCCAGATTATTGCTAGAAGCTTAAAAGATGAGAAAGCAAAAAAAAAAAATCTTATGCAAGTTAAGCAAGCTGGGAAACGACATGCGAGCGGAAGAAGATTTACCATGGAGGAGAAAGTATTGTCATTATCTTTATATAAGCCTTCACCCAAATCTTATAGGATTATGAGTAAGTTTTGCACTTTACCCAGCAGAAGAACTTTGCAGAATATATTATACAAAGTGAAACTGGGTCCTGGTTACAATCAAAGGATTTTTAATCGTTTGAAGGAGATTGTAGGAAAAATGCCACAGATACATAGATACTGTTCATTGCTGTTTGATGAAATGGCCATTGCCCCATCATGTTCTAACATCAAAACGAGAGACTCTATTGAAAGCTTTGTGGATGACGGTGACCAAAAAGAAGATAAGTTTTGTGACCATGTTTTGGTGTTCATGATATTGTCAAGACATACAAGCTACCTGTTTATTATAGCTATTCAGCCGGTACAACTAAGACGGCGTTAAAAAAATATATTTATAGATGTCATCACAAAACCACAAGAAGCTGGTCTTAAAGGTGTAGCCACTATTTGTGATCAAGGTACAACATATGTTGCTGCGATTAACAGTCTAGTTACAGACACCAAATACACATATTTAAGAAAAGATACAGAGTATAGAGAAGGATTCTTCGAAATAAATGAAGAAAAAAAATATTTCTTGCATGATCCTCCACATCTGTTGAAGTGCATTAGGAATAATTTGCTTTGCAAAGATTTAAACTATGTTATGGACGGCAAAGCCCAAACAGCAAAATTGAGCCATATCCTAAAATTATTTGAGAGACCGCCTAACTACAAAGACTAAAATACTGCCAAAATTAACATTTCAACGTCATGTTAGGCCCAATCACATACCGAAAATGAGGGTTAAGCACTGTGCTCTAGTCATCAGCCATTCTGTTGGGTCAGCTTTAGGACTCATGGCAGGTAAGTATCAATATCCTTAGCATAATTTTGAAAGTAAATTTTGTGAATTGGACATTTGATGACTTTTTAACTGATTTGATGAATAGTAAGTGGCGCTTTACTTCCACCACACAATGCAATAACTGAAAGATATAGAAGAGATAAAGAAAAGCAAGTTATCCATAAAAGGTTATGGGCACCAGCGAAAACGAGCGGAAAAGAAAAAGTGACAAAGGACCATGCAAATGATCGTCCTCACCCATCAACAGAAATCAAACATATTTATGTTAACACAGCTTGCCAGCCTGTTAATTTTTTACTATGACAATACTTGCGCCACACACGGGGTTCTTATGCAAAAACAGTATGATTTAAAAAATATATGTTTATTATGGGACGCACAAAAAACCGGTCAAAGCGTCCGCGCCGCGCCCCTCCCCCCCGAGCACCTCCGGGCCTTTGTTACCCTTGCGACGCGCGTTCCCGCATCACACTTCAGTCGTGGCTAGTACGTTCGCTGTGTTCACGTTGTGTATCTGTGCAGTATTAACTTGTTTGCGACTATCTTGACCCCTGCTTGATTAACGGACTTTCTTTGATTGCTCTACTACTGACCCTGGCACGTTTACTGGGTTCAAGATCCGTCTTAAGACAGAGGCGACACATTTTGCAAGATGATTTGGTTCAAAACAGTCCTGAGTTGATTTCATACATTTCTCAAAATGGATTGATACAAGTAAGTCAAAATCATTAAATAAAAATCATATTACGAATAATAATGGGTTCAAGATCCGTCTTAAGACAGAGGCGACACATTTTGCAAGATGATTTGGTTCAAAACAGTCCTGAGTTGGTTTCATACATTTCTCAAAATGGATTGATACAAGTAAGTCAAAATCATTAAATAAAAATCATATTACGAATAATCAGTTTTAACATTTATTTTAAAATGAATACGGCTACGACGCTTTTTGTCTTATGTTTAAGTATCTAGATAATGAAAACACATAAAATGTGTGTGTAGGTATTTAGTTGTTTGTTAGAACACAGGTTATTTGAAAAAATGTTTGCATTTCCAGTTTCGAGTCTTCATATGATTGTTGACTTGTGGGTAATTCCTTTATTATAATAACATATGTTAGTGTTATTTATTATAAATACATACATTATACAGAATCGAATATAAGATTTCGTATTTAGTAGTCGAGTTTTACTTAGTGTTTACAAAATATAACATTGAAACCTTAACTATCCATATGCTTAACTGCAATGCACTTTAAGATTTTAAGACTATAGCTGCTTTGTAAGGAATTGTATCGATACCTAAGAAGATATTTAGAAAGGTAAAGACTCCCTTTTGTCAGTTTTCTTTTGTGTGGTAGGTACGATCCTTTTTATATGGCTACAGTGATAACTTAACAAAGAAATATTTCCGTTTCAGGTACTGTTTGATCACGTCATGGCAGTGTGTCATAGATGCTGGCAGAGAGCGAATAATGCAGTTCTTCAACAACACCGTGAGAACTCCCCCTCAGTTCCAGAACCTCAAGGCGATGGTTCAGAGCCTACCAATGCGGAAGGTGGAGAAGACTCCGAACAGCATCCAGAACAAGAGACCCATGAAGTATTTGTTCGAGATTATGTTAGAGCACCTAATTCTTCACGCACTTGTATCTACACTGAATGTAGAAGTCAAAATCTGAGGCGAGCTCCATTGGCTATGAAGTTACATGTACTTTGTCATGTAACACCGATTATATATTCCGCCAAGTGCTCGTATATGTGAACAACATTTAATGAACATTGATTTTGAAGGGTTATTGGATAGCATAAATGTTACTAATTATTTTAATGGTACACTAATCAATGATATGTCTACCATGTTAATAAAGCTATTAACGAAAGGTCCACATTTGATTTCGAATCTGACACATCACTAAATGTTAGTGAACTTCATTTTTGGACCGGACTTACCTTAGAGCAGTTCAAAACTATTTTGGAAGATACTCCATCTCTAGCAGAAAAATGTAGACGTCCGCGGTCAGTTCTCGGCGCATATCTCACTAAGCTTAGAACTGGGGAATCGAACGAGAGACTAGCTTCGCTTTTTGGTATAATAAGTTGGCCAAATTCGCTTTAGCAGTTTTGTCTGTTCCACACGCAAATGCCGATTGTGAACGAGTTTTTAGTAAGACCAATCTCATCAAGACCAAGTTGAGGAATAGACTGATAACAGAAACGGTTAATGGCACATTGCTTGCAGCAGAATGCGCAAAGGGACCTGACCGAAAGGGCTCTTGCGTAAAATTCGAGCCGACTCCTTTCATGCTGAGTGGAATGAATTCCGAAAACTTATATGGAAAAAGAAAAGCAACACAGGAAGTTAGTAAAGACGATAGCGATAGCCGAATTCCGGAGGATATAGTATTTGACTTTCCAGCGCTTCAGCCTTAGTGTTGCTTTAATTACAAATAAAGAAAATAAACTTTTTTTTTGTAAAAGAAACTATAAAAGATTTCATTTCATTAATTTTTATTGTATTGTTTGTAAGATGTTACGTAATACATTATAGTTTATAAAATACCTGTCTAAATTTAATTCCACTCCGCTCCACTGTATATTATGTACAGTTCTAAGTTAGTTATTGTTCTGAGGTTCTAAGTGTATTATCTATGGTACAGTTGCTACATATAATAACCAAACCGAAATTCCGGTTGACCCATAGATAATGCGGGCGATCATAGACACTAGATTGTCCAGCGTGTGTAGAGTGCGCGGAACTAATAAGTTAGCCGCCGCCGCGTCCTCTTGTCGTTTATGTCAGGTCAATTTCGTTAAAGAATTATTTAGATAATTTATATTAATTCATTGCGAATATTGAGAGGTGCGTTCAAAGATATGATTTGTATCAACGAATCTCGTACAAAATCGTACGAGGATGGATGTAAGCTCGTACCTCGTACCAGGACCTCTGAATCTCGTACATGTACGAGGAACCTCGTACGGATGGCAACACTGGTGCAAATCCATACAATGTGTGCAATAGTAAACTATCCTATGAGACGATGGGTTTGTTGACCAAGTCAGGCAATTTTCGTTTTTCAAAAATATCACAATGCTCGACTAGCCTAAGTGGCAGATTGAATACTTTACCTTTGTACAAATTCATTGTAATGCTAAAATTCACAGTGATCAACTAGCCTAAGTGGCAGATTGAATACTTTACCTTTGTACAAATTTATTGTAATGCTAAAATTAACAGTGATCAACCAGCCTAAGTGGCAGATTGAATACTTTACCTTTGTAAAAATTCATTGTAATGCTAAAATTCACAGTGATCAACCAGCCTAAGTGGCAGATTGAATACTTTACTTTTGTTCGTTAAACAGTTAGTAATTTTTTCTCACTCTGATCTAGTAACATTACTGACCCACTAAATACATACTTAAATATGTTTTAAATACATACATATATAGATAATAAAAAAATAAATTGAAATTGATAGCACAAGTATTAAAACGTAAATATAATAAATAATTATAAAAACAAAAACCTAATATAAATATAAAATTTAACTAAATCGTTAAACTTTTTACCGAGATAGATAGATAGAATATACTTTATTGTACACCAAAATTGTTACACAACTGTTTTACAATATTGCTAATCTATGGTTACAATGGCGGTCTTATCGCTAATAGCGATATCTTCCAGACAACCTATAAATGAATTGTATGAATTAAATGCAAAAGGATACATGACCTTTAAAATTATCATAAGCAATCTTCTGAAAATACTAACATTTTGTCGATTTTAGTAAGCTAGGACTTCTCTACGTTACTACTCTTTACTCTATGGTTACTGTAGACTGTCACATGCTAAATACGCGCCATTTGCTCAGCGACGCCGACGTTGAAAGTTGAACTTCTCAACTTTCTCTGCGCGCCACATTATTTTCCTTTCAAGTTCAATCTTTCATGTGAATTGAATTAAGATGAAGCGACGATACACTCGTGTGCATCAAATTCTTAAAAATGCTGGTGTAATTGATAGTTCCAGTGAAAATGAAAGTGCTGATTCAGGTAAACTTAACAAAACCTATAACCAGTGTTGCCAATTTAGCGACTTTGTCGCTAGAAATGGCGACTTTTGCCTATGTCTTAGCGACAAAAAAATCGTTTTGACGACAAAAATTATTTAGCGACATATCTGAATTCTGACGACTTTTAGAGTACAAATCAGGTTTTAAGGTCAGTTTTTCAGACTAAGCTTTTTTATTAAAACCGAGCTTAAACAAACTGCTAATAGCAGTAAACGAACTGTTTCTCTTCAAAGAATATCATAAACAACACAATAGAAGTTATACTAATCTATGCTCAGGACTGTTTAGCGTTTATCAAACCTGGAATGCGGCCACTTACACTGACTATAATTTGTCGATTTATACTTTTTTTGGCGTTTTTTCAACTTAAAATTCGTTTTCGTGTTTACATTCGTAACATTAAGTAATAATAAAATACAGGTATTTATGTCCAACAACATCTTGTTGTCCGAAATATTAACGCGTAATTAAATTATTTTTACCAGCGGTAACACAAGAACAAAGCAGTCAGGGAATCCCTGAGTGAACAATCTGATTGATATCGACGAGTTGAATGTTTTGTAACCTTTTTAATTCTCTAAGTTTTATAAGCTCGCTCGCTTTTTAATTCATTTAAAGTATTTTAACTTGTGTTTTGGTGGCTAAAATAATGGAATTACCTCAGAAAAATAAGCAATACGTTCAAAAATATCGAGATACGTGGGAAGCAGAGTCTGAATTCAAAGGATGGCTGAAACCGGTCTTTGGAAACTCATCTAAGGCAAGATGCCAAGTATGCGTAACAGAGTTTTATGCTAAATTGAGTGATATTCGAAAACATTCAAAAACTAAAAAGCATAAACAAAGAATGAATTTAAAAAAAACACAGGCCATTTTACCTGTGCAAATTGTCCCGAAAACTACGGTTAGAATATCAAGCAGAGCAGAAGGTGCCCTTTCTTTATTTATTGCTGAACATTGTTCTATTTTAGCTGTAGATCATTTAGGCGTACTGTGTAAAAAGGTGTTTTCCAATGATGAGGGCGCTAAGAACCTGCAATTACATCGTACAAAATGTACTAACATCATAACCGAAGTGTTGGCTCCATATTTTACACAATCGTTGGTAGAATATATAGGTGATCAAAAATACAGTGTACTTATAGATGAATCCACAGATGTATCCGTTTCAAAAACACTAGGAATCGTTATAAGGTACTATAGTGTTAAAAACCAAACCATTCGATCAGCATTTCTCAAGCTTGCCTCTGTAGAAACTGCAGATGCAAAAAATCTGGCTGCTGTTCTAGTGAATTCTTTAAAAGATCTCAAAATCCCAATATGTATATAATATGGTAGGAATTGGCACAGATAATGCTTCTGTAATGGTTGGAGTAAATAATGGTATTTTTGAACTACTCAAGAGAGAACAAGGCCTAAAACATTTGGTATTGATCCGCTGCGTCTGTCATTCTTTACAACTTGCGGTTTCACACGCCTCAGTAAATACCATACCCAGAAATATAGAGTTTCTTGTACGGGAAACCTACAATTGGTTTTCTATTTCTCCCAAAAGACAAGATGAATATAAAAAGGTTTATGAAACAATAAATTGCGGAAAACAGCCACTTAAAATTTTGAAAGTCTGTGCAACCCGTTGGCTTTCAATTGAACCAGCTGTACGTAGGATTCTGGAGCAGTGGGAAGAACTAAAGCTACATTTTTCACTTTCGATGGTTCAAGACAATTGCTACACAGCTGATCTTTTGTACAAGATGTATTGTGACGACTCTAACCAACTTTACATGCTTTACCTTAAGCATACTCTAAAAGACGTACAAATAGCACTAAAAGCATTTGAAGGTGAAGACAATGACCCCACAAAACTACTAGATACTCTAGTGTTTCTCATGCAGTCGCTCGGAAACAACATAGTTTTTCCAACTGTTGATTTGTTGACAGCACCAGTTCCAAATGAATGTATGTACGCAAATCCACACTTTGGCTATACGTTTGAACAGAAATTGTCCGAGTCAAGTTTGTCTCAAGAACAAAAAACTAATTTGAAGAAGAGATGCACTGAATTTAGTCTGAAACTTTTAAAAGAGATTCAACAAAGACTACCAAGTAACATCACTATCCTGAAAAAAATGACAATGTTAAATGTTGAAGAAACATTAAAAGTGAACAAAACTAATGCAATTGCCGATGTAGCCAAAGAATTAGGTTTTAGTAGCGATTTTATAGACAATATGCTGCAAGAATGGCATAATATCAACTTCATTAGGTGGAATAACACTACTAACACTGTTCGATTTTGGAGTGAGGTTATGCAGTATAAAAATGCCGCAGAAGAGAATCCTTTTTCTTCGATTTCACAACTGGCAATGACTATTCTATCGTTACCACATTCAAAATTTAGTACTATGAACATAATAAAAACAAAACAACACAATAGATTGTCGTTAAAAACTGTAAATGCGTTGATCCTGTTGAGAGATCAGTTGAAAAAACAAAATAAAGATTGTGCATCTTTTGAAATACCGTCGGAAGTGCTGGAACGTATTGGAACGAACAAGAGTTATTCTTTTGCAACTAAAACTGTTGAACAACATCAACTTTTAAGCGACGTTCAACCTTCTACTTCAACTGCGGCTATGTCAGATGAGCATGAGACCGAAGAATTATTTGATTTGTTAAGTGACGACGATGACTAAGTTAAATAATCATATCGTTTTCAAACTGATTTTTATTTAATTTGTATAATTATAATTGATTTAAACCAACAAATTTTATTTTATTTTTTGAAGTCTCCTTCAGACCGCCACTGACCTCTTGTGCCTCTCCTCCCAGAACGAGTATTCAGTCCCAGTAGCGGATTTACATATTTGCCCCAATAGGCTAAATTTTAAACGTTAATAGTCAGGCAAAGCTACAAAGCAAAAAAAAAAAAAAAAGGTCATTCAATTATTATCGATCAGTTTTAGCGACTTTCTAGCGACTTTTCATATTGAGCCTAGCGACTTGGGCTTTTAGGAGTTGGCAACACTGCCTATAACATAAAAATTATATTAGTGTAAATTAGAAAATCTTTAAAGTTTTGACAATCGTTCTGAATGTTATAATTCTTTTTATCCTAAGAAATGAGATTTGGCTTGCACGGCATGCTTTATTGATTAACTATGCACTATGCTAACAATTTGGAGGTGGTAGTTTTATTTTATGATAACTCGTAAAAATATTGCATGATAATGCTCATTTTTGAAGGACTTGATATATTTTTTGTATTTTAAATGCTGCAAGCCTGACCTGGATATTCTTAGCTCAAACTCAGATACGCCATTGCATTACAGATATAATAGAAAATACACCAGTTGTAAGTCCAGAAAATTGTCCTGAACAAGCAGCCCGATCAAGTAAGTGTTGTTTTATATTATTTTTTTAAGTTAATTTATGTTAAATAATAGAATTAAACATACAAGTTTTCTTTCAACAGCTCATTTGAAATGTGATAGTCAGGCAATTGAAAATTATACAACTTTGACGAATAAATACGCACGTAATGAAGCAAACTGTGGTAATGCAATAAGTACAACAATAACAAGTGAGCACGTTTATGAGGTTGGTGAAATAAGTATCGAAGCACCCGCATTTTCACCTTTGACACCTAAAGTAATACACCATACAAAAGGAACACCCAATGATATTGAACCCTATTTACACAATGTTTATAAAGAACCTTTTGAAGTAGGTGAAACAACTATTAAAGCCCCAGCTATTTCTCAATTATCCCCTATGCAAGCGTCTCAGTTAGTAATAGCCGAAAGAATTGTTGAAGGATCCGATTTTTTATCTCCGCCGCTTGAAAACTTTTATGCTACTGAAAACAGAACTGACTACGAACAAGCTTCTCCATTATCATCCCCTGTGCCTGATATGTCTCCTGCAACTACTAAAGTATTTAACATGTTAATTGGAATAGAACAAGATAGCGACGACTCCGTAGTTGATCCCAATTATGTAACAGATTCTGATAACAGTACTACCGATGACGACTCAGATGCGCGTGAAAATAGCCAAAGAAGTAAATTAAATAAACCTCCTGTTAAAAATAAACGTAGCAATTCTCCGTCGATATTAACTGATATTTCCGGCAATTTGATTGCGGAAAATGAAGACATTCCAGTTTTAGTGCCGTCGGATAATTTAGAAGAAGCTACAGTTAATTTAAAAAAAGAAAAATCAGAGATCCTAACACATGGAAAATAAATGTCGAAAAACGAAAGCGATTGAGGGGTGAACAGTATTTGACTAAAAAAGGTAAAGTGATTCAAGCCAGACCCCTTAAACCAGCTAAGTGTTTACTTCTACCTAAACATAAATGTATATCTTTAGTTCCCGAAGATGAGCGACTTAAAATCTACACTAAATTTCGAAACCTATCAAGTCTACAAGAACAACGATATTTTGTCGTAAATCACGTGATAAAGAGTAAAAAAAAACGGGAAACCATCCAAACACCTTCACGGAGAGAATTCACTCTCAGTTACTCACTGACTGTAGCCAACGAAAAGAAAATTGTATGCAGAGAGTTCTTCTTAGAAACCTTAAATATTACGGGTGCATTTGTAAAAGGTGCTTTTAAAAAAATGAATCCTCAAGGTCTCTTACTACCAGAAAATAGAGGCAAAAAAGCTCCGCCTAATAAATTAATACCATCCGAAGAGCAATTTATTCACGACCAGATTCAGTCTTTCCCAGCCATTGAATCTACAATGCAACAATAACTACATGGTGTCGCAATGGTTGGAAAACGAGAGTTTTGTAGACACTTGGTGTGTTTATGGTGAACCCCATCGAACCACGAATTCCGTAGAGTCTTGGTATATGAAATTAAACTCCACTGTGCCCAAAAATGCCAATTTATATCAGCTTCTAAAAGCTCTGAAAGAATACGCAGATTTGCAATCAGTGGTTGTTAATCAATACATGACCAATGCACCTGACGCAAAGCGACGTGCAACGGAAACTATAGCGAAAAATCGTTGGATCACATACGTTACTGACCAACTCCGTGAACAGAAAATTAGCGTTGTTCACTGTTTAGAAAAATTAAGGGGTCTAACTTCTATTTAGTGAAATTTTAAAATTAAGCTGATTATTACCTACTTAAAAATGCGTAAGTACTACTTTTAAATGTTAGCAAATTATTTATATTTGACGTCTTTGCAAAAAAAAAATGCTGATTTATTACTACTAAGCTACATAATTATTTTAAAAGATTTTGATGTTTTTTGCCAAAAACATTGTTACATTTAAAGTTGATTATCTGTGATATTTTATAATTTTGTTAGATTTTCAGTACTTTAACTATTCATATTAGATTTTTTGCCAAATTTTTAGGTGATTTATTATTAAGATACGCAATTATATGTTATACCACTCTTTAAATCTGGGGACAGTAAAGACACAAACAATTATAGACCAGTATCCGTGCTTCCAGTATTCAGCAAGGTATTCGAAAAGGTAATGCTCAATCAAATGCTTAATCATTTTAACACCAACCAAATCTTACACGATCAGCAATATGGTTTCACCAAAGGACGTTGTACGACTGACGCCGGTGTCACTTTATTAAAACACATAGTTACAGCGTGGGAGGAGGCCCAAGATGCCATAGGAATCTTTTGTGACCTCTCCAAAGCATTTGATAGCGTAAATCATGAAACCTTACTATTGAAACTTCAGCATTACGGACTAGGTGAACTTGCACTCAGTTTAGTAAAATCTTATTTAAATGATAGACAGCAGCAAGTTCAAATAAATGGTATAAATTCACTCGGTCTAAAAGTACAAATGGGTGTTCCACAAGGCTCGATATTAGGTCCTTTCCTCTTTTTTGTATATATTAATGATTTACCCCATTTATTAAAATAACAACCACAAATGGTGTTATTTGCTGACGATACTTCTTTAATTTTTAAGATAAATAGACGTGCATCAAATCTTGACGACTTAAATAACGCCCTGCTGCAGGTCCAAAATTGGTTCACTGCGAATAATTTAGTATTAAATGGCAAAAAAAACGAAATGCATAAGATTTGCTTTACCGAATGTGAAAAGTAATGATTGTGATATAGTATTGAATAAGGAGAAACTAGAATTCGTAGATAAAACAGTTTTCCTGGGGATCACGCTCGACTCAAGGCTACAATGGGGTCCTCATTTAACATCTCTTGCGCGACGGCTAAGTTCAGCAGCTTATGCTGTAAGAAAAATCCGTCGATTTACTGATGTAGATACCGCGAGGCTGGTCTATTTCAGTTACTTTCAAAGTATCATGTCTTACGGTATTTTACTATGGGGACGGGCTGCAGATATCGAGTCTATTTTTATTCTGCAGACAAGAGCCATCAGAGCATTATATGGCCTCCGCAGGCGCGATTCTCTAAGGGAACTGTTTAAAAGTATTAACATCATGACGGTACCCTGTCAATATATACAGGGTTACTTGTAATTCGACGTATATCCGTCAGGAGCTGATAGGGGGGCCAGAATACAACAGATTGAACACCCCATATGTATGGCCGAAATTCAATAGTTTTCGAGATATTTGAATTTTACGGGTTTTTCGATATTTACCCAAAATGTGACATTTAACTCCAAATTAAAAAAAAACTACATATTGAATGCGTACCATTAAAGAATGATATAGTAGCTGGCACTTCAATCAAGCTATGAACCTAATTAAAAGTACTTAATTCAACGAAATAATTAAAATTATGAGCGATTTAAGAATAAATATCTTACCAATATTTTCATTTTACTCTTCAAAAATGTTGTATCGTCAAAAAAATTACTATGACGTTAATCGTACAAATAACTGAAACAACTTGCCTATTCTGTAAGCTTTCCAAAAAGGTATAAAAGTTCAATTTAAGATACGTAATTCGTGGCATGGCATGTGTTTGAATCAGCGCGGGGACAGAAATCATCTGTGTTTTCAGTTTAGGAAATCTCCTAAAACTACCGATTTAACTGGCGAAATTCTTCGTGATGGGTCGGGGTGTGCGGGCTGTTTTATAACCGTTGTAGAACTTATATCAGCCACATGGGAACTCAATGGGAAACATGAATATTCATCGATCACAGTTATTATGTACTTATTTCTTGTATTGGAAGGTACATAATAACTGTGATCGATGAATACTCAAATGTCTGGACCTTTAAAATCAATACTTTATCTCTCCATAGGTGAAGTAGCTTTTATCAAGATTGGATCTGGCAAGGCAGATCTCTAGAATTTTAGTTGTATTTCAGAACAATGTTCTCCAGCTGGAGAACATCAGATAGTCGAAGCAGAACGCCAGGCCACTGAAAATTCAACTACTCAGCGAAGAACGACGAGAGATCGTAGGCTTCCAAGCCGCTACTGGGATTACGTTCTGAACTGAATAGCTGTTCTCTTTTAGTAGGTACTCCCAATCCCTCGAGACGGTCGAAAGTTACTAAGGAAGGGGACGCGAGCGCAGTAGACGCCGTTTACTCCGCCCGCACACCGCCGGCCCATCACGAAGAATTTCGCCCGTAAAATCGGTAGTTTTAGGGGATTTCCTAAACTGAAAACACAGATGATTTCTGTCCCCGCGCTGATTCAAACACATGCCATGCCCCGAATTACGTATCTTAAATTGAACTTTTATATCTTTTTGGAAAGCTTACAGAATAGGCAAGTTGTTTCAGTTATTTGAACGATTAACGTCATAGTAATTTTTTTGACGAGACAACATTTTTGAAGAGTAAAATGAAAATATTGGTAAGATATTTATTCTTAAATCGCTCATAATTTTAATTATTTCGTTGAATTAAGTACTTTTAATTAGGTTCATAGCTTGATTGAAGTGCCAGCTACGATATCATTCTTTAATGGTACGCATTAAATATGTAGTTTTTTTTTAATTTGGAGTTAAATGTCAAATTTTGGGTAAATATCGAAAAACCCGTAAAATTCAAATATCTCGAAAACTATTGAGTTTCGGCCATACATATGGGGTGTTCAATTTGTTGCATCCTGGCCCCTCTATCAGCTCCTGACGGATATACGTCGAATTACAAGTAACCCTGTATATGAAAACATCATGTACGTAAGGAAAAATCTTAATCTTTTCAGTAAAAGAGGTGAAAGACACAATTATAGTACGAGAAATAGGGACCAATTAGTTCAACCTGGTTTCAGACTGGCTAAAGTAGACTCATCCTTCATGGGGTACTGTTTGAAATGTTACAATAAAATACCTCCCCACATACTCCAACTAAATGAAACGAAATTTAAATCTTGTATAAAACGCACACTATGCTGCCAAGCATATTATAAGTTGGGGGATTACATCGCTGACAAAAATGCTTGGCTCAACGATGGTCCAGCTCCACAAGGGCGCATAAACTAGTTAATTAGCATTCGAAAATATTGTTGGAGCTGCTGAAGATTGGAAAAAACTATTTTTGCATTGTATAAATTCAACCTGTTAATATTGTATAATTGCAAAGCACATGTGTGAGCACTGTGGCCACATACCTTCTATAAAGCTACCATTTACTGGGTACATCTTTCATTGACTTGAATGTGCCCTGGCTGCTGAGAGTATGTCATGCTCACTCAAATGTCTCGCTGGTGGTGGCGTGTGTGTTGGATCGTTAAGTTCCCTTCAAAATGGTTGAGCTAAATGGTGCTGATCCATGCGTCATGTTCGTGAACGGGCGCCGTCAGTAGGGACTGGTCATCTCTTAGCTGCCACGGCTTATTTTAATTTTTGAATTGTTATTTTCATACGGACGCTTTTAACATGCACGTCTTTCTACATTGTTCTCACATGTAAAATTTCAACATGAATGATGTAATAAATATTTTGTAACAAATATTTTTGATTTAAAAGAGTGTCCGTGGAGTTTCTTGCCCGTTCTTCTCCATAGGAACCTACTACGCTTTGGAATGGGCAACTAGCTTCATCTTTCTGACTGACCGACCCCTTGACAATTCAAAAGTGCCTGTAATTGGTTTATTTGAAATAAATGCTTTGAGTTCGAGTTTGAGTTTATGTGATTTATATTCAAACCCTAATCTTGATTAAACATTACTTAAAATCACTCAAAGCATTTTAATTTTACTGAACCTGACTGTATCTGATTTCTTCAAACTTGTTTTGGTATTGGTTTTACAATGTGGTACTCGTTGGGAATAGAAAATAAATTCGGAAATAAACTAATACCAAATGGTATTAGCTCTTGGTATTGGATGGGAATAGTTCATTTTAAAGGCATTTTGTTTGAATGGTAACAGTTGAAAATATATAGGTTATGTTATCCATCAACCATTTGGACGTTAATATATGTTGCATGTAATTCATCTGGATGGATGAATCTGGAAGTTTTTACCAAATTGTTTGATCAATATTAAGCCCCACGGAACCTTCTGCAGAGGAACCGGTGCTGTTGATTTTAGATGCCCAACTTACACACTCAAAAAATTTGGAATTAATTTTAAAAGCTCGGCAAAATCACGTCACTATTGGCTGCCTGCCTCCACACTACACCCAAAACCTTAAGATGTAAGTACCTCTTGAGCGTGTACCAGAACCAATCACTCAAAAAGTGAACAACAATGTATCAGTAGAATCACGCCAAATTTCTTCATGCTCAACGACAACTTGGTATCCCAAGACGCACAATATTAAATAAAATGAAATACAAACATTTGAAGTCAGTGGATCATCCTACTGTTTTATCTCTCGCAGAAAAGAACCAAATTGTAAGAGTTTTACGCTTCTTGCGATTTTGGCTCCCCGCTTACTAAAGTGGATATAAAGATTGTTCGTGAATATCTAAAGAAAAATTCTCGATATCGAGGGTATAGTGTTAAAACCCAGTAAGTGGTAAAAAATCGTTTTATTAGTCCATCTTAATGCATTTTTGCCGCTCTTTCCCGTGGTATAATCCAATAAGACAAAGCAGAAAATAACAAAGATCTTAGTGAAAGTGACAAAAATTCTCTTCAGAAACATTTAAACGAAAAACAGGCTAGTTATAAAAGATTTGAACAGCATCAAAGGTTGTCATCATTAAAAAGTGACACTATAGTAAGCACTTTTGATTTACAAAAAGTCTTAAATACTCCTTATGGTGATAGTGTAGTATTGTATTACTCTAGATTCTAGAAAGTATGCATTATTCAATTTTACTTTATACAAAAGTAGCACACAAGAAGTATTTTGCTATTTGTGGGGGAGTGCGATGCAAAGCGTGGAGCCAATGAAATCGCTACATGCCTATACCTACTGCTATTTAAAGTCTGTCGATGAAAGAGGCATTAAAAATATTTTACTTTATTGTGACTCTTGTCCGGGTCAGAATAAAAATAAGACTATCTTATCTGTTCTGAACTACTTCTTAATGAAATCAACGCATTTAGAAGTGATTCAGATAAATTATCTTTTACCAGGGCACACTTACATGCCTGTGGACTCTGTTCATGCAACTATCGAACGTGAAGTTAAAAAAATTACTGTCTGGAGTCCAGTCCAACACAATGGCCATCATACATTGAGGCTGCGACAAAAAATCCTAGGCCTTATAATGTTAATGTCATGGAGTATTCTGATTTTCTCAATTGGAATGAACTAACTGCTGAGACAATTACAAATGAAACTTCTAAAACCCTGAAAATGCGAAACATCCGAATTATTACGTTGAAGAAAAACACGAGACGAGTCAGCATTCGTGTGACGTTCTATACGCCGCGTTTGACAACTTATCATCTGTCTGTGCGCTCGCTGTTCTAATGTGTTTGTTTTTAACGCCTTGTGTTTTTCATAAGGACTGCTTTCGCGAAGGTTATTTTTGTTCTTTTTGTGATGCGAAATTGTATGTTATTTTACTAAAGATCACTGTCTTCTTTGCAACTTGACTGTTTTTGTTTATTTTGAATTTGCTTTTGATTGTAATCTATAAATTCCATTGGCGTCAATTCCAAATGGCGGCATGGGACGAATATCTCCAGTCGGCGCGTATCCAACACGCGTTGAAAATAAACTTACAAAATTTTATAACGGACCTTATAAACTCATCGCTGTCCATCAAGGAACGAGAAGACGCCATTGGCATGTCGTATACTACTCTACAAATAAACAGTGGGCATACAAATAATTCACGACTGGGACGAATTATTCGACGCGGAACCTTCAAAAATAAATCAGTTGACTGCCTCGCTTGTCTTCGCGAGTATCTTTATACCGGCGATGGTCGTCAAGTCCTACAGGATGTTCTCGGTCCGGAACATATTGCAGCTTGTCAGTGCGGCGAACTTCAATGTGGAATGGGAGGCTCATATCAATGGAAAATTGAGAAGTACAAAGCTGACTGTCCCGAAGGGGGAAATTCAATACTTCGACCAGAAGGCGAGCCATTTGAAGAAGGGTACAATGGAATGGTGGATGCAACTCTTCAAGCCTATGACGGTATCATTGGAAACGGCGAATATCAAATTTCAAGCAAAGACAGGCAAGTTCTGGATGGAGGGGAAGACTGTGCCGGCGCAGACTCCAGAAATGATAGCGCGAACAGTAACAGAAATGCAAATATTATTATACTTTTATGCCAAAACGGTGCTTTCACCGAAGCCGAAGCTATGGGACTGTTTGCAAACTCAAATGATTCACTTTGTCTGTTCAAAACAATACGCAGAAAAAATCCGGACATACCTACACATCGCCCGAGTTTTGATATTTTCGGAATCGATAAAGCAACGATTCGAAAGGGCGAAAGCAAAATTCGAAAGTCAGGAGGGACCGCTGGAAGAGACATCGCAAGAAGAAATATAAATGAAATTTAAGGAAATATTGAATATAAATAAAATTGATCAGAAGAGCTTCTTCGTGAACACGTTTCTGCATTTCACGAGACAGAGCGAGAAGAAAAATAACTTATTCTTTCTGGGACCGCCGTCGACGGGAAAGACGATGCTGATGAACAGTCTGGTAGAGTATCACTTTAACTTTTGTCGTCTGACCGGATTAATATCAAACAGCAGTTTCAATTTTAGCGGGCTTTTGCACACGAACGCGTGTCTGATGGACGAATGTAAGCTGACGGACAATCAATTCGAACAGTGGAAGTTGTTAGCGTCGGGTCTGCCGATGTCGACGGACGTGAAATACAAGGACAGATGTGACGTAAAGGGTGTAATTTTATATACGTGTAGTAATTATCCTATACACGCTGAAATTTAATTGGTTGTTTTCCCGCGGCAGAACGACTTGCCTTAAGGAGTACTTTCGAAGCATAGAGTTAGCGCTCGTTCAGACACGGCGGGAACCGCGCGATTATAGAATCGCATGGAAATCGCGCGGGTCTTATTTATATGAGTTAGTTAGTAATCGTTCAGACATAACCGCGCGGTTAATCAAGCCGCGCGGTTACCGCAACCCAACCGCCAGAAAATAGAATCGCGCTGCTCCCGCGCGTTTCTATTACTATGGAGTCTTTACTTCGCGTTCAGTTGCGTTGCGGATACCGCGCGGTGAGCACGTCACTGTTCGTGAGTTCGCCATGGATCGTTTCGACACTGAACTATTTATTGATGAGGTGGAGAAGAGACCTGCAATATGGGACATTCAGTGTGATGATTACTCAAATAAAATTATCAAGAACCGAGCTTGGCAAGAGTTGGTGGAGATATTTGGAAATTGCGAAGACACGGTGGAAAAAAAGAATATTTTAAGTAAGTAGGTTTATTCACCAAAAAATAATTGACAGAATTATGTTATAATTATTGTTATGAAGCGTATATTATACTCTCCGTATACTTTAGGTACTTAAATAAATATAAACAAACTTCGGCTGCTTTATGCAGACATTTCGAGCATTTTTCAAATGAAGGTCACAACGGTATTACCATATTTCGTTTGTTTACATTTAGTTATGTACCTAAACATTACAAGTACGGTATGTTAGTTGCAGCTATATCTTTGTGTCTTGCCATGGAACACGCCCATCGTTCACAAAGTAATGAGCGAATTTATCTCTGATATTCAAAGATGACGGTGTCCCTCTTCCCGCATGCAAGGTATTGAGATTAGTCATGGGTGCATTATATAAAGTATCTTTAAATTTTAGACCATCTCTAGTCCGCACATAGTTATGTAGAACACAAGAAGCTTTTATTATATCTTCGGCAAAATCTATGTTTACATTTATAGGCCTATGAAAGATGCGCCATTTGTTCGCCAAAATACCAAAAGTGCACTCAATATTACGTCGGGCTCTCGATAACCTATAGTTAAAAATCCTTTTTTCATATGGTAAACATTTGCCTGAATATGGGCGCATTAAATTTTCTGCTAAGCCGAAGGCTTCATCTCCAACTATAACATAAGGCATTGGTGTTAGGTCTACATTCGATATTGGTTTAGGTGTTGGTATGTTTAATGATTTTTCTGTCAGGCGTTTATAAAAAAACCGAATTTTTAAATATAGCAGAATCACTGCTTTTGCCATAAGCCCCAATATCAACATAAGTAAAGCAATAGTTGGCGTCGCAAAGTGCTAAGAGCACTATGGAAAAGTAATGTTTATAGTTATGATACAAAGAACCCGTATCAACAGGCTTTATAACTCGGATATGCTTGCCGTCTATAGCACCAATGCAATTTGGAAAATTTGCATATCTCTCAAAGTCTCGTGATATCTTCAGTCGCTTCGGGCATGACTATGTTTACCAACTTATTCCACAATGATTTACATACTTCGCGGACAATTCCAGTAATCGTCGATTTTCCTAGGCGATAATTGTAGCTTAGTTCTCCAAATGAACAACCCGTACCAAGATATCTGAAACAAGAATATTATTAATAATGTTATTATTTTTAGGTACACAACTCCAAAAAAAATGGAAAAACATACGAGATTGATACAATAAAGAATACAAAAAAAGAAGAAACAACTCCTTCTGGTTCAGGTGCTCGTAAAGGAGCCCGATATATGTATTTTTCAAGTTTATCTTTCCTGCAGAATAGTGTAAGTAATAAAGACACTACAACTAATATTGAAGAACAGAATGAAAGGCAAAGTGAGGAGACAAGTGAACTAAACGCCAATGCAACCGAAGCCACTGAAATACGTCCCCCTAAACGTAAGAAAACACAAGTGCCAGAAGAAAAAATAGCTGTTTTAATAGAAAAAAGTATCGAGTCACGAAAACATTTTCAGAATGAACTTCAAGAAAATAGTATTACCAAGCAAGATGACGACAAACTCTTTTGTTTGTCGTTATACAGGGTTATTGGTATTGGTAAGCTGATATCGCAAAAAAAAAAATCTGCTGCCCATACATTTATGTTCGCATAAACTAGTAAAAATGTTGGGAACAGCTGATTTTGTTTTCGCGATTTCAGGTTTGGTCCCATAGTAAAAGTTGTTCTTAATGATGAGTATAATGACCCCTTAAGAGGTTGTTGGTGTTTTACCAATAACCCTGTATAAAGAACTCAGAAAAGTACCAGAAAATAGGCGTTTAGCAACCAAAATTGAATTACTTCAAGTGATACAAAAAGGACAAAGCTTACCACCCCCTGTTCGCTACAATACTCAGCAGATCACACCTACGTATAGGCAAGGACAACAGTATACAAGCCCGCAAGGATATTTTACTACATCTGGATCATCTCCTCCTGTTCCGGCACCGTCACCGTCACCATCGCAATTTAGTTCTGGCTCTCAGTCCTCTACAGTTATAGAAAATATTTATGATGATTTTGAAGAACAATAAATAAATCTTACCTTAAAGTTATTACGAGTTTCTCTTCCGGTGACACGCTTGGCCTCAAATGCGTTTCAGAGCATGAAATATCTTGCCTGATCAGTTCAATTAGTTCATCAAAAGATTTTATTGACATTCTCAAATAGTCAAAAAATTTGTTATCATACATTCTTAATTTGGGATATAATGTTACGAACTGACCATGTACTAGTCGGTCACGTAATATTGGATGCACCCAATACCGCCTTTTTCTTTTCTTTTTTTTAAGGAGCAACCACAGTAAACACAGTTCTTCGTCGACCTCCATTTTGAAACTGACGCTAACCCGCACGAAATCGCATACTAACCGCGCGTGTCTGAATAGCATCACAATTTTGCGGTTTGAAACCGCGCGATTCGTAAACGCACGATTCCCGCATGTCTGAACGCAGGCTAACCCTACAATGTTTACCGTCCAAACTGCCAATGCAGTTAGGTAAGTGCCACATCTCCCTAAAATCTGAAGCAATATTCATAAGCTGGTCTTCAGATGGCTGTGGCATGTGGACATTCAAATTGTTTTTCCAAATAGCTTCACAGGTACTATAAACAATCTCAGACACAGTACTAACACCCATACGAAAGCTATATGCCAAAGATCGAAATGCCAATCCAGTGGAGAGATATCTGAAACATAATAAAAAATGTAATTATAATGTAAAACTTAAATATATTTACACTAATCATCAACACTAAACAATATTTCTGATTTTACAGAAAAGGCTTTAAGGAAAAAATGGAAGAACATTCGGGACCAATTTATGAAAGAATTTAAGAAAATTCCGGTTTCTCGTTCTGGTGATGCTGGAACAGATCAAAACACTTCAATGTGACCATATTTTCAAATGATGCTGTTCATAAAAGATGATGTTACCCCAGAAATAAATGAAGGCAATTTAGATGAAACTACTGATGAAAACAGCAATAATAATGATGATGATGAGCGGTCCTCAACTCCCCAATCCATAGCTGGTGCATCTTCAAGTACACAATATACGAGCACCAAACGTAAATGTGCACAAGATGTAAGACAGGAATTTATGGAATTGGAGAAGAAAAAGTTGGAATTATTACAACTTAAACTGTCACAAATAGGGTTGCCACCCGTACTCTAAAATAGAGTACTGTTCTCTTTTTCATGTAGGCGTACTTTATAATCTACGCCACCAGTAAAGTACGCTAAAATACTCTATTTACGTAAAACTGATTATTACTGGCCTGTTAGTTGTTACGAGTCCTTGTGAGACGGTATCCCTAAGCCTATCCACCACCGCGTTTCATAATAAATAGAGTACTGTTCTCTTTTTCATGTAGGCGTACTTTATAATCTACGCCACCAGTAAAGTACGCTAAAATACTCTATTTACGTAAAACTGATTATTACTGGCCTGTTAGTTGTTACGAGTCCTTGTGAGACGGTATACCTAAGCCTATCCACCACCGCGTTTCATAATATTGACCGTTAAGTTTGTTACCCTATATAATACTTACATCAGACAAGGCTGTATGAACTCGATCTCTTTGCCTTTTCCGAAAGGTACAAATTAACAAAAAAAAATTACGCCACTCGTATCTGAATGAGAAAATAAAAGATTAGGCTGTATGGCTTAGTACCGTTGCCTATCCGTTAAGGATGAATTTAAAAACTAACTAACTAAAAGTCAAAAATGTCACTCTTCTTAAGTTGAGTGCTCGCAGCATTGAGTATCAGTGCATTATTTCCCTATATTTTCTACTGTTTTTGTGAAGATTTGTCAGTTATTTGATAGATAAATATTTGCTAAAAGTTGCAAAGAGCAACCAAAAATATGTTTTTAAGAACAAATAAATAAATACTCTTTTTTTATGCTGTGTACTTTATTTTCGACCTAACAAAATGAAAAAATACTTTATTCGTCCTAAAAAAAGGTGGCAACCCTAGTCACAAAGCAGCAAACAACACGAACAAGATAGCGAAGATCTGTTATTTTTTAAAAGTTTGTTGCCGTACATGAAAGAATTATCTCCTATGCAAAAACTACGCGCTAGAAACAATATTACACAAGTTATTATGGACGAAATGAATAGTGGCATGACGCAGTCTCACCATGGATATAATACATACGATTATAACACGACTAATTATGGAAATTAAACTTTGTATAATTGATAACGATAATATTAATTAAATTAAATAATAAAGAGGAACCTTGTTTGAATTTGAATGACTGCAATATGTATCCCGATAAAAAATGATAATTTACTTAACTACTTACTATGAAATTATTTTTTTTTTAAACTCACCTTATAGTTACAAACAGTCTTTCTTCGGGCTTTATACTTTTATGAAAATTTGTGTCCACTTTTGAAATATCACTCCTTATTGAATCCAGTATGTAATCAAAACAGCGGACACTCATCCTGGTATATCCAAAAAATCTTGACGGATGTTCTCTCAAATTACCATATAAAGTATGAAATTCACCATACCGTTCTCTTTCTTTATTAATTTCGTGCACGCCAATTCTAATTTTTAGCATCTCCCACTTTAGGTATGAATTTTCGGTTAAAAATAAAAGATCGTGGTCCATATTTACAACCTCTGACAATACGTCACACTCGCGCCAACGCCTGGCGGTTAATGTGAACACGAGCTCGCGACGTCTACCGCGCCTATTTCGCCACCGCGCCCGCGCGTTCCAACGTGAACAAGCACTAAGGCTCGTCATCCTGAAGGCATTTGTGAAGAAAGCGAGCCAGACAGGTTAGGCTATGTTTTTAAAGACAGAGCAGTTTAATAAGTTGGCCAAATTCGCTTTAGCAGTTTTGTCTGTTCCACACGCAAATGCCGATTGTGAACGAGTTTTTAGTAAGACCAATCTCATCAAGACCAAGTTGAGGAATAGACTGATAACAGAAACGGTTAATGGCACATTGCTTGCAGCAGAATACGCAAAGGGACCTGACCGAAAGGGCTCTTGCGTAAAATTCGAGCCGACTCCTTTCATGCTGTGATTGGAATGAATTCCAATATAATATAATAACCAAACCGAAATTCCGGTTGACCCATAGATAATGCGGGCGACCATAGACACTAGATTGTCCAGCGTGTGTAGAGTGCGCGCAAGTTATGTCTACGCGCGGCTGAAATCGGAACTAATAAGTTAGCCGCCGCCGCGTCCTCTTGTCGTTTATGTCAGGTCAATTTAGTTAAAGAATTATTTAGATAATTTTTATTAATTCTTGACGTTTTTATTACCTACCTGCTCTGGTTCCTGTTTACACAACTTTTAGTAAGTAATTTCTTGGGATTTGGTCTTCTACCTATTGTTACTAAGACTTGTCACTCATATCAGTCAATCACAATTTTTTTAAATATGTTCTCATCTTGATCTTTAATTTCTAGAGCGGAGAGTTCAAATTAGCATTAAAAATTGACGACTACTGGATCCTTTTGGCGAGTATTAGTACAAATCTGACGACAACTGGTACAAATCGCCCTTTTTTTACATTTGCTTAAATAAGTATTTATTATAACTAAAAATTATAAAAAATTGCTACATAAATAGAATAACGGATAAATTTTCTATTTTTTCTTACAAAAAGTTTCATTTTACATGAAATACTTTTCACACAGCAGTGCTTCAAAGTCGATGAATATCAAAATCTGACGAGTGTTGGTACTTTTACCTTAAGTCTGAACCTCATGCTGCCACCACATCATATCCTCAAATAACGAACTATTTATTAAACAATGAAGCAATTCACGGTGATGGTGTTTTTAACTGGTTCTATAGAGGTTGTCTAGATGCAGTTTTCCCCTGCAACAAAATGGTTACACAATGCAAATACCAGAAGGGAAACATGCAAATGAAAATCCAATTATCTACAGACCAGCCAAACAAATCCCGTCTTGTCACTATTTTCCGATGAGTTGTTCAGGTGTTGAATGGGAGATTCAAAAGAGATTTTCAGCTTCTGAGAAATATGTATGCAAATCGAAGTTTATATTATATGTTCGACTTTAAAAAAATAGCTGCTGCTTTAATAAATGCCTATTACAGGTTAAAAGAAAATAAAATTTTCTTTTAAAATATTTCTTTCACGCTCAAACATTCTTACGAATAATAGGGTAAACCAAGGTATAACTGGCCAGTACCAATAACTAGCCACTTGGTACTTTATCTATTTGAAATAAGAATAATGTTTTATTTGCGCCATCTATGAACATTTTAAACAAATGTCTTGTCATTTACCTTTCATAGTAGTTCAACATTTTTTACTACGGATACTAGCGCCAAAGCAAACGGCCATTTACTGACAGTCGGTGTGCGGTGTTGCCATATATACGGATTTGTCCGTATCTGTACGGATTTAGGAAGTCCAATACGGATAAATCATGCTTACGGATTTTTATACGGATTTACGTACAGATAGACTCAACCTCAGGCAGATGCAGTTCAGAGCACAGCATATTCCAATATTTTTTTCGTAGTTTTCATTTTAATCATATTTTAGTCTATCTGTTGGAAATATTATTTTCATTTCATGGCAATACCACATAATAGAGCCGTAACACAAAGATGAGCTGTGGGGAATCCCGTGCCATAGTTCACGTTCGAAACCGTGAATCAAAGACTATAAGCTCTAATAGCTGTCTTGTTCTTTTGTATGCGAAATGAAAGAGAAACGTTATTAGTTTATTCATTCATTCAATATTTCTTTATTTATGTTCTACCACTCTCACTCAGCAGCGCCTACCTGTTTGGACCAAGTTTTATTTCGTCGTTGTAGTATTAGTGCAATAAATAAGTGTACTTTGAAAACAATGGCTGGAGATGCAAAAAAATCGCGCATAATGCAGCGCTTCAACGAAGATTGGTTGACAGAATCTACTTTCAAGGTTTGGCTCACACGTAGCAAAAAGGGAGATACGTTTGCATTTTGTAAATACTGTTTGAGCGACTTATCTATTGGAAGTGGAGGTAAGAAGGATATTTTTAAGCACATGAACACGACTAAACATCGAAATTCAGTACCTACAACGTCCCAAAGATCACTCACAGATTTTTTGCCAAAAAACAATGAAGGCGTGAAAAAGGGTGAGATTTTACTGGCGGCTTTTGTAGCAGAGCATAATTTAAGTATGAATGTTATGGAACATGTGCCACAACTAATCAAAAATATATGTACTGACTCCGTTATAGCTAAAGAACTCAGTTGCGGAAGAACTAAAACTACGGCCATTATAAAGTCGGTAACTGGAAAAACGAATGAAAATAATGTTATTGAACAGTGGCGAAACCGCAAATTTTCCCTTCTCGTAGACGAAAGCACTGATATGGGATGTATTAAACACCTTTGCATGGTTGTTAGATATTATAATGACGAAAAAATTACCGACGCTTTTCTGGGGATAATACCACTACTCAAGACGCAACGGCTAATTCTTTATGACTATACATATAAAAAAATTCTTCACTGAAAATGAAATTCCATACACACAAAACATGATTGGATTTGCTGCAGATGGTGCTAATACTATGATGGGCCAACATAACTCTTTGGCATCACGGATCTTAATCCAAATGACGTCAAAGCATTCAAATTGCGTTGCCTGGACTTTTATATAGAAGGAGCAAAGCAGATAAAAACCCGCTACAAGTTCAAAGATAATATTGCGAAAAAAATGGAATATCTAAGTCCAGAGGGGCAATTCCCGTATTGTTAAGAACGTTCGCATTTGCATCTCATTCGCAATCAGTCAAAAATACAATCAATTTACCAACATTTTTGACATGTTTGACAGATTGCAACTTGAATGTTAACGTTTTTTAAGTACGAGAATTACGGCCCAGATGTCGTGCAATCACGCAAAATACAATCTTTGGTTGATATAGCTCTTTTGTTTTCCAATATTATTGACGCTGAAAATATACCAGCTCTAGATACGGAATGGCGACATCTACGGAACAACACAGAGCTGCGTTCTACGGATTCTGGGGACAATATAGAAGAATTCTGGAAAAAGATAATGACTGCTAGTAATCCCACTGATGGAAAACTTTTTTACCCAATTTTGACCTCATTCGTCTCAGCTTTAATGAGTCTGCCCCACTCGAGTGCGGCGGTAGAGCGAATCTTTTCCACCATAAATCTAATGAAGACGAAGCAACGAAATAAATTATGTACAGAGACAATAACAGGCTTGCTACATACAAAGCAACTTTTAGGGAAATCGCCCTGTTTTGATTTAAACGTTAATTCAGACATGTTAAAAATGATTAATAAAGATATGTATAAATCTTAATAGTTTCATTTTTATACGGAATTCATACGGAATTTTATTCAGATTGGTAATACGGATTTTATACGGATTTTTTCAATGAAAATACAGATTTCAAGCCTCCTCCATATGGCAACACATGCTGGGTGTGCGTGTCTCGACATGTAAGTTACTTGGTAATACGGATTTTATACGGATTTTTTCAATGAAAATACAGATTTCAAGCCTCCTCCATATGGCAACACATGCTGGGTGTGCGTGTCTCGACATGTAAGTTACTTCACTACGTAAATGTTAATGGCTAAGTTTTTACAAAATTTAAATTTTAAGTGATAATACTTAGCGTTGGTGAAAGAATCGCATATTTCTACGTGTTTGCATGGTTAGTTATATGATTCTTTAGCTTAATTCTAATAAAATCTTAAATAAGCCGTTTTTGAACGGGTGGCTAGTTTCTGAAGTAATTTTTTGCATGTTTTTAGTTATTGGCCACATATGCCAGTTACTAAAGTTTTACCTATTACTCAAATTTCTTTAAAAATAACTCGTATTTATGATGTTATTAAGGTGTAGTATTGTGTATTTCTTTTTTGAAAGAATGAGTCGACTCTAATCAGAAACTGGCATAGGTGGCCAGTTTGTGGCCAGTTACTAACCAATTTTCTTATTTATTTTTTCCAGTTCATTAAAATGTTAATAAAATGTCTAAAAAACGACAATACGGCAAAGAAGCAATAGATAAGGCTCTTAAATTTATTGAGAATAAAGAGGGTTCAATTCGACAGGCGGCAAAACAATTTGGTGTGCCTAGAAGTAGCCTCCAATTTAAAATTAAAAATCCTGACACAAAGTTTAAGTCTGGACCAGATCCAGTGCCAACTGAAGCTGAAGAAAACAGTTTATGTGACTTCATCATACAACTATCAAAGCGTGGCTTCCCAAGAAAGAAGGAGGATATCCAATTGTGTGTCCAGAACTTTTTGCAACAAAATCCAAGACCCAACCCTTTCCGAGACAACAAACCGGGAGATGTGTGGTTTAAGGCTTTCCTGAAAAGACACCCTAATATTTCTATTCGAACATCAGAAGGAGTTACCAATGCAAGTGCATGTGTTTCTGAACAGGATATTAGGAAATGGTTTCAGGAAATACAGCAGTATATTGTTGAGGAAGAACTAAATGACGACATTCAAGATCCCATGAGAGTATTCAATGCCGATGAAACTGGATTCAATATTTGCCCGAAAACAGGCAAAGTACTGGCTGAGAAAGGGTGCAAAAATGTGTACCAGGTAGAAAAAGCATCCTCTGAAGAAAACATTACAGTTTTATTCACGTTTTCTGCTGCTGGACACGTCTTTAGACCAATGATTATCTATCCTTATAAACGGATACCTGACCGAGTTTCTTTGAGTGTACCATCTGGTTGGGGAATAGGGCGAAGCGACACAGGTTGGATGACTGCAGCAGTTTTTTATGATTATATCTCTAACTGTCTGCACCAACAAATTTTAGAAAGCAATATCCCACTTCCAGTAATTCTGTTTGTCGACGGACACAAAACCCATATAACCATAGAAGTATCAGAACTATGTCGCCGTCTTCAAATACATCTAATAGCGCTTTATCCAAACGCAACTCGCATACTACAACCAGCAGATGTTGCTGCTTTTCACCCCATAAAGGTTGCTTGGAAGAAGGTACTGCGCGATTGGTACGCTGCGAATAATTACCAGAAAAGTCTGACCAAAGAAACCTTTGCTCCACTGTTAAAAACAGTTGTAGACTCGTCTTCTAAGAAAGAGACATTAATAAATGGATTCAGAGTATGCGGTTTGTGTCCATTTGAACCAAATAATGTAGATTTTAGCAAGTGTATTGCAAGAGTAAACCAACCCGATGATACATCCACGTCAGAAACAAATGTTGAGCATAATATGAGTGTGCTGACCTATTCAGAGTTTTGTAACATTGTCGGTGAACCAATTCTTGAAAAATGTCGAACAGTGTCATCCATTTTTGAGTCAGATGATAACTTTATTGCTATTTACAATTTATGGCAAAGATTCAATGCTGGATCTGAAAATAATAATAATTATAGAAGTAATTATGACTTGGACCGTGAACCATTCGACCAACCAACTATAATCGAAGAAGACAATTATGTGACTGATATTATAGAAGAAGACGAAAACCCTAGAACGATTCTTGATGAATTTACAGGTGAGTTAATAAATAAAACCGAAGAAAGAGAAGATGAAAAGAAAGAACTGTACAGTGAGCCGACACTTCAGAATATTTTAATAGAACGTAGTCCGACTCCGCAGCCCAGCACGTCAAAACAAATCACACATTCGACGGTTTCCATAATTTCTAATGTGTCTCTAACTGAATACTTGAAACAAAAGTTACCAGTATCACCTAAACGCCAAGGAAAGCGGCAAATAGAAAGACTGCCATTTGCTTTAACTTCAGACCAATACGTGGCAAAAATAAAAGCAAAACAGTTAAAAAAGGAAGGAAGGAAGCAAAAGAGGAGAGAAAGAGACTACGAGAAGAAAAGAAGAGGGAAAAGGAGAACAGTATACCTACCTAAGAAGAAGATTAAGAAAAAAAGTGATGGAAAAAGCAAAATAAAGATAATTAAAGAAGATACATGTAAAGAAAAGACTGAACTTACATATGAGGTTAATGAAGAATTAGTTTTTTGTGATTTTTGTTTGAATCTCATTACACGTAGGGTTATTGAATGTAACCAGTGTAAAAAACGGTTTCATTTAAATTGTATTCAGTCATATCACAGACTCCATGTTCCTGTAGAAGATGAGGATCAGTTCTTGTGCCACATTTGCTATCGAGAGAGTAACACTGACTCATCTGACGGTGATTGTGAGGCCATGTTTAGCTCTGCTTGTGAAGAAGCACGAAAGCAAGGCTTCGGTACTAACTTTATTCTATAAAACTATATTAATCTTAGATTTGTTGTTCGTGTGAATTAAGAAAGTTCATATGTCGTATTATTTTTGATCTCATATTAATGTTACGAGTAAAATGTTGATTTATTGTCTAACATAATGAATGTTGTTTTGTTTAAAGTTTATTTTTTTATGTTCCTTTATAGATAATAGGATGAAACTGAGACTTATTTCATGTGGCCAATTAATAGTTTAATGACGGCCAGTTTCTAAAATTAGCGGCTAGTAACTACCAAAAAGTAATAGTTTTTTGTTTTTTTTTTTTTTTTTTTTTACAAAGTATTGTTTTGTTTTACTTTTAAAACCCCGAATTACATAAAAGAATGTGCATATTATTGTGTGGCATTGCAATAAATCTAATATAATAACTTAATTTGACATAACTCAAGTGTGACTTGGTGAAAGTGCTTAAGTGGCCAGTTACTGATGGTTGTACCCTAAATGAAAGATTGTCTCTTCCAAACACAATGGCAGATATCGTCATAAGACACAATTATAATAGGAGAGTACAATTTCGTTCACTATCGGCAGATGTGCCAGAATTAAACGACTTCCCGATAAAGGAAAAATACTTGGTGCTATTGCGTCTTGGTATATACCAAATAAAACAAGCAAAAAGTTATTACGGTGAACATTTAAACCCTAATGGAGAGTTCATTAATGAAATTGGAAGCGGACTTCTCACCGAACACTCCAGAGAGCTAGGGGACAATATAAATGTAATAAGGGTCTCCCCCTTACTCGCTACATATTCGCCATGTTAGGGCCAGAACATACTATGTGTACATCGGATGGAGCAGGCGTTTGAGTGGTCGGGAAGCCATAGTAGATTATTATTCTACTTGCAATATAGGCAAGCGAACCTTTGGTTTCTGCTCTCATACAATGAGTTTGGTGTGGTGAATGAGTTATGCAAAATATGATGTTCATATGACCACCCGCAATAGGGTTTCTATCGGGGGACTATCGAAATGTTATAACAAAATCTTTTGGTCGTTATTTTTTAATATCATGCCTTTGTATTACCTAACGCTCATGTCCGTTTCTACCATGGGGTAACAGGCTTAGAACTGAAATTCAGCGAATCAATAACTGTTTGCGTCTTTAAACGAATGTTCAAAATATTGTTGCCAAAAATATGATTTTTGGTACTTTCAAACTCAAATAGCAGCCAGGGGGTTAATTTTAGACTTATAGTGGATTTTTTTTGGGTACGAAATGAAAGATGTCCTTTAAGGGGAAGTTTTTAATTTCTTTTTTATTTTATATTCATAATATAGTTCCGGAAATATGGTGCGTACTTACCAAAGAAAGTACACTAATTCCAGAAATGGTAAATCTTTTGCACCGTATCATAGTTATTCGAAAGAAAATTTGGAAAAGCGATAGAAGCTGTACAGTCTGGAAAACTTAAGTTAACCGATGCTGCCGATTTTTATGATATACCAGGGCAAGCTATGTAGAAAATATGGAAACATTAATTGCACGCAAGATAATGCTGGATATCCAACATTGTTACTCCCGAAGAGGAAAATTCATTTATACAAAACATATTAATAAATCTGTTTCGGTATGGTGGGCTACAAATTAGAAATAAGGCGTGAATTGGCACTGGCAACGTATCTTTTTAAAGTTTTAAGCGGTAGTATACCAAACTCCGGTATACTATCAGAAATAGGGTTTAATTTACCGGATAGATACCTAAAATCCTATCCTAATCCTAGTGAGAAATCTAAAAAAACCAAGCAGAATAGTAAAAGTGTCCCAAAGTAAGGAGAATTCAGAAATTGAGAAGTCTAAAGAGAAAAAAAAGAAGAGTAAAAGTGTGTCCAGAAGTCAGGAAAATTCGGAAATCGATTATTCTAGGAACCACGAAGAATGTTGCCAATAGATAATTCAAATAACTCAAGTACTAATAAGTCGTTAAATGGAAGTAAGAAAAGGAGAGAAAGAAATGCTACAAAGCGCTTATAATTTTGGAGAAAAGAAATATACAAGGTGCAGTTTTGGATCTGCAAAACATTTTAGGAGGTAATTATGTTAGTGATTCTCGACCCGAATCAACAATAATATGGGCAGGTATTTTTTTTTCATTTTATTCTTATTTACGGAAATCGGTAAGTGTAAACTCCCCTTTTTAAAACGCGGCCAACCTGTACGTGTCCTTAAACTGCGCTTTCACACACACAAACAAACGCAACCGACATTTCTTTCATAAATCATCAAAGCACCAACCACCGCCCACTCCCTCTCCCACTAGCCACGCCCCCGCGGTCATCGCAAACGCAACCGCATAAATCGGGTCAATTTATTAGTGTAATTGATGACGCCGGTATGTGCATACGCTTGCAAATTCCGCCCCTCAAGTGCGCCTTCGATTAACGGTCGCGATAGGTACCTACTACCTAGTTGTAAAGATGACGGACCAATACTCCAATGTAGAGTTGGTGGAGATGGTCCGCTTGTATGCCATCAGTGGAGACAATGTATCTCGAGCCACCGAAATGTTTGCGGAGTTATTCCCCAATCGGCAACGTCCCTCACACAGGGTAATGCTGGCTGCTACACAGAGACTGCGCGATCATCGGCAGTTCGACGTTCCCCAGCATGCTGAAGGTCGCGGCAACGAAGGCCTGCCTGTCGCCTTGCAGGAAGATATCTTGGAATTCTTCCGGCGAGAGCCACGGGCAAGCACGCGGGAGGCTGGTCGACGGTTTGGAGTGCACCACTCCACAGTGTGGCGGCTACTGCACAAAGAAATGCAGCATCCTTTTCATTACCGCAAGGTACAGGATCTCCACCAACGTGATAACGCCGCGCGAGTTACATTTTGTCGCTGGTTGCTAGAACACCAAGACGCCAACATCCTGTGGACGGACGAGTGTTTATTTACTCGAGTTGGCGTCTACAATGTTCATAACGAACACTGGTGGGCTCACCGCGAACACAACCCGCACGTGACTAAAAGGCATTCTTTTCAAGTGAGGTTCAGTTTAAATGTGTGGGCTGGCATAATAGGAGACCAATTGCTTGGACCCCATTTTATCGATGGTCACCTCACTAGTGCCACATATCTGGAGATGTTGCAATACGTCGTCGAGGAAATGTTGGAAGAAGTTCCCGTGGTAGTGGAACGCAACATGTACTACCAGCAGGACGGTGCACCTCCTCACTACGGTAGGCAAGTACGTGAGTACTTGAGTGGCAGGTTTGGCACCCACTGGATTGGTCGCGGTGGTCCAGTGGCTTGGCCTCCGCGTTCTCCGGACCTCACGCCCCTGGACTTTTATCTGTGGGGAGACGTTAAAAGATTGGTGTACACAGACGAAATCACCAGTGTTTCACTGCTGCGACGCAGTCTTCTCTGTGAGAGGGAGTGGGCCGTTATAAGGAGGTAAGGGTTAAAATATGATTTATTTAAAAGTATGTGTGTAACAGATATATTGCGATTACCCAACTACGTGCAAAAGTGATCAGTGCTTTCGACACAATAAAATCGAATGTGTTTGTGTTACGTAAGCTGAAGGAAAATCAGCAACGTCGTGCTAGACTGTGCCTGGAGTGTGACGGTGGAAACTTTGAACATCTCCAGGTAACATAAGTAGGTAATTTATTTATTTATTTGTACATAGACAATAATTTGTAAATACGATGTTAGCTAAATCAACTTGATTAGTGTAAATAAGTTGATTTAAAATTTTTAACTACGCCAAAAATACCTATCAGACAAAATGAATCACTTAAAATCCCTAACACATGGGTACCTACCTACTTAACTAGCACAAATTATCTTGATGTATTTCTGTCGGTCCTCAGTCCGTTAAAAAGTAGGAAGGAAAATCTTAAATCAACCAATTTAATCTACAAATAAAAACGAAAACCGTCTTTGGGGCTGAATTTACCTACAGAGCGCGCCGACTGCGCCGAGTACCTACATGCCTTATTATTATTAGGTGCCTACCTAAATCCCGCGCACGCGCTCGCGATCATAGTTTCACAATTTATTGTGCAACAGGAACGACGTAGTCCACGAACAGCACCCGTCCGAATAGCACCGACGCGAATAGCACCGAGCCTAGTCCACGAACAGCACCTATCAATATTTTTGGCAGGTGCTATTCGTGGATACAAATCTATTTTATTATTTGTGTCCACGAACAGCACCTACGGCTCGGCAGCCTAGTGCTGGGATGCATTTGTTTAACAGGACATTATTAAATGAAACATATCGATAAAAATCACTAGAACGTTTATTAAGAAAAATGCCTTTTGATAATAATTATTAATCTTACAAAATAATAAATCTGTAACACTTTCTTAATTTTTAATGTATCACAATCAGTCTTTTCAGATCACCTCACCTTTATTGCAAAATTAGACTTAGTTTAATCTTACTAAATAATATCACTTTCTTATTTTATAATATATCACAATCAGTCTCCACATATCACATTTATTGAAAAATCAGCAAATACAAATATTTCGGTCTAGGCGACATTTAAATATAAGAAAAAACAATAAAAAGTCTTATGATAATAATTACTAATTTTACAAAATTATAAATCTGTAACACTTTCTTAATTTTTAATGTATCACAATCAGTCTATTCACATCAAAGGTGATGAGAGTAGCGATACTGTGTAACGTGCAAAGACACGTGACACAGTATCGCTACTCTACAATTCTTATAGGGTGCAGCTTGTCGTACCCTTGCGCATTGCGAGCAAGCAATTTTCGACCGATTCCACCCATCGGACGCCATACATTGGACCTTTGGCTGATAGTGCGTTAAGACTGTTTATCGTGTAGCCGTGATTTCTTGTCACTGTTCTAGCGACGCGACAATGCGCCGGAGCACACGAAAGTATGACGAATTTAACCGAACGCTTCCGGAGCTTGTTTACGTAAAATTGCAAATAATATTATTAGTTCGGATAGCTCGGCAGGGCACAAAGGACGTCACAAGAATAGTTTATAATAGTTTGTATCTGTATGTTCCGTGCTAACAAAAGGTGTAGTAGATTTATTAGTGAGTATCTATAAAACACAATAATGGAGCCTGTTGCCGGTAGAAGTGATAAAAATAGTAACATTAGCTACATTTCCAGTAGAAAAGGAGCGCCATTACTAATACATAGTGATAGACAGTACAGAAAATTCAAAACATATAAAAATAATGCTAATGTGTTATGGCGGTGCATAAAAATATCGTGTAGAGGGTTCCTGACGCTTGATGGCAATGAAGATGTAATAAAAATTACAGAACACACCTGTGAACCCATGAGCAGTGCCCAGACAGAAATAAAGAAAAGTATGGATGAACTTCGACAAGAAGCTGCAGCCACCGATGGTCCTATTCCTACGTTATACAAGAGCAAAATAAATAAACTACTCGATGAAGGTCTCAACTTAGTAGCCGATTGCCCAAATTATATAAACATTAAGTCTAGTCTTTATAACATAAGAAATAGGGCTTGTGGAGTTAGCCGACTAAATGCAAAAACCGCGGGCGAGGTACAAGTAAGTAATCTTCTAGCCGCCATCCTATTAATATTATTATATTATATTATTATTCTTTTATTTTTTTATTCACAATATAAAAAATTGCAATTTGAAATATATAAATTTAATCAGTAGGTAGTAGTTCACATAGACTATGAAGTAAAAAAATTAAAACAACAATTTTTTTATTTTGCTAAAACTGTACGTTGAAAGTTAGTGTTTTAATTTTTTTCTAGATCCGTGATTTTGTTACACACAATGATATATCTACCTAATTTGTCTATTTATGAACACCTTTTCTAGGTACTTTCCCCATATTATTAAATATTTTTTTTAAATATTATTTGTTTTTTATAATTATATTTATTAAAAATGTAATTTTATGATATTGCTTATGGATTATAGGAGTATAATAGTAATAATGTTTGGACATCTATATACAGCACCATTTAATCCTAAACTAAGCTAATCTATTTATTTTAAGGTACCCAAACAATATTTGGACTTCTTGTTAGCTGATTACTACGATGGGAAAAATCGAATTCTACTATTCGCCACGTCAAGAAGCAAAGAAGAACTTGCCAAAACACGTCATCTGTATTGTGATGGAACTTTTAAATCTGCGCCGAAACCTTTTCTGCAGATTTATAGTATCCATGGTGATATCGATGGTGTCGTTAAGCCGTTAGCATATGCTATGCTTCTAAATAAAAAAATGTCTACATATAAAACATTATTTCAATTATTAAAATCTTCGATACCAGCAATGACTGTAGATTTTTTCACGAGTGACTTTGAAGAAGCCGCAGTGAGAGGAATACTGTCTGTATTTCCCAACGTAGCAGTAAAGGGATGTTACTTTCACTTTAAGAAGGCGTTAAAAAAAAAACAGAAGGAGCTAGGTCTTAACGACAATAGTATATATAGAAAGCACGTTGCTCTATGTACAGTGCTCCCTCATTTGCCACCGAATGATTTAGATGACGCTTGGCTTTACATTATGAGTGAGAGTCCTCAAGATAGTAATATAACAAAATTTAACGACTACATGATCACACAATGGATTGACCACAAATTTTGGTCAAACAAATGGTGTTGTTATGGCCAGACTCACAAAACGAACAATTATACTGAGACTCATTATTCGGTCATTAACAAATCAATTAATAAAAATAATAAGAACTTACTTAATGTTTTAAGAGTCTTACAGGAAAATTGTAAGAATTTCACTGACATACGAAAAAAATTTGCTACTTCTAATTCACAAAAAAATGCCGCAAAAAGAAACCAACTAATAGACAATATTATAAAAGAATATAAAAGTGGATTTATTTCTCTTGGCCACTGCATGGAAAAGCTGCGATTTTAAGGCTTACTATTTTTAAATTTAAATTAGAATAATGTAACACCTGCGCAATCGACGGATAGTGAAGGACAATATACAAAATGTTCACGGAGCGCTGTTATTAGTACATCAATAAGGATCTAAGGCTGATTTTGCTGATTTTTCAATAAATGTGATATGTGGAGACTGATTGTGATACATTAAAAATTAAGAAAGTGTTACAGATTTATAATTTTGTAAGATTAGTAATTATTATCATAAGACTTTTTATTGTTTTTTCTTATATTTAAATGTCGCCTAGACCGAAATATTTGTATTTGCTGATTTTTCAATAAATGTGATATGTGGAGACTGATTGTGATATATTATAAAATAAGAAAGTGATATTATTTAGTAAGATTAAACTAAGTCTAATTTTGCAATAAAGGTGAGGTGATCTGAAAAGACTGATTGTGATACATTAAAAATTAAGAAAGTGTTACAGATTTATTATTTTGTAAGATTAATAATTATTATCAAAAGGCATTTTTCTTAATAAACGTTCTAGTGATTTTTATCGATATGTTTCATTTAATAATGTCCTGTTAAACAAATGCATCCCAGCACTAGGCTGCCGAGCCGTAGGTGCTGTTCGTGGACACAAATAATAAAATAGATTTGTATCCACGAATAGCACCTGCCAAAAATATTGATAGGTGCTGTTCGTGGACTAGGCTCGGTGCTATTCGCGTCGGTGCTATTCGGACGGGTGCTGTTCGTGGACTACGTCACAGGAACTGCTTACGTGCTATGTAAGGTTTATTTATCTCCGCCTATCATTTTATTCATCAGCTGATAGGTAACTAACGACGCCAAGCAACGTAAACTTTTTTTGGGGCAGTTTTATCTACTTCCTACTATTATTATTTATCGTAATAACCCAGTGGTTAAGGCTTTCTCCTCTCATGCATGAGGTTGCGGGTTCGCAACTGAGCAAGTACCATTGTTATTTTTTTAATTCATAATGATGCAAGTACTTTTTAAATTTATCTAGGACATCATTGAAATCCCGTGTTTCGGTAAACACTTAATTAAAGCCTTTGGTTCGAATTGATTTGTAGCTCTCGGACAGTCGTTAGGTACCACATGGGTCGGTACGGGTCAACGACCTTACAGCCCTGCCGTATGGTCGTTGGTACGGGTAGTCAAAAGCCAGAAAGTCTGACAATTAGTCTAACAAATGGGTATCGTGTTATCAAGTAACTGGTTTGTTGAGGTCTGATACGCAGTCGCCCTACGTGATTCACTGGCACTCCATGTAGTGAGCTGCATACAGTTAAACTGAAAGCCGACCCTAACATAGTTGGGAACAGGCTCGGCAGATGATGAAGATTTTCGCATTGTAATGATGCTTAAAAATGAGTTATTATTTAGCGAAATTTAAAACAATAATGTAGGTACATTGTGATTTTCAAATTCGAACTACATCTAAGGTAAAATTATTTGCTATAAGTTGCTGTAGCTACAACAACTTGTACAGATCGCGGCACGTTGGTTGAACCTTCGATGCGCAGTAACAGATGTTCGAGTCTTAATCGAAATGCGGTATGACGAGCATCGCGGGGGCTCCCCGTAACCATAGCAACGACCTTCATTTTAGTTCAAAGTACGTGCCGCGTTCGTTTCGTAGAAATGTGGGCGGAGACTCGTACAGGCTGACGTCACTGGTCATCGCATTCACGCACACAGTGACATGACGCGCGATACATCGCAATGGGTGATTCTGTTTTTTTGAAGAGGGTTATTAAGAGAGTTATTCTGAAAAACAATAAAATTGAAAAATCGGAAATAAAAAGTAATATTGATTATTGACTTGGTATCGTATTGTTATATGATTATTTACGAGTCTCATAACAACCTCCTGAAATGTTTTGCAGGTTCAAAACTGCACCTTGTATAATGAAACCGCCCTGCACACAGAAAAGTAGAAAAAAATTTACAGAGGAAGATAGATACCAAATCTGCTCGAATTTTAGAGACTTGAGCAAACAAAACCAAATAATTTTTTTGCACGCACCAGATCATTCTTTTAATGATTGATGGTAAAGTTTGTAACGTTTTAGCTGAAAATAAATCGACTCAAAGATGTTTGTTCGCGCCAACACTACGCGACGAGCAATTCGCCTGCGCCGCGCTTCCCTACACTAGGGACGCCCCGCGCCTGCCACACGCCCCGCAACGCGTCTGCGTCAAGCGAGCCACGCTACGGCGCTACCACCGCCCCTCTTGCTCCGCGACCGCCAGCCACGACACACGCGTCTATACGCTCCGCACCGCGCGCCCACTAACCGCAATATAATTATCTTTTACACTTGTACAATATTATTGTAGTTAAAGTAATTAAAGTTATAACATATTATAGAGTCAACTTAAATGTTTTACCTACTCCTTTTAACTACTCGTGCACATCAAGTTCGACACCCTATATACCCACATGGCACAAACGTCTGCATACTCCACTCACTATGGATATCAGTCTGGATACCAAGGCTACGACACTCGTACAAGTACTGAAAGTAGCGTGTCTACACTACGTGTATAAAGCAAAGAAATGCAATTATTACTTAAATAGCATTACTTGGCTACTGATAAAACTACCATGTTTATTAAAGAATAGAGTCTGGCTAACGAAAGTAGGCCTTGGAATTATTTGCGAACTTTTTATATTATAGCAACTCTGTATGAACGTCAACGTCAATTTGACAAGGTTGTCGTTCGGTATCTCTGGTGTCAAATTGTATGCGTTTGTGTAAATTGTGATTCTAATTACGGTTTAAAATGAACAAATCTATCAAAAGTGGTGTACGAAAGATGTTGTTTTGCATGATTGGCAAGTTCAACGAAAACAACAACAGCGTGATGCCGCGTTTAAACAAAAACAAGATTGTCTACGTGTGGTGTTGAATTTCATAGGTTAGTAGACAATATTATTTTGATACTTTGAACACCTACCTATCCAGTCATCTTAATACAATTTTGATTTATAATTTACGTATCCTTACAAATAAGTTACTTACGCTTCTTCGTATTGAATAAAACTAATTATGTTCATTCGTACATCGCATCAGTCAACGTATTCATTTTAATAACATCACCTATGTTTTACGTATATACTCATAATTAATTTTTGCTGTATTTTTGTTGGTAATTTATTATTTATTATATGCTTTATTGTACATACAAAACGATATATAACAGAGGAAAAAAAAACAATTAAAATACATACAATGGTAATTTTAAAACGATTAACTTTCTTTAACAGAGAATCTGCAAGATGTCGAAGGAGTTGATGAAATAGTAAGAACTATTGAAAATCTCACTGAATTAGAGCAGAAAGATAGGATAATAACCCAGAATCAGTACTTAGAAGAAATAACTTCAATGACTGGTAAGTTTTTACTATACACTGGTGTTTTGAAATTATGCCGAAAAAAACCTTTGCATTTACGTAATAATACCAAGAATTAATTACATATTTTGTATATCTTCTTTGCAGAAGTGAGTGTCAGAACACTAAAGAGAGTAAAAAGGGAAGGTGCAGTAAATGAAGGTGTCTGGAGTACCCCGGGGAAGAAACGCCCACGGAAACCTACTGTGTCTAACCTAGATAACTTTGACATAGATGCTATGCGTAACAAGATAAACGAATTTTATATTGTTAAAAAACAAGTTCCTACACTGAGGACACTGTTGGTGGAGTTAAAAGAAAGTATTGATTTTAACGGATGCAGAGAAACTCTGCGCCGCTTGTTATTAGCCAATGGCTATGAATTTAAAAATAATAAAAATGAGCGTTCTGTATTAATAGAACGCTATGACATATCTGCTTGGAGACATAGATTTTTAAGAACTATAGCAGGAAAACGTGCAGAAGCCAATCATTTATTTAGATGAGACTTATGTCCATAGAAACTACAAGCCTAAGAAGTCATGGCAAGGTCCTTCAACTAGGTGGTGCAATTGAAAATGTTTCGACCGGGAAAAGGTACATTATAGTTCATGCTGGATCAGAGAAAGGCCCCGTACCAAACTCTTTGTTAGTGTTTAGTACTAAATCAAAAAATGCTGATTATCACCATGACATGAATGCTGAAAATTTTAATAAATGGCTTAAAGAAAAACTTATACCAAATTTGGAAGAACCAAGTGTAATCATAATGGATAATGCTAGTTACCATTCGGTAATTATAAATAAGGTTCCGAACCCACAAACACGTAAAAGTAATATAAGAGAGTGGCTTCGTGATAATGGAATTCAATATGAGGACTACCACACGAAAGCAGAGCTGTTGTGTATTGTAAAACGAAATACGCCTAATCCAATATATGAAGCTGATGAAATTTTAAATCAATGTGGTCATGAGGTGTTGAGACTTCCACCCTACCATTGTGATTTAAATGCGATCGAGCTTGTGTGGAGTTTGGCAAAACGTAAAGTGGCTAGCAAAAATATTGCAGTTACTACAGCTGCATTAGAAGAAATAATTAAAGATTCATTTGAAAACGTAAGTTCACAGGATTGGAAGAAAATGACTGATCATGTAATACATGTTGAAAATAAATATAAAGAACGTGATAAAATAACAGAAGAAAATTTATAAAGTTTTATTATAAATGTTGGAGACAGCGATACTAGTGACAGTGATGAATCTTTTGACATTGAAGTGTTAGAATCTGATTTTGATTACGATGAATAAAACTAAGTTATTATGTATGGAATATTATCGTATTTTATTTGTCTATTTATTTTCGGATTCCGCTCTTATTTACCTCATATACTAACACCTATACCAGATCAATAAATCCTTAAAATCCCGTTACAAACCTGGTACATATCAAAAATTAATACATGTGTAGATAAATTCTGTTTCTTTATTTCCCTAACATAATGTTCTTATACTGTCTATATATAGGGTTTTTCATTAAGAGCGCTCGAACTTTGAAATGAAATAAAACAACCTGTTTAAGTGATATTACTTCAATTTTTATAACATTTTAAAGAATATTCAATGACATTATGGGTGGAAAATAATATCAGCCAAATGGCCACTGCGACTCCGCTGTAGATGGCGTATTCTGGTGGACTAATCTTGGAGGACGTCTTCGCATAAATGGTCAATTTCACGAAGAACGCGAGTTATGTTGGCCTTTAGGGCAACAATTGACTGTGGTTTATCTGCGTACACTAAAGATTTCATGTAACCACAGAAAGTAATCGAGCGGTGTTAAGTCACACGATGAACGCCATAAATTGAACACAACGCACAGAACGTAGGCGAATAGACAACTGGTTTTGATAATAAATTTTACACAATTTCTACGCGTTGTTGAAGCGTGTAGCGTTCCATGGTGAAATGTCACGACAAAATATATATTCATGCCAAAGGTAGCAATCGCATTACCGAAATGGCCGCTATGCGCTGCTAAAGTTCGAGCGTCCTTATTGAAAAACTATATATATGATATTTTTAATAATGAATTACCAAGTATCAAAGTAGGTTGTTCCAATTTTCATAGTGTAATTTTAGTGTTGTCATGCATGTATTTTTTAAATTTGCCGCCAATATTCTGGGGCCAACTTTCGTTAGCCAGACTCTAACTCTGAACGGACTAAGATTTGGAACTTAGCGCCATAGTAACTTTTATTCAGCTCAAAAATACCTATCCAACGATGTAACACACATAGCTATTGGAAGGTGGGTTGGAAGAAGTACCACTGAACATTTACGGTAGGATGTGGTACCAACACGATGGCTGCCCAGCGCATTATGCTCTAACAGTACGTGAGTTTCTCAATCGGGAATACCCCGATAGGTGGATTGGGCGCGGTGGTACAATTTCGTGGCCTGCCCGTTCACCCGATTTAAACCCCCTAGATTTCTTTTACTGGGGTACGATAAAGGTTATCGTGTACTCTAAACCAATCCAAAATTTAGACGAGCTGCGCCAAAGAATTGCAGAAGCCGCTGAATCCATCAACTCGAGAAGACACGCCCGTTTTATTACGCGATCATTTTTAAAGAGATGTAGAGCTTGCATTGCAGCTGAAGGCGAACAGTTCGAACATTTATAAACATGGAAAATCTGATTTAATAAAAATTATAACTAAAGAAATCCAACAAATGAATTTTATTTCAAACGCACCTGAAACTAACAAATAATTTTGTTTTCCTCAATTAAGAAGTAGCAATTAGTAAGTGGCTTAACATTTTGGAATCCAGACTAAACACGCCATCTTTTAAAGTTACTTGCCAAAATAGTGTAGTACATTTTTTTACACTAGACGCGGTTAAAATTGAGTGATGTAATAATTTTGAATTAAATGTTTCGCAAAAATCTAACATTTTATTTAAAACTGAGGTAGTTATGTTTTAACTTTTAACTGTCATTTACAGAAGGGTTATTCATGGTTACGTCACAGAAAAAAAACTGACGAAAAGTTAGTATTTGTAGTCACAGGACTTGAAAGATCATCACAGGGTGTCACTTTTTGAGATTTATTTTTGAATCCATAAAATGACATCATTCAGGCTTCGAACATTTTGTACCCAAAAATCAAAGTGCCGGAAAAAAAAATTATGTTTTCATATGGGAAATAACATTTTGAACATTTTTTAATACTACAACGAAAGTCTACACTTAACCCCCTGGCTGCTATTTGAGTTTGAAAGTACCAAAAATCATAAAATTATTTTAAATGTTTTAGATATAACGTTTGAAAAAATACCGAGTTTTAATTGAAAATAACATCGTTTTTTGTAATAACAAAAAGCATTTCGGCTAGGCGAACCTAACCTAACCTAACCTCTAACCTAACATAATCTAACCTAACACTGATAAACTGATCTTAGATTTTGAAGGTCACATGGAACTTCTCAATGATGAAAAGCATTTGCATAATCTTGTGATTAGGTAATTGTACAAAAGATTAACAGAAAACAGCTAGTTAGGTTAGGCTAACCTAACTAAACCTAACAGTGTTCAACTAATCTTAGATTTTGAAGGACACATGGACCTCTTCAATGATGAACAGCATTTGCGTATTCTTGTGATTGGGTAATTGACCTAACAGTGTTCAATTGATCTTCGAAAAAGTATCTAACTTATCAGACATTTCAAATGACACTGGTTTTAAACTTGTTGGAGGGTGGGGACGTCCTCCAACAGTCTTAAGATACATGTCATTAATTATGTTAAAAAAAAAGAAAATACAGAAAAGATTTGCTGTCTTTTTCAATTGCAAAGTCAATAGGATTTTTTTGTGATAAAAAAGCTTTTCGGCAAATATGTGTTTATTTTTTAACAAAAACCATTGTTCTTATACAGAACCATATCTTAATCATAAAAAAATAATGATATGATAAAAAAACTAGACTCTCGAACTGAAACATAACCACAACATTAATGAGAACGCCTCACCAAGAACGTCTCGAGAAATATCAGTGACAATAGTAATGTTCAACTTAATAGTGAACGTAAATGTACAACTTATTTTTATTAACAACTTCCTAACCTAGCTACCTATACGTATGTCTTTTTTTCCTTGTGAATCCTTTGCGTGCTACAACCTCTGATGCGACAATTATGCAATCATTGATGAATGAACAAAATCCATTGCATTGGTTATTGAACAGTGGGGATGTTTTCATAGTAGCTATGGGCTTTACCGATAGCATGAATGATATCGAATCGTGTGGCTATGAAGTCCACATTCCAGCTACTAACCGGAACGCTAGTCAGCTTACAACAGACCAGGCAAGTAAGTCTTGATTGATCCCGATATTTAGGTGGGTTGTAGAGGCGGTGAAGGTTTAGGCTGTTGTGACAAACATATTTTAACCGTGCACTACATCACATGTTTTATCATTCTAAAATCGCAGCGGCCATAATAAACGCCGTTTATCGTGTCGCTGTTGACAACAGACTCGCTCCTGAGATTGTTACCATAATTAATTCTAGAAAGAATACCTCCAAGCTTTTGCACGATAACGTCCATACGAAAAACGTTAACAGGCAGAGAGTGCCTTTTGTAGCCATGGAAGGAAATCTTCCTTAATTCATAGGGTTTCCACATTTTTCAGAGGAGGACGTATTTCTTTTTGTGCTAGGGAGCTATCATACTAAGCTTGCCAGCAAACCAACACCTAGTCGTAACCGATGTACCACAGGAGCGGGCCCAGGAATGAGCCCTGTGGAACACCGCACATTTCGCGCCGGTCCCCCGCCGCGTCCCCTGAAAACCTAACCTAAACTTTTTTTTTTTTTTGTTCCGGGGTGGAAAATCCTCATGGATGTCCCCCGCCCTGGGGCGGGCGGAGGGGTCTGTCAGACTCTTACTGACTAAAAACCACCCCGGTGTCCCATCTCACACCGACGCCGGGGGTCGCGGGAACGAAAAAATCTTCCGCAAAACCTAACCTAACCTGAGCGAACCTAACCTTTCCTAAAAGTGCCCCATACGGGCGCGAGATGCGCCGCGGCGCGGCGCGTAGATTTATTTGCAAACACAATACAATAAATGGTTACAATACATCATTTCAGCCGAAAACGTCCACATCCTGCAAGCATCCCTACTATATTCAACCGGTTCTGTACTTTTCCCATCCAGCGGATTCCTCCGGCCTTCTCCAGGTCAACGATCCACCACCACCTTAATAGGCCTTTTCCAACGCTACGTCTTCCGGTACGCGGTCACCACTCCAGAACCTCACTATTACCCTTTGTGTAACATTGAGTCTTCAAATGAGGCCCATTGTGAGCGACCACGTTTCAGTGCCATAGGTCATTACTGGCAAGGCACACTGGTCACGATGAATTTAAATGTAATGCTCTAAAATATTTTAGTCGAAGTATGTTTTTTAGTATTTTTAATCTTAAATAGCGGCGGAAGGGTTAATTGTATTCTCTCGTTGTAATAGTAAAAAATGTTGAGGGTGTTATTTCTCAGAAAACCGTGTTTTTTTCTTCTTTAATTTTTGGGTACAAAATGCTCTAAACCTGAATGATGATTATATCATACCTTAGTAGACCTAACGCATATTGTCCATTTCTACTTTGAACAATAGCTGTTTGCGTCTACGAATGTTCAAAACATTGTTGGCTAAATTATGATTTTTTTGGTACTTTCAAACTGAAATAATAGTACCGGTTATATACGCCCTCTTACCAAACAAAACGGAACAAACATATATGCGCCTATTTAGTCTCATAAAAACTTTCAAATCGGATTATGAAATTGCCATCATGGACGCAGTTTCGGCGGTTTTTCCGCAGGCTAGAGTGACTGGTTGTTACCGTCACTTCAATGCAGCGATTTGGAAATATTAAAAAAAAAACAAAATTGAATAAATCAAGAGCTGGTCGTAACGTGACTAGAATGAGTGCCATTCTTCCTTTGGTGCCGGCAAATCATATACCAGGCGCATGGAATTATATTTTGGAAACAGCGCCAAATACATCAGAGATGAGGCGTTTTCGCAGTTATTTCGAGTCTACCTGGTATCCCAGAAAATCACCGTTAATATTAAGCTGCGCTGGCCAACGCCATAGAACCACCAATGCTCTAGAAGGATGGCACCGACGTGTAAATAGCCTTATACCAAAGAATCCAAATTTGTATAATTTTTTATATAAGATAAAAAAAGAAAGCAAATACTGGGATGGCCGTATACAGGATTCACTATTTAAGCAGACCAACCGCAGAAGAAGGCTCAGAGATATTGAGTTCGATAGAAAATATGCAAGATATTTATTACAATTACAAGGAAATCATCTCACAATTCAAGAATTTTTAAAGAAATTGATATTTTTGAGACTTGCTTTATTTAATTGAATTTCTTTATAAATTTGATAATAGTTTAACGCTTAATTATGAATCTGTATCTGACTATTGAAATCCTATTGAATTACTGTGTACTTGAACGTATTAGTTCTAATTAAAGTTATTTTTATATGTTGATAATATACAGGGTGATTGGAAGATGGGTGCAAAGCTTTAAGGTGAAGATAGTATAGACAATTTAGAACCATTTAAGCCATGGTTGTCTTAGACGAAGTCTTACCAAATTTTTTTAACCAAATTTTTAAGTTTTTTTTCGGAAATTCTCAAAATTTAATGTAAACTGCATAATTATGGCCAAATTGAATGATAAATGAATTAATTTTTTATTTATTTAATTAAAGTAATGTGTAAGCAACCAAGCAAAACATGTTTTAGGCTTCTGTGTCATTAGACATTTTTTTTACAGATATTTAAAGCTCAGAAAAAATAAAAAATTTGTACAATACGTCTTTTAAACCTTACTAAAAAAAAAAACGGAGGGTGCTTTTTTTGTTCAAACCTTTTTGAAGACATGCTTGATAATCGCTCTTTCTTTTGAGGTATCATTTATGCGGATATCTTACAAATTATTGAAATTAGGACCTACAAACCAATTCGAGGGAGAAATTTTAAATTTTAGGCAGTCTAACAAAACACAAAATTTTTGCTTAAAAGAATACTTTATGTGCTCGAAATGATAACATTGTTCAATTCTAAGAATTTTTGGCACATGCAGGAACCCATTGAGGGGATTCTCTAAACAATGGCCACCGAGCGCGGTGCGACGGCATTTTCAGGTAGAACGCCCAATGAATAGCAAAAAGCGATAAGAGTTGGTTTTTACAGCAAAATGGTCTTAGTTACTGAGGCAACAAAGTCGTTTTTCTTTAGTCAGGGTCGGTCGGTCTGTGATGAAGCCGTTACATCTTTTACTTATTAGTCAAACTACTGCCTTTGTGAGTGGACGTTGTCGTGTTGATTCACAATTTACCGTGTTCAGTTGTATCCCTTTGCGTTCCTGCACGTGTTGTTTGCGTTAGTTTTGAACTTTTTTGTTTCACCGTGTCCAGTCGTAGCCTCGCGCTCCTGCACGTGTTGATTTTTGACTTAATTGTGTTGAGTTGACATTTAGTGCGCTCCTACGCCGTTTTTCTTAATTGTTAAGTGACTATGGCTACTTTTTCCAATCAAGAATATGCGGATATCGTATTTATGTACGGTAGAGCAGACGGCAATGGATCTTTGGCGCGACGGATGTATCAAGAGCGCTATCCGAATCGCAGGATACCGAATGTCCGAGTGTTTTACAACACGTTTCGTCGTCTTGCCCAAGATGGGTTTCACCGCGTGGAACCTGGAGTCAACCCGGGCAGACACGAAACTGCCGTCGACGAAGACATTTTAGCAGCATTTCAAGCGGATCCTACTACCAGTACTAGAGCAGTAGCTCGAAATTTAAACATTTCTCAATGGAAGGTGTGGCATACAATGCACCAAAATGATAAGTATCCGTTCCCTGGCAGGAGTGTGCAAGGTCTAGTAGAGCAAGATCCTCAAAGAAGAATTCAGTTCTGCCGTTTCCTCCTCAACAGAGACATCGAAGATGCGTGGTTTCTGAAATCAATCTTGTGGACGGATGAAAGTAAATTTTCAAGGGAAGGTATTACAAACTTTCACAACATCCATGAATGGGCCGACGCAGACAACAATCCACATTTTAAGAAGCAGGTGTCATTTCAGATGAAATTCTCTGTGAATGTATGGGCTGGAATAATTGGCAGAACATTGATTGGGCCCCACTTTTTGCCTGATCCATTGAATGGCGAAAATTATTTGCAATTTCTGCAAATTGATTTACCACTGCTGGTAGAGGAATCAGGTGTCCCGATCTTCGAAAGAGACCGAACAGTCATCTTTCAGCAAGACGGCTGTCCAGCGCATTGGACTTTAAATGTAAGGGAACACCTCAACAATTGCTTTCCTGATAGCTGGATCGGCAGGGATGGACCCATCCCTTGGCCCGCTCGCTCCCCAGATCTGACACCGTTGGACTTTTTCGTGTGGGGCCGGGCCAAGGAACTGGTGTATAACAACATAGAAATAAACACTAGAGAAGAATTGATACAAAGAATAAATTCAGCGTTTGAGACAATGAAGCAGGAGATGATGTTGAAAATAACGACTACAGAAGTTAGAAGACGGGGCCGTGCTTGTATTAGGAATCACGGCCGTCATTTTGAACATGAAAAATAAATAATTTTAATTCAAATGTTGTTTTAATTAGTTTGCCTAAAATAAAAAATTTCTCCCCCAAATTGGTTTGTAGGCCCTAATTTCAATAATTTGTAAGATATCCGCATAAATGATACCTCAAAAGAAAGAGCGATTATCAAGCATGTCTTCAAAAAGGTTTGAACAAAAAAAGCACACTCCGTTTTTTTTTTTAATAAGGTTTAAAAGACGTATTGTACAATTTTTTTATTTTTTCTGAGCTTTAAATGTCTGTAAAAAAAATGTCTAATGACACAGAAGCCTAAAACATGTTTTGCTTGATTGCTTACACATTACTTTAATTAAATAAATAAAAAATTAATTCATTTATCATTCAATTTGGCCATAATTATGCAGTTTACATTAAATTTTGAGAATTTCCGAAAAAAAACTTAATGGTTAAAAATATTTGGTAAGACTTCGTCTAAGACAACCATGGCTTAAATGGTTCTAAATTGTCTGTACTATCTTCGCCTTAAAGCTTTGCACCCATCTTCCAATCACCCTGTATAACTATATTTCATTTCAAATTCCTTTTCTAATAAAAAATTGACGAAAGAGTTGATACAAAGTAATTAAAATAAAAAATTTGATTATTATATTGTTTTTTATTTTTTAGTTGGGTTATAACGCTTAATTCTAAGAATGGGGGACATTTTGGGAAAGCGGCATTTTGGGAAAGCGGCATTTTGGGAAAGGGACATTTTGGGAAAGGGACATTTTGGGAAAGAGACATTTTGGGAAAGGGACATTTTGGGAAAGGGACATTATGGGAAGTTGACATTTTGGTACCAGGGGACATTTTGGGAAGTTGACATTCTGAGCCTCAACGCTTTGATGGAATGTAAACTTTAAGTTTTAATTTGATGTAAGCGTTTAAGTAAAATAAATCTGCTTTCTGCTAATCTTTCACATGGCCCGATACTTTTCCTCATATTAGTATCTTGCTTTGATAAGTGTCTTGATAGTAAACTTAACAGTTCATCGAAAACAGGAATTGGCATTAAATATTCATCTTCAAACCATTCTGGATGATTTCGATATTCTTCATAATTCACATGGAAATGTCCATGACTTTCACGACGTAGCAACATGGGATGTGTCCACCAACGGCGCTTTTTTTCCCTTCTTAACAATAACAATAACTGCATATTCACTAGCGTACTTGCAGAAGCACCCCACAACACTATATCCATAATAAAGAATTATTTTATCGACTGAGACACTATTTATTTCACTCTCGTCTGGCACGTAACTGAATTCTTTCTTTCGCAACGCGTCGCCAAGGAAACGCGGCGATACCGTTACGAGTCGCGGCGCACTATGGAAAATGGTAGAACAAGCGCATATCAAAAATGCTTTTTACGAATATCATAATTTGGCTAATATGGCTATTCTTTTAGGTTTTCTAATAGTCAAATTATAATATTCATTACGATTTTTTTTCTTAATACGCGATTTTTTTTTTTTTCTTAGATAGAAATACATAGAAGACAGAAGTGCCAAACTCAAGTCTTTGCGTATACATGTTTCAATACCATATTGTGAAAAAAATACTTGGTACAGATATGCAGTATTATACATTTTTAGAAAGGTTATTTTATGCTTTTTGCGATACAGCTTAATGATTTTAAAAGTAAAGAAAAATATTTCAGTAATTACTTAAAAAGTGACATACCTTTTTTTCACTTGTATTTTTTTTCGTCGAAGGTTTTCAGTATTACCCACGTTTGCCCAAGCGCTACTTTTTGTGTCGACTAGTAGTCTAACTATTCATAAATAGAATGCAAAAAAAATCAGCTGCGGATATTTGCGGTTTTAGAAGATATGAGAAAAAAACTGATAAAAGTCAGAACCCGAAAATTAGTATCTTTTGCGGTTTACCACTGACACCATTCACATGAACAATATAGAACTTTTTGGATATTTTCTTCATTATTTCGTGATAACAAAGGGACCTTATCTTTGCACTCGCTTTGCGTGGGAAATTACAAGATAATAATGATGTAGGTACCAATTCGATATTGTAAAATGAGTATTTAAAGGGAAGCAAAAACTATTCGAACCATCTACATCAGTGTAACTTCAAGTGAAGCAAATCTCATCTACGCCTATTATTTCTGCAGATTGTGATGTGTTAAAATGTCTTCCTTCAGCTGTACCAAACGAGACTTCATAATCCCCTATATAGAGGGCGGCAAGACCATGGAATCATTATCCAAAGTTTTAGTGCAAAAGCTGAATGTTTCTGAAAACAACTTGTGTTTTATAATTAGTGACATACAAAGGCACATTCTTCCTATTTTCAACAAGCGCTGGGCCCTGGCATCTCGGAAAAAAGAAACATTTTTACAGAAGTATTGTACTTGGTTGGACTCAAGGTATTCGTTAAATTTACCGGATTCTGAACAATATTCTACGCCATCAACATCTGGCCAACGAGGACGAGCATGCGTGGCTTATGGAGACTCCTCAGAATCTACCAAGAAGAGGAAAAACACTCTTCTACTCCAAGACTATGGCTTCGAGCATATAAAAAACGCCTATCTGCAGGGACTACGGGCTTTACGTGAGTACACAGAAGCTCATCTTGTCGAAGAATTAAGAACCGCTGACACTCAAAAAAATTAGATATCTCAAGTAAGTGGAACGACTCAGACCAGATGAAGATTCTTTCCGATACGGAAGCATTGAGTGCTTTTATAGATTTAGATCTAACAAAAGCACAATATATGTACCTGAAAAACTTAACCAACGAACGAAAGTGTTGTATATTCCCGCCTTACTACAAAATACAAGAAATAAAAAGATCCTGTTATCCACCATCTTCTACAATCGAAATCACGAATACTTATGCTAAAGTGATTAGTATACAAGATTTATTGGATCATACTGCTGTTAGAATTTTAAAAATCGATTCTGTTTTCCAAAAACAACATAGAACATTGATCCTTTATTCTAAATGGGGATGTGATGGTTCATCTGGTCAAAGCCAATACAAGCAAATACTTGCAGAAGAGTCAGAAACAATTTCAGATGCCAATTTGTTCATCACTTCATTAGTCCCCATCAGATTAGTTGATGTGCAATCGGGATCCGTTGTTTGGCAAAATCCGGTACCTTCATCTGTCCGTTTTTACAGACCCATTTCTATTGAGTTTTGTAAGGAAACTCCAGAAAAAACCAAGGCAGTTGTTGATGATATTAAAAAACAAATTAGGGCTGCACAAGCATCACTTATAAACAAAGATGGTGTTGTAGTAAATGTGAAGCATGAACTACTTCTAACGATGATCGATGGAAAGGTGGCTCAGGTCCTTACAGATACTCCATCTGGTTCCACATGCACGATATGTGGGGCTACTCCACGGCTAATGAATGACCTATCGAAAGTAACAGCCAGACCCGAAAACGAAAACGCCTACCAATACGGATTGTCCACCTTAAACGCCTGGATTCGCTGCATGGAAATGATATTGCATATTTCCTATAATCTTTCGTTTAAGACTTGGTCTGCTTCAACTGAGGAAAATAAGAGATTAAAAAAAGAAAAGAAAGAAGTTGTTCAAAAACGTTTCAGGGAGGAGTTGGGATTAATCGTCGACAAACCTCGGCAAGTTAGCGGGAATACGAACGATGGCAATACCGCACGAAGATTCTTCTATAATAGCACTTGCTCATCGGAAATAACAGGTGTAGATGAGGCATTGATTAAACGCCTATACATTATCTTGCAAGTTCTTTCTTCTGGAATGATGATCGACCCTGAAAAATTTGGGGAATATGCAATAGAAACTGCAAGAATCTATGTAAGTAATTACGATTGGTATTATATGCCATCCTCCGTTCATAAAATACTCATACACGGGCAAAACGTTATCAAACATTTTGCGGTGCTTCCTATTGGACAGCTATCGGAAGACGCACAAGAGTCTCGCAACAAAGACTACAGAAACATACGACTTCATCATGCCAGAAAATGTTCCCGATCTGCTACAAATGAAGATGTCTTTAAAACGCTTTTATACACGTCAGATCCATATATAACAAGTTTGAGAAAACCGTAGTACGTAAGAAATGTGAAAGAACTTGAAGAAGAGGCACTAAGTCTTTTAAACGTGGCACCTGAAAGTGAACCCACATTTACTGCCCCTGATCCTGAAGTGGTATAAGTTAAAAATAATATTTATATTTAGTTATTACTTATATTTGTACCTAGCTACATCATTTCCTGAAGCCAGAGTATAGGATGTACCTATTAGTAATATGATTTTAATTTAGTATTTTTTTTCATATATATATATTTTGTTTACTTTGCTTGTTGTAATTAACCATGGTTTAATCTTTTTAGGCCTCTGTTCACCAACATTTAAACCACCGGTTAGGTATTAAACAGTTGGTTTATGTCGAAATTCCTAAGGAAATTTTAAATATAGAACTGATTAAATATCTAAACAGTTGATTTAAATCTTGGTGAACTTAGGCCTTAGTCATTATAAACTTGTATTCCACTTGAAATAAATTTTTAACTATTTTTTTCGTGATTTTTTCCCATTTCTTTCATTCTATGCAAAAAAACATACATAGATATACAAGAAAACCCTATTAACTACACATCGTTCGAATCTCCGAACCTTGCTGCATATTTGTGCCAAATTTCATCACGATACGACAAAAATTCATGAAGTTACAGATTTTTGATCCGATACCGACCTATATTTTCCATAGTGCGGCGATACCGTTACGAGTCGCGGCGATACCGTTACGAGTCGCGGCGATACCGTTACGAGTCGCGGCGATACCGTTACGAGTCGCCGCGGAAACGCTGCGATTCCGTTACGACTCGCGACGATACGCGGCGGAATTATCGCTCGTTCGTGGAGATTATCCGACGATATAAGAGCGGACTCGTCGCGATTCTCTCGCTCGTGGAGACAGCGCCTAAGAGGAGACAGACTGGTACAAGTTTATGTCAATGATGATGATGTGCCAGAGGTTTTGAGACATGAAATACAGAACATAGTGAATGCGAGAGAGACAGTGAGGGTAAGGCAGGTGAATAGAGAACGGAGAGTGAGAGAAGAGAATGAGGAGGAGTGGTAAGATGCGGATGACGATGAGGTCGAGTCCTTCTTTGATGCCGAAGGGACTTCCAACCGCTTTGAGTGGTCACCTCGACATTCCTTCTGCAACAAACTGGGGCGGTTGTCGCATCCGAAAACGCGTATGAGGCGTTTAGGCAGTTCTGGGACGACTCCACCTTGGAGTACATCGTCACCGAAACGAACCGCTACGCCGCACACGTAGCGGAGACGTCGGCGGCGTTCGCCCGCGACTGGTATGACACGAATGTTCATGAAATTTTGGTCCTGTTTTCCTTCTGGATGATGCTCGGAATCATTCGGATGCCCACCATCAAGTCCTGTTTTACCACTAATCCCCTTTTGAAGACCAATATCTTTAGTCAGATGTTCTCATATTCACGCTACACTAAGCTCTGCCGCGCATTCCATTTGGTTGACAATAGTAGCAGACCGACAGACTCGACTAACCCTATATTCTTACTTGGTCCGATCGTAGATTTTTTAGCCTTTACGTTTTATTATAACCTTTGTTTTGTTCATGTATCGATTGAAAATTCAATATTTTTGAGTCAAAATATTACAAAGTTCATTGAAAAGCACCCGCTGCGTGCCGCACAAACCAATAACAATCATACATTCATAACAAACACTATTGTTTTCTTTACAGTGAGAGAGTAATGAAAAAAACAAATTTTGATGAGCTGACTCAGACTACGTTGGAATTAGTTCATATGCAAAAAGAATTTTTACAAGCAGAAATCATTGAAAAAAAAAAGGTGGGAGTTTGAAAAAAATGAATGACTCAATTTTCCATACATGTATGGGCTGGAATAATTGACGATGAACTTATTGGCCCCTTCGTGTTATCAAACAGACTAGTTCAACACGCCTTTTTAGATTTTATAGTCAATACGTTGCCGTTGCTTTTGGAGGAAGTACCGCTGGAAACAAGAAGGCGGATGTATCTGCAATTAGATGGAGCTCCAGCACACTTCGCACGACTAGTTCGTGATTATTTAAATCAAAATTATCCGTGGTGGATTGGTAGAGGAGGTCCCATTGCTTGGCCGCCGCGATCTCCCGACCTTACACCCTTAGGGTAGGTTCAGATGACAAGCGCTCAACGCGCGTTTTGATAACGCGCGTTTACAACTACATACATTTTATTCAGGCCGTACACATGCTAACGCGCGTTTTAGTAACGCGCGCGTTCAACGCTGCGCTAGCGCTCGACTGTTGTCAGCGCGCGTCAACGCCGCTTTGAGATCATTGATTTTCTATGTTTCCGTTCAGTTGAGCGCGCGCTTTCGACGCGGATAGACGTATTTTAGGGTTCGTCAAGTTCGTCCGAAAATCGTCCGAAATGGAAACTGAAGCTTTTAATACGGAATTATTAATTGATGAAATAGAGAAACGTCCTGCGATATGGGACATGACAAGTAGCGATTATTCAGATAAGAATTTGAGAAGACGGGCTTGGGAAGAACTCGTCCTTATATTTTGTGAAGGACATGACAATGAAGAAAAGAAGAAAATATTATGTGAGTATATATATTTATTTACATTTACAATCGGTTTGTGTTACAAGTTAAATATAACGATCCTGCCAATCTACTTTTCCTTCATTAATGAAATAGTTTGTTAAATGTACTCGAACATTATCCGCCTGTCGCACAGCACGTCCGGTATAATGTGAGGCTAGATTTTCCAGGGGTGGCGTATAAAGTGTGTCTTCAAAATTGTAGCCATCCCTGATTCTGACATAATTATTTAGTGTACATATCGCTTTTACGATCTTTTCTGCAAAACCGATGCTAACATCTAACGGCCTGTGTAAAATGCGCCATTTATTGCACATTATGCCAAAAGTACATTCAACATACCGGCGTGCTAATGTCAAACGGTAATTAAATATTTTTTTAGCATAAGTTAGTGACCTTCCCCCATATGGACGCATTAAATTCTCCATCATGCCAAAAGCTTCATCAGCCACTATCACATATGGCAACGTTGTCGGTCTATTTTGTATTAACAATGCCTTTGGCTCAGGTAGATCTAATGACCTTTCTGTCAGCTTTTTGTACAATGAAGAATTCTTGAATATACCTGAGTCACTGTTTTTACCGTAGGCACCTATGTCAACCCACACAAAACAATAGTTTGCATCCGCTAGCGCCAATAAAACTAGCGAAAAATAATTTTTATAGTTATAATACATAGAACCCGTGTGTTCAGGCTGGATTAACCGTATATGTTTCCCGTCCAAGGCTCCCAAACAATTGGGAAACTTTGAGTTCTTTTCAAATATCGTGGATATTTCACACCACTTTTCTTTCGTTGGTTCACTCATAACAACGGGCCTTAATTTTTTCCAAATAGTTTCACATACATGTGGTATTATAGTAGCCACAGTAGATTTGCCAATTCTATAGTCGTAGCTTAATGTCCCAAATGAACATCCAATGGCCAAATATCTGGAAACAAACATAAACTATTACTAAATACTGTTTTTTTTTTCAGCGTCATCCCTGCAAAAAAAGTGGAAGAGTTTACGGGATAATTATATGAGAGAGGTGAAGAAAATAAAGACTGTCAAATCTGGATCAGGAGCTTCCAAAACTTCGACATATATTCATTATAATAGACTACGATTTCTACAGGCATCAATTGCCAACAAAGATACAGAAAGTAGTTTCGATGCAGATAATGCATCAACTTCGTCAGAGGTTGCTGAAGTAGAAATAAGTTCTGGCTTTAAGAGTCCTAAATCTACTTCAAGAAAAAAACAAAAATTAAATCCTGCTGATGAAAGATTTGCAAACATATTAGAGCAGAGTTTAGCACAGAAAAATGTGTCTCATCCAAAAGAAGATGACGATGAAGACAAGCTGTTTTGTTTGTCACTCGTTAAAGAGATTAAAAAAATTCCGGAATATAGGCGACTTCAAACTAAAATTGCCATTTATAATTTAATTTTGCAAAACCAAAATGAATTTCAAGGACCACAACAACACACATATGAAAATCAAAATTACCCGGTATCACAACGAAGAAATTATTCATCACAAGAGCAGCGTCATCAGTCATCAGCTTCTGTTGAAGGCTTTCGTTATCATGATTATAGATCACAGCAGTCTAGTGTGTCAAATAATTTTGCACATTATGGTTATACTACAGCAATGGGGTCTCCATCGCCAGTAACACCTACTCCATCGCCAGCACCAACTAATGTCAGCAATGAATCAGAGTTAGAGTTATTCTGCGAGTAACAAAATGTTATTTTTTCTTTAAAAAAATTGTTCCTAAACAAGTTGATTTGATTTATTTGATTTATAGATTATGTTGATTATTAAAAAACTTACCTCAATGTAATTATGAGTTTTTCTTCCGGTGAAATGCTATATCGCACAGCGTTTTTATCTGCTACGAGTTCATCGTTTATGAGAGTCAGTAAGTCATCAAATGACTTGATGGACATTCTGAAGTAGTTAAAGAATTTGGGCTCAAATTGCCTTAACTTAGGATATAAAATAATGTACTGACTTTCAGTCAGTTGGGTGAACCCAATATTTCCGTCTTCTGTTGTGTCGTTTCTGCCGTCTGTATAAAATCACCGATAAAACTGTTTCTACGTCCATCTTCGACAAATGTAGAACTCAAACTGGCCGCAACAACGCGCGTTTAACGCCTGACAAGCGCGCACCATGTGAACACTATACAAAAATTCAACGCGCGTTCAACGCGCGCTGAGCGCTTGTCATCTGAACCTACCCTTAGCCGCAGGCTAGCGCTACTGCGGTGTGCGGGGGCGGGAGGAGTGAAGACGCTGCGTCTTGCCGCTTTAGTGTGCCACGTTGAAGCGGCCGCGTGACACGTGGTTTTTAGCTGCTATTATTGCGCGGGGTTTAAAATGAGTTTGTCTAAATTGGAACTTTTATGTTTAGAAGGAAGTATTTTTTTTGCACAGGATATATTACAAATAAAAATGGGGGTTCATGATTTAAACAAAAACAGGCATCAGTTTGGTGAATACCGTAGACTGTACGATGAATTACGCCAATATCCACAAAAGTTTTGGAAATACACAAGGATGTCTACAGATACTTTTGATTACATACTAAGCGCAATAGCTCCTGTTTTGAAGATAAATCATACCAATTTTCACCCCTCCATTGAAGTAGCTGAGAAATTATTTTTAACTTTGAGGTAAGTAGATGCCAACAAGCATTATTTTTAATATTAAAAAAAATACAGCTGTTGTTAGTTTCTTATTGGTTACTCAAAGTTCAAATCACAGTATATAACAGTTTGTTTGGTCTTAAGGCACTGTTATTAAAAAAATTAAGACTTCTTTTCTACGTTTTATCGCAATTTATTATCAAATCCACATAAAATCTATGAAATTAATTTATAAATTGAATCAGTAATCATCATAAGAAGATTGTGATTGTGAGCGGTATCCGTATGACGAGTAGTTAGGTTAGGTTAGGTTAAGTAGACAGTGTCGCGAACGTCATGCGTAGCAGTTCTCGCGGCTCATCCACCAAGGCGATAGTAGGCTCACGGCGGTGTTTTTTAGTGGGTGCAAGCCCCACATAACCAAACCGTCGCACTATGTGGAGGCGCCTAAGAGAGCCTGGCCATAAATACATTTTGTAAAAATCGGCGCAGGTACTTGTATTATACCTCAAACTGTAGCTAAGAAGTCAATCTACTATATTATACATAAATTATGTATGTGGCTGGTACTGGTTTATATTAAAGAGCATCTAAATACGATGATTCAAAAATTATCACAAAAACATCTTAATTTTATTTTTTTCAGAATTATTTTCTAGTGAGTTAGCAATGAAAACTATACAAGTATTATACCATTCCAGAAAGCTTATAGTATATACTTTCGTTTGGTATGCATAAATATGCTATATATTTGGTTATATATTTACTAGAAATATTTATCTCATGACATATCATTTATGCGTATCTGAAACTTTCAATTAGAGTTTTGACAGTTGCCGTTTGCCGAAGGTCTGTAAATGATGTTATTTGATAGCTAATTTAATATTATTATACGGGAAGAAAAAAAAAGTTGCAACTTCATTGCACAACATATGTTAATCTATTATAACATGAGACAGTAAAAAATTCTTATAAATACGTAGGTGATGCTATTTGATTTATTAGGTGATATAGGTATACTTGTGATATTTTTTTTGGTGCAGTTTTTGTTTAGATAACGTATCGAGTATTTCTCACCATATTTTAGTTCACACGCACAATAAATTATCAATATCGGAAACCGCATAACCACCTAATGATAATTAGTTCTTTCTATCACATCTTGCACACGTTTCAAATAAAGGAGAATGGGCAGTTCTGGGCGGTCGGCGGCCATCAAATAATTTAGTGTCAAATGAAAGTACTGTTATTTAGGAATATCTTTTACTATGGGCGTTACACTGTATTCCATTTAGGAAAAAAAATATTTGAATGTCAATATAACCTGATTGCATAGAGCAATATCGCATAATAATTATGAATTTTCAAAAGAGACACCTGAAAAGACAACAAGTGTAGTTAATGAAATTAAAGCTCAAAAAGACGCTCTTACACCAAGCTTAATCAATATAAATGGTGAAGGTATTGAAATCAATCATACATTATTTTTAACAATGGTTGACGGGAAAGTGGCTCAAGTTTTATCAATAACTTCATCAGGTGCTGTATGCACTATTTGTGGTGCAAGACCTACAGAAATGAACAATTTAGACAAAGTGCAAAATAAACCGGTTGATGAAAATTCTTATCAATATGGACTTTCGACTTTGCATTGCTGGATTAGATTTATGGAACTAATTTTACATATATCTTATAATCTGGACTTCGAAAAATGGTCTGCTACAACAACAGAAAATAAAGACTCGAAAAAACAAAAGAAGACATACGTACAAAGAAGATTCAGAGAAGAACTTGGTTTAAATATAGATAAACCTAAGCTAGGTACTGGTAACAGCAATGACGGTAATACAGCCAGACGATTTTTTCAAAATTATCAGTGCTGTGCAGAATTTACTGGTGTGGATGAGGAATTGATAAAACGATTTTATGTTTTACTTCAAGTTATGTCAAGCGGAAAAGTTATTAATGCTACGAAATTCGGACAGTATGCTTTCGATACAGCACAACGATATGTTAATAAATATAGGTGGTATTATATGCCATCATCTGTCCATAAAGTCCTAATTCACGGGGAAAGCGTCATTCGGCATTATTCAGTGTTACCTCTTGGCCAGCTCTCCGAAGATGCTCAGGAATCAAGGAACAAAGACTATAAACGATTCAGACTTCATCACGCTAGAAAATGCTCTAGAGTAGCTACAAATGAAGATGTTCTACATACACTTCTGTACACTTCGGACCCTTACATTACAAGTTTAAGAAAACCTACCAATAAAAAGTCTCTGGAACTTATAGATGAAGCTTTGGAGCTGGTAGAATAATGCATTTAAATGTTTTTTTTTTTTTCTTATTTTATTAATTAATAACAGTAATGTTAAGAGTTTATTTTGTATTAATTATAACATTTTAGGTCACATTATTTAAAGATAGTCGTAAATTTCTGCAAATTTTTCAATATTTCGTTTTTTGTATTTTTTTATGACTATTAAATATATATTTATATCTATAAACTGTATCTTATTTTAAAGTATATTTATTAAAGATTACCTAAAAAAAAAATCAGCTGTCTAACTATCAAAACATGGAAGTAATCGATTTATGACCCGAAACCGACTCAATCTCCACATAGTGCGTCGCCCCGGACGGCGCGGTATGCGTTAGGCATTTTTCTCCGCTTAATAAAAAAAAAAAAAAAAAAAGTTAAGTAGGCAGTGACTTGTCGCTGCCGGCCGTTGTGAATGCGATGGTCGGCGGCGAGGAGTCCTGGGACGCGGTGGTTTCCTACTGCGAGACAGTCGTTTCGCAGAAGGAGGCTGCGGAAAGGGAGAGGGAGATTACGTCCACTCACCCGGCCCGCAGCAGGCGCACCGGGCGTCGAAGGAGGGCGGATAACGCCCTCTTCCAGCCCCCCTAAATGGGTCCAGGGGCGTCGGACTCGGGGACGTCTGTCGCCCCCCACACATCAGGACCCGAGGTGGCGATGGCGGCGCGTAGTGTTCCACGCGCGCCCCTCTTAGACGGCGCGGGGGGAGTTTAACACCTCACTCCCCCCTGACCCGAGGAAGAGGCCCGCGTTCGCGGGCCGGCACCAATCGGGGGTTGCGGAAGATTTTTTCGTTCCCGCGACCACCGGCGTCGGTGTGAGATGGGACACCGGGGTGGTTTTTAGTCAGTAACTACGACTAAAGTCGGGGGACATCCATGAGGATTTTCCACCCCGGAACAAAAAAAAAAAAAAAAAGGTTAGGTTAGTTTATCTAAATTATCAGTTGCGAACTATAACAAGCAGAATTTAGTTCCTCCACTTATTACGCAACTTTAATGTGTTAATAAGTGGTAATTTTTCAATTTCCGGCAAGACTCATAAAAAAATGATAATCCTGGGATTTTTGAACATCATTTCTATTGCGACGTACTGACTCATTTTCAAGCAGTTTTAATTTATTTCTTTCGATTTCTAAGTATTGTTCTCGAAGGGCTTGTGGAGTACGCTTTGTTTTGATATTCTTGCTACATCATCATCCATGTTTGACTCTTAGAGCTTTACCTTGGATTTAGTTACAGTTAAGTATCAATAATGTTCTGTGAATTTGTAGCTGTTATGTAGTAGATTACAAATAATGATTAAAAATGTCGTCCTATGGGGATAATTTATGGATTTACACTAGTTTAAAAAAAAAAAATACACAATTTTTTACCGAAAAAATTACTTTGATTCCGATATTTTTTTCGTAGTCGATAATTTTTAGTAAAATGCTAATTAACCTGTTAAAATAACTCATAAGCTTTTGGAAATAATAAACAGAATCCAAATCGACCCATAAACTTCGGAGATGTGTCAAAAAATAGAAAGCAAATCTACAAACTCTACTTAGAAAAATAAAAATTGATGACATGAATTTTTTTATAGATAGAACATAGATGAGCAAATGATACCCACAAAAGCCAAAACATCTGGTTTTCGACAATATAACGCAAAGAAACCCCACAAATGGGGATATATTAACTATGTTCTGAGTGGCGCTTCAGGATTCAGCTACGACTTCGACATCTTCACAGGACAACACAAAACCGATGTGCCACATAATTATTGTCCAAATTTAGGAGCAACTGGCAATGTGGTTACAAGATTACTAGCCACGGTGTCACAAACCACAAACTGTTCATCGATAATTTCTATACCAGTCTTCCGCTCATGGCACATCTGCATGGCGTTGGAATTCTATCATTAGGAACAATTCAACTGAAAAGAGCGAAAGACATCGATTTGCCAAGCAAAAAGGCATTGCCGATATGTGAAAGAGGTCACTGCATTGAAAAATCCCCGGAAATAGATGGAGTTCAGCTAAGCGTGACTACATGGGTTGACAATAAAGTCGTAAGTTTATGTTCTTCTTATGTTGGAAAGGAACCTATGGCTCCTGTGAAACGATTTTCAAAAAAACAAAAGCGTATAATTGAAGTTCCTCGTCCAAAATCTGTAGAAATATACAATAAATATATGGGCGGGGTTGATTTATTAGACGCAATGTTGGGATTTTACAGAATTAAAATTAAAAGTAAAAAATGGTATCATCGCATATTCTTCCACTTGGTCGATATGACGTGTGTGAATATAATAACTGGCTATTGCGGCGTCGCCGCAACAAACAGAAATCTAACAACGAACACAAGGAAGTGTAGGTATATGTAGTTGTTAGATTTTAAACTGTACATAGCTGATGTTTTGATGCGGGAAACGGGAGGAGTTTTTACCCCAACTACCCGAGGCCGAGGGCGCCCTGCTCTAGAACATGCCGCTATAAAAAAAAGGAAACGACGCATTGAACTACCTCCGCAAGCAGTAATACGACGCGATTGGACACTGGCTTAAATGGGGCGACAAACGGCAGAGATGCAAAAATTGTTCACACTTATCTTACATTTACTGTAGTAAATGCGAATGTTATTTTTGTTTAAACAAAGAACGTAATTGTTTTAAGAATTTTCATATGGTTTTGCATTAAATATACATAAAAAAATAATCTTTTTCATTTAAAAAAATAAATACAACTTAATAAAATATATAAATATATATACGAAAATACTTACCTTAACTGCATGTTGTACCATATATGACGTCGCGTAATCGTTTCCTGGACTGCGTGTTGTATCAAATGTGAGATTTTGGGTTTCGACTCAATTATTTCGGAAACTACTTTTTTTTTTTTTTCTTTATACTAGTGTCTTTATACTTTGTACCTATCAGGCCGTAGAAGCATGTAAATTAATTTGAGCCAAATCTAAAAATCCATGCGGTAAAGGGTTAAGAGTAAAAACTGTACGAATCCTACCTGCTCTCCCCTATCACCTTATTTCATTTTATTCATAAACAGCTGTAAAAACTTACCTGGGTGAAATTTGATTTAATTTCTATGTATTTTATGACCATTACTGGCTGTTCAGTACTGGAGTTGACTATAAATGGAGTGTCCATTACTAGTGGAAAGAAGAATTAATTATAAAAAGTAATTAATATATAATCTATTATAGATAAATTAGTATTTGTAACTTCCACAGTTAAGTGGTACACTCTTTCACAAATACCACAATGGAACAGACAGATTAAGCAATAACTACTATGATAATAGTTAAATAATGCCAAATATTTTTTACTATTAACCATGATTGGAGCGTTTACTTATGTCTATTTGTGAAAAAAGTATTTTTAAATGGCCAGAAAGGGGATGACTACCATGATGACGATGTCAAGTTAAGCAAACTCACAACCGAATAGAGTTAATAAACCACCATCCGAGTAAGACTTATTGTTTTCTTTAAAAAAATCCTCTAGCAATGATCCCAAAAGTCAACTAACTTGAATTACTGTAGCATTAATGGTACAAATGTTTTTAATTGATTGAAGGATCCATGTACAACTATAGAAAGTTCTTTTCCTACTGCATGGTTGGCACTGGAGTCTTGTGCCTCACTCCAGATGCTCATGTAATATTTTTAGTACGAGTAACACAGGATACCAGTAGGTTACATTAAAGTTACAGTCCAGAGCACCATGGTATCTTCTCGCACACAAATACCACATGGTCCTGAATTCTGGAGTCTTGCTCTGAGAACCGATTCGCAACAAAAACCGTGTTTCAAACAAAACCTTTGAAGAACACAATGACTAATAGCCTATCAATAATTTTACTATTGACACTTTCCATGACACTGAATGCTATAGCTATGTTTAAATTTTCAATCTATTGTCACTTCATAATTGGAGGTAAGTTCGACCCTCTGACCTTAGATTAGACACTTGATACAAAGACGTTTTTATCTTTTCGACAAATCAACATTTTGAAGAACCAGACATTTTGGTGACAACATTCTAGGAACCAGACACAATATCAAGATAAATCTGTAATACTTAAACAATATTCTGTTTGCAACATCATTGTTTTTTCGAGAATTTGTTTTTTTCCAAAAAAACCTTACGAAGAAACTATTTTTTTTTTCTGAATTATGTTCACTTTGATTAGCATTGAATGGAAACCCATTTCCAATAAATTCCACATGCTGAACAGAACAGCGAACGAATACAGCTCAGCAATTTGTAACACAATCAAAATTCAAGAAATCCAACAAAGAGTTCGCCATTATTATATGACAAAGTGGTCCCGTCTCATCTCATTATACATAATGTAGTCCGTAAGCGTAAACTCGTCTCTGCCATGGCACAGATAAAACTATAAACCAGCCAATACTAGGGCTAGAAGTACTAGGACCCAGGTCAATGGACTCGAAATTTGAGAAATATTACTAGAACATTTTGTGACATACCTAACCTCAATTTATTAGTAAGTACCAAAATTATATCAGTAACACCGTAAAACAAACTATTCATCAATTAAAATCACAACCAAATAAACAAAGTCATAAGTAGTCCTTGTACTTATGTGTAATTGTACTAATTGTGTATACTATATCAGCTCTATAGTACAATACAAATACAAATTGCAGACTTGCAGTGTTGCAGAGGCAAACAAAAAAGCCCACTGAACCATAGAGTATAAAGAGCGTACAAACATTTAGCAATGAAATTTAGCCTTTTGAGACTTAAAAAATCTGAGATTCGATTACTTGTCGTTGTCGTGTCAGTGGTCACAGAAGGCCAATACAATAATTCTTGTACGTTGTATGTATTTTTGACAGATAGATTGTGAACGAGATTAAAATGCGAACGAAATTACGGGAATTGCTCCTTTGGTAAAGGTACTACAACCTTATTGAATATAGCTATGCCTGCTAGCCATTAAAATTAATAATAAAATATGGTCAAAGGGCCTCATTATCTATTATTCTAGAATTCTATAGTAGGATGATCCCTACGACAATAGTATGTCTGTAACTGCGAAAGTTTGTTCAAAATCAAAATCATTATTTACGTAAAATAAGGTACAGCAAGTTCTTTTACATCGATTTCTTTTTATCTCTTTAATTTTGGCGTGCAAATTTTACATATTTGATTTATACTTACTTTGTTTTGTTGGTTTTTACTTCTTTAGCGTCGTGTTTCTGGATTGAGATAGTTTGTTAAGGTTAATGCTAGGTACACACACCCGTAGTAACTTTAGTCACCGGCAAAATCACGGTGGACATGAGATTTGCCAATTTTTTTAAATCGCCGGTGACACAAATTTTGACAGCAGATTTGTCGCTAGCGATTTCAAAATCTGTGCGTGGGACGTGAGATTTTGAAAAATCGCCAGCAATGGGGTTAAAAACTGAAAGTTCGTCATAAGTGGCACCACTGTTGTCCGTCCACAAACCGCCATAGTTGTGTTCACTATTGTGTCTATCACAAATAAACGAAAACTACAGTGTACGCGACTTGGAATGTAATACTGTAAAAAGACGTGCTACGGAAAAAGGAAACGTCTACCAAATAACAGCTTTATTTATTTTATTACACACAAATGTACAGATGCGGACTTAATGCCATAGGCATTTTAAACCAGTCAACTTTTGGGTGATACAGAGACCTACCACTGTTTGGTACGTGCAATAACGAAAATTGTGGAATCAATATTTATTTAAATGTAAGGTGCAGCTTTAGAGGAAAAGTCAATTAATTATGAATTACAACATTTTAGTTGTGTTTGTTGACTTTAAGTTTTTAATTGTTGAAGACTGGAGGCGTACTCGACGACAAGAATAACCTGATCGGAGTTAAAAACCAACTCGAGAATGATCTTCCTGACTGAAAAACTTCAGAGATGTTAAATTCTAGCACTGATATAATAATTATGTTAATATAAACACACACACACACCTCTACATGATATCTCACCACAGTGTAACTGTAATGAAAACAATCTTTTCTCAAACATGCCTGGAAATTCGAACATTATTTTTACAACCTTCTCCTAGATGTATCGAAAATGCCGTACTGGTCAAATACATTCGAGCGCACAGCCGGCAGTATGAAAATCCATATCTGTCGTGTGTAGCGGCCGAATAAATTACTATGAAAACTCATATCTGTCGTGTTATTTAGTAAAAATGGAACGAACTTTTTACTTCAACACATGACAACCAAAGAGGTAACTTATTCAATTGAATAATTTATTACTGTCGATGGACTCACGTGTAACTCGGCATCGACACGGCCCAAATATCCACGATTGTCCATCAATTTCCTGTTGCAGGCCACGAACTATAGTAATGTACTATAGTTATCTTGAGAGCATCACCTGCATACGCAATACTGTATAATATGAAAAAGCATATAATGTAATCTCGACGAAACATCGGGTTTCAAATCTTTTTCGGAGAGCTTCCTTCCACAGTTTTCGTCTTTTAACATCTTTGGAAAATACATGGGTCCCCGTATTTTTGCAGGCAATAGTTGCGCATATTAATTATGCATAAAAGAAGTCGCTTTTTTACAAAAAAAAATGTATGGATACGGAATGACAGCTAGCTGTCAAATTCTTGGACACGTGATACTAGCGACATCTGAAGTGAGTAAGTGGCAAATAAAAATGCAAATAGGAACAAACTTTAACTTTTTCATAAGAGTTTTGTTCTTTTAAGGAACAAATCTAACTTAGAAAGATGAATTATGATTCTAATGAATATAATTCTGTAAATAGATATTTTGTTATGGACGCAAATCATATTTTGATCTGAAACTCACCTGCAAATTGCAAGAAACGCAAGAAAATCTGGCCCCTATTCCTACCTATCAGTAACCTAGTTTTTAAAACAGCTTTTGACCTATTTATTATATAGTTTTTTGTGTATCGTCCAACTAAAGGAATAATAATACCTGCCTAAATAAAATAACAAAAAATCACGTGAATTTACAAAAAGTGCGCGTCAGCTTATTATTTGCAAAATCAAAACGCAATAAAATCCCGTAACTTCTGTCAAAATTACGTCAACAAAAGCAAAAACCAAAAATTGAAGAGCTAGCTGAAGCTGAAGCTCACGGTCACGCCTCACAGAACATATTATATAGGTACCGTAGCTAGCTACAACCTACAACACCTAGTCAGCACAGCCTAGTCAGTTACCTTACCAGTTAAGTTGATTAGTTGAGTTCAGAACATTTTACTCTTTACGCAGAGTTCTTCAGAGCTTTTCTTTTGAGTTTGGAGCAGCACAAAAAAAAAATTGCTGTGTTGTGTGGTTAAAATTTCCTCGAGTATTTAGGTGTATTGTTAGTATTTTTCGGTATTTTATTATTTTATTGTCTGTCATGACTCATGAGGTGAATTCCTGAAGTGTGGTGTGGTGAGGTGAATTACTTAGAAGTTGTAGTCTATTTCCAGTTCAGCACTTCGTATTTCGTGTTGTTTTTATCAAGTGGGTATTTAATCACATTTTTGGTTCGACACCATTTTAATCTGATATGGGTCGTTTACTCGTATTTCTGTTTATTGCTAAGTTAAGGCCACACACTAAGGCCTGTATTACAGAACCTCACTCAGGACTCAAGCATTACCTACTTACTTAAAACTAGTTTCAACTAATCAAAAGGCTGTAAACGAGTTTTAAGGTAATGTTTGAGTTTTAGTTATGTTCTTTAAATACGGGTAAGTGGGCGGCCACGGCGGCCGAAGGCGGCGGCGGCGACGCGCAAAAATTCTGTACTGTCGCCGCCGCCCCGGTAACTAAAGTTGTCACAGCATTATGGCAGTTTGAAGTAAGATCCCACAAATACTAGGCTACATTAGTCCTTTTTTCATATTGTAAGAAATAATTTTATTGTTGTATGATGTACATGATCTTCTATTTTCGATAGTCTGGACTGCAATGTGTATTATGATAATTTGGTATAGGACCCGTTACTCAAGGTCTGTAAGTCTGTAATCTTACTTCTCAAAAATTCTTACTTCTTAAAAATGTATATGTTTTGAATGAAATTCACTACATTGGCCATCCATAGGCTGAAATTGAGTTGTTTAGGATGAAAGGTTGTTTTATTAGAGTGAAAATAAATTAGTGACTAAATGAAAAAGGATTTTTTTCCGTGTGGGTGTGAAATGTGGGTCCACAATATTGATTTTCTGGAATACAGTTGGCTAGCAAATAAAAAGATTCTTCCAATCAATTTGTAATAGAAGATTGATAGTGTATGGGCATGGTACAGTTGTATTGATTTCATATTCTTTGTGTAGCCAGAGTTTATAACTAAGTGGATATGACTCGGATTGCTATAATAATTTAGAGTGAAGTCCGCGCATGCGAGTGAAGTCAGTTTTATTTATTCATATTTTAATTCAAGCATTGGTCATAGAAATTGGGAAAACTGGCCATTAATAAAACTACTGTAGATGTAGAGTATGTTCAGTGTACAGGAGAGGAGAGATAGTCTCCAGTCTCAGAGAAATTAAGATGGATATTAGTAATTAAAAAACTCTAAATCAACATTTATATTGACGGTTAACCATCAGGAATTAGTCGCAAAATTCATGTGAATTTTGCAAAACTCGACAAATTAAAGATTTTTTTTAAATTTTTTCTTTCAAATAGATCACAATACACTTGTGTAGTATCACTAGTATTCAAATCATGTCTAGTGGTATCATCAATTGAGATCTCAGGTTTGTATTTTTTTAAATCAAACTTTGGTTTTTTTTTTTATAAAAGAGTTTAATACAATTTAAATGTTAATATGAGGCATAGAATCATAGAATGGCCGACAATCTTCCAGAAGTAAAGATTTTTTGAGGTTATTGTATTTTGGAATGGCAAATGCCAGCCTCTCTTCATATAGAGATGGCAAGTTGTCTGTGTTCCCTTGACTTATTTCATTGCTAGTAATTTCTTCAGCTGCAGATTGATTTGTGTTGTCTATATTTTTCGTCTTTTTACCTCTAACACTACTTCTTTTCCCAACCCCTTTACCCTTTCCTCTTACCTTGGTCTTTGGAGGTAATTCTTTGGAGAGTTCTATGTCATCTCTAACACATCATCAAACATCATCTCTAACATTGTATATTTAACTTCAATTTCAATTGGGTGGGATGTATCTACGGGTTTTCTTTATTCGTTATGTTCCTATGTTTATTTTAATATCTTTATCTTGAGGTTACCTTAATACAAATCAACATTCTCTTTATTTTTACAAATTATCTTATTAGCTTATCTTAGTCGATAGAGTTACTTAACTTTAGTTTTAGCTTCAATACAAAACAACTTTTGCTGTCATTCTACACATTCTCTTATTTTAAAATTATACTTTTCCAGTTTGGGAGGAGCTCGTGGCTAAGTAATAACAGCCGCACGGGTCGATCCATCAGGTTAAGCTGCGCTTGCCGGAGTTGGTCCGTGGATGGGTGACCATCTTTACATACCGAGACTCCTCCGTGCTTCGGAAAGCACGTTAAGCCGTTGGTCCCGGCTGTCATTTGTGGATCTTTGACAGTCGTTACGAGTTGTCAGAAGCCCGAAAGTCTGACAACCAGTCTTACCAAGGGGTATCGTATTACCCAGTTACTGGGTTGTGGAGGTCAGATAGGCAGTCGCTCTATGTAAAATACTGGTACTCAGCTGCATCCGGTAAGACTGGAAGCCGACCCCAACATTATCGGGAAAAGGCTAGGCAGAATGAAACTTTTCCAGTTTGGGATACAATGTTTCTTATTTTAACATTTTATTTTTAATATCTTATTTTAACACCTGATTTTTAACATTTTATAATAACATCTTATTTTAACGTCTTATTTTTAACATCTTATTTTAACATCTTATTTAAATTATACATTTTTCTAGTATGCTAGTTTATATATTTTACACTAATACGAGGGCGGCACTGAAAATTTCGGGAATCAAGGAAGTGACACAACATTACTATTTAAAAATGTATTTATTGCTTTTCGAAGTCTTCTCCGCGAAATTTGACACATTTTTCCATACGATGGAACCAATCATTGAAGCAACCATTCCATTCGGAAGTTGGGGTCTCCAAAATGGCCGTTTTTAGTAAACGGTACAATTCGACATAAAAATCGTTCTTCAATGCTCGTCAATTTGGTTAATTCAGGTGGTGTTTCTGCGGGTATCATTTTATTCCAATATGCAGTTGGAGGAATTTTTCTTTTCTTAATATTATTATTACAGCGGGAGCAAGCAATTATTGTACCTAAAGCAATCAATTCTTCGGGTAACAGTTTACTATACTTAACTGCTTGTAAATTGAAACGCTGTTGTGGATAAATAGATTTTTTGACAGCGCATGAAACATCGGCAAAAACGTTAACAGCCGTTTGAAAAAATTGTTCACTTGTGATGTCCCGGCGAACATGACTGGCTTGTCGCATTGCATTAAGTCTAACCGAACGAGCGTCAGGTGTTTCGTTCGATAAACGATCGTGGATCAAGCTGAGGCGATGGGCTCGTTGCTCCTCCGTCTCATTTGATAAACGATCGTGGATTAAGCTGAGGCGATGGGCTCGTTGCTCCTCCGTCTCATTTGATAAACGATCATGGATCAAGCTAAGGCGATGGGCTCGTTGCTCCTCCGTCTCATTTGATAAACGATCGTGGATCAAGCTGAGGCGATGGACTCGTTGCTCCTCCGTCTCATTTGATAAACGATCATGGATCAAGCTGAGACGATGGACTCGTTGCTCCTCCGTCTCATTTGATAGGCGAACGTGAATCAAGCCGAGTAGTTTTTGCCACCGACCTCCGAAATAATAGTTATTTGTTATACAAGAGTGCAAAGTTGCTTTTTAACCGCGTGTTCAATTTTGATGACCGAGCAAGCGAAGGATTCTAAAATTTAATCACGAGCGTAGCGAGTGATTCAAAATTAGAATCCTGAGCGTTAGCGAGGGAATCAAAAGAGCACGAGGTGAAAAATCTTTGCACTCGAGTGCAACACGTAACTTTTCATTCCACCTCAGCGAGGAAATGACTAAATGCAAAAAAAAAAACGTTTACAATCACAAGATAGGTACACTTTTATTTCAGTTTAGGTATTAATTACTACATTATGACAGGTAAGTAATATAGAATAATCTTTAAATTATAACAAAATATTACTAAGGTATAATTAAGAAAATTTTAAAGTAACGTTGCTACAGTTATTTAAATTGAGTGTAATATTTTTGTTTGGTACTGTAATATTGGTGTTAGTCACTTGTGTACTGTTTTTCGGTAAACTATCTGTCATACTTAATAGTTGTACCGATTCATCGGATTCCCTTGGCGTGAATGTTGGAGAGAGAGGGAGATGGTTAGGTGTTTCATAACGGCTTATTTTTGATGTAGAAGGGCCAGTCCAAGGATCCGATTGAGGCTCTTTCAGTGTAATGGCTCCTACGATGCCTTCACATATTTTAGACTTATTTTGGATGGAATCCTCTATGTATCCCTCTACAACTGCATTGGACTTCCAGCCTCCGTGGCGCTTAAGGGACAGGAGATCAGCTCCGGAATCAGCCAAAAGTGTGGCTGAAGTTCGTCGGAAACAATGACCCGTGTACAACAGGGGTTCTGGAAGTTCAAGAAATGTTGCTATTTCTCGTGGGATACTGCCAATTTTATTAGTACCCATAGGCTGTCTAACACACTTTCCATTGCGATACTGTAGAAAAAATCGATTGATTGGAGTGTTAGGCGGGCGTAAGGCTTGATATTTCTCAACAATCGTTACGTATTCCTTGCGAATGACGAAGTTGCGGTCTCTTTTTGTCTTTGTATTAGGTAAATTAATTAATAGTAAGTCATCTGAATGTTTCTCAATGTTTTTGACATTAAGTTGTGTTAGTTCATTAGTTCGACATGCTCCGTTTATTCCAATAATAAGAACAACCTGTAACGTAAAGAGTATTGTAGTAGATAAATGAATAAAATTGATATGAACGCATAATTATGCCTATCAACATCTACTAAGTATACTATTTAATTGAGATTAATATACTTAAGTAGATACTGAATGTGCAACTGACTTACTTTTGCCGCCAAATATACGGAATCGGGTGCTTCGTTAAGAAACTTTTCAATATCAGATACTGTGAAAACCTTCGATTTTTTTGGTTGAAGACCAGATGAGGCTCTTTTTAAAAATGCCACTAATTTAGGATAGGTATCGATATGTTTGTCTTTTTTCATCTTTATTGTTGCTTTTAGCATCGAATACGTACTCCATAGAGTGCTTGCTTTCTTGTTCTCGGATAATTCTATAAAATATGCCAGCAAAACGTTTTCTGAGAAAGTTTTGGCTCCTTTTGCTAGTCGCCACGTGTTGAACATATCGTACTGTTTTAAATACTTCTCGCGTGATTGTTGAGGGAGAAAGCTCATTTGCGCATTATTAACAGTTTCAGTTAATTCTGTTGGCGTCAAGCAAACTTCCTCGTCGCTAGAATCACTCATTTTAGTTTTTTCACTTGTTTTCAAGTTTCTTGTTTTTAATATAAGGTTTAACAATGACGTGAAAAAATGCCGCGTAAAGAACCGCGTACAAAGCAAATTGAAAAAAGAACACCAAGAAGGTTCCGAGTCTGAGTTTTTAACAAATTAAAAAAAAGTTGTATGATATATTCGGCACCATAGAGGTAGCAGTAAATAGGTTTAATGTTTTTTTTAATTCACAAACTTAGTGCACACGATGTTCTAAATTCAATTTACTTTATCCTCTAGAGAATAAAAACGGCTTTTCCACTCAGATATTGAAGATTAAAAATACTCTTTCCGAGATGGTGGGATGAAAAAGTTATTTGTCACTTGTGTATTTTTGTAGAAGTCGGTTGTTTTTTTTTGTAAAAAGTTTTTATTTTGAGTTGCGGCTTACATCGTATGTCGCGGACAACTCATCTGCAACGTCTACTCCACCTTTAGTGGAGTTATAAAACTAGTTTATCTCAGGTTTTTTTTTCTCTCCTGTCAATTCATAAATTTCATCATTGTGGTGGAGACTTGACATGAGTAGAACAACCTTGTTTTTCTTTGGAATGTGAGATACTAGTGCTGCGTACAGCACGCAGTACGTGATCAGTCGTTAGAGTTTTCGGACGGGTCTGCCTTTTTTTTAAACCGTTGACATGTCCTTTGAGTGTTTTGTTGAAAGCATTAGCACATCCCGCTTGTCCTTCCATTTTAGCACACATATCCCGCGCTCGTCTTCTCTGCCACCCATTTTGTAAAATTGTCCTTATTCATGTCGTGGTGATAGTCAGCAGATACACTTGTTGACCTGTACACCAGAAAACAATTTGGTACAAAGCCATTTTCTCCACCAGCGTTTACAATGATCCACCTCGCTCCAAGTGAAATACTTTTAGATGTACCTGCAATATCTTTGCTTTGCCAGCACTTGTTCATAGAACATGAACCGTGAATGTAAGTCTCATCTAAATAAATCACATCCAATTTATTATGCTCTTCAGCTTCGCGGTTTTCCTTTATACGCTTCAAAAACTTGTTTCTTTGTAGTTTTATGTCATGTAATTGTCGTAGTCCTTGAAACAATCGTTCAAACAAAACCCGTATTGTTCGGGACAATCGGGACAGAAATACGAAGTGTCTTTTCTGACTCTTTTTGTAAATAATTATAATTTATCAGTTATTCATTTATGCGGCATACAATAAGACTGATTTTACATGACTACAGTGTCCTCCACGTATTATTTGAGTTCCGAATTCAGTTACTGACTGACCGGTAATAACGCACGCATGTGCATAAGATTTATACAATAATAATTGTTAAAGGTGTTTACAAATCACAAGTATGTGTATTTATACTGATAATGAATCACAAATTTGATCCGCAAATCAAACACAAAAATTAAACATTATATTATAAATATGATGTAAATGAGATTATACAGAATATTTGAAAATACAGAAAGTTAATCAGTATTGCAGACATCTTCGACCAAAACAACAAGTATGGACGGGCTATTGCATACAATTTGGACATGAAAACCTAGGCAAGCTCAAACACAAGTTTACATAAATGGTTTGATTATTATGTCATATTAATGAACATATATTATTTCAGATTCATAAAATAAATAAGTAAATGGTTATGAAGACACATAGGTACTTATTATTTTGGTTGAAGGCAGACATGACAGTTATGCTTCATGTTTAAACAATATTGATGATTAAACGTCTACTAATGATACCTATACTATCTTCATCATTGACTGAGGCGCTATGCAAAATATCGCGTGGGAGAGACTGACTGCCCGCGCGCGTGTAAACAGTCACCGATTCGCGGCATTCACGTTCACAGGCGCGTTCACGGGCTCGGGCGTACCGTTTACACGCTCGTGAATGTGAATGTGCACGTTGAATGTAGAGATGAACGGGCGCGTGAGAACCTACCATTACGGAAGCAAAGTCACAAGTATTTCATAGTATAATTTATTTACTAAAATGTGCCGAAACAAGAATATGCCGAAAACGGAATATGTCCAAAAAGGGTTTGCGTCAGGATGATTGGACCAAGGGAGATTTTGGAAGTTTGGGCAATACCAAGTTTTAGTACCTATTTGGTACTATTTGGTCTTCCTCGTCCTTGAGCCTTTAATTCTTTGTCATCAACCATTAGTGGGCGAACGTCGGCAGGAATCCGATTTTTCATAATCGTCCCAGTTCCTTTGATTCCGTTCTTTCCTAACTCGTCCAATAATTTCTCTGATGTGAAATATCTGTCAAAGTATAGGACATGACCGGGAACCAGCGACTCTGACAGGGTAAGGACCGCCTTTTCACCTAGTCCATAATTTGTATTTTCATAATCCGGATAGGTGGTTTGTCCCTGATATAAATGAAAATCACAGACAATGCCATTCGGGTTAGCTAAAACGAAAGCTTTTAAACCAACGGGATTTGGCTTACCTGGACAGTACTGCTTGATTCCACATGAGCCGGTAAACGGTATAATCATTTCGTCTAATGAAAGGCACTGATCTTTCTGTTGACTACGGCATCCAGACTGTATACGGTGGATTAAGGGACGCATCTTCCATAACTTGTCCTTAGCCTTCATCTCCGGCGTAACATCGGTGTCAAATACCAGTTTCAGAGAGCAACTGTCTTAAGTAATAATAATTTTTACTTACCAGCACTGGCACGAGTTTGTGTGGAACATTTATTTAGCAATAACTGGGATAGTTTGTACAATTTGCCAAACAGCATCAGTACTTTTAATGTGCAACAAATAGAGCATGTATTCTCATTTGTGAATTCATCCAAATCTTATTTCAACCTAAGCAGTATTGAAGCAATTCAAGATATTGATGACAATTTATTTTTCTATTGGATTGGAAGATCAAAAGAGGAATTTATTTCATTGTTAAATGAGGTTCCTAGGATCCAAGAAGCTCATAGAGGCATTTTAGGCTTGTCCGCTTTGGTAATGAAATTGAGAACTGGAGAATCTGATGACAGAATATCAAAACTTTTAGGAGTGCCTCGTCGCACCCTTGAAAGGTTAATGCACAGTATAAGAGAATTGCTAGTGCAAGACTTTGTTCCCAATAATCTTGGAATCAATCATATTTCTAGGGAGAATTTGCTACAGCACAATATGCTGTTGCCTAATGGAATATATGATAATGAAAATAATAACCAAGCCATTTTGATTTGTGATGGCACTTACATTTATATTAACAAAAGCTCAAATTACATGTTTCAAAAGGATACTTACTCGCTGCATAAGTATAGAAATCTACTTAAAACATTTTTAATGGTATCATGTGATGGTTATATTGTTGACTGTTTTGGGCCATACAAGGCTACCACATCTGAAGCTGAGATTATGACATCTCTATTTAGAAATGAGAATTCTCCTCTCAGATTGTATCTCCGAGCTAATGATATCTTTATTTTAGATAGGGGTTTCAGAGACTCTATTAGCCTGTTAGAAGTCTGCAATTATAAAGCCTACATGCCAGAATCTCTTTTAGAAGGCGAACATCAACTGACCGGTTCCCTATCCATTTGCATACAATTTTAAGACATAATATAACACGGCATACTTTTGTTTACCCTAACAATATTTACGCATAATATTACTTTCGCATATCAGGAAACGCATAACTATTTTAAGCATAATTTCTCCAGTCATAATAGTGTTTAAGCATAACATTTAAAAGCATAAAAAGGGGTGTAAAAGCAAAGTCAACTCTGTCCGTAAAGTGTCAAACTGAGATATAAGCTAAATTCAATTTAATAGTCTATAGTCAAGATTATCCGAACTTTTTTGAAATTACTAAAATGAAAAGGATTCAAGATGGACATACGCAAAGTTAAAATGTGTATAATATTTAATTTTTCGGCTATATTTAGCGTTAAAATTTGGATTGAGGTGATTTTGCTTGTAAACGTCGGACAAAGGTGCTTTTGCTCCTAACCTTAGAGGACAGAGGCTGTTTTGCTTCTCACCTGACAGGATAGAGGTGTTTTTGCATTCAACGAAAAAATGGTACTGACTGCATAAAAAACACAATTTAATATTCTATAATATTATATTATTATAAAATTATGACAGAGATGTATCTGTGTACATGTTGTGGGTATTATCAGATTTATTGCATTAAGCTATTCAGGTGTCTGTGTCTAAAATGAAATAATATTTTTTGACATGTTAAAGCCTATTTGAGCGGCTTTGGAAAAGACGAGTTCTCGTTTCAAGCAGATTGCTGTCAACGGACTACTTAGGTCAGCATAAATGAGACATTTGAGAACAGGAAATGCTAAAACTACTTGAGTATACAAAGAATAAAAATCTCTATACAGATAATGATGAAAATATTTATTGGAATTACTAAACTTGTTAAATAGATAAGTCTGTGTCTGGTACGGCTCCTTCACATATTTCTATAGGATCATACGCATCGTCTGACCGCCTTGACGGATTTTCTACCAATCTTTTATAATAAATTAAATTTGGCAAAGTTTTCCAGCTAACTCCAAAATGCTTTTTTAAAAGAACATCAACATCTTTTAATTTAGCACCCTTGAGAATCACTTTGTCTTTCTCAATCTCTGTGGGTTCAAGATTAAGAAACGATTTATGTTTTTTTAATACGGATTTGTATACACCTCGGTCACTGTTATAATTTTCTTCTCCTTTCACCAAAATTCTGTTATTTTCAGTCCTCGACAAAATATAACGCTTGCACGTTGCAAACTGGAAGTGCCAGTTTCCAGGTGGCTTAATCACGTTTTGAAGAGCTGTTTTCCAGTCAAAATTTGTACTCAACTTAACCAAAGTTCCGCGTTTTTCAAATATTTCTTCGTACTGTTCTGGTGTAAGAATCTCTTCCATGGTTTTTATCTCTTTCTCTATAACACCAAAAACCCTGTCGGCAGGAAGGAACGAATGTCCAGGGATGGGGAACACAAGTTCTATACATTTTACATGTCTTGGAGCATTGGTCAGCCAGGTAGCACACATACCAACCATGATACTGTTCTTGTTTTGTGCTCCACACCCATCTGCAACCAGTCTTATTGTATTTATATCACTTGCAATATCCAAAAGATTCAGTCTATGAAAAACAGATGATGCAATTTCATTTGCTCCTTTTCTATATTGATCTTCAGTCCATGAGTACAAAAAAACAGTTTCCTTGTTTAACTGAGAAGATGGATCAGATTGTACTATCGCAAAATTATAAATATATAACTGTCTGCTATAGTAAGCAGCCTGATCGGGTATCTTGGGTAGGGGCTGGTTTTTCTGACAATCGAAACTGAAAGTCAGCATGCCATTTTTTCGTTCTTTAAGGAGTCGATAGAATGCCTTTGCTTTCAAATTATGGACTCTCTTTTCTATGATTAATGTATTTTTCTTGCTGATGTCGGTTTCATTTTTAATTTTTTCTGTTAATTCCGAGCATTTTGAGCATGTGTCAGTCCTTGGCGAGCCAAACCCAATGTTAAAATAAGTATTAAATACTCGCCGAAAGTAAGATTCTTTTACCCGCAAAGCTGTCTGGTTACTAAACATTTTCCACATCTTCCTAATATTTAGCGTCGCTGGCAAATATTTTCGCTCTACTGACGATCGGCAATAGTGTGATTCTAAACACTGAAATGATTTGATAAATTGTTTAACAGCGCGAAATTTCATCACATTATTCTGCGATGTGTGATCTCCACCCCTATTTTCTTTCACAGTGCTACCAGTCAGTTTAAAAGTTTTGGCGACGCGACGGATCCTATGGAATGTAATATGCAAAATGTTTACAAAAGCATTCTGGCATACGGGAATTAACCGATTTTTGTTACATTTCTTCACGAACAACTTAGTTGAATATTGCGCAGGTGCCCTTGAGCGATCTCCTCTAGCACGCCGCCGCTGAATATCATTTACCTGACAATATTTTAATAAAAAGGCGTCCTGCTCCGGTTTAGTTTTTAAATCGTAGAAAGCTTTAAAAAATGACATTAAATCTGCCATTTTTAAAGTTGCACATTTGTAACTTTCTGAGTTATGACCGCATCTAGGCATTGCCGGCAAAATTTTTGGTTCATACCTGAAACAATTTGTTTTCAAACTTAATACCGTATTTCAATGTAGATTGACATGTTGCTTTAATTTCCTTGTTAGCTATCTTATCTAATGTTTAATTTCAAACGGTTTACTACATTAAATTTAGTACCTACCGAATAGCTTCGGTAGATTCTGATTCAAAACATAATATTCATTTAACAAACTATATAATTAAAAACTTTTCTTAACTTTTTTGCTATCACTATCTCCAATCACGCGAAATGTACTAACCGTTGCAACTTTTCAACCGCTCTTTTCCATTGCTTAGGATCACGTTTTCTCTTCCTTGCTTTATTTTGAGGAACCTCTTCTATATTAACTTCCATTATGCAGTACTTTTTACTTAGAAAACACAATATTTTTTCTTCAAATACCAATAAGGTAAGTACTTAAACACACAACATGCACCTTGAAAAGTTTCGAGAGCAGCTCTGATCGCCATGACAGTTTTAATCAAATACCGGCTTCTGATTGGTTGACATGGACAGAGTCAAATTTGCTTCTAGGAAATTTGGGACAGAGTTGATTTTGCACGTCACTGCGTTTTTTGAACTAAATTTATAGCAGGATTGAGTCGAGTTTGCATATTAACAATTTTACCGTACCACAGAGTGACAACCATAGAGTAAGACTGCATTCACAGGTTAAAAAATGTAAAATATGGACAGAGTCGGTTTTGCTTTTACACCCATTTAATATATTTTCATCATTCTAGTAGTTTCTGGCACTTCGCCGGCCGCTGCCGCGGCACCGCTCGCTTCGCTCGCTCGGCTCGTGCGTAGGAGGTCACAGTTCTAACCTAACCTAACCTAAACCAACTAACATTACGCCTAGTAACATTATGCGAATTAAAATTATGGCAAAACAAATTATGCAACAAGATAATTATGACAAAAAATATTTAGGCCAAAAAAAAAATATGGCAAACAATTATTAGACCAAAAATACTTATGCCAAAATCGTTATGCCAAAGAATATTAGAAAACAAAACATTATGCGAAAAAAAGGGGTCCCCAACTGACCACAGAGCAAGCCAATAGAAGTAGATGCGTTGCAATTTGTCGTTGGGTGGTAGAAGTGACAAATGGATATTTTAAAAGAGATTTTAAGTTATTACGACAAGACTATTTTAATAAGACTGTGCCCGCATATGATGCAAAATTTTTCAATAGCGTCTTCTGAACAGGTTGGGTGTTCGCCTGAGAAATAGAGATGATGCAGGGGAAATGTTAAACATTATCAGGGAAAGGATTTCTTTAGGAAATAATTTGTCCCAATTGGTTGAAAGAACAAATATGAACAGACGGTCATCTAACTTTATTAGTATAACGGCTGATAGGGATAACCTAATAACATTTCCTAGAATGGAAATGAGTGAATTAATTCTTTTTGCGTTAGGAACGTATCAAATACGACAAGCACGGTCATATTATGGGGAGCACGTAAGATTTCATGGCGGGTATACAATAGAAATAACAAGTGATAGCATTGATACTTCAGAGTACAATTTGAGAGGAAGTGGCAACAATACTCTGATACGGGGGAAAATAAAGTCCAGACATATATCAAGAAAGCAATACTATGTTTATATTTTAACAGAAAATGATATATCAGGGAGAGAGGGTATAGCAGAGTATTGTTGCAACTGTTTGGTAGGGCGACGCACAGTTGGATGTTGTGCTCATGTTATGACGATTGTGTGGTACCTTGGATGGGCTCGATTCCAGTCAAACATTTCTGCTCCTGCTGAGTATTTAGATTCAGTTGTTGTCAGGGAAGACATTGAATAAATTAATAAAACCATATTAGGTCAGGTAGGGTTTTAAATAAAACGAACTTGTAAGCATTTTTTAAAATATTTATTTTTCTTTTCATTGCTTTTTTCGAAGCTTCGTCGGTAAATTCTCTATTTTTTTAAATACAGTGTCTTTTTATGCATATGCATATACTTGTTATAATTATATGCATTTTATTTTTATCATAATGTTCAGTACAATCAAGTAACCATTCGAAATTCAATTTTCTTTTTAAAATTTCTATAAGTTCACTTTTTATTTTTATTTTGCACCCGTGCTCATCCAAAAATTTATTAACAATTGTTGCAGCAATCTCCACTGTCTCAGTAAAATTCTTGTTCACATAATGTAGACTGTTGCGCATAGAATTGTATTCCTTAAAACTAGTAAATAAATGACTTACCTCAGTGTTCTGGTCTCCAAGCATTGCGATTTTACAGTGGTGGCAAATGGGTCCTAATTTTTTTTATCATAAAACCACATACATATGCGCATGCTTGCAGTTCTCCAGAACACTGAGGAATTACAGTATTCGATGCTTCTACACGTTCTGTTAAATCAAATGTTTCAACAGCTACATTTGTGTCTTTATTTGGGTTTACTTCAGTTAAAAAAGATTTTAAATCATTTAGAATGACATTATCGTCTTCTTTGCAGTTCTTATTTTTACTGCTATGTAATAAATTATTAATTAAGGAGGTTTTAAGAGCTGCAACAAATTGTAGGGTGTTTGGGTTCGGGTTGCATCCACAATTGCTGCGGATGCAACCAAAACAGTTTTCTAATGGGTCTTGATTGAGTCTGCGCGTTGATAAGCTTTTTATATTAAATTGCCTTTCTAAATTCAAAAATAGACGCTCGACTGCATTTAATGTTCTTATAAAACCTTCCTGCGAAGGTGGCTTGCATCTGGCCCCAATAAATTCAAATTTTTCGAACATCATTTTCATTTCTTTGAAGTAATTTAGATGAGGACTTCTTCGAGTAAAGTTAGTCAGGAACTTTTTTCCCCTTTTTTGGTCAGGCGTATCGCCGTTTAAGGTGTCGAACAGCTGGTCATTTTTTTCTACCAGCTGTCGGCTGTCGTCGTGGCTTCTTGTGGCAGTTCATCTAGAAAGTAAAAACGTATTTTTTATTTCATTGTCATCTAGAAAGTAAACACGTATTTTTTATTTCGGAAAGGGGTTTGAAGATTTTTGTATGGAGGATATTGTTTTTTTTTTCAGAATCGCGGTGCACAACTATAGTTATATATTTAGATAGAGGACAGGTAGAGGAAATCTGTGGAAACTCAAGTTTGTATCTTCTGTTGCAGTGATGTTACACTTAGCACACTTTCTTCTAAGTTCATAGCGCGTATAGCGTGACATTTTAACAAATACACACGTACACAAAACAAAGGAAAAGAGTCTTTATCTCGTAAAACACAACAACAAACAAAAAATAAAACTAGGAAATGAGTCTTTATCTCGCAAAAGTGTCCAGGCACACAAAACAAAAACACAGCAGCACGAAAATATAATACAGTTCGCGCAAACCTTTATGAGCCCTCTGAAGTTAGGCCCGAGTACGTAACCGCGCATGGTACAGTTGAGCGCACAATCATTATTGTAAGATTTAAAAAAAAAACATAGTACATTTATGCCTATCAAAAAGTATTTAGATTTTAGGTATTTTTGACGTGCAGTAAGATATTACAACAAACAGGTAGGTATTTATTTAAGTAAATTAAAAACTTTAACCCATTAACGCCCAAAATGAAACTACACATTAAAATTATAATGATTCGTTATTTATTGCATCAATGTAGACTAAATATGAGGTACAAAAAAAAAAGTAGTATTTTTTTTTTTTTTTAGGATCTGTAGGGGTGTACTTGACCAGGTACAGTGGGCGAATCAGGCATGAAATTGTCCAAAGCATGGTCGTTCCACACATAGTGTTTTGGTACATATCTCACAGCGCCAACGAACGCGATTGTGGCAAATAACACATCGTAATGGGTTTTCGATGCGTTGCGGGTTGTGTCCGTTATTTTTCTGTACACACGGCTACACATCAAGCTATACATTTCCAGTTAATGCTGATCTCGCATTATATAGGATTTCCGTACAATGCGAGGTCAGCTTATACTGGAAATGTATAGCTTGATGTGTAGCCGTGTGTACAAGGCCAGATATCGTGGATGACGTAGCACGACTTTTCGTCTTAGTTGGGCGAAGGTATGCTCTAACAATCGTACGTCTGAATAGCAATTGATCCATGTAGGGTGTATCTGTATTTTTGCTGATCAAGACATGCAGCCGCCAAGCATTTGAAATCGCCATATCTAAAAGGTAGGTAAAGATAACCCACCACCATTTTTTTCCTTTTATGGCTACTCGATAAAGACTAATCGATTGATCCATCTGGTCGACTCCACCCATTCCTCTGTTATAATTTACAAACAATCTTGGAATATTCACATCCAACTTTTGTTTCTGAATAGAACACCACCTCTTCACCTTCCCCAGCGGTTCTACAGCATCAAAATTTGATCCCATCGTGACCACGTTGTTGTCTTTCCAGCGAACGATTGTTATTTCGTTTTTGGTATCGAAACGATAGTCGTACTCCGCCCTTGGTTTCTTTTTCATTGTTTTTACATCAGTTACAGGACATCTTTTTGTTCTATTTTCTCGTACTATTCCTGTGGCTCTGTACCCTAAGAGTCGCAAGTCGTGGAGTAACTGATAGTTGGTAAAAAAATTATCAAAGTACACGATATGTTCTTTTGGGACTATCGGCATCTTTGCTAATAGGGATTTTACCACTCTGGAGCCCAGCGGGTCTGTAGACACTTCTATAGATTTTCCGCAATATATGTCGAAAGTGTAGCAGTAGCCATCTGAACTTGTTGCAGCCCAATTCCGATAGCCAAACCGTACAGGTTTTCCCATTATGTATTGCTTGGCGGGATGCCGGCCAAAGTATTTTATCATTGATTCGTCAATAGATAAATTTTCGTGAAATACTCCCCACTGGCAAGAGTTTTTTTGTATAATGTGCTGGGTGCCGGTAAACAAATCATTCTCCTCAATAGTTTGTAGCTTGTTGGTGACCTTTTGTAGAGCCTCAATGGGTGTTTCTTCGAATTTACATTTATTTTGCACTTTTTTTTGTAATTTTATAATTTTGTCTAATTTAAAAGTAAGAGTAGTCGGATATAAATCTACATTGGAGGCAGTGAGGATATGTGTCTAGGGCATTGAAGATTCCGCAGTACACAATGAGAAAAATAGCATCGAAGAAATCTTTTGGGGATGGTAATGACATTATGTTACTGGTAATGAAATTTGTGTTGCTGGTAATGATTTTATGTTCCTGGGAATGACGATACAAAAGAAAAGCATTTAACAAATCTTTGTTTTTATTGTAGAACCAAAATATATTTATAGTATTAAATCAAGATAACCCCCTAACCTACACCTAATCAGTTTTCAGTAACCACCCAAAGTAAAATAGGCAAAAATAACGTTTTTATTTTCTTACGCACAATTGAAACATTTTCATAAAATCAACACAAACATTTTGTTAACATCACTATTTATTCATTATTTCAGTCTCTTATATTCTCTTCTTTCTACGCTAATCCTTAACTTTTATTATTTCTTAAAATTTCTTAACTAAACTCTGTCTTTTTATATTTGGCTGATTTACTATATCTTTGATTTAATCACTCTACTTCTCTTCATTTTTAAGTCATCTTATTTAGCCGATGCCCGATACATTCTTGATTGTTGTTTTCATGAATCATTCTTGTTTCTTCTTCTTCTTAATTAGCTGATTTGTATCTTTCATTGTTGTTTGAAATCATTCTAGTTTTTATTTATTCTTTAATCTTCTTCTTCTTAAATAGCTGATTGACATCCTTGATTGTTATATCTGATAAAATGTGTATTCTTTTTCTAGGTGGTATTGTTTTTCCTTTATTCGAATCAACGATACTTTTGGAGCACGATGGCTGCTGGTTTTCTGCGTTTGCATGTCTATCCAATTTCTTTTCCAAGAGTTTATGGGTACCAGTTGTAGTTTGTGTTATAGATATTGGTACAATCGGTTTGCTTTGTGACAAAGGAATGACAACATCATAATCTTCAATATGACTTGGATCTGGGACTATTTTCTTATTTTCTATAAATCCTAAATGTTTGTTGTGGTGACAAATCTCGCCAGCATCGCACAAAAAACAACTGATAGACCGCATCGTTGTAAATCTTTGAAATTTGTCCCAAATAACTTGGTGCACAGAAAAAGTTCCTTTAAATGGTTTTAAATCTTTGGGTATTTTCTTTTCTCTTTCTATTACGTCTGCCTCTTCAACTGCTTTTATAACTATGTTTTCTATGCGATCGTTCATAGCATTGCAAAATTGGCTAAAACTTCCAACATCTTCACCAAAACGAACCATCTGGTCGGCTGTTCTTTTCAAAACTGCGCCAACTCCATCTGGGGCACCCTTGCCGTGCCCAGATTCCGAGTAGTTCCATGAAACCCTTTTTATTTGTGGAAAATCTTGTGACATCTGAGAAATTACATAAAACATGTATTTATTCCTGTACTGGGAGGATGGTGAGTCAGACAGAAAGTGTATAGTTTCAATGAAGGGGTTTAGTGTGTATGCTTCTTGCAGTAAAGGTATCAAATGCGCCCATATTGCTGGCACATCGTGGCGTGTACATTTACTTATAGTACAAACACACGTCGCTTTCACGGTTCCTGTAGAGAAATCATGGGTGTAAATCACAGCTGTATGCAAGGACACTTGACTGCGACTGCCAGCAAAGTGAAAGCTTTGAACTTCTTCGGCGTACTTAAGCGCATAATTCTCTGAGAAGTCCACATGTATCATTGCTTCATCAAATCGCAATAGATTTTCTCTCATATTTTTCATCACCGTATACTGCTTTAAAATCTTATAAGAGTGCAAAAAGAATTTCGGCAATCCTGTTTCCAACTTTTGGATCAACTTTAAAGGTTCTTCTGTTTCTTTCTCCTTGGATGTCATCTGCTGTTTTTTCACAATTCCTTTGTTTGTTGTAATTTCTTTATTTACCCTTTTCCATTCATAATAGGTTACAAGAACGTTGTTTGAAAACTCCATGTATTCAGGCACTCTTCCAGCACAAGCTGCACATGTTCTCTCCAAACATTCGGGATTTTTAGGGTCACAACATACGGATTTTAGAAGTTCCGCAGAATTTCTGGATTTTAACATTTTGGCCTTATTTAAGGCATTGATCAGAAGATCCATATTGGTGTGGATGATGCATAAACAAGTGTCTCTATTTTGTGGCTTTGGAAATAAGACCCAAAATGGCCTTTCTTTGCAAAAAGTTGAGTAATGAATGGCAATGTTTGTTTCCTTTATGAATTTTTTATATAGTTCTGTTAAAGTTGCCGTTAGAAATCGCTTTTGATGTCGTATTTTATTCTTTGTTATGAACTCCTTTTTTCCTGCTCTAATGACGCTGTTATTATCATCATTGTAAAAGGCTTGTATGGCCTCACGAATAGTATCTGATATTTTTGATTTCAGTAGTTTTTTTTGTGTTTTCTTTGGTTTCTTAAATTTTGGTAAAACTTTTATAGCTCTGGGCTTCTTCGATTGCAAGCTGTCATTTTCTTTAGGTGCCTTATTCATATTTTCTTCACTTTGTAAACGTCTAAGTTCTCGCATTCGATACAAGGCATTTTGGCGTTTCAATGTCTTAATAATTTCTCTCAAATATCCCTGTTTTTTCTGTTCCTTGTAACGTACTCTTCTTAAAATCAATGAAACTTCTTTAGCTGTGTAAACCCGATTGCCAACCCCTTTCAATGGATCTCTTGAATTTTCTTTAATAATGACTTCTTGGTTTTCTTGGATATCAATTTGTACTGGTTCTGGTAATTTCTGTCTTTCTTCTTTCTTGCTTTGCCTGTAACGTCTTGAATTTTCTTTCCATTTCGTTCTTTGTAGTTTCTGTTTATTCTTATTTTTTTCTGCAATTGAAGTAATATTCTTTTCTGCTTTTCTTTTCAAATAGCGTGCTCTTTGTTTTTCTTTTTCAATAGCATATAATCTAGGATCATTTTTTATTTCGGCGTAACGACGTCTTTTGCACAGCCTCTGCTGAGCAAGGCGCTCTTCTTTTCCTTTCTTCGGTTTCGCCATAAATCTGTAAATAAAATAACCCACTCTCTAGTTTAATGACTTCAAGACGAATTATGATAACCGAGTACGTAAAAAATACAGTCGAACATAGAATAAACCAACCTTCTTCTTTTTTGAAGTCGGTTAAAACATAAATTCAACTCATTTGTCATTACCCGCAACAATTCGTCATTACCCACAACATGAAATATCCCGGCAATGACGTTACTGGTAATGACGATTTCAATTGAAACATGTCTGAACTTGTTTAAAATGTTCATGAGGAATAATATATTCAGTGGAAGTTTTTTAGGTTTAATATTACGTGTAAAACACTGAAATAATGAAAATGCATACATAAATAACTCACCGAGTAATCCTAAATTCTGGTAATGATGTTTTTCTTGACGAAGGCTGCGTAGAAACACTTTTTCCAATTTTATTCACAAAATACACGCGCACGCCGGACGAGTACTCAAGGTCGACTAACTATCGAAAGGGGGTGCAGGGGGACGCCGCGCAGGATTGCGGGTTATATAGCAAAGTGTCACTTTTTAAACTTTTTTGTCCTGTTGCGTGTAATGACAGAAAACAAATGCCAAACGTTTTTCGACTAAAATAATATATTCGGTTTTTTAAATCGGCACTTATTTATGCATAAAATAAGAACATATATTACTATTATAAAACTTACGTACATTAAATTGGTTATTCAGGCACCATTATTCAATTATTTTTGATAAACTAAGAATGTGCGTGATTTGAACGTTGTGGGCGATGACGTTTGGTAAATATTTTATAAAATAGAATCAGAATTTAACTACTTTTGTTCACAAAGTGGAAGTGCCTCTTTTTAAAATTATAATAGGAAGCTAAGTTATGCCTTTTTTCTAAAAAAATTACAGCCTACATTTTTTTATTAGACTTGAACATAGTTTTTCGCTCTTTTGAAGAAACACCCCAATGCTGTTATTTTAGCCTCCGCCCAGGTTACTTCCTCTTATAATTCTGCAGTTCTCCTTGCAGTAACAGTGCAAATGTTGAACTCATTTTTTTATCGAGGATTTCTTTGACTGTTTCATCATTGCAAATAACATTTAAAAATGCTTCATTTTTTAAATGTTTTACGGTTTTTTGTAATCTATAAGGTGCTATAAAAATATCTGCCACGGCTGCAATGGGAGATAGTATTGTGTTTATAGATTACAATAGTAAAGATAAATTATTGATCATGTGTCATATTTTTTTTCATACAAAAAATTGTACGTGACGAACTAGTCAGCTGATTTCAGTTTTCATTCACAGAACAGATGGAAAGAGATAGCAGTTGTTTTCATTGACGAAGTGCACTTCGCGCGTAATTTGTGAACCACGTTATGCAGAGTAGAGTCAATGTTTATTTAACTACTTTATTTTCTCAAATTGATTTAACTGTGTCGGGGTACGAAATTTCTTCACTATTGTTATCTTTAAACACAATACTACCTCTCATTAAAGCCGTGGCAGATATTTTTATAGCACCTTATATATACCTTGTTCATGCTACTTTTCAGTTTCCTTATCAGTATTTTGCTTTTCTGATCACCTTCTTGTTTGGAAGACTCGCACGCCAAAATTCCTGAATTGGTCGGAGCGATAATGTTTGCATTATGTTCGCTTAAAGGATCAATCCTGGATGGACCGGCAACAGGTTCAACTATAGCAGGTTGATCTGGCAGATTAGAAATTGTATCCTGAAATTGAAAGGTTGGAATCAAATCAGAGCTTAAATTAAGTCACCTTTATGAAAACTGATATGTTAATCATATCATAAGCTTCAAAAGGCTTTATGAATATGTCAAATAAAATGATAATACAATTACACTAGCTCATGTGTGTTATACTATGTCTAGGGATTGCAGTTTTTTTTTTTTTATAATCTTGCCTCAAGTAAGCTATCTGCCAAATTTTATAAAAAATTATTCAGTGAAGTACAAAACGAAAAACGGACTTACTTTCACATAAATAATGATGTATTAGGAAAAACTAGTTATAACATTTCCATAAATACACTTTTCAAGTGTTAATTGTACTAGCCTTATGGCATTGATCACCAGGTACAGCTGTTCTGAACAACTTCTCATTAAAACATGTGCTTATAAAATGTTTGCTGCAAAGCATCTTATGTTTAGAATGTATTCCAACCTGGAATTTTGGTGAAGACCAGGCTTCGTTTGGGAAGCAATACTTTGCCCATAATTCACAACTGGAAATGAAAAAATATCAAAATTACATACCATAATAATCATATTCTTAATTAAGATTTTGCTAAATAACACTCTAAACTTTCTGTATTCGCTTTGATTGAAAGAGATGTAATATTAACAACGGGAATGGTGTAGGCAAGAAAAGTTTTCATAGTTTAATATTTTTTGACAACTTATGTTGGGACCTGAGCAAAAGGGTACCAAATACATTAGGTATGTATACATGTTACGTTGGTTTGTGGAAGTTAGAAGCTGGATTAACAATATTTGTGGTATTCTATGTCGTCTAAAACGAATAGCATGTAAAGTACATAAGTAGGTACATACCGCAGAGCATTTTTTGGGCCAGGCTTTGGAAACCGATGCAAAGTAATGCTGAGATCTTTAGAAGGTGAAGATCCACACATGCAACAGATTCTAGTGTTTTCTTTCTGCGAACTCATCGCGAAATTAAACACAAAACCAAACAAGAGTCACTGTCTCAACACCGAGTCTATATCTCACAAATACACACTTAATTTCACCAAAACAGCCACGGAGGAGCAAGCTCGACTCAACGTTATCAATGTATGTAGAATTAAATGGAACTAGTTTATTTAACACAAATAAACATGGGTACAAGATAAAATGGTGCGCAAGCGCCGGCAGACATTTTTCTTGTGACGACGACGTCATTGCGTCCACGTCATATTCAACATGACGTGCGGACGTCAGTGCTGCCACACTTTATCCCCCATAACAATATTTTTTTATTATGTATTATGTTATATTTGTAGGAAACTAACTGATTGTGTATTGTAAATAACGAACATGGAACTTGGAATTAAAGTATATTGAAACTATAGGTACAGTAACGGTCATAAGTGGAGTAGCAATTTCTTAAAGCAATAGATTGACGCTTCGGTTTAACTTACGACCTTCTTATAATAAGTCATAGACACACACACACTCTCATTAGTTTAACAATTATAGTATTTCATAAATTCGACTCATAACGCATATGTCATGATAGCTTAGTGGTTACCGTATTTGGGTTGACGCGTTCATGCGTAGAGAGTCGTGGGTTCAAATCTCACGCGCGGTCATAGTTTTTTAATGTTTTAAAAATCATTCGAATAATCACGCTATTGACTATATCCTTGTTATTTTCGTCGTGTTCACTAAACTCGCAAAACTTTATGATTATACCCACGGAAACCTAAATAAGTTAAATGATAATTAAGGTAGACAGACGCAGTTAACTTACGACTCATTCACCGCGAATAAATAGAACGATGTTTGTTATTGTGGGTTAGTGACGTGTGTTCAATATATTAGCGGTGTCTAAAGTTCATTTTGAAATGCAAGCAAAGAATATAGAAATGAAAGCGAATATTATTGCGCTGCGTAAAAGCGGACTTAATATTTATCACAAATATCTGATAAAACCGGACTGAGTGTGAGTAATATGATTTAATTATTTTATCAAACATTTATCTAATTAAATTATAACTGCTGATCCTGGTCATTGTTTTTTGAAACGTTTTATTTTTACCTTATTAATATTATTTATTTATTGCATAATTTAAGTAAATAAAATTGTTTCTGATCTGATTTGGTTTTGTAGCTATAGCTAACTTTATAATAACTTACTTATTTATTTCCAAACATTTGTTAACTTTAATAATGCTCGACTAGTTACAACCACTGATCTTTAAATGTCTCATCTGTGGATAAAGTCTAAATAGAAGAAGAAATATATAATTTCAAAGTAAATTTATTTACTTAGATCTTTGAACGATGAAAATAACATTTTAATTATTTATGTGAAATTTCTATTGACAATAATTACTTATAAAACTTTTTGTTTTAGATATAAAAGAGATGCAGCGACAACACATGGTCAGCGAATACGGAACAAGTGGTTTCATACCAACAAGACGTTTGAAGAATTATTCAACACGTCTTTACGAACCATGCGCCGTGCAGTCCGCGCAGAAGGTTTGCATTACATGTTACCCACTGTGTGCAATGTTTACGTGCGTGAGTGGTTAAACACCCGGAGATAACAGTTATTTCACGGCCAGCTCGATCTCCTGACCTCCACCCTATAGAAAACCTATGGGGTTTGATGATACAGCGATGGGAAGCACGGAATGAGCGGTCTGATGAGCAGTTGAAGTTGCATTGTATTGAAATATGGGAAAATTTAAGGGGAACAGATAAATGCTTCAAATATATGAATTAAAATCTAAATGTAAATATAATTATATTATAAAATTTATATTATAATAATTATGTTATAAAATTTATATTATAATCATTATATTATAATAATTATAATAGAATAATAATTATTATTATAATTATATTATAATAATTATAATAAAATAATAATTATTATTATAATTATATTGTGTCATATCCGTAATAAGGATTATTTTGAGGTTTAGTTTCAATCTTCTTTTCGTAATGAAAATGAACACTTAAGCTATAACCTCAATAAGTCCTATTAAATACGATTTGTTAACTATTCGTTACACGAACGTGAGGTCTCAAACTTACTCGTAGTAAAATAAAAGTAGTAAAACTGAGTAATTTATTTGTATTGTGACAACGATTCCGCATTTGTTATATTTACGTGGGTAGATTTGCGTAGATTTGCGAGTTGGTTTGTTACATTACCCACACACAAAAGTAATTAAAGGACATTATTATTTATTATTAAGATACAATATATTAAGCCTGATTGTCAAGGTTCATGGTACTTTATCTCAATACATTGTTATTTATGGGAAAATAAACTGTTTTAATTCTAGAAGTTTATTTATTTAAACTTCATAAAATGATAACGAATAAACATTTTGTAATCACTTATTAAACATTTTTATTCTTAACCCCTTATTTCAATAACAATATAAGTAATAATAAAATTAGCTATTAATTAATAATCTTGTTTATTAATGTATTAAATAATAAAAAAACAGATGAAGATGATTGTTTAAAAGAAAAATAAAAGTTTCGTTTCGTGATTTGAACCCAGACCTATGTGTTTCACCATACACTTCAATACGCTACCAGCTATCGGAACTTGATACCAATACGTGAATTTTTAGCACTACTATGAACCGACCAAGGTCACGAGTAATTACGTACTCTGCGAAAAAGTGACGGTATGCTTTTTGTTTCATTCGACGCCAGTGTGAGAGTTCTGAGGTGTATTCTGTGTTGATACATCACTTACACACACAGATATAGGTTCGGCCTGTCGCTCGTTCACAGCAATACAATCTTAAGCGTGATAATGCACTTATGACTGCTTACTGTACATACTGAAAGGCACACACAATATATGACAGCAGCCGACATTGACGGCTGACAGGCTATTGGCTGCTTATAAGGTTGCGTTCCATTTCAACACCCTCTCCAGAACGCAGAGAACGCTTGAACAGAGGTTGTGCTTGTTACGGTAGAGGCCCTTGGTGAGCACATCAGCGACCATGTCATCAGTGCTCATGTAGCGCACATCAATCTGCCCACTTGACACCTTCTCACGAATGAAGTGGTACCTCACATCTATGTGCTTACTGCGATTGAGGAAACCCTCGGTACCTGAAAGTCTAATTGTACTTTGATTATCACAAAAAATTACCAAAGGTGAGGTCACCTTATTGGACCATATGTCATGATCCAACTGTTTAAGCCACAGTGCTTCTTGCATTGCCGATGTTAGTGACATGTATTCGGCTTCTGTTGATGACAATGCAACTGTTGGTTGCCTTTTAGACTGCCAACTAATGGCAGCTCCTTGAAAAAGAAAAACTTGGCCCGAGCATGACCTTCTGTCCTCAATGTTTGATGCCCAGTCTGCATCACAATAACCAGTTATGCTTTCTTGGTTCTTTTTAAATATAAGCTTACAGTTTAAAGAGCCTTTCAAATATCTCAGTACTCTTTTAAGAGCAGTCCAATGTTCTTTAGTGGGCTTGTTATTAAACCGACTTAAACTGTTCACTATAAGGGCAATATCCGGTCTGGTACATTGAGATAAGTACAGTAAACATCCCACTGCCTCATGATAAGGAATGTCTGTTAGAACTTCATTATCATCTTTTGCTGGTAAGAGCTTCATGCTGACATCAGATGGTGTGTGCACTATTTTGCAGTCTGACATGCCAAATCTTTGTAGGATTTTTTCTGTGTACAAACGCTGATCCAAAGAAATACTGCCTTTACTTCTAGTTATCTTCATTCCAATACAATATTTCGCTTCTCCAATGTCCTTCATGTCGAAAATACTCATTAAACTTTTCTTCATTGACATTAATGTTTCTGTACAGTTGTAGAAACACAACAAATCATCAACTTAGAGTGCAATAAAGAAAGTATCGGATACATTCTTGATAGAATAATAAACACAGGAATCTATTTTACATCTCAGCAATCCTATTTCCAATAGAGCTTTATTTAGCTTTAGATTCCATTGCCTACTGGCCTGTTTCAGGCCATAGAGGGATTTTTTTAACAGACAAACTTTATTACTATCTTTCTCATACAATGGTGGCTGAACCATATATATTTCTTCCTCTATATCCCCCTGTAAAAATGCACTAACAGCGTCCATTTGATGTATTTTTAAGTCATGTTTTACTGCTAAACCAATTAAATATCTGAGTGAGGTGTAACGAAAAACTGGTGCAAAAACTTCATGATAATCTATATTTTTCCTTTGTTTAAATCCTTTTATAACCAGTCTTGCTTTAAATCTTGCAATCTCCCCATTTTCATCAGTTTTTGTTTTATACACCCACTTGCAAGGTATAGCTTTCCTACCTGTTGGCAGATTGGTTAAGACCCATGTTTGATTTTTTAACAAAGACTCATATTCTTCATCCATCGCATGTTTCCACTGAGGCGCTAGATCACTGTCTAACGCCTGTTTGGTGCTCTGTGGGTCACAATTTAATAGGCTCATAGCCAATTCATTATTAAAACATATTAAAGATACAGGATTACCTGCTGCTTCTCTTCTCTTCTGACCCCGAGTCCTTACTGTCGTCACATTTACGTGTGCCAATTCTAATGACTTGTCAGGCAAATATTCAGTATCATTAGGATCCTCAACATCTTCATAAGCACTTTCATCACTTGACATTGAAGCATTACTAGCTGTATTTGACTGTTCATCACTTGAAATTGGGGCAGGTACTACATCATTACTATTTAAATTAATTTCTGAATTATTTTTTGATGAAATGCATGTATTTTTTTCACTTGAAGACATGTACTCAGGGCAATTAACATGTACATGTGTTTTTTTCTTTCCATGAATACAACATCTCGACTCATTAATGCCTTTTTTGTTCCAGGAACAATAAATCTATAGCCTTTTGTTGTATCACTATAACCAACAAAAATTAACTCACGTGATTTCATATCCCATTTACACCTCCTTTGTTTAGGAACATGCACCATTGCTTTACAGCCAAAAACCTTGAGGTGGCTTAAGTCAGGCTTTGATCCTGTCCATTTTTCATATGGGGTGATTCCAGCAAGTGCACGAGATGGGGACCGGTTAATGAGATATGCAGCTGTCACTATGGCTTCTGCCCAATATTCTTTCTGTAAACATGCATTAAAGATCATACATTTTGCCCTCTCCACAAGAGTTCTATTCATGCGCTCAGCGCGACCATTTTGCTCTGGGCAATAAGGATTGCTAGTCTGATGTGTAATCCCAGATTCCTTAAGATATTTTTCGAAACTGTTGTTAATATATTCTTTGCCATTATCTGAGCGAAGAATTTTAATACTTTTGCTCACTTTAAATCTTTGAAGTGCCTCACTTTTCTGAGCCATAGGGTACACAAAAACCTTGCCTGAATGATCGTCAATAAAAGTCAAAAAATACCTGGCTCCTCCTAGCGACGTTGTCTCCATGGGACCACAGACGTCGCTATGAATTAGTTCTAGCAAATCCTTTGCTCGGGAACTCACATGTTTGAATGGTTGCCTGGCCTGTTTTCCTTGTAAACATGACATACAGATCATATCCTCCTTAGTTGCTGATAAATTTATACCAAGAGCACAATTTTGTAACTTGTGTAAATCATTAAAATTAATATGAGCTAATCTTTGATGCCAGAGATAATTATCTTCATCAATAACTACTGCTAAAGCTTGATTGCTAATTGTATCAAGTTTATAAGTTCCATTTACACAGACAGCTGTTGTCACTTCTTCACCTTTATTATTTGTGACACGGCAGCCATAGTTGGAAAATTCAACTGTGCAGCCTTTTTCAATTATCTTGCTGACAGATAATAAGTTAGTAGCTAATTCCGGAACATAAAATACATTGGTTACCTGTATTTTGTTTAAATTGACATTTTCACCCTTGACTGTTATCTGTGCTGTTCCACAAGATTCAACTTTGAGCATCTTATCATCAGCTATGCGGACATGACTCTGCGGTGGTTGGTATTCTTCGGATAACCATTCCCTGTTTCTGGTCATGTGTACTGAGGCTCCGGAGTCAATATACCAGTTGCACTCATCATTGGCTGAAACTGCTGAAAAGGCTACTACAAAACCAGTATTAGCATTTTTGTCTGAGCTATTTTTGTTCGAGTTTTGTTTTTTATTTCTGCAGAACTTGCCTAGGTGGCCATAACGATTACAATTATAACAGCGTGGACCCTTTGATTTTCCTTTGTTACTATTTCCAGATTTAGGTGTAAAGAATGCAGAAGTTGTGTCTGCCGGTTTTACATCCTGTAAGATTTTAGTTTTAACCAAATCTGCTGATATGGTAACGCCAGAATTTTCAAGAGCCATAAGCATAGGCCTGTATGACTCGGGCAAACCTGCCAACAACAATGTGCCAAGCCATTCATCGTCGACCTTGAAATTTATGGAGCTTATGAGCCGTTGCCATTATTTTATTGACATAATCTTCTATGCTTTCACTACTATCCAAAGTGGTAGTAATAAGGGTCTTTAATAAACCAACTTTCCTGGTAAGTCCTGAATCGCTGAAGGCCTTTTCTAAGTTATTCCATACCTGTTGTGATGTTGTACAATCCTGAATGTGGACATAATTTATTGGTTCCACCAGTAGGATTATTTTGGATTTTGCCTTTTTATCCTTTTTCGGGTCCACGTTTTTCCCTTCGACACATTCCCAGAGTTCCTCATGATCAAGATAAGTCTGTACTGCTTGAGCCCGATAATACCGTCCTGAGTCCAACACGACCGCATTCCGAAGTGAAGACGCGCCTTCCCAAAGATGGATTGCCGGACCCTTGTCAAGAATTCCTTGACTGAGATCGATGTTCTCTTCAATCGTGGCTTTCCAGACTACTGATTTGTCATCATAGCTGGAAAAACTAATCAGTATGGGCCTGTGATGATCTTTACTGGCAGCACCTAGTCTGTGACAGACCTTTATGGGAGATGCAGAGAAGTTCTTCAAGGCTAGCTTGCTGCGGGGCTGTCTTCACTGTCAACTTCGGCAACACTTTCCGCCTGTGTCTCATCTCCAATCCGTCAACCTGCTTAGCACACTCACAGATCTGAGTCCGATGCAAGCCAAGCATGCTGAAGATAAGCTCCCTGAAAGTCCGGAACTCCTCAGCCACCTTTGCTACGGTATCCTTGGCAGGTCCAGCGCTCCGAATCTGACCTTCCAGTGCTTCTTCACATCTTCCGTGTGAAAGTCTATTCAAGGCACTTTTGTGCTGACAGTAAGTGAGCAAGTTGGAACATAGTGATAGTGCAAAGATAAAGTGTAATGACTATTCAGATGATGAGCTGGCAGGTGGTGTAATTTTACTACGAGAGTCACATAAACGTGCCACAAACGTAAGTACGCGTGTGATTGAGGTCATACACTTAAGATTGATAGAAATTTAGGCAATAAACTGTATATTTGTATTTTAAATATAAATTAAAAGAGCTATGTCTATCGTTTTATACACCTACCCGCGAAAAAAAGTCATCTCTATTATTTGACGACAATCTTCGGGAAGATCCTTCCTTGCCGTCAAGTATTCTGTCACAATCACAACAGCAACACTGACTAAATATTTGTGTCGCTGATTTCACACGCAAAGGAGTTCAGCCAAAATTGCCCCAGGTCCGGCGCAAAAGAAATATATCTCAGATTTCAGAGTAATAATAGTAGAATTATTGTAAAGTATCGCTATTGCCATATTCGGTGGCTAACATAGTTTTCTTGCCCGGTGAAGTTTCATAAGCGCTAGATGTAAAAATATCTGTTTTCTGTGCTTAACTGTCGGAAATACGTCACTGAATTGACTAATCGGGGCTCCAGCGCCGCCGCCGCCTAGCGGCGCTCGACTGACATAACATAACGCTCGACTGGGGATAAGCAGAGTTGGTCGGTTATAATTTTACTTGAACTGCAAACGGTTTTTAACCGACTTCCCAAAAAGGAAAGGTTATCAATTCGGCTGAATTCTTTTTTTTTTTATGTGTGTTTGTTCACAACTCCTTCATTTATGAAGCGATTTGGAAAATTACTTTTTTTGTTTTTAAAGGGTATATTTCCCAGGTGGTTCTGTTGTCATCAAGTCAGGATCTGATCATGGGATCTTGGAGAGAAATCGAGGGAACTCTTCAAATATTACGTACGTACGTACGCAACGTACGCTGCCAAAAGATTCGGTTTAAGTACCTAACTGTAGCGAATGTAGTTGACACATGCGGGCCCAGGTGGGAATATACAATAGTAAATGACTTAGGAGGTACCGACCCACTAAAAAAGGAAAATACAAAACCAAAGACACCGACTTCCGAAATTAAAATTATTTTTCACTTTTTAGTGTCTTTTTGGAAGACGGTTGTCTTTTTTTTGTTGTAAAAAAGTTTTATTTATCGCTTTTTAGTGGGTCGGTTTGTAATTTATCTTAGTTACAATAGCCTCATGGCACATCACCTTTTACAAAGTATTGCTTTTCTCGATGCAGGGACGTTCATTGTTGAGGAGTTCTCCTGGTACGTCACCATCAGCACCACTTTACCATAATAATATGTATTGTGACTATTGTGGCATAAATTGATTGGCAAACATATTAAAGTAATCGAATCGCAACCCATAAAATAATTATTATTGAGTAGTTCCGGTGGGCATCTGTGAAAAATGGTGCTTTCCAAGAGCAAATGCATGAGTTACTATAAAAAATACCCAAATCGCTATAGGTGTAATGACGGAGTTGTGAACAAACACAAAAACGAAAAAAAAAAAAAAAATGCAGCCGAATTGATAACCTCTTCCTTTTTGGGAAGTCGGTTAAAAACCGTTTGCAGTTCAAGTAAAATTATAACCGACTAACTCTGCTTACCCCCAGTCGAGCGTTATGTTATGTAGACTCTGTCAAGCGCCGCTAGGCGGTGGCGGCGCTGGCGCCCCGATTAGTCAATTCAGTGACATATTTCCGACAGTTAACCCTTATTTCGACAGAGAAGGTGATAGTAAACTTATTAAAATTTTATTGTATAACCAAGTTTCCATGGTTATTCTGAACTTCCAAAAAAAGAAAAAAAAAATCTACCCCCCACCCTTATGGAGAAAAGCGATGTCCGCCACACCGGACATTATCGAAACTTAGTAAAAAAAGTGTTAAAATTACTTGTCCGTCCTAGCGGACTTAATCGAATACGTGAAAGATGTTACATAGTATAAAGTAAAAGAATATAATAGTAAAAAAGCCTTTATTTTTTTAGAAAAGTACAAAGAAACTTGTATTATTTAACATGAAAGCTCAAAAAACAGTTGCGAGGATTTTTGCCCGTCACAAAACAAAGGCGTGTATCACATTTCAGGCAGTAAACCGTAGTTTTTTTATTGCAGTACATACAACGACCTTCTTCCTTCACTGACGGAAAGTGTGAAACTCCATCGTAGCGTGAACTGTCTGCCGGTCTTGTTTTACAAAGGTGCCTGATCGTGCTTTCATCCGTTTTCTTATATGTAACACTTTTGTTTGTGCTGATCAAACTGTGGTACACTTCGTAGCGGAAATCTTTCAGCCGCATGCATTTAGTGGCAGGGTTTGCATGTTTGCGATACAGGATCCACGCATTGTCGACGCAAATATCAATAATTTGTGCGAACATCGCCATGTACCAGCGCTTACTCCTGAACGGAGTTCTATACAAGGCGATCAACATGTCGGCCAAGTCTACACCGCCCATATTCTTGTTATACTCTTTCACAATATTGGGATAATCAACATCGACTTTCCTCTTGGCATTCTTGCAATATCTTTTAATCCTACTAACTGGTTCAGCGTCAGTATAGGAACTGATTAGTGTAGCAGCTTTATTGTCATGCCACCTCACAACCGACAACTTGTTTTTGTGACAGACGGTTTGACTGAAAGATCCCCTTGGTTTCTTTTTCAGTGCCTTTTCGCTACTCAATTTTTCTTCGGCTCCTCTAAGGCGGTTGCTTCTAATGGTGCCTACAGAAAAAATACCATAATTTTCACGCAACAGGTAAACAAGTTCAGGTGATGTAAAGAAATTATCGAAACAAACCGTTGCTGGTTTCTTTTTGATGGTCTGGCAGAGTCCAAGCACGACTTGGGTACCAAATCCTAACGTTCGCTCTTCATCGGTGAACTTGTGATACCTGAATGTATCATCCCCACCGTAGGGCAGAAAGTCATAAATCATGCCCGAAATTCCAGCTCGAACGTACATCTTGAAACCCCATTTGACCGGTTTGTCCTTCATGTATTGTCGTCTTTTGCCTGCTTTTCGTCCTTTATACGGCACCATCATTTCATCGATACTGAAAGTGTGTTCGCCTGTTACACTCTCCTGAGCCAGACAGTTTTGTCGTATTCCTTCAAGCAAAGAGCGAACTTTGTAATACCGGTCAGAGCTTTCAAAGTTATTGTCCGCAAAGTGTACGTTTTGGCGGATGGCTTCATACCTCTTCAACGACTTAACACTAGCAATTTTGTCGTACCGATATTTTTTGGACCAGTAATCTAAATACGATGGTAGCGACACAATGCCCATCAAAATTAGGATAGCAAGAAAGTCGCGAAACTCATCTTCTGTCAAATTTATAGAGCGGCCTGTTTTTAGCACGGAATATGCGTTTGTTTCTTGTACAACATTAGCAATCACATCTTCTGAGAAAAACGTCAAAAAGTAATCTAAAGGTGAACGTACTACGGGAGGATCTTCAACTACTGCAGTATCTTCTATCTGGGCTCTATGCAAAAAGGTACTCTTTTTCCATTTGTACGAGAGGGAAAACTTTTGAATTTGCTTGGGTCTCTTTTTTGTCACAACTGATGGTTCTCTGAGTCTTCTTTTTCTATGCACAGGTGTTGGCAACGAGGGTAAAGACGATATAGAAGGTAAGTTTGCAAAATTGGGTTCCTGCGACTGGTTCGGGAAAACTTGCTCTATAATTGGAGTCAAAGGAGTCGGGAAGTCGTTGTTGAGTTCAAAACTTGTTTCAGAAGGGTTTTCATCAGCGCTGTCTGCGATATTCAAGCGCTCTAGCGAAGATGCAATAGACGGTGCAGGTGAACTGAAGACAGAAGGCGGATTAGAGAATGAATGAGGCTCATTTTCGGCGCAGGAGCTATCACCTGTTTCAGACGGTGCACGTTCTGCAGGAACGAGTGCCAATATTTTTTTCGAGCGTGCATGCAGGGAAGACTGAAGCAAAAGAAAAGAAATACGTGCTAAGCAAAACACCACCACCAATAAAAAAAATTGTTAATACGAAAAAGTAATGGGGTAAGTATGAGGGCACACAGATACAGAGACTCATGGTGTACATTATACATAGACAGTGAGTAACCAGTTCTTACATAAGTAAGTAGTTTTTTAGGAATAAAAGTAAAGTAGGTACTTAGTTTTTAGCATGTAAGTGTAACGTAAAGGCTAAGCAGATAAGTAGTAGGTATATAATATACACCAGTGAGTACCTATTGAGAATAGGTGTAGGGTTCTTTTCACGTAAGTAGGTAGGTCAGGTAAGTAGGTAGACTACCTTTTAGTAAGTAGTTTTTAGCATTTTAGTTTTATGTAAAGGTTAGGTAGATAAGTAGTATCTAACAAGTTGGTAGGTACTGAGAATAGATGTAATGTTTTGACAGTACCGACAACTCAAATCTTTCACCTTCCATAACATATTTCGACAAGGTCCGCCGTGACGGACAAGCTATAAGACACAATAAATACAGGTGTTTCGACGAGGTCCGGTGTAGCGGACAAGTAAAAAACTCGATAATTATTATGAATAACGTAAGCAAAAGCTATGAAATCATATTATTTGAACGTTAGTAGATTAAATTCACAAAACACAAATAAAAAATCTTCGCAACATAAGCAAAAAATAATATTTTTTAATAAATTACCTGAAAGACTTTCGTAGTGCGCGGTTTCGCCGACATTTTTTCGCCAACTGTCAAACTCTGGGTTGTCACAGGCAAAATTTATTTTTCTACTAAAATTTAACCGACCTCCCAATAGCTTAGTAGTTTTTTTGTTGCAAAAATAGAAATAGACGGGGCGGTGGATTTTTTTTAAGTACTTGTCCGGTGGTACGGACAAATTCGAAATAAGGGTTAAGCACAGAACACAGATATTTTTACATCTAGCGCTTATGAAACTTCACCGGGCAAAAAAACTAAGTTAGCCACCGAATTTGGCAATAGCGATACTTTACAATATTTCTACTATTATTACTCTAAAATATGAGATACATTTCTTTTGCGCCGGGCCTGGGGTTTTTTTGTATGGGATTTGGCGGATCTCCTTTATTTATTTTTTCAGGATTTACGTGTTCTTCCGTAATTTTCTCGAGGAGACGTAACTCTCCATATGACTTGTCGGCAGCATATACCATTTGGTATTATTCCCACTTTATATTGTTTTTAATTAGATGTGAAGTATGTCATATCTTTGGTCAGCAAATTGTTTCTAAGACCTTTCATTAAATGAGGAGTATCATAAGGAGGGATTATGCTGTGACCATTAACCCGGAACATTTCATAACGCCACTCTTTGCCTTGACGTAGATTTATTGACCAATTTGTCGAGTTTCGTTTTATTGACCAATTCGATTATAGCGCCAACATTAACAGGACTTTGGTCACATACCGTATTAACCACGATGAAGCTTTGTTCCAATGCGTGCTGGACCACAGATTTAATTAAAACCTCCAGTTCAGTTTTTTTTTTTTTAAATCCAGTTGTGAAGTAATAGGTATGCAATTGGTTGCTTGAAATTATTTTTCACACCCTTCACCATAAAAACAAGGGCATGATCAGCAAATGAGGACTCTTTATTTGATGCAAACCCTTCCAGTTCATCCTTATGTGTATTAAAAAAAAATTGTGGCATAATATAGATTTCGTCGAAAATGAGACTGCACTGTCGATCTGACACACCCATTTCAGCGACCACTTTTTTAATCTTTTCAAAGATTATGGGATTTATACCCGGAACTAACTTAATTTGGCTCAATAATCGCTTCATTGCTTTTGCTGATGGCAACGCAAAATATTTGCATAACAGCCTGTAGCACTTGGGACTCTTTTTGAAGAGTGACAAGGACATCACTTTCTCCTCAATCGAAAATCGTCTCCCCTTGGATTTCTTTTTAGAATATACTTGCATGTGAACAAAAAGTTTTGCTGGTTTTGTCATATTTTTTGCCACTTGTTGAATGCAACTTTATTGGTCAATTTTTCTGCGTTAGCCAATCGTGATTTGAATGACTGCACTTTTTTGCGCCAACGACCTATTTTCCCTTGTTTCTTAATTTGTCCGTTATTTTATGCCTGTTTTGCTTTCTTACTTTTTGATCTACGTCATTAATAGATTTGTATTTAATTACTTCTATTTCGTTAGGATGTTTTCTTGAAAGGTGTCTGATTGATGTTAATTACAAGTTCTTGACAATAAAAACAAGCATATCTTCTATCCCATCTACGCTTACCCATTTTCATGTAATCATGTCTTTGTTCACAACAGTCTTTCTGTATTTCCGTTCGTTCAGGTTCAAAATGTCCAATTCTCAAAATGTCCAAAGGTTTCAAAACGTCCAATTTTCAAAATGTCCAATTCACAAAACGTCCAATTCCCAAAATGTCCAATTCACAAAACGTCCAATTCTTAAAATGTCCAATTCTCAAAACGTCCAATTCCCAAAATGTCCAACTCCCAAAATGTCCAATATTTGAGAATGTGGTAAATTTTGTTCAATAGCTCATCAAAGCACTTTTTTAATACTTACGTCAAACAATAAATACAAAATAGAAGGGCACAGGGGAAAAACATGCAATGTCACAAAGACAATGAACTGAGAAATTGCTAAATTAATATTTTGATCCTTGAAAAAAGGTACAATAAAGTTTCAAATAGAAGGAAAATATATTTATTTATAAAGAAAATATATTTGTTTCTGTTGTGTAGTAAAAAAAAACCTTTTCATTCTTATGTTTATTGAGTTAGCATAGGAAAACAGATCGAAGTCAGAAAATACAGGCAAATAATATGCAATGTCCATGAAATATTTATTGTTTAATTATCAATATATTTTATCAGTGAGAAGTATTGCTTAGCTTTTGGTCCACAAAACTTTGACAGGGCCTGGATATCCATAAATTTTGCCTTTGAAACTGGAAGGCTGTTTTCATAGGATTGATCTGGCAGTACAAACTCACCAGCACTATGAGAGTCATTATGGGATGTCAACTTTTTTTTAGGTGCCATGAGAATAGATGACGTCCAAGAGGAATTGTAATGTTCTCTGTGAAAAATCAATCTTGGATGATCCTTTTCAACCCTGATTTCTCTTATGGGTCGAGATAAAAAAGGACATGTCTTCTTATACATTGGGGATAGAAAGGTTGTCTATTTTCTGACAAGCGGTTGATCAACTTCAATCACATTAAAGGGGCATGGCTTCTGTCTAGCTTCACGAATCACTTTTACCCACTCATCAGGCGTCTCACAAGGTGATTTCTGGTTTATGCAACCCATATTTCTGTCACATTCTAAATATGAGTGCCCGCGAATGGGAAATATGATTTTAATCACATCCAAGCGTTTTGCACAGTGTACAACATAGTGTATGAAACGAAACACAGTATAATTCTTATTTTGCCCACCGCAGGAATCACAAAATATCACTAGTTCTCGAGTATTTTTATCAAGCATGTTAAATATATAGTGATGGAGAAATGAACAAACTTCGTCAGATCCTTTTTTTGCTATAGTTTCTGGGTAGCAGAAGAAATATGATTTGGATGTAGATAGTTCATGGATCTTAAAAAGATTTAAGGTTAGTTGTCTTTTATTTATAATAAACGTCATTTGTAGTAATGTTCGGCATACTTAAATTTTTTTGAAAGTCCATTGCAATAGCTTCCTTTCGAGAAGATGACTGACATTGAATTCTAGTTTCTCTTTTTCGTTTATAGAAAACATTAGCCTTCAATTTATGTAACTTATTCTCAGTTTCTAACTTTTTTATTTCTTTTTCAATGTCACCTTTTTCGAGCTCGGAAGCATTCTTTAGATTTATTGTGAGAGCTTTTGCCTTAGCCAGAAATTCATCACAAGTACTGCAGGTATCACTTCTTGGATATCCAAATCCTATGTTAAAATGATTAACTAATATTTATCGATATGTTTCGTAGGATAGTTGATTTTTGTCTTCGAACATATCATACATTTTCTTGACATTCAACTCCTCTGGTAGATAAATTTTTGAGCTGTCATGTAAGCTGTAATGACTTTTTCTTCCACGAAATGACCTTATGTGATCCATGACTTTAGATTTAAGCATTTGACTCAGTTTTTTAGGACGGTTGCAATGTTTTCCTCTCATGTCAGTTGGGGCTTTGCCTGTTGTGAGTACCGATTTTTTTATTGAACATATTCTTTGTCTTGTTACTCCATGTATTGCAATAAATGCTGAGGCACACACTGGCACATCAAACTGCTGGGTTTCGTCTACAACTCTCACTCTGTAAGCGTAATTTGCTGTATGTAACTTAGCTTCAGGTTCTTCTTTTCTAGGTCGTCTTCTTTGAATTTCCAAAACACTTATTAGACCACTTAAATAAAGGTTTTGTTTATCCCTAGACGGAAACAGGTTGAAATCCTTCAAAATTCTAGCCCTCTGTTTCTCATTCACAGCTTCAAAACACTTGTATCTCTTGCAATCACAACTTGGACCAGTTTCATGACTTTGAAGTCTAATCTTTTTATTAACATCCGACAATCGACCGTAAAGTTTACGTTTTTTGGTTGGTTGCTTCAAATTAACCTCGTTTTCTTCTTCTGACGACATTTTCAATAAAAATATAATATTAAACACACGCGACACAACACAATAAGACGAATGTACGAACAAAATAACCTCAAAAAACAAGACGTCATTAAACAAACGTCAACCTAACAACGATGGACAATGCTTATTTTTCTCCTGTACGAGTTGGACATTGCTTGTTATTGCACTGTATCAATATTTTACTATGAATATTACTCAGTGACTATGCATGTTACTGCAAAGTGTGTTTTGGCGTTTCGTTCTACCAAATTTATACTTCACAATGGCATTGCCAGTTCAAAAAACATAAACATGTGACATAGCATGTTTTTCCCCTGTACCCTTCTTGTTATAATTATATTGTAACATAAATAATCTGTGGTAAGACCAATCGATCTGTCACTATCTGTGTATAATAAAACGTCAGTTGATTCAAAACCACCTTTGTGTTTTAATAGGTTATGTGCCCAGCAACGCATAAAAATATTAAAAAGTAATATAAGTTCAGTGTGTTCGATAAAATGTCTACTAATTACTTGGCGAGTGTCCCGAAATTGAAAGGTCGTGAGAATTACGACGACTGGTGTTTCGCGGCAGAAAATGTGCTCGTGTTGGAGGGAATGGCGGATGCCATCAAGGCACCTTTATTGTCATCAGCTACTCCGGCTCAAATAGCAGATGATTTGAAGGCGAAAGCAAAGCTAATATTGACAATCGACGCTTCTATCTACGTGCATATCAAACAAGCGACAACAACATACGACTTGTGGAAGACGTTGAAAAATATGTTCGACGATTCAGGATATTCACGTAAAATCAGTTTGCTGAGAAATCTTATTAGTATACGCCTAGAAAACTGCGAGTCTATGACCAGCTATGTCAGCCAGATCATCGAGACAGCTCAAAAATTAATCCGCACCGGCTTCGAGATCAATGACCAGTGGATTGGGTCGCTTATGTTAGCTGGATTACCGGAAAAGTTTAGTCCTATGATTATGGCAATCGAGCATTCGGGCATAAATATCGGTGCGGACGCTATTAAAACAAAGTTATTGGACATGAGTGCAGATTTTGAGGTTAAGTCGGAGGGTGCATTTGCCGCCAAAAATTTCCACAGGCGTAGTGTTGGCAGCACTGCAAAAGCTCAAGCTCAACATGGCAGCGGCGGACTGGACGGAACGCGCCCGCCGGCCAATACTAGTGGAGACAACATGGCGTCGAAGAAAAAAATTCGTTGTTATAAATGCAAACAGATTGGACATTTTAAAAATCAATGTCCGGGTGCAGAGAAAACAAAGTCAAATGCATTTAGTGCAGTTTTCCTTACAAAGGAATTCAGTCAATCAGACTGGCTGACTTAGATTCCGGCGCAAGCACGCATATAGTTTCGAACGAGAACTTATTAACAAACGTTTGTTATCAACCCAAGACCAAGGAGATAATAGTTGCAAATCAAAACCGTTGTGCAAGTTTTATGCTCCGGAGACCTTCAGCTAACGACATGTGTCGGCGATAAAGAGTTCACAATTGATGTAAAAAATGTTTTATGTGTACCAAACCTCACCACCAACTTACTATCAGATTTAGTAGAATAATTGCGAGCGGCAACCGAGTGATGTTTAATCAGCATGGATGTGTAATGTATAACTCACAGAATGATTGTATTGGCGAGGCACACTTAGTAAATGGTGTATACAGGTTAAATGTTGTGAAGTCGGCTCAACTCTTAGCAGCAGCAGTAAAAACTTCAAGCACTACGTGGCATAGGCGGTTCGGCCATATCAATTCCAGTGATTTAAACAAATTAAAAAATGGAGCAGTTGAAGGTGTTCGTTTTGATGATAACTATGATAATGGTAAGGCCAGCTGCATAGTTTGTTGTGAAGGGAAACAAACAAGACTACCGTTTCCTCAAAGTACTAGCAGAAGTCAGGAGGTCCTAGAACTGGTCCACACGGATTTATGTGGGCCAATGGAGAATCCATCCCTCGGTAAAGCCAGATACTATCTATTATTTGTAGATGACTTCAGCAGAATGAGCACTGTATATTTCCTGCGATCTAAAAATGAAACATTTATGTATTTCAAACAATATAAAGAGTTTGTTGAGAATCAGCAGTCAAAGAGAATAAAAATATTAAGATCAGACAATGGAGGAGAGTTTTGTTCCATGGAAATGACAAACTATCTGAAGCAATGCGGCATACTTCATCAGAAAACAAGCAGTTATACACCAGAGCAAAATGGACTATGCGAGAGAAATAATAGATCCATAGTTGAGAAGGCACGTTGTGTCCTGTACGATGCTAAAGGAGAATGGGCAAAATCGTACGGCGCTTGGTCTATCAGCGGCCAGGAACATTTTTGTTTTTTTTTTGTTTACTATCACCCTACAATCACCCTCAAGTTTTATATCTGTAGTGTAATTATTAATGGAATTAAATACATTTTTATTTTAGATATGTAAGCCTGTGATTTAGCGTATTAATAACTAAGATTTAGTCTTAAAAATAAGGAAATAAAATAAAATGACTTGTTTACTTCAATACATTTATACATTTATTTTCAACACTGAATACATTTATTTTCAACACTGACAAAACATCGCCAAAAATAATAATAATGATAACGACATCAGAACTCAGTGCTATAATTTTACATTAATACATTTAATATACATAGGCTAGACATCAAGACGAGGATATTTTATTGCCGTCATCAGGACACACTGTACATTATTATTAATACATTTAATGTACATAGGCTAGACATCAAGACGAGGATATTTTACTGCCGTCATCAGGACACACTGTACATTATTGTACATTAATACATTTAATCTACAATAATAGCACTGAGTTCTGATGCCGGTAATAAAATATCCTCGTCTTGATGTCTAGCCCATGCCAGATACCACACTACACACATAACGTGTGCGCAGCAACCGATTGTGCGCCTTCCACTCAAACAACTGCAATAATAATGAGCAATTGCTTCTCTATTTTGTCTTTGTCGGTTAATTACAATATAAGAATAATATATTCTGGACCTTACATGTCTAGATTGTATTCGCACACGTAATAACTAAATATCTTCTTCTTCAATAAAATCTCTGAGCTGACTTATTTGTCGCTCCCGGTATACTTCGATATTGTACAAGCCTTCAATTAAGTGTTCAGCGTAGTAGCTGCGAGCCAACTTGATTTGGTATGTGCCAAGTGCAAACAGAATTAGGTCTTCTTCAGAAAAAACCGGGAAGTCTTCAAAAATAGGTTGATCGCTGCTGAGTCTTTCAAATGTTGCCCTTTGTCTATTTATGTTATGACGGATAACATAGTCCGCTAAGAGGTTCGGTATTTCAAAACGTTCATTAATTATATTTACGAACGATGATGCATGAATACTATCTTGTATTGGTGTTTGGAATGCATTGATGAGTGCCGCTGCGTTTTGGAAGTCCTCAAACATGTGACTTAAGGCGCGATTAAAATATTCTTGCCTAAACAATTTAAAATCTCGCTTGAACCTGCCATTTATGACTTCCACTACCCAGCGGCATAGAGTTACCAGCCTAGTTCTATTGGCCTGTTCAGTAGTAAGCTGGTCTGCACCGCGGTCTTTGGTTTCGGGCATATAGGCACTGTAGTTGCATCGCTCCAAATCGCCACAGACGTCTCTAAACCCACGATCTAAAATGAATATGTCGAGTCCCAGGTGCCTTGGCTTAAAATCCAGAGATATAGCATCACGCGCGGTTTTTAAATGCCTTTCTAGAGTCCTTCTACTTATGTTAAAGAGCGTGGCTAATCTCTCGTTGCTATCACCAGTTCGCAACTTCATTAAATAAATGGCTAGTTTCGTTTTGGCGTTTGACTCAGACAAAGAAGGCGTTTGTTCCAAGATTGTATTGAATTGATCTCTGCTAACGCCCAATCTGCTAAACGCGCAAGCTGCAGTCAATGGTAAACTCACTATATGAAGAAAGCAAAAAGGCGGGTCTGAAGATAAACCTAAGCAAGACTAACATTATGACCAATCACATCGAAGTACCCATACACGTCGAAAACACACCTCTAAATTATGTCAACAGCTACATTTATCTTGGAAAACAGATTTCATTTGACCGACAAAATAATGAGACGGAAGTCGACAGAAGAGTAAAAAATACGTGGAAAAAGTTTTGGAGTCTTAAAGAAATACTCAAAAGTGGTATGCCTATAAAAACTAAGAAAAGAGTCATGGACACCTGCCTACTACCCTCGTTAACTTACGCTTGCCAAACATGGAAATTTACCCGTCGAATAAAAACAAAAATAACATCATGTCAAAGGAGCATGGAAAGGAGTATTATGAAAATACGAAAAATTCAAAAAATACCCCATCTTCGTATAAGACTCAAAACAAAAGTCATAGATGTCCTTAATTATTCGCAAAAGCTAAAATGGCGATGGGCTGGGCATATTGCAAGACTCAAAGACGAACGCTGGACTTCAAGAGTAACGTCATGGCCGGGCCCATCAGGCCAAAGAAAGAGAGGAAGGCCCATAGCTCGCTGGGTCGATGACATCGTGAAAGTCGCTGGCACTCGCTGGATAAGCACAGCAGAAGATAGAGACCGCTGGTCATCTCTGGAGGAGGCCTTCACCTTCTAATAAGAGGGGTTCTTGCTAAAAGACCAATAAAATCACCAAAAATAAATATAAAAATAAAATGTAATAATGTAAATGAATTTAATAATCATAATAATTTTAATAACTATCAATCATTACTTATTTAATAATAGAAATTAACGTATTTTATTAATTTTTAGCGTACATAATATTAGTAATAAATAATTGTCTTTTAATATGAATTGTAATGTTAAATTATGATTGCATGCAGTATTTATATTACTTTTTTTTGTATTTCATAAGCAAGAAATAAAAGGCTATTTTATTTTATTTATTTATTTTTAACGCCCAATCGAATATGAATCTCATTAGGATCCATATTTTCAATATCTTCAAAGTCCAGATTTTTTTTTTTTTAAACAGCTTTTTTAAAAAGCTCTAGTATTTGCACAAAATGAGTGCTGTTGAAATCATGTCTGAGATTTGTTCTATCAAGGAGCTCCTCCCAATCATTCGATGTTAAATGTGCATCACATATTCTGGCACTGTCTGGTATGAATAAGTTAGAATGTAACATAAGAGTAATCCTTACATTCTCAGGCATTCGACGACGTGAAACACTACGGCATCTGTCAAACATACAGTTCGCTGAGGTGCTAGGCACTCGTGAATATTCTTCCACTTGAAGAACACATTCGTGCGGGGCAGGGTTATTGTTTGGCTGCACAGCCCGTTGAGCTCGTTGCCAACAGGGTCGACAAATGTATTCTCGGCCGTTGTATTCAACCTGAAAAGGAAAATAGTTTATAACATAGTGTTTTAAACGCGCAGCAGTTTCAGTTAGAGACTTAGAGCGAAGCCACACGACGCGTTTGCGGTACCGCGCGGCACCGCGCCGCAATTAATTCGGTCTATAGGGTGCCACACGGGCGGTGCCGCATCGCAGTAGAACGCTATTGTGAACGCCCTCCCCGCCTCGTCTCTAAGGTCACAAGCGCGGCGCCGCGCGGCGCGCTATGGTCGCGCAAACGCGTCCTGTGGCATGGCATAGTGATTTGTATGTAGGATGCCGTGGCGGCACCGGACGGCGCCACACTGCACCGTAAAACGCTTCGTGTGGCCTCACTCTTAAATCATGTGTTGTTTAGTAGAACATGCACATCTCCACGTTGAGGTATAGAGCAATCTCCCGGAGGTCATCGGTGGTAGACAGCCACGATCATCGTAAAAGATCGTGTGCTGCATTATCAGAGGCATTGTACCGCGGAACAGCTTGGATTTCAACTTGCCAGCGATCTTATCTTTTACGATGATCGTGGCTGTCTGGACAGAGAAGGCCTGTGCTAACCGAGCCAGCGTTAATTCCTTGGACCCCAAGACGGTGCGATTCTGCACCGGGTCCATAACTATCCCGTATGCACTAGCTTTCCGCTTAAGTGCTGCCCCAGCATTTGGGCTACACTTTAGCAGTGCCTTCGTCACGTCACGCTACTAACTCATTTATCAACTCTTCATAGACATTTTGACAATTATAGAAGACAAAAAAATCATCTACAAATCATTATTTGTAGATGATTTTTTTGTCTTCTACATAAATCTTTACATTATGATCATTTTTCACAAAGAGACATGGTTCATAGTTTGACTTTTTAAACTCTAACTTTAACAAGCAATCTTCTACACGAGTGTACCTAGAGCCTGGTAGGCCTCGCCGACACATCACACAGTTGCGATGTTCCTCCATAACGATGTTCCAAATCGAAAAGCACAACAATAGTCCACAACACTAGCCAAGATAAACGTTTATAGCGGGTAACAATGTCCAAAAGGGGTAGCCGGGGTCAGTGATGAAAACGGTATAAGAAAGTACTAGATATATAATAAACAGCAGCGGAACGTCGTCTCACGCACAGAACGATACGAGGACTAATGAAGGATGCGGCACAAAAGGTTGTCCACTGGCACCGCGCACCGCCCACCCCACCCCTCGGCTGGTTCCCTATCCCCGAGTCACCGTAGTATCAAAAAACAGAAATCTTAAATGTAATACTACTTTTTTATGTAAAAATACATATTTTCAAAAGTCATCACCATTATCATATCATATCACGATATACTAAGCATGAATAGTTACACAATATATTTCTCGTTTTAAATAATGTTATTTTACATTGTTATTTTTCGTATGTTCAACCATGATAGGTATGTAATATTATTGTATTTGCAATTATGATTAACTAACTTAACTAACTTTGGGGGCTTCCCGAGGTTTTCGGACAAGGATTTGGGACAAGTCGCCATAGTAAATATTTTTCCTGATTAAAAGATCTATCCAATGACGCCACAATGATTGCTATTGGAGCGAGTACCAAAATGCCCATTCTCTTTTAAAATAAAAGACTTGGGTCAGATCAAACAGTGTCTGGGAATGCATGTAAATGTCAAACTATTCTACAGAAATTTAATATGTTAGATAGTTCTCATTCAGATACACCAATGGAAATTAACTTGAAATTAGAAAAAGATGTAAACAATAAATTTATTAAAAAGTATCCATATCAACAGTTAATTGGGAGCTTGATGTACTTGTCTGTACTCACCAGACCAGATATTACCTATAGTGTAAGTTTTCTGAGTCAGTATAATAATAGTTTTAATGAAATTCATTGGAAACACTTAAAACGTTTGTTAAAATACTTAAAGAAAACTATTAATTATGGTTTAGTATACAGAAAGGTTGGATGTGATGGTGGTTTCGTTGATGCTGATTGGGCATCTTGTACATTAGATAGACGGTCATATACTGGGTTTTGTTTCATAATGTCAGGATCAGTAATTTCTTATGAGTCTAAAAAGCAGAAAACTGTAGCACTCTCCAGTACAGAGGCAGAATACATGGCCCTATCTGAATCTTGTAAAGAGGCAATTTATCTTAGGAATATACTAGCTGAATTGATTGTGTTAAATGAAAGTATTCCACTTTGTTTGTATAGTGATAACCAAAGTTCCATTAAATTAGCAAATAATCCATTGTTTCACAATAAGCGCACTAAACATATTGACATCAGGCATCACTTTGTAAGAGAATGTGTTTCAGTAAAGAAAGTTGAAATTAAATATGTGTCAACCTTAGAAATGCCAGCAGACATTTACTAAAAGTTTAAGTGCTAAGAAACATTACAAGTTTTTTTGATTGGCTTGTCTGAAATATAAAACACTTTAGTCTTAAAATTGTTGTTGAATTATAATAAAATTGGAAGTTAGATTATTTTGTTAGGTCAGGATGTTATAATTATATTGTAACATAAATAATCTGTGGTAAGACCAATCGATCTGTCACTATCTGTGTATAATAAAACGTCAGTTGATTCAAAACCACCTTTGTGTTTTAATAAAAATACTGAAAGAATCAAAATATGTTTTTATTTAGAAGTAACAAATTAAGACCAGTACAATATAATCAACATCATAATAACTATAATTATAAATTGAAACAAACATTAAACATAGTTTTATATATAATAACCTAGGTAAAACGAACAATACTTTTATATCTTACCTTGCTTACCTATGCAAGTAAAAATCAATATAATTTTTATTTATAATTAACAAACATTTTTTTTATTAATGTGTTAATAGTCAACATAATTATTTTTATGATTTATGTGATATAATAATGAACTATACTAATAAATTACGTTTTACTTTTTATACAAGCTAAGTCTCAAAAAAAATTTTTTTTTCAAAAATTGTTGTAATGTGAGATCTTTGTTTTGTAATTTTATTAAATACCTTTTGTATTTCCGATCAAACTGGATGTCTCTGCATCTTCTTTTATTTCTCATTTTCTTAAACATCGAATCCTTTAAATGACAGTCCCAATGTTTGCTTTCGTTTTTCAATATGTATAAAAAGAAGTATAAATTAGGATTCTTCTGTATACGGCTATTTAATCGTCTGTGCCATCCTTCTAATGCGTTAGTGGTCCTATGACGTTGTCCAGCACATCTCAATAAAGCTGGCGACTTCTTTGGGTACCATGTGGACTCAAAGTACCTACGAAACGTATCCATTTCGCGCGAGTTTGGGCTCGTCTCTTAAATATAGTGCCATGCAGCTAGTATTTCATTTGCCGGAACTAAAGGTATAATGGCACTCATTCGGGTGGTATTTCGTCCTGTGCTTGTTGCATTTAATTTAATTTTTTTCGAATACTTCCAAATGGCATCATTGAAGTGGTGGTAACACCCGGTCACTTCAGCTTGCGAATAAACGTTAGATACGGCATTTAATATAGCGACTTCGTAATCTGATTTAAACTTTCGGATTTGGACACCTAACTTAATTTTTATGAGCGAAAATAAACGCACATAGGTGTGTTCCATTTTATTTGGAAAAAGGGCGTAGATCACTGGTATAATGTTTGTTGTTTTTTCATCAGAACTAACATCTAAATGTATAACAAAAAAATGATAGAATGGCTTTGGTGCTGCTTTGAATGTTCCATCTGCGTAGTATGAGCCTGGTGATTTTAAGAATTTTTTCGCCGTATTTGTTGCAAATATTATAATTTTATCTGTGTCTCCATCTGCACAAATCAGAAATGATTTCATTTTTATTAGTTACGTTTTTGTTAAACTGGAACCCATTACGAATTAAAGTAAGCTTATCTTTCTGGTTACAAATGAATTCAAATTCTTCAGTCATTGTAGATTTCGAAAATATACGAATTTGAAAAACACCAACACTGTGACTACAGTTCACTACTATTTAAGGCAATAACACGTAGTCAACGCGTTTCCTTACATTTAATAAAGTAATGACGTACGGCGTTATGATTTTTTCAAAAATACCCACTTTAAAGCAACTTAAAGTTTTATCTCAGGAGGCGTTCAGTTTATGCACATTATTTTCATTTTTCCTTTTGTTTTAATAACTAATAAAATCGATATCCATATTTTAATATAGTAAGTACCTATTTGAATACAAGTTTTTAAAACACAGTAACAAAGTAATTTAAATACCAGAAAACTTGGGAACACAATAGCTCGATAGATGGCGTTGTTAGCGTTAGATCGCGATGTGGTTTTGGTTGCTATGGAAAAATTACAATAACAATGATGTCGGGGATAAATTATTTGTTTGTACACACGGCTACACATCAAGCTACACATTTCCAGTCTAAGCTGACATTATATGGAAATTCTATACAAAATTCTAAAAAGTGTACACACGGGTGTACACTTTTTAATTCATTTTTTTAAGCCCATAATTATTTTAATTGAATTATTTTTTAAATTCGCGACACATGCGTTAATGTGTATAATATTTAATATAATTGATGTATATTTATATATGTATATATAATAATAAAATATTTATTTTTAATTTAATTTGCTACTTCTAAATAAAACATATTTTGATTCTTTCAGTATTTTTTATTTATTGTTTGACGTAAGTATTAAAAAAGCGCTTTGATGAGTTATTGAACAAAATTTACCACATTCTCAAATATTGGACATTTTGGGAGTTGGACATTTTGGGAATTGGACTTTTTGAGAATTGGACATTTTAAGACTTGGACATTTTGGGAATTGGACGTTTTGTGAATTGGACATTTTGGGAATTGGACGTTTTGTGAATTGGACATTTTGAAAATTGGACGTTTTGAAACCTTTGGACATTTTGAACCTGAACGTTTCCGTTGATACTCCTTCAGGACTTTCTGTCTGTATTTCCGCTGACACAACTTCATCACCTTCACCTTGTTTAACTGAGCGACCGGGCTTGTGTGACCATGAAGGGAGCTCGTTGCTTTTCAAAAATCGTTCATCAGTGAACGAGGATCGATTTGAAGAAGGTTGGAAAATCAAACACTGGTTATGATATACTAAGCGCGTATAATAATCAAACAGTACTTGACTTGCTGCTTGCTGCTCACCCCAAAACAAATATAATTCTACCACCTATGCTATTGCCGGTAACAGGATCTATTTTGATGCCAACGCTTATCTTAGAGGTACTAAAATATTAAAAGTTGATGTAATGATTTTAGATCGCGCTACGTTTTCTTTGGCCTATATTTATGTGAACATAAGTGATCCTTCCCACCAGAGACACACTGGCAAGTTCTGAAGGAGATACCCTGCGTGACGCACAAACTGCTGGATTTTATTTGGAAGCTACATGGGCCCAATGATGTGTATCCAAACTGCTCAAAATATCGGAAACTCTGTTCGCTACAAAGGTCTTCCATCGACTCGGATGACTGTTTAACCAGGCTAATACCACTTCACTGTCGGTGTATGTATTCAAAATTTTCTTTTGGTATCGCCATAGCTTCGGCTACTTCCAACATGAGCTTAGTTAAAAGCACTGCACCGCAAAGTTTAAGCCTAGGAATTGACACTTGCCTTATAGGAGCGACTTTCGTGTTTGCAGACACAAAAGAATTGTGAATAATCAGTGTAACGATGCTGGTCATTTCTGCTTAAACCTCGTCTTGAAATGCCTCAATGAACAAGACAAAACATTCCTGTCTTCTGCTGGACATAAAGTCAATTGAACAAGACTATCTTCCATTAAGGTAATTTTTCCATCCATTTTTTTTCCTTTGAACCACTTCAGAATATCGTATCATTCCATTCGGGTGATAATTTTTACCTTTTCCGAAGTACCAACAAATCTAAATAACAAATAGAGAAGACATAGTTTTAGAGATGGATGCTGTCCACTAATAAAGCTTTGGCATCATCATGAAGAGGATAGCTGTTGATAAAGGGATCTGAGGTAGCTAAGAGCATATTCATTACATCTTCATTATATGATAGACAAGAACATTTTCTTGAATGACCTAACCTATAATTGCGGTAATCTTTATTTCGCGCTTCTTGAGCTTCCTCAGATAACATCCCAATAGGTAAGGCAGCAACACTTATTATTTCTTTGCCATGCAACAAGATTTTGTGCACTGTATTTGGCATATTACGAGTATACCAGCTGTACAGGTTTACGTATAGTTCAGCAGTCTGGTAACAATAACTACCAAACTTATCCGAAGCAACGAATGCACTAGAATTAATTGTTTGCAACATTATACCAAACCGATGACTAAGTTCTTTTTTATCAACTCTTGTGACTTCAGCTACAATGTCTGCATTATTGAAAAATCTTCTAGACGTGTTTCCATCGTTGGAGGTTCCCTTTTGAATGAATTCATTAATTACACATTTGTTTCGACACCTGTTTGCCTCTCTCGTTTCTCACCCTTTGTTTTAGTGTTATGTTCTCGAGCCCGTAGGAGGCAATTTTATAACTTTCACTGCAAAAATTATAAAAGCTCTTGCCAGTCTTCTTTGCACCAATTCATCGTGAAGAACACAACACTTTTATGGAACAAATAATTAAGTATGTAACTTTTCTTTGTATTTTTTCCTTTCTTAAAATTTAAGTCAACGTGGACTGTTATAATCAGCATTACCTATTTTTTTTTTCATTATCTCCATATTTATTTAAAATATCCAATGTAATGTGTTCTACTTCGGCAAAAAGGTCAAGCAATGCCCAAGTAGGATAGCAAACCCTTTTTTTGTTATAAAGCACCATGGGCAAAAATATATGGGCTCTGTCCCCACCCACCAACAGTCATAATATACATGTCAATATGTTTGTAAGGATCCAGACAAAGAGTTTCTGTGTTGTACAATTGAAAAATCCATGGGGTTTTTTTTTTTGTCAGACTCTTACTGACTAAAAACCACCCCGGTGTCCCATCTCACACCGACTCCGGGGGTCGCGGGAACTTAAAAATCTTCCGCAACCCCCGATTGGTGCCGGCCCGCGAACGCGGGCCTCTTCCTCGGGTCAGGGGGGAGTGAGGTGTTAAACTCCCCCCGCGCCATCTAAGAGGGGCGCGCGTGGAACACTACGCGCCGCCACCTCGGGTCCTGATGTGTGGGGGGCGACAGACGTCCCCGAGTCCGTCGCCCCTGGACCCATTTAGGGGAGCTGGAAGAGGGCGTTGTCCGCCCTCCTCCGACGCCCGGTGCGCCTGCTGCGGGCCGGGTGAGTGGACGAATTCTCCCTCTCCCGTTCCGCAGCCTCCTTCTGCGAGACGACCGTCTCGTAGTAGGAAACCACCGCGTCCCAGGACTCCTCGCCGCCGACCATCGCATTCACTACGGCCGGCAGCGACAAGTCACTGCCCACTTCTGAGATGAGGGCACGGCGCGGCTCCTCCCAAGCGGCACACTCTGCCAGCGTATGCCGCGCCGTGTCCTCCCGGCAGTCGACGCAGTGGTGACACCGGGCGTCCGGCTCCCTATTTATGCGACACAGGTACTTCCCGAAGCAACCATGCCCCGAGAGCACCTGTGTCACCCGAAACGACAGGGAGCCGTGCCTCCTCCCGAGGCAGAGGTCGAGCATCGGCCGGACCGCCTGTCCCGCCATTCCGCCACCAAGACCTCGCGGAGCTGAGACCGATGCAGCTCAATGTGTCGCTGCATCGGTTGCTCGCCCCGCGCCCTCGCTTCCTCGCGCCACCGATACGATGACGCGAGTACTTTCGCCTCGAGGTATCCGACACCTCGAGTAGCCGCGCCCCCGTAATCGCCGGCTTCATTTTGAAGCCAGACGGTGTGCCGAGGTCGGGGAATGCGACTTTGGCTTTGGCCTCCGTGAGGACCGCCTTGTAGGAGACGCCCCTTTCGACGGCTCCGGGCTGCAGCGTAATCACTACAGCCGCGGAGCGTAGGGCTTTGACCCTAGGCGGCCCTTGAGTCTTCTTGGGTGCCGGTGGTGGCTGCGCCGTCTTCTTCTTCTTGGGGCGGCCCCTCTTGACGACCGTCGTCCAGGTCTCCGTGGTGGACGCGGGTGTGGCCGCCGCCGAGGGTGCGTTCGCCGAGGGTGCGGTCGCCGGGGGCGCGGCTGTCCGAGCAGTGGACGCGGGCGTGCCCTCCGCGGGCTTTTTGGCCCCCTTGGACTTGCTGGCCGTATTTGACGGACCCGGCTTAGCGGGCTCCTCCTTCCTTCTATCCGCAGCGAGTGGCTGCCGGAGACTCTCTGCCGGGAGGAGCCTCGACTCCAGGCCCTGCAGACGGGCATTCACCATACCCCCACACTGCAGAATGCGTATGCGGACGATCTTTTCGATCTCCGCATCAGCAGCAGGCGTAGGGGCAGGGACCGACGACGGCGGGATTGACGGTGTCGGGGCAGCGACGGGAGCAGAACCAGTGGCCGCAGGACGACTCCGCTGCCAATCCGCCCTCTGCACGGCAAGCTCCCGCTTTAGGTCCTCCAACTCGGATCGGAGACGGCCATTCTCCTCCCATAGCATCGCCGTCTCCTCCGTGCTAGTCCGATTAAGGAGGACCTCAACCGCCTCCCTAATGCCGTCCGCCGCCTCTTTAAGAGCACGCGTGAATGTGCCCTTCAGATTGCCCGACTTGGTGGCAACCTTCAGGACGACATCCACGCCGTCCAAAACTTGGCGACTAAGCGCCGCCGCCGTTACGCTCCCGCTGTCAGTCATGCGGGTAGAGCGCCGCTGTCGGGCCAACTCGCTGACTTCGTCAGCCGCAACAGTCTTTTGTTGCGCCCTCTTTGCAGCATTTTCCTCCGCTCGATTGGTCCCGAGCAGGGGGATAGCGGAGCAAGGTCCACCACTGTGGGCTCGAGGTCCACCTGCTTGGACGCTCCTCCACTGGGTGCCAGCGTATCGGGGCGTTTTAAAAAGCGCCCCAGAGAGTCGCGCGTCGTAGATGGAGCTGAAGCTTCAAAGCTTAGGATTGGGTGGTTTTTTATCTTAGAGGTAGCCTTCCTCTGGGCCAGGCAATTAAGCCAAGCCCCCGGCGGCGGCATTAGACATGCCACCGTTCGCTGTCCAGCCAACCCGACTCAGCGAACCCGCCGAAAGTTCTCTCGTTGAAGAATACTCCTCAACGAGAGAAACACTTGTCACTTTGGTGCGCCTGCACCGCAGCGGCATGGTCACGTCATCTGTCGGTCGACTACCGTCGATCGATCATGAGCGACCCCGTCTCGGTATCTCTCTTAGTCTGGTCTCTCACTTGGACCTTTCCGGCATGAGTAACTCTACCGGCAGAGCCCCAAGATCATTGAGACACGCAAGCCCCACCACGACGACAACGTGGAGACACCCTCGGTGGGTTCTAACCTAACCTTACGTAACTAAACCTAACACTGATAATCTGATCTTGGATTTTGAAGGTCACATGGAACTCCTCAATGATGAACAGCATTTGCATAATCTTGTGATTAGGTAATTGTACAAAAGATTAAAAGAAAACAGCTAGTTAGTTTAGGCTAACCTAACCTTTTCCTTGGACGCCTGGGGACGTCCTCCAATAGTTTTAAGATAAGTCATGTCAATAGTTAAGTTTAAAAAAAAAAACAGAAAAGTCTTGCTGTCTTTTTCAATTGCAAAGTCGATAGGATTTTTGTTGTGAAAAAAAAAATCTTTTCGGGAAATGTGTTTATTTTTTAACAAAAAGCATTTTTTTATACAAAACCATATCTTACTCATTAAAAAATAATGATTGAAAACAAAAAACTAGACTCTCGAACTGAAACATAACCTAACCTTGCCTAACCAAACCTTTTTTTTTTTTGTTCCGGGGTGGAAAATCCTCATGGATGTCCCCCGCCCTGGGGCGGGCGGAGGGGTCTGTCAGACTCTTACTGACTAAAAACCACCCCGGTGTCCCATCTCACACCGACGCCGGGTGTCGCGGGAACGAAAAAATCTTCCGCAACCCCCGATTGGTGCCGGCCCGCGAACGCGGGCCTCTTCCTCGGGTCAGGGGGGAGTGAGGTGTTAAACTCCCCCCGCGCCGTCTAAGAGGGGCGCGCGTGGAACACTACGCGCCGCCACCTCGGGTCCTGATGTGTGGGGAGCGACAGACGTCCCCGAGTCCGGCGCCCCTGGACCCATTTAGGGGGGCTGGAAGAGGTCGTTATCCGCCCTCCTTCGAAGCTGAGACCGATGCAGCTCGACTTGTCGCTGCACCGGTCCCTCGCCCCGCGCCCTCGCTTCCTCGCGCCACCGATACGATGACGCGAGTACTTTCGCCTCGAGGTCCCAGGGCGGGGATCCGGCCACAAGCCGCCTCGTAGGAGATCGTGCGATACCCCCTGATGACTCTGACGGCCATCGCTCTCTGCGGCTTGCGCAGTACTGCGATGCTTCCGGCCGTCAGGTCAGCCGCGTGCCTAACCAAACCTAACCTAACGTAACGTAACTAAACCTAACACTGATAAACTGATCTTGATAATATTGCATCTTGACAAATCACTCAATGCATTTTCGCGATATAATTCTATACTGTACAATCCTACTTACGACTTGGCCATTTTCAAATGATAACTTCCTAATGCAATTAAAATAATGTCATCTTCAGTTAATCGTGGAAACTCTTTGAAATTATGCATTTGTGCTTCCATGGCTGTGAAAGTCACTCTTTGTCGATTAAGGTTTTTCATTTCTACGTAATCACGTAACCGATTAGGCGCGTTGATTTCAGCTTGTATGGTATTAAGTATTTCTGGGGCAAGCCTGCTATCAGTAGCAACGCGATAATATGCATTTATGATCGCTGCAGCGATTCTAAAATCAACGAACATATTCGGTAAAGCTCTATTAAAATATGACTGCCTTAAAAGTTAGAACCTATTTTTGAACTTTTCGTTCACAGCTTCTACCACCCACCGGCATATCGTTACCACTGGAGCGCCGCGCCGCGGTGCAGGTTAAAACTCTCAAGCACCGGGCGCATTCCGTCGGCGCGGCTGATTTATGACCCCGCTCAAAAAAACTCCTCTCCTGCTGTTTCTATTGGCTCTAGGCCCTTACTGTAAACTGTTTTGGCTTCACGAATAAACAGACCATATTATAAAGTGTAAACAATACTCGTATAACGAGAATTGTATTTATAAACAGAGTATGTTATCAAGTAACCGACTGAAAGTGTGTTTGTTCCTATGTTATGTCGATTTCTGATAAAACTATCATAACTATTTACACAAAATTTAGCAAGTTACATTATGAATAGATAAGTTATCTAACAAAAGCGTTTTTTTGAGATTCCTACATACCATTTTCATAATAATCAAACTCAAACTTCATAGCGCGCGGCGCCATTTTTATGAGTTTGCGTATTACAACGCGTGACTTTGTAAATTCACATCCTAGTTATATTGAGTTGTTTCTAATAAAAAATGCTACTAGGATACTACATAGACCTTTATTGACCGATAGCTACCTATATCTTGTAAAAATATACGACTACAATAGTATACTGATAAGATTCTCTTGAAGAGGGAACTAATCTAATTTGACATGGTATTTTAGGTTTTAGAATTAGAATCTTAGTCAAAACTACACAAGGACGAACTATACTTTCCTATTACCATAAATACTTACTCATTTCAATGGAAAAAAACAAAGATAACAACCTTCTCAGCCTACCTTCTCATAAATCTGAACATAGCTAAAAAAATGTATGGAATGCGACAGATTTCGTAGTGATGGGACACACTACTACTACGAAAATATCGATAAGTCTGGTGTAGGAAAAGTAGTTCAGTAAGGAAAATAATAAAACACTTCTATTGTATTATTTTGTATAATTTATTATAAAAAAAAATGTATTTTACTGTGTATATGTACTGTGTGTGTATGTGTAAGTAAGAAAAATAATAAACAACATTTCTGAAATACGTTTATTTTTATCAGATCCATACAATCCTCACAGAGTGAACGATCACGTAACACATAACAACACGCCTGTATTCCCGGAAGGGGTAGGCAGTGGTATATAATTACACCCACATGAAATATATAATATTGTTCATACATTCACATTATAAAATTGAAACAAGTAGCATGAGAAAAAGCTGTATATAATTACACCCACATGAAATATATAATATTGTTCATACATTCACATTATAAAATTGATACAAGTAGCATGAGAAAAAGCTGTATATAATTACACCCACATGAAATATATAATATTGTTCATACATTCACATTATAAAATTGATACAAGTAGCATGAGAAAAAGCTATACAAAATAAACATGAAAAGTACAAAGAAAAAGTACAAAGTAAAAAGTACAAAGTAAAAAGTAAAAAGTACAAAGTATTATGCTCATTTATTACACAAAAAAATAACTGCCAGCAGAACTGTAAGAGGCTATCACACACATGAAAAAAAGGCTATAAAAACAAAGTACAAAGGTATACATTTATTACACACTCAAGTCTTGATAAAAATGCCAGCAACACTGCGATAGGATAATGTCGTAACATGATACAGTGTAACTTGAAAAAAAAGAGCCTCTGACAAGCCGCAGTTAGTTGCAGTTATTTTTTATGTTTTGGTGACCCCCAGCCTAGCACACATCACACACACAAACACGGCACTTAGACAGAACGAATTGGATGATCGAGAAAAGGAGAGACTTTACTAATTGTGCGTCTGTGTCTGTCGGCGATTTTGTGGAAAAGGTATACTCAATAAATGGATAACCCACAAAAGTCAGTCAGTATGTATGTCCACCAAGTTATACTACTGTATACTATATAAATAAATAAAAACGAAATAAGCTGCTAATGTCGTCTGTATGTTTGTCAAGCTGGAAATCAAAGAGGCAATGGAAAAAGGCTACCTTTTATGGTACTCCTCGAAACAAGGTATTACGCAAAGGGGGACTTCTCACAAGGAGCACGTATACGACGTACAACGTCGACGCTGTCGCTGGCCACCAGTTGTGAATGACATGTCTGTCGTGGGACATGCAACGGAGGCATTGGCGATGGAAGGCTCAAATTGCGTGACACGGGTTGGGCGGATCTGATTTTAGGGACATGTGGTTGATGGAACTGCAGAATCTTTTCGACTAGCTCCAATCGGAACACCGTGTCGTTTCAGAGTAGCCGTCGAACTCTGCAGCAGGATACGGGCATTCAAAATTGAGCAATTGAGCAAGCGTTTGAAGAACTTGACATTCCATTTAGCGCCCCTTTTTCTTTCCAGCAGGTAGGGTTCCAGCATTTGATCTTTACGATCAACGCCTCCCATACCCAAAATGTAAAGGGTCTGTCGCGTTTGTCTGTCTGCTACTATTGTCAGCCAAATGGAATGCGCGGCAGAGATTGGTGTAGCGTGAGCGGGTGAACATCTTATTGAAGATGCTGGACTGTAACAAGGGATTGGTGGAAAAGCAAGATTTGATGGAGGGCATCCGAATGACTACGAGCATCATCCAGAAGGAAAACAGGACAAATATTTCATGAATATTCGTATCATACCATTCGCGGGCGAACGCCACCGACGATTCCGCTTCCGTTGCGGCATGACGGTTCGTCTCGGTGACGATATGCTCCATGATGGAGTCGTCCCAGTACTGCCTAAATGCCTCATACGCATTTTCGGATGCGACAACCGCCCCAGTTTGCTGAGGAAGGAATGTCTCCCTCGCACCGTGATAGTCACCCATAGGTGACCACTCAAAGTGGTTGGAAGTCACTTCGGCAGCAAAAAAGGACTCGACCTCGCCGTCATCCGCATCTAGCCACTCTTCCGCATTCTCTTCTCTCGCTCTCCTTTCTCTATTTACCTGTCTTACCCTCACTGTCTCCCTCGCATTCACAATGTTCATAATATCATGTCTCATATTCTCTGGCAAATCATCATCAGTTACATGAGCTTGCACCAACCTGTCTCCTCTTACCCATTGGGGGTCACCGCTTAGCGCCTGGCCAGCACTGGCCGAACGCACCGCACGTCCTACACGTGTGCGTCGCGTCACACCACCGCGACGCGCCGCACTGCCGCGTTGCGCCGCACCGCCGCGTGCTGGTGACCTCTGCTGCTGCTGGTCGGCCGCCAGGCTGTCGTCGAGTTCGTCCTCGACCATTGGCTCGGGGGATGATATTGAGACATCATCGAGCCTAAGAAAAAAAAATAACACATAACATAGCATCACGCCTGTATGGCGAAGGGTTGGGCGGAGGTGTACCTGTAGTTTTTTTTAAAATTGAATACAAGTTTTAATACTTACGGTTCAAGACCGGGCGGCGGCCATGGCCCAGCAGCAGCAGCAGAGGTCGACGGCTGTGGCGAAGATGATCTCGACCTGTCAAATAAAAGGTATTTATTTATTATCATTCATTATACAGAAAAACATTTATAAAAAAAACTATTTATTTTATTACTCACGCCATGGGCAGCAACTCGCCGTCTTGTGAATAAAAGACAATATTGCCCATCGGCAGGGGCAGGGCAGGAGCCGCCTCCGGTGATCCTGGGTCATTCTGAAAAATAAGAACTTGGATAAAATAACTTCTATTGAAAACATTCGATACTTGGCCACCGACACCGCCATATTAGTACATATTTTACCCTGGTAATGGCCTCCTCCGGCATGGGCTCCAGGTCCTCCATCTCGTCATCCTCCTCGAGGTACTCGAGGTCGAGGTATTCCTCATCCAGTACCTCGAGGACGTCATGAGGTTCGAACCCCAAGGGGCTGGGTAGCCGGGGAAGGTCCGACTCCGACTCCGACTCCTCGACACCCTCCTCGTCATCCGCGTCGTGGAGGATGTCGAAGAAATCAGTAGGGGCATCCCGGTCCCCTGATACGTTCCAGCTAGCCATCTGGAGATAAAAAATATACACTATTATAAATTGGGCGTCACACACCTCTGCCTGCCCTTCGGGTAATACAGGCGTGATACAAAATGTGTAGAATAATTTCTTTTTTTTTTTTTTTTTACTATGCGATTTTATTTACTATGCGAAAAAACAAAAAAAAAACATACATACATACACACATGTCCAAATGTATTCAAAACTTATTGTATTGAATTTTGCAAAAAGAAAAATATTTTATATTATGAAACACAAACATCACAAACATCGATTTTATCGATAACATCTATCGATACTACTGGACATCATAGTTGCGTCGAATCAACTGTCAACTGTCAACGGTCAATAACCTCTTGCCGCTCATTATTGTAAATGATTGAAATATATAAAATATACTATGAAATACACCTCGAATGAGTTTTAGATCGTACAGATACACTCAATTCATTGTAAAACAGTCAAAATTCATCAAAAATTACGACTTTAGACGAAAGGTTTTTTCCGAAACATTTCACAAGTATTTATACAAATTAGTGCAATTACCATCTACTACTATATCTAAAACTATGTAATAACGACTTATAAATTAATATTCATACACTCATCGTCGATTACACACAAAAACATAACATAATTGTAAAATTTTGCAACCGGGTTTGAGTAACGGTTTTTTCGTAAAGCGTCTTTGTCAAAAAAAAATATTTTACGATGCTATTTCGTGAAAATTTTACTGTGTGTAATAACTACTTATAAATGAATATTTTGCTATTTACTGTCGATTTTACACAAAAATAGTCGAAATTCATCATAAAATATGCACGACATTCCTAACGGATTTTGTCGTAACATTTCATTGTTTAAAAATAAGATTTTATGATGGTATTTCGACCGGATATTATCTACAACAATGTAAAAACTAATAATAAATGAAAATATATCAACTTACAGTCAATTATCTGCAATTTATCACAATACATTCAATTTCTGTAGACGATGTCCGACGCGTGCCTGCAGAATGTTCAAGTGTGGGAAGTTGGGAACTGTCATTTTCAACTTTTTTTTTTAGAGTCGCGTTCGTATATTTTTCAATTTAGTCGATTTAGTTGACGAGAATATCTATCAGGCCATAGAGCAAAAATACCCACAGACGATTTTAGACTGTATTTCATAGTAATAATATGGCGTAAAGCCGCATGAGTCAGCCGGCGCAAATAAGCGCCGGCGGGCCCCAACGGATATTACCAAACGGCGCTGGTGTGCGGAGGCGGGGCCCCAGCGGTCGAGACTTATTTGCCTGTTCAGTGGTGAGTTGGGTAGCATTTCTATCTTTTGTTGGAGGTATGTGAGCCTCATAGTCAAGCGACTGTATGTCATAAATGCTATCCCTGAACCCTCTGCCTAATATAAACACATCTCCTCTATGTATGAGCCAATGTAATAAATGTTCGTCTTGGCCCGCGAACGCAGGCCTCTTCCTCGGGTCAGGGGGGGAAGAGAGGTGTTTAACTCCCCCCGCGACGACGTCTTAGAAGGGCGTGCGTGAAACACTACGCGCCTCAACCTCGGGTCCTGATGTGTGGCGGGTGACGGACGCCCCGAGTCCGTCGCCCCTGGACCCATTTAGGGGTGCTGGAAGAGGGCGTTGTCCGCCCTCTGCCGAAGCCCGGTGCGCCTGCTGCGGGCCGGGTGAGTGGACGAGATCTCCCTCTCCCTTTCCGCGTAATTGTACAAAAGATTAAAAGAAAACAGCTAGTTAGGTTAGGCTAACCTAACCTTTTCCTTTCTAATTCATCTTCGAAAAAGTATCTAACTTACCAGACACTTCAAATGACACTGGTTCAAACTTTTTGGAGGGTGAGGACGTCTTCCAACAGTTTGAAGATACATCTCAATAATAATGTTTAAAAAAAATAAAAAACAGAAAAGTCTAGCTGTCTTTTTCAATTGCAAAGTCGATGGGATTTTATTGTGAAAAAAAAAAACTTTTCGGCAAATGTGTTTATTTTTTAATTTTGATTTGATTATTATTTTGATTTGTAAAAAAAGCACCAACTTTTTATTTCAACGTCAATCATATAGCCATCATAAGTTTCAGAACCTTTTAAAGGCTCGTGCATGTCGTGCGACGCTACATCGGTAATTGTTTTACTGTAAAGTTTTATAGTAAGCAGTGACGGATAGATAATAGACGTATTGGATCCTTTCCGTACTACACTGATGCGACAATTATGCAATTATAGTAAGCAGTGACGGATAGATAATAGACGTATTGGATCCTTTCCGTACTACACTGATGCGACAATTATGCAATCATTGATGAATGAAGAAAATCCATTGCATTGGTTATTGAACAGTGGGGATGTTTTCATAGCAGGGTCTGTCAGACTGTTACTGACTAAAAACCACCTTGGTGTTCCATCTCAGTATCAGTACAAAGGTATCTTAGAGGAAACTATGATGCCATGTGTTTTTATAGTAAATTTTTTGACGAGACAACATTTTTGAAGCGTAAAATGAAAAGAATGGTAAGATATTATTCTTAAATCGCTCATAATTTTAATTATTTAGTTGAATTAAGTACTTTCAATAAGGGTCATAGCTTGATTGAAGTGTCAGCTACGATATCATTATTTAATGGTATGCATTCAATATGTAGTTTTTTTATTATTTGGAATTAATAATGTCAAATTTTGGGTAAATATCGAAAACCCCTTAAAGTTCAAATATCTCAAAAACTACATATGGGCTACACGGCCATACATATGGGGTGTTCAATTTGTTATATTCTGGCCCCCCTATCAGCTCCTGACGGATATACGTCGAATTACAAGTAACCCTGTATAAATGTTCCTCAATAATTTCCAGTTTTTAAGTGCGTTATCAGCCTTGATCTACAAGCTGGCACTACAACTTTAGTCAAACCGTCAGTAGCTTTAGTACGACCTAAAGACATTTCTCGTGCAATCGTCGAATCCGGTTATCCGGGAATGTCTTACGTACGAATGGGACAAGAGAATCAGCCAAAGATGACGGCAGTTTATGTTCAGCCAAGAATGTAGTGAATTTTACTTCTGCCCGTCTTACTTGATCCCTGCTAGTACCACTAGTTGTTTATTATGTCACCAATGTGTTTAGTGTGCTGTATAGCATTAGCATTTATTTGGTGTTTTGTGGTTGTCATATGCCTTTCTTATACAGGGCTTATAATTATTGTGCCTTAGATCTAGATATAGCTACAAATGGGGGTTTAAAAAGTCATAGTAAAAAACAAACAGCACAAGAACTAACAAACCAAAAAAGTCTATAAACTGCGACTGCGTAAGTAGCAATAGGTACAGCAAACTAGTTACAATCCTAATTTTATTAGCTAGATAGAGGTAAATTTCATCCCAATTCATTTGCTATAAGAGAAACTAAGAACTCTTTGAAGTATGTATGCCATCGATATTTTCTACACAAAGAACCAGACATTTTGAGGCTGGCAACTCTGGCAAGCTATGCTAAGGAAAGGTATGATTTATGTTATGAAGTACACACACACTAATTCAAGCTCGTAATAATAATTATTCTAATTATTGTAGTCTGTACTATTAAGAATTCTTTGTCCTTACTTACATACGTACAATGTTCAGTACAAACCCCGATAAGAGTAAGTATTTCTCTATCATTGAGATTCACTATTTCTCTCCATTCTTCTTGTGTTGTACGTTCTATCATCTGCGTTGGTGAACCCTCATTTAGTTGTTCTGATCGCTCGCTTACTCTACTAATCGTGCTGTTTCCTTCCAGAACATCTCTCAGAGAACTTTCCGAATATAATCCTGTACATTCAATATTTTCTTCTAAAATATGAGAAGCACCTAAAATTTCCTCAAGACGACTTTCGATAATAGAATCTTCAATCACATTTAGGTTATCTGCTGGGCTGGTAACAGCGGCTGTCTGATAATAAGCATCATCGTCAGACTCAATGTCTCTTATTAAGTCTATTATGAAATCTCTTATTTTTCCTCCTTCCTTCCTTCTTCCTTTCTTGCTTCCTTTCCATCTACAGCACTATTACCTCTAACGGCCATTCCGCGCAGAGGTACTGTTAGTGCTAAAGATATTCGTCTACATTTAGCAAAACATTTTGTAACAAACGGAATAATTCCATGGCAGCATCAATATTAATGTTCAACTAATTTTGAAAATAAACATAAATAAAGGACTTACGTTATCTATTCCGCCTTCTTTTGTAATTCCTGTGTCATCTTTATTTGACATAAAGTCAATATTTGAAACCAAACCACTTCGATATATAAATTACGGCAGCGCCTGTAACAAATATGTAGACGTTATAGGTTATTTTTCGTTTCCTATGGTGTGTCCTATAGTAAATGTTGTACATATTGATATTTGATAATGAAATTAACTAATCTAACATTCACTATAATTAAATAAAAGAATCCTTACCTGAACCAGTGATATTACTTTTTTTCTGCTTTGCTTTTTCGCGTCGGTATGAACCTGTCAATGAGTCAAGTTTCTTTTTCAACTCGGGTATAGGTAACTTCATTTCCTTAGAGATCTTCCTCCAGCAATCTTCTCGCTTGCTTTTATTTAAATGATCTGGATTTTTCGAATCCCATAACATTTTGAAGCTTCCGTAAAGTTGTATTAAGCGAAAACTGTCTTCTTTATCCATTTTTGATTCACTGGCTCGCGAGTGTCGTTACGTCCGTACACACCGGGTGAGCAGCTCAGACTGAGCCGCCTTTGAGCATCGGCAAAAACCGACAACGCATGGCTCGGGGCCCAGCGGCGCTCGGCCGAGCCAACGTGTGCCCGGGGAAGCCCGAGCGCCGTCCACACCTGCCGAACTATTGGCTTGCGAGCGGGACTCGCGAGCCGCGCTCAGCCGGTCTGGACGCGGCATTACCGGCAAATTCAAAAATGCCAAATTTAAATGATTTTTGTGTCATTTTGAGAACAATGCTGTCGTAATCACTGAACTCGAATGGCAAATCTCGCACTCAAAAACGGTTCAAACCGATTTGTACGATACTCGTATGAACTTACTCGATAAAATGTCATACGAGATCGTGTACAGACAAGTCGAGAACTCGTAAGGAAAAATCTTCTTACTATGCATATCGACCGCGAAGACGCCATTTTTATCACTGAAAACTGCAGCAAAATGCACTGTATTTATAGATTGGCTTTATTATATTTCGCTGGGTAACCAGTCGCGAATCTCGTATGACATAATCGTAGGCGAGAATTTAGTTCTTGCCTGTATAACGTTTTAAGGCATTTGAAAGATCATTACGATACGATAGTCTTATGGCGATTATTGCTTGCGATAGTAGCGTACGATTTCTCGACAAGAATGAAGAACCGTTCGAGAAATTCTCTCCATCTAAATGGACCTTTATTCTTAAGAAACGCCCCGCGCTAAGCCAGTTCAAGGTTAAAATGTTATTACCATGCGGTCAACTGTAACTACAAAGATGTAACGCAGGATTTCCTTAGAAGAATTACATATTTTTATCTTAATTTCAAACTAATTATAATAAAATAATGTTATTTCACAGTCAACCACTTGAATTCGTGCGACTGTCGCCGTCGTTCGGCTACCTACTAAGTATACCTACTAAGTTTATACACATTACGACGTCATAAAAACTACGACTTTCAGGGTCGACCGACACTACATGGTTTAAAAGACCGACTTAAGCAAATAATATTTACTAGTCGGCCTTTTCGATCACATGTGTATGATAGACAGTCCCGCTACCTCGTACTAGTACCAGATACATGTGTTTTGGCCCTTCGTGTGGATCTGCGTCTCGCTCAGTCAGTATCTACCCAGTGTGTAAGTAACGCGAGTTATATTTCACCAGCATGGCAAATTGGCGCTTACTTGTGTGTTACGGTTTCATCGACTTCCATATCAGAATGATCTACTGGATGTGGACTGTCTGCATAATTTTCTTCTTCTAAATACTGACGACGACGACGAACAGGATGATTCTTCCCGCTCGGCTTTAGCATCTTCACCCTGAAGCCGCATCATATCTTCACGTCCTGGAAAAACATAGTAAAATGGTATAATATAACTAATATTAGGTATTAATAATTTAAAAAAATGTTCCACTTTGTACACCCTCTCATTATCAACACAAAGCTGCGGAGCAGCACGACGTGTCCACTAGTAGGTACTTAATTAATTGTGTGTGCAATAAAGCGTTGTCAAAGTATTTATAATTAATAAGCCAAAACAAAACTTACCATAGGTATTAGCAGCACGAGTATTGAAGGAGAAGATAAACAAGCGGCAAAGTTATTTGATGCGAACTGTACTTTATTAACTACAATAATATTGTAAAGGTGTAACGCTAACGATAATAATTATATTGCGGTTAGTGGGCGCGCGGTATGGAGCGTATAGACGTAGACGCGTGTGTCGTGGCCGGCGGTCGCGGAGCAAGAGGGGCTGTGGTAGCGCCGTAGCGTGGCTCGCTCGACGCAGACGCGTTGCGGGGCGTGTGGCAGGCGCGGGGCGTCCCTAGTGTAGGGAAGCGCGGCTTAGGCGAGTTGCTCGCGTAGTGTTGGCGCGAACATACTCCGGGGCCGGTAAGTCCAGCAGGGGAGCGTGGACGAGGAGACGTTGGTGACGAGGTCTTCCGTCGTTGTCGAGGCTGATGAAGTTGCGCCCTTGGCGCTGATGCAGAACTACAGGGTGCAGCGATGTGTGCCCAGGATGCAAGAAGTGAGTGGCAGTGCAGTGATGTGGACGCCGAGCGGCCGGTGTAGTGATGGCGTGCACGTGACGCAGTATTGAGATGTTTTCCTTTTCATTAAATGTTGTCTTCATTGACTACTTAGAAATGTGTGATGAACATCTGGATTAATCTAGTAAAGGGCAAAGGCGAGTGAGGGACCGCTTGATAGTGCCTCTGGTAGTCGAGATATCGGCGACGCGGGATATGCCGTCCTCTCCAGGAAATAGTTTGGTGACGCGCCCAAGGCGCCAGCATAGCGGCGGCGTATTATCCTCTTGAATGAGGACTAGATCACCAGTAGTCAACTTGGCCTTGTTCTCACGCCATTTCGTTCTTGTTTGGAGCTCAGAGATGTACTCCCGTTGCCACCGTGTCCAGAATTGCTGTCGCATTTTTTCGATGGCCTCATATCTTGTGCGGCAGCGTGCGTTGTCATCGATGATAGGCGATGGCGGTGCGGTCAGTGGCCGGCCGATCAGGAAGTGTCCTGGGGAGAGAGGAAGGAAATCTGTAGGACAAGAAGAAAGTGGGGACAGGGGTCGGCTGTTCATTATAGCCTCAACCTGCGCAAATAGCGTGGACAACTCTTCGAAGGTCAGATTAGTGTTGCCCATTACACGTTTGATTATATGCTTAGCCGATTTAATGCCGGCCTCCGACAGACCAGAAAAGTGAGGAGCGTAAGGTGGGTGGAAATTGAAGTTAATTTGCATGTTTGCTGCAAGATCACTAATTCCTTTCGCGTTTGAATTTAGAAATTGACCTACTTCTTTGGACGCTGCCACGAAGTTACGCCCGTTGTCTGAAAATATCTCTACGGGTTTTCCTCTACGTGAAATGAAGCGTTTTAAACATGAAATAAATGCGTCTTTAGAGAGGTCGCTAACGGCCTCCAAGTGCACACACTTGAACCTAAAGCAGATAAAGAGACACAAATAGCATTTAGATACGCGAGCACCACGACCCTTTTTATTTAGGATGTGAAACGGCCCTGCGAAATCCATCCCGATAGACTGGAAGGGTGGAGCGGGAGTAACTCGTTCGGGAGGTAGATTGCCCATCATAGGTGTAAGAGTTTGCCCTTTGTGGCGCCGGCAGATGACGCAAGAGCGCACGGTGCTACGGGAGAGCTGCCTGCCGTTGATCGGCCAGAAGGACTCTCGGACAGAGTACAGTAGTTGCTGAGGACCTGCGTGTAATAGGCGTTTGTGTTCCTGGCGAAAGATCAAAATGGTCATATGATGTTTAGAGTCTAGAATTATAGGATGTTTTTTATCGTGGCTATAGCTGGAACGATCAAGCCTACCACCTACTCTCATAACACCTTCCTCGTCGAGAAATGGGCTAAGAGCTGATATTTTACCCTTAAGTATGGATTCACCTTTTATTAGTTTGTTGTACTCTTCAGGGAATGATTGTTTTTGAGCCTCTTTAGCTAATAATGTTAATGAAGTGTTCATCTCTTGAACTGATAAAGGACCTCTTATAATGTTTTTATCTTTCAGATATTGAATGAACCTTAGTACATATGCAAATATTCTCTTGATTCTGTTGAGAGCGGAGAAATCTTCAAATCTTATTACTAGTGAATTGCTTGCGGTCGTCACGAGTAGGACTTTCATCTCAGGTAAGATGGTTTTACTTGGTTTTTCTTGTGATGGCCAATGATTTTTATCCATGCTGAGGAATGAAGGGCCTGACCACCAGTCTTCTAGAGTGCGTAGCTTGTCTGCAGGGACGCCGCGGGAGATGTAGTCAGCCGGGTTGGCAGCAGTGGGCACGTGACGCCATGAAGAAAGGTTTGTATTCGCACAGATTTCTACGACTTTGTTAGCAACAAAACTCTTCAGTCTGCTTGGAGTGCTGTTGAGCCATGCGAGTACGACACTGGAATCACACCAGTGTATGCACTTGGAGATAGGGTACTGCAGTGAGTCCAAAACAGTCTTCGTGAGATTTGCGGCAAGTAAAGCTCCAAGTAGCTCCAACTTTGGTATGGTAAGTGGCGGTTTAGTTGGCGCCACTCTTGATTTGGCACAGAGTAAATGGACTGCTACGTTACCTTCGTTATCAGTTGATCGTAGGTATATGCATGCGCCATAAGCATGCATGGATGCATCACAGAAGGAGTGTAATTGAATTTCTTGTGGATTCTCAAATAGAACTCTTCTTGGTATAGCCATTTCATTGAGAGACTGAAGGGTAAAACTCATTTTCTGCCATTCCTTTTGTAGATCATCTGGGACTGGCTCATCCCAGTCCAAACCTCGCCGCCACAGCTGTTGCATAAGCATCTTCGGCTGGAGAGTAGACGGTGAGAGCAATCCGAGAGGGTCAAAAATGCTGAAAGACGATGACAGTATTGCTCTTTTCGTAGTCTTTACTGTAGATTCGGGGCTTGTGGCTTCAATGGTGAATTGAAGATAGTCGGATCGCGGGCTCCAGCCTAAGCCGAGGGCACTGGATGCGTCGCTCAAGCTTAACTTGCTCTGCAGGTCGACACTGGAGATGGGAAAGATTTCAGGGGCATTTGACCTGAACTTTCGGAGATTGAAGCCGCCGGATTTCAACATACCGGTGACTGCATTCAGTTTGTGTAGTAGCTCTTCCTTAGTGTCAGCTCCTGTTAGTAGATCATCGCAATAAAAATCCTTCTGAATTATTTTCTTGATGTTATCGTCGTCGCAGTCTTCTCCAAGTTGCCACAAGCATTTAGTACTCAAGTAGCTTGCGCTGGCGAAGCCATAGGTCACGGTGTTGAGCCTAAGTGTTCTTATCGGGAGATTATCTTATAATCTATCGGAAAATAATCTTTGTCTTGCCCTATGATAGGAGTCACCGAGAACCTCAGTAGACTCTTTAAGTGGAAGCTTGACAGAGAAATGTCCATTTTCTTGTCGGGTAGTGTGTGTCTGAAAATGCTGCTCACACATCTTCTCACTATCACTCAGGAGGGGCCTTTTTTGTAGCTCTTCTAGCTCCCAAAATCGGGCAAGTTGTTGATCAAAATTATTGTTTAAATGTTCATCATTTCTTGAAAAATTGCATTGAATATTTCTAGGTACATAGTTAGAAGGTATAGATATGGGGCCTGAAATTAGCCAGCCCAACTGGGAACTTCTCAAAAATGGCAAATTTGCTCCAAGTGATTGCTGCTCTCTTCCTATAATTTGCCAGAATAAATCAGCGCCAATCAGCATGTCTATTGGGCCTGAAGTGTTGAATGAAGGATCGGCTAGTGGAGTTTTCGGTGGAATCTTGAAGTAGCTTAAATCAATGGTTGAACTTGGAATATTTGCTGTAAGCTCAGGTAGAACCGGGCATGCCAGTGTGGTATGGTAGTCCGTGTGGCCAGAATGTATGCGGACGACGCTTCTCTCTGCGATGAATCCACAGTGTGTATTGCCCATACCGGTTATCCTCGTAGTATTTGTCGGTATAGAAGGTAGGCCCAATTTCTCTCTCAACTCTCTAGTTATAAAGGTAGCCGCACTGCCGGAATCAAGAAGGCAACGTACTTCCTGGCATGCATTGCTACTTGGATTTACCACGTCAATAATGGCAGTAGATAGTAATACGAGATTCTCTCGTTGTACCTGTGATGAAAAGTTGACCGGAACTTCAATAGTTGAATCAGCAACATCCGTGGCTTCAGTGATGGCAGGTTGCGCAGGGACGCTGGTTGCAGGCTGTAAAGTTATGTGAAGCAATGAATTATGCTTTCTGTTACATCTTCGACATGGCCCTTGAGGACAATCCTTGGCAACATGTCCTTTTTTAAGGCAATTAGGACATAACTTCAGGCGCTCAATCTCAGCTTTTCGTTGTTCCGGAGTTTTTGATAAAAATGTAGGACATTTGTAGATGCTGTGATCTGCACTGCAATAGTTGCAGACCCAAGTTGATTCTCCGTTAGGTTTGTCATTGTTTGTATTAGCTTTTATACACGCTAAGGATGTGCAGGCGCGCTCCTGCTTATTGCTTGAGTAGTGTTTCTTACTACTAGAAGAATTCTCTACAATGTTAGCACGGTTTTGTAAGAATTTTATTAATTCACTTAATGTGGGCATATTGTCATCATCAGGATTCCTATGTTCATCCCATGCTCGTTTTGTAGTAAAATCAAGTTTGTGGTACATAATTTGTACTATCAATGGGTCCCATTTGTCCGTGGACTGACCTAAACTTGACAGGGCTCTGAGATTTTTGTTGACACTATAAACCAACGCTCTAAGAGAACTTTCAGAATCACGATGAGTGGGTTGTAGCTCAAATAAAATTGAATCTATGTGTTGAGTGATCAAGTGTCTCTTGTTATTGTACCTCTGACACAGCAGGTCCCAAGCAACTGCGTAATTTTTGTCTGACACCGCTAGGTTAGTTAAAATGTTAGCTGCTTCGCCGGTTAAGTAAGAATTGAGATAATGGAATTTATAAATAGGAAGTAAGCGTGAGTTTTCATGAATTAGTGATTTAAAAGTATCTCTAAAGTCTAACCATTTAGAATAAGTACCATCAAATTTAGCTATTTCTATTTTAGGTAATTTAAAATCCACACTGTTAGAATGCTCGCTCTGAGAATGATGATGGTATGGAAGTTGTTGAGATTCACTGGGGCATGGCGGCAGAATTGTTTCTGCCTCAGCAATCAATTCTATAAACTTAGATTCCGTAGCATCCCTCTCATCAATTTCAAGAGATATAGTGTCTATGGAAAGCTCATCGATTTGATCTTGTAGCACAGCAAAGTTTTTAAATAGATCTCTGATCGTCTCTAGTTTTAACTTAAGCTCATTTACTTGTGACTCTTTGTATTCAAATATGGGTACTGTCTTGATTTGCTCTAAGTAATTTTCAAATTTAGTTAGCCTACCACGGATACTGGCACGTTTAGCTTTTAGAGTTTTGATATCCATGGCGATAATAATTAATCAATTAAACTACTTTGACAGCACTGAATCACTAGTAAAGAATAAATGGAATGATCTTACGTTCCTCTGCGTCTGGCTATCGGTAGTTACCGGCACTCCCTCGGCGTCAGCGAAGCTAAGCGACCACGCGCGGGCGCGGAGCTCGGGGCGGGAGGCCCGGGGCACGGGGCACGCGTGCGGCTGCGGCGCCGGCACGACGCGCTCGATGTTTACCCGAAGTGATGACGGGCTCTGGCCACAAGGATGGGCACGGGCACCTCTTGCGCTGAAATAGTCGGCCCAAGGCGGGGTATATAACGTGCAACACAAGCCAAGGATAGTGCAACTAGAGAACGGGAGGGGCGTAAACAAACCAACACACAAGGCATAAAATAAACACTCGTCAGTAACCCAAGAACAAATTAATATATAATAGCTAAGTTGCACACAGGCACAAATGCTGGCTAGCACATCCAACACGTGCGGGGTATAGCGTAGGCAACACGATATTCACAATGAATAATACAAAATGGCGCACAAGTAAAGTTTTCCAAGATCACTGTTGTAGTTGCACAATTTAGTGCGGGGTATGGAAGATAGCCTACAACGATATTATAGAATAGGTGACTGGAATAATTGAATCGCAAGAGAATAGCGTAGAATTGTATTAGGTATTCTCTAGCCACTTGAGCCCTGTGCAATCGCACTATTGCACAGGGCTACACCAAGGGTATAGGTGGCAGGAATAGAATAGCTTTTCCTATTATCCTGTTGTTGTTGTCCCGCAATTACGCAGGCTATAGACTACAACGAAAGGGTATGGGTAATAGGAACAAAAGGAAGGGCACTTAGCTTGGATTTTCACGGGCCGGCCACACCCAGGCAGGCCGCACTCGGAAATAGTAGGTAGCTCTTTCGACACGCACGACGGTCGAGGCTCTCTGCTTGCAGACACGCCGAATGCACACTGGCGGGTGCAAGAAGCTCGGAGTCCGATGATTGCAGAAGGAAGTTACACGGTCGCCATTATGTAAGCGCGTGGGTCGCCACTTACACGAGTATTGAAGGAGAAGATAAACAAGCGGCAAAGTTATTTGATGCGAACTGTACTTTATTAACTACAATAATATTGTAAAGGTGTAACGCTAACGATAATAATTATATTGCGGTTAGTGGGCGCGCGGTATGGAGCGTATAGACGTAGACGCGTGTGTCGTGGCTGGCGGTCGCGGAGCAAGAGGGGCTGTGGTAGCGCCGTAGCGTGGCTCGCTCGACGCAGAGGCGTTGCGGGGCGTGTGGCAGGCGCGGGGCGTCCCTAGTGTAGGGAAGCGCGGCTTAGGCGAGTTGCTCGCGTAGTGTTGGCGCGAACAGCAGGATTTATTAATTCAATAGGCATTATTGAGCACTCCCCATCAATATCCCATCGTACTCGTACTTTATTGTAATTCAAAACTCTGCCCCAACTACAAATATTTCACTTATGTTATAATTTTCACTGAAATGTTGACGGCTCCATGCGTTTTGGGTACCTGGCGCGTCGAAACAGGTCGAAAGGCGCTGACGCGCTGGCCCCGTGTATACTCGAGCGCCATTGCTCGCTCACTGAAGGTCAGTTGCAACGAGTAACCGTTTTTGCACAGTGCGAAAGAAATAGAAATAGTATATTTTTTCGTGTAAATTTGAACCTTCTATCATATATCATTACGGTACTGTGATCGAAAAAAGTTGCGTCCTTCCGGAAGTACCAAGTCCTGTTAGCAGGACTCCGGGCGATTTATCTTTAACTATTGAGCATACTCCTGCCAAGAGGCAGTGCGTTCGGCAGCAGTCGCCCGAGTCGCTGCAATTGCCACAATTGGCTTGTGGTCGGTTATGAATGACCTTGGTACTAGAATCATTCATAACCGACCACAAGCCAATTGTTCTCACTATTTTAAATACAAACCCAATACGAAATAAAAGCTTTACTATCTCTCGAACTAACTTAGAAGCCATCAAGGTAGAGTTAGAAGCTACAGATTTTAGTTATATTTACAAAATTGAAGATCCCAATATCGCTATGAGTAAGCTAATTACATTAATTTCACCAATTGTAAACAAACATACTAAACAAACAAAAGTACCAAGAATGCAAAGAACCATAAAACCATGGATTACACCAGGGCTACTAAAATGTATCAAGCACCGAGACAAACTGCATATAAAATCAAAGAAATCACCAGATAATCTAATACTGAAGGTAACCTACACGCGATATCGGAATTTCTGCAATTCTCTACTGCGAAAATTAAAGAGAAATTACGAGAAGAGTGAGCTTGAAAAGTCAAAAAATAATCCTAAAGCTCTATGGAAAACCATCAACGATATTTCTAACACTGCTAAAATACGCACAAGTCCTGCTGAACTACTAAAAATCTGTGACAATCATCGATCTTCGCTGAATTATGTCTGCTCTTTCTTTAGTAACGTAGGTAAGAACATGGCAGCAAAAATACTAAACGGCCCGAACATAACAACTTTAAACCGTGAATCACCTTGTGTTGGTGTAAACAACACACTTACGTCCCCTTCCAACTCGCTTGTTATACAAAAAGTTGACGAAAGTGAAGTGGAATCTATTATACTGCAGTTACGTAACGACTGTGCCGTGGGCTGGGATGGAATATCATCCGCACTAATAAAAAAATGTCGCCATATATTGGTACCGCCGATAACATATATTTACAATCTGTGTATACAGACAGGAGTCTTTCCAGATGCTTTGAAGAGGGCCATAGTTCACCCAATTTATAAGGGAGGCAACAGAGGCTGTGTTGATAATTATAGACCTATATCTGTCTTGTCGTCGCTATCTAAAATACTGGAAAAGATCCTAAACAAAAACCTTAGAAGCTTTCTTCACAAGTACAGAATTATCGCAGACAACCAGTACGGTTTCCGATCTGGAGTTTCCACTGAAGATGCTGTATTGGATTTAACGCAAGAAATTGCCATGAAGTTGGACAGCAAAGCAAGGTGCCTTGGTATATTTCTGGACTTATCCAAGGCTTTCGACACAGTTTCTGGATTCTTTGGGTGTACGTGGCATAGCTCTAGAGATCTTCAGAGATTACCTGAGAAATCGTAGGCAGCGAGTTAGGATTGAATCGAGTTACAGTGACGAAGAATTTGTGTCATATGGCGTTCCACAGGGAAGCATATTAGGCCCCACACTTTTTCAAATTTATATAGATGACCTTTGTAGAATGTCGCTACCTGCTTGTAAAATCTACGCATATGCTGATGACACCGCGATTCTTGTTCACGGCCCTACATGGGAGGATGTTAAAATAAAGGCAGAATCTGCGCTGTCCTCAATAATGACCTGGTTGGATCTGAACTTGCTGACACTAAATCTTAAGAAAACCTTCTGTATACCGTTTGCAATCCGAAGTAACTCCAAACCCGCATCAGATTATAATATAACGGCTCACTCGTGTCAGAATCTGCAGACGTCATGCACATGCCCTACAATTGTTAAAACCAATAGTGTCAAATACCTGGGTGTGCATATTGACGATAGCTTGAGATGGGACAAACAAATCGACACACTAACCACTCGAACACTTCGTCTTATTCATATATTTAAATCTCTCCGGGAATCTGCCACTATCGATATTCTCAAAATGGTGTACTACAGCTTATGCCAATCGATTATTGGATATTGTATAACTGCATGGGGTGGAGCAGCCAAAACATACTTGCTGAGAGCAGAAAGGGCTCAAAGGGCGGTGCTTAAAGTGATGACAAGGATGCACTACAGACACCCTACGGCACAGTTATACGCTGACTGTAAAGTTCTAACGGTTCGGCAGCTCTATGTTCTCAAATCTATTCTTAGGGCACATGGCGGGTTGCCTCCGGCTGATCCAAGCAAAAGAACATATGTGCCTTCAGGCGTTCAACACAAAACCTCATTTGCAAGACACCAGTATTATGTTCTAAGCACTCACATTTACAAAAAAAATACAGAAAGAACTGGACATAATAAATCTTAATAAGTTTATAGTTAAATCTAAAACTACGGCCTGGCTTTTACAGCAGGATTATAGTAAAACAGAATCACTACTGACTTACGTCGCTTGACATAATTATTGCTAGATACAAAAATTTACAACACATATATGTACATTTACACAATAAATTCACACGATCACACACCCTCTCGCTCGCACACACATACACCCTCACACACACGCACACACACACACGCGCACACACACACACACACACACGCTGACACACGCCACTGAAGTGTTAAGCATAAAAATAAGTAAACATTTCTTTTTATATTATTATAATAATATTTTTATTTATTTTTTTCTCTCACAACCGCATGTATACTCGTACTTGTACCCATAACACACACTCACGCATCACATGATGTTCAATTCACTATATGTAATGGTAGATTGACACCCCTTCACTCTTTAAGGTACAACAAAATTTTACTTACGTTTTGCCGAACACTGTCTCTCAAGATACAGGTCTCCTAGTTTGAGAGGCAGGGTTATTTTTTTTTGTCTAATACATTTAATACTTTTGTAACCCTACACTTGTGCATAAACAGCCATTCATTATTATTGTATGTGTCTACCACTGTGTTGAATCTGTATTACTTTTGCTAAATAAAGAATTTTATTATTATTTTTATTATTATTATTGCCACCCCAGCAGCACATCCCGGCGGGCCAGTACTCCACGCCTAAAGGCCCTTGCCTTTAGGCGTGGGGAAGAAAACGACTGTAAAATAAAAAGTGAGGTTAGAAGATAAATAAAATACGCTAAACTTTTATTTTGGCGGGGTTATGGTGAGATTGATTGATGATATTATACATAACCCCGCTATTTCCTCGCCGGGATGTCGATGGGGGCGACGAACGCAGTGGCCGGCCCCGCGGGAGCTGCAATGGTGGGATCGGCAGCGTCGAAGCTCGCCACTGCAGATCCCACAGGCGACGCTGGATTTTCGCCCGCCGCCACACCACCAACTGGCAATCTTCTCTCAGCGTTCGTATTTTTCCAACAAAGGAAAGGATATTGACCGATGTGGACCAAATGCTGCCCAGACATGGGAATACTTCCAAATGGTTCCTAGCGCCAAACTATACTTAAAAAAATTTAAAAAAAAAATATCGATCCCAGGGTTAAAAAGTTTTGTGTATTTTGTGTTTTAAGGTTTTTCTGGTAGTTTTATTTATTTTGGATATGTATATGATAGCGTTGTTGAGTTTGAACTCGTTGGTCTTATCGTGACAAGTGCTAAAGCGTCAGATGGTGTCCAGGGGCTGATGATGGAGCCGAATGGTGGCCAAAGGAACTCCTCAATCATACAAGATAGCACCATCGTGCTTGGACTCGTTGGTTTTGTCATGACAAGTAGTATAGCTTAAGGTAGTATCCAGGGTCTGATGATGGATCCGGAAGGTGGCCATAGGAACTCCTCAAGTAAACCAGATAGCATCGTAGTATGTGGTTACATTGGATATGTATTAACAAGTAGTATTACAATGGTGGTGTCCAGAGTCTGATGATGGAACCGGAAGGTGGCTATAGGAACTCCTCAACCATACAAGATAGCACCATCGTGTTTGGACTCGTTGGTTTTGTCATAACAAGTAGTATAGCTTAAGGTGGTGTCCAGGGTCTGATGATTGAGCCAGAAGGTGGTGAATGGTTCAAGACTGTTCGCGTTATGTTAAAAAACTTAGCGAGTCTTTCATTCGATGCCCTAGTGTTGATAGGAGTGTACCTAGTGCTGTTCGTGGACATCGGCATCGGCGGCATAATTGAGCTAATAGTTGAGGTTCATTAAACAATGTTTCGAATTCGTCAAGCTCAAATAATACCGTATCATGTTGCTGATTAAGATTTTCAAAATCTATTATGTGCCTTTTGGGTAGTTTAACCAATTCCTACATTTTGAATAGGTACTTGCTCGGGATTCAAATCAAAACAACGATTTGGTGCCGTAAAAATCATCACATGTGTTGTCTTTTAAATGTTCCTGATTCAATACACTCGTGACATAGTGGTGATATCGATTAGAGCGTGGGATGTGGATGCAGCAGTTGTTGTGCCAATGTCGTTAAAATGTCGTTCAAATGTCGTTACGGCCAATGGCATAATAGCCAAGAACCTCAACGAACACCTGAGGAGCTATCGTTAGGCAGCTGGATCAAGGGCTTCATCCAGAAAGCGGTACTTCTGGATACCGCGCTTATCATTAGGAGATTCCTCCCTCTGGAGCCCTGAACTTCGATAGCTTGGACCCTGTTCCCGATATCGGTGGGCTACAATTTTTTTATATTTTTTAATGTGTTTTTATAAAAATATTTAGAAATGTAGGTAATGATATGCATATTAATGAATTAAAGGAAATACTAATGTGTTGTTTAAATATTTACTGTCATTAATTAATAAAATGCCCCATTTGTAGTCATTATTCATAAATTAAAAAAACGCAACAAAAATATACTTTTTCTCAAAACTCCTCGGATAGATTTTGACAAGCTTTGGTTTACAGACTAGTAGTAGCCCAAGGAACATAATGCACTGTATGTCCATTCTGGGCAGCACTTGCTTCAACTTGCTTCAACTATGGATTCATCAATAAAAATATCTCAATAAAATATACTTTTTCTTAAAACTCCTCGGATAGATTTTGACGAGCTTTGGTTTACAGACTAGTAGTAGCCCAAGGAACATAATGCACTGTATGTCCATTCTGGGCAGCACTTGCTTCAACTCCCACTTATGGATTCATCAATAAAAATATCTCAACAAAATATACTTTTTCTCAAATCTCCGCGGATAGATTTTGACGAGCTTTGGTTTATAGACTGGAATAAGCCCAAGGAACATAATGCACTGTGTGTCCATTCTGGGCAGCACTTGCTTCAACTTGCTTCAACTATGGATTCATCAATAAAAATATCTCATCAAAATATACTTTTTCTCAAAACTCGTCGGATAGATTTTGACGAGCTTTGGTTTACAGACTAGTAGTAGCCCAAGGAACATAATGCACTGTGTGTCCATTCTGGGCAGCACTTGCTTCAACTTGCTTCAACTATGGATTCATCAATAAAAATATCTCAACAAAATATACTTTTTCTCAAAACTCGTCGGATAGATTTTGACGAGCTTTGGTTTACAGACTAGTAGTAGCCCAAGGAACATAATGCACTGTGTGTCCATTCTGGGCAGCACTTGCTTCAACTTGCTTCAACTATGGATTCATCAATAAAAATATCTCAACAAAATATACTTTTTCTCAAATCACCGCGGATAGATTTTGACGAGCTTTGGTTTATAGACTAGAATAAGCCCAAGGAACATAATGCACTGTGTGTCCATTCTGGGCAGCACTTGCTTCAACTCCCACTTATGGATTCATCAATAAAAATATCTCAACAAAATAAACTTTTTCTCAAATCTCCGCGGATAGATTTTGACGAGCTTTGGTTTATAGACTAGAATAAGCCCAAGGAACATAATGCACTCTGAGTCCATTCTGGGCAGCACTTGATCCAACTCCCATATATGGATGGTCAATGTCCTTTATTTGCTATTGAATACGATACCTATTTACCACACTTTTTACGCAAGAATGAAATGAGAATACTTACTGTGATATTAGGTAAACCACACACCAACTTAGAATAAAGAAAATTATTGCCGCTTGAGTTCCTGACTGAACTAAGACGACCCACCGACCGAACTTTCGTAACTTGCCTGTTACAATACGCGCTCGAACTTCAAACACTCAGCAACTTTCGTTCTTGTCAAAAACTTTTGTAAAAACGTCAAACCTTCATGCAGCCAATGATGCAGATTTTTAACCCTTTGAGGCCCCACACACATGTGCCGCATAACAACAGAATTATCTAAGCTCAGTGAATTAAAAAAAGGTAGCTAAAGTTTTTTAGACAGTCATCGTTAAAATCGTCTGTCAGCAAGGCATTAGAAACATTTAAGGTCAATACATACCTATCTACCTATCATTTATACCAACCTTCTCCTGAGAATAAATAAATAATACTTACAATAATTTCCTATCACTTCAAATATAATCACCTACGTACCTACTCTACCTACCTAACTACCTACCTACATAGCTACCTACCTCACCTACATACCCACCTACATACATACATACCTACCTACAACTACCTATCTTTTAAACAAACCTCCTGAGAATAATTAGATAATACTTACAATAATTGCCTATTATTTCAAATATAATCATGAAATAATCATTTTTATTAAAATAAATCATCTTCGTGAAACTGTATCTATGAGAGCCTTACACGGGCGGCCATCTTGCCGCGTAATTTCACCATCGTAGGCGGAATCTATTTGATACGGAAACGGGTTGTTTGTTTTGGTTTATTGTGCTACTCAGAACATTCCAAGTAATGAGATATGGGTATCAAAAAAAAGCTGATATAGTCTAGTTTAATTAGAAATAGCTTTTATTGACACAACTACTAACTGTTTCGTAAAAACTTAGGTAGAGCAAATACTTTACACAAATTCAACCCATATCTTAAGTTTAACATTTTTTTTGTACTATGGACTAGTTGTTGTAATATAGTTTTTAGAAGAGTTTTGGTATAGCTGCAGTAGTTTGCTAGATAATACGATTTAAGTTGGAAATGGGACGGGGCTCTTTGCCCGGAGAAATTCCAATTCCACCCGGTCGCGTTTCAGGTTTTGCCGCAGAGAAACGTCATTCGTTTGAGTGGCTAAGGAGGTATGGCAAAAATTACGAAACGCCTTTGAAGATTCAGATTTAACAAGAAAAGTTGGGTTACTCCGAGATTTGGTTAATACCACATTATTTTTCGGTTTCGAATTTTTAAAAAACGGTTTTGGTTGTTCAAATATAGAAGAATAATGTTAATAGAATTGTAACCACCGCCCACAAACTGAGAAATGTAAGATTTAATGTTGACCATGCCCAGTTGATGTTGGCAGGTTTGCCGGAACAATACAAACCAATGATCATGGGACTGGAAAGCTCCGGTGTGAAGATAAGTACAGACTCAATAAAAACTAAACTTTTGCAAGAAGTTAAAGAGTCAAATGTCTCTGTTCTTTATACAAAGCACAAATCCAAGGGCCCGTTTTTCTCTTGAAAACCGTTTCAATAAACTATGTAAATGGTTTTTATCTTTCTGTTTCATTACATTATTCTACCCAATTTAATCACCTTCAAGAATCAAAAGAAGTCTTGCCAAAAGATTGTCACTTATTTTATGACAATTTATCTCACGGATAATCTGTTTAATTTAATTGATTTTGATTGTTCCTTCCTGGTTTTCGAAGTCATTCTTTGTTTTTTCTTAAATTGACACAGTGTTGCCGCACTACTTTACTAATTTCACGTCACTACTACGCTCACTACGATGTCTACGAGAAACTAAACCGAAATCACTAGGCAACCGCTGCGGTTGACCGGGCATCGATTACGCGCCGCCGGCTATTTGAACAATCAGGAGACAACAAAAGCTTATTGTTCAGTGGGGTGTGTGTTTGGACGCCATGACAGTGAGTCTCTTATAAGAAAGAAAACTGAAGGAAGAACGTGCTCGTTCTAAGTAATTGGGTAACCACAAAACTGTCATTTTACCAATACACCAGTTACTTATCTCAACAAGTTTAAGTAATTTTCACCGGCCTCAATTCCCTATCATCTGCAAACACACTGAAGATTGTGAAATGTATTTATTAAGACCGCTGCTATTTTAAAGTCTGTAAACGTGTTTACCAGGGCGTTATTGAACATTTTGTGGCGGAAGATTTTGAAACAATTTTTGAACATCCTATTTACGGTTTCTACGACAACAACGACATAAGGTTATTAGTCGTGATTTATTGGATTGCTCTTCTGTAGTGAGCTGAGTTTCACCTCGTTGTTTAGATGGTGGTAAGAAAGCAACATAACCGTACTCCTGCAATGAATTTATTGCAATAACCTGGTCATGGTTTTGCAGTAGTTGCTTCATAATAGCCGCGTCTGTGATTGTAGCAGCGTATGGTCCTGTTACGTCTAAAAAGTGGCCCGTCACCACAAACAATAAAAATTGCCTTACTAAATTGTGGTATTTATGCAAACTGTAGTACAATCTTTGGAACAAAAAGTTGGGCTCTTTTTTCTACAAATAAATAGGTACCGTAGCATATAATTATCGATATTGGCCATGCGTCGCTTCCGAATATATGATTAGGTAAAACTCTATTTCGGTTAATAAAATCGCTCCGTTCCCTTTGTGCGGGGGAACAAAATCTTCAAATAAACAGGCTCTCGTCAGAAGTATCTTCCTTCTTACAATGGTCTCTGGAAAACCGAATGTGGATACCAATTGTTGTATTAGGTTCCCCTGTGGGACTGCTGATGGAGATATGGAACTTCTTGAATTAGTTGTTCAAATTGTGAATGATGCAGACCAGTCCAATATAAACGAAATATCTGAAGACGATATTTACGACTTCAGCTATCAGCGTAGCATCAACTGTAAGCGCATAGCACCTGTTGATGTGGTCCACGAGTAATTTTAACACAAATGATTTACCACTACCTGCTCCCCCAGTTATAAAAAGCAACAACTTCTCAACATCACCATTTACCTAAGTCCTTTTCAACAGCCATTAGAAATTCTTAGATATAAATCTTGTTGCTGTATGTTTAACCGTCTGATATTAGAAAAAAAAATATCATCAGCCATTGCACCTCGTTTTTCTACATTCAGGCAGTTGCCTGGGCAAGGGCCTGTTGAATGACCTGTTCTGCATGAGCAAAGTTTTCACTACTAACGTTATTCAACAGAGGCCTTAACTCGTCCTTTCGCCTCAGAAAACAAGATTCTGGAGGCTCGTCTTCCAACATAAGTTGATTTCATCACGGAACGGATGTTAAACAATTAAGCTATAATAGTAGCCATCTTTGTCACTATTAAGTGTGTAGTTACGTGTTCGTAACACCGCCGGTTTATTTCTTACACGCATGCGTGAATTGTCTCTCAATCGGATATCTTATGGGCTCATCAATAGGTTCTCTAAATTCTATATCTCCATCCGCCTCACTCCACATCATATTGGAAATCGTTTCTTAAAGCACAGCAAATTCTGCCAAACTTATATTTTCTAGTGCATCAGGCCTCAACACGTACCGGTCAAATATATTGTTATATATATTGAAGTTTCATGTCCTTCAAACAGCAACAGACAAAAACGTTGAATTGGCATTCACAAATATTGTTTTTCGGGAACTCATTTTAAGCGGCAGGTGGCAAAGACGATATGCGCATTCAGGAGCACTTACCAGTCGTTGCGAGAGTATTGCCATATACACCGCAAACAGTTGGCTCCACACGGTGCCGCCCCGTCTTTTAGCCTTTGTGATTGCTTGGCGTACTACGTCCCCTGTATCGTGAGGTCACACTTACTTGCATATTTTGCTACGTAAGACGAGACGGCAGATATATTTCTGCATGGTTGAATGTCCATGTTTCCATCCCAGAGACTAAGGATATCAGTACTCTAATTATTTACCATAGTTTCTTGAAAAGTTCTTCTCAAGATACGAAACCGATCGTTGTTAGCAAGTGCTTCATCTGGACCGAAACATAAGGTAGCTTCACTTGAAGCCCTGGGAAACCCAAAACGACAACAATGGTTGGTACGGTCTTTGTAGCAGGTGCTGGTATGTCTATACATTTGAATATTTTTTACTACATCACCTAACTCAATATCATCGGGGTTCAAAAACACGAAATAACCCTATCGATTACACTTATTCCTTCCCAAGCAGTCATTATTCTGTTTCAAATATCGCATAAGAGCATTTACTTTCAGGGCGCCTACAAATTAGCCGCTAAGTGCCGCGTGGTGGCAGCGCGGCTGCAGCGCTACCGCCGCGCTGCAACCGCTAGGTTCGACCATCACAGTGTTATACAGTATGTAAAAATTCCAGGGTCGAAAACCAGGTATAAAAATACTTAAAAGTATTTGGTAGCATTCGGTCTAGTCCGTAGTTCCGTACCGTGCCACAATTTTGTAGATGAAATTAAATCTTTCCTTCCTACATCATTAATCACAGGCTTAACACAGTCACAACCGTGTCTGGTACTGTATTTCTCGCCCCATAACTTCAGATATTCCCAAAGAAATTCTCTATTGGGTCCTGGTTGAAATTTTCGGCAGATAAATAATGGTTTATATATATTAATAGAGGGATTTCTTAAGCACTCGTACACAATGAACGGACGGAAGGGACGTCTGTCACCATAAAAAGAAAAAAAAACAGATGTCAATAAACGTTGAGGTTGCGTTTATAAGGTTTAATTCTAACAGCAATTACGTGTTAGCATAGCATCAAATGAATATGTTTGGGACGGCAATATCCATAATTGTTGCATTCCTTTAATTGAGCGTATGAAGTTTTTTATAGATGGTTTAGCTTTCGTTTCAATCACACGGATTTTGTTATTTTTATCCTTCTTTTTTAAAATAAATGTTACAGTTTTATAAACTTTTATGGCATTCTTCCACAAGTCATGGTGTGGATTAGATCGTCGTACACATCCTTTATATATTTTGCCTTCAGGCACATGAATATATTAGAATTTAACGAGTCAAAAAAATTGTCCATTAGTGTCTTCGATCAATAATAGTACTAGATTAAGGATTAGGAACAAAAATAAGTCGCTCAAGTGGCCACGTTTGCACAGACGTAAACATTTACATTTCTTAGAAAAAAGTATAATAATAAATTAATAACTTCAGTTCATTATAAACCTTAATGCTTAAACATAAAGTTAAATTATCATTGCAAAATATTTTTATTTAAGTCCTTTCATCGGAGAAACAATTTAAGCAATAAATTTAAAATGTCACTTGAAAATAAAAAGTCATCAGTACAAAAATATTTATTCTAAAATGAAACTTAAATTCTAAGTACACAAGGTTAAAAACATTTTGTTTACAATTTCGTGCTTATTCTATTGTGGAACTAGACGTAGTTCTTGGTATTATATTTCAATGCTCAGAACACAGTAAGTATTGAAAGACGTAGAGTTGCAGAATAATTTTTTTTTAGGTTCGTTTTGTATAGTGACAAATATTTATGACCGATTCAAAAAAGTAGTAGATACTATAACATTGCCGCTATTACAACAAATAGGAAATAAAAAAAATATAAAAAAATCAAGAAACGTGTTTTCAGCGTATTCTTTATACAAAAGTATTTAAAATAGTAATGCTTAAAAGGTAATTTAAAAAAAGGTATGTTTAATTACCTTTAAACAGATTCAGCTTGTTATAAAGCTGTCTTTTAGACGTAATTTTTATTTTTGCGGTTTCTTTTTTACAAATATAATGTAATCTTACATCAACAAATTTTTCTATAATTAGTTTAATTAAACTTATTTTATGGCTGTGTTCGTTTCCCCCAGAAAACACATCCTTTTCAATATATGCGTTTAAAACATTTACACATATAAAGTTTTTATCATACTTTTTTTGCATTGATTTACCACCACTCATGCGAAGACAGTTGCGTATAACACGTTCGGTTTTCATGCATATGTCAAACACGTCGTTTGAAGCATAACATAAACCACCCATGTCTCTTACATCTATTAATTTGTGGAACCATAATTTTTCTTTAGCCCACAAATCCATTTTACAGTCCTCACAATTAATTTTCTTAACAAGGCTACTGACTACAAAACCAGAAATGTAACCTACTATTTGCGGAACAATATCTGAAGTTGTATTATAATCTAGTTTTTCAATCAGGTCAGTGCAATTTGTCTGATATTTATCAAAACTCTGTTCTATGGATCTATTGTTTAAAATTTCTGCAGAACTAACATTTTTCTCCTCGGTTTCTTCAAAACGGTAACCTATTGACAAGTTATTAATTTTGTTGAGTGTTGATGATCCGGATAAAATTGGTATGTTCTCTATAGGTATACAATTTCCGGTAAATTTAGAGCCCAGTTCTAAATGAGACAGGAGTTTTTTAAAACTGGCTTTAAATTGTCTAGTGTTGGGATTATTATTATGTCCATTTTGACTCCGTATGTTCCCAAAAAATAGTTCGACATGATCTTGGCTGAATTTATATGTTAATAAAAATGAAAGAATATCGGTTGCAACTAAAGTTTTATACAAATAAGCCAGACTGTTGATGCACACTAATAGTCCCAATAATCCAGTATTATTCCGTGTTTTGATAAGAGGCACTTTTTTGGTTGAAAACACAGTTCTTATATCGGTACCGACTTTAACCCTTAAATTGGCAAATGAATTTATTTCTAAAATGTAATGTTTTTTTGTTATTTCCTAGTTTATTATGATCCCAGTAGACTGAAAAAAATTGTGAAAATATTCTCCTTATTACAGTTTTCGCGAAAAGCTATGTGCTCCGGGGAGTACATTGCCAACTATAATGTAAAGTATGTCTTCTTATGTTTTTACTACGTGAAGGACGGTGCCAAACTATCAATTAAACACTTATTAGTTTTAAATCTTTACTTTAATCAATCATTCTCATTTTTAATCATTCTCATTAATAATTCTCAACAATATTTATTGCGTGTGAAATTGGCGGAAGCAATTTCTTTTGTTACTTTCGCCTACCACAAAACACAGATGCATATTGCACTTCACGCAAAAGACTTTGGTTCTTCCCTCTTTGCAAAACCTACAACGAGATTGCTTATTTGCCGATTCCGGAAAATGTCCGACAGCATCGTACCTGACACTATCAACCGGCCGTTCAACTGTAGGTTTTTGGATCATTCTCCCCGTCATCTTCTCCATACTTCCACTTGACTTGGCGATTTTTCCAGCCCGACATCATTTGGACGTAGATAAGCAAAAAGGATCCAACCCACAACATGACCGAAAATGACTTAAGTATATCAAACTGCTCGTCAAGGTCTATATTTTCGATTAGCAAAAACAATCCAAGTAAAATACGAATATTTTGACATTAAAATGACACTGGTTACCAAGCCACATGTATGGCGAACCCCTATTTTAGTTTCATAAAAACGATCCATTCTCCTTGGATCATATTGTAAAACGGTCAGTCTAAGAAACTGACAAAAAACTAAAATGTTAAAAAAAATCCAAAGCATGTGGATCCTTTTAGATTATAATATTTACTTCAAAGGACATCATTCAAATCGTACCCAAAAATAAAAGTGCCGGCCAGAAAAAAAAAATGCTGTTTTCTTATTGGAAATAACATCCTGAACATTTTTTTATACTACAATGAAAGTCTACAATTAACCCCCTGGCTGCTATTTCAGTTTGAAAGTACCAAAAAAATCATAATTTTGCCAACAATGTTTTGAACATTCGTAGACGCAAACAGCTTTTGTTCAAAGTAGAAATGGACAATATGCGTTAGGTCTACTCAGGTATGATATAATCATCATTCAGGTTTAGAGCATTTTGTACCCAAAAATTAAAGTGCCGGCCAGAAGAAAAAAACACGGTTTTCTTATGGGAAATAACACCCTCAACATTTTTTACTATTACAACGAGAGAATACAATTAACCCATCCGCCGCTATTTAAGTTTAAAAATACTAAAAAACATACTTCGACTAAATTATTTTAGAGCATTACATTTTAATGTATCGTGACCAGTGTGCCTTGCCAGTAATGACCTATGGCACTAAAACGTGGTCGCCCACAATGGGCCTCATTTGAAGACTCAATGTTACACAAAGGGTAATAGTGAGGTTCTGGAGTGGTGGCCGCGTACCGGAAGACGTAGCGTTGGAAAAGGCCTATTAAGGCGGTCGTGGATCGTTGACCTGGAGAAGGCCGGAGGAATCCGCTGGATGGGAGAAGTACAGAACCGGTTGAAGTAGCGATGCTTCGAGGAGGCCTATGTCCAGCAGTGGACGTTTTTCGGCTGAAATGATGTATTGTAACGTATGGGGCACGTTTAGGAAAGGTTAGGTTCGCTCAGGTTAGGTTAGGTTAGGTTTTCTCGGAAATGTGTCACTTACAGGGGACGCGACGGCGGGGACCGGCGCGAAATGTCGTGCGGTGTTCCACAGGGCCCGTTCCTAGGCCCGCTCCTGTGGGACATCGGTTACGACTAGGTGTTGGGTTGCTGGCGAGCTTATAGTATGATAGCTCCCTAGCACAAACAGAAATACGTCCACCTCTGAAAAATTTGGAAACCCTATGAATTAAGGAAGATTTCCTTCCATGGCTACAAAAGGCACTCTCTGCCTGTTAACGTTTTTCGTATGTACGTTATCGTGCAGGAGCTTGGAGGTATTCTTTCTAGAATGAATTATGGTAACAATCTCAGGAGCGAGTCTGCTGTCAACAGCGACACGATAAACGGCGTTTATTATGGCCGCTGCGATTGTAGAATGATAAAACATGTGATGTAGTGCACGGTTAAAATATGTTTGTCACAACAGCCTAAACCTTCACCGCCTATACAATCCACCTAAATATCGTGATCAATCAAGACTTATTTGCCTGGTCTGTTGTAAGCTGACTAGCGTTCCGGTAAGTAGGTGGAATGTGGACTTCATAGCCACACGATTCGATACCATTCATGCTATCGGTAAAGCCCATAGCTACTATGAAAACATCCCCACTGTTCAATAACCAATGCAATGGATTTTCTTCATTCATCAATGATTGCATAATTGCATCAGAGGTTGTAGCACGTAAAGGATTCACAAGGAAAAAAAGACATACGTAAAGGTAGCTAGGTTAGGAAGTTGTTAATAAAAATAAGTTGTACATTTACGTTCACTATTAAGTTGAACATTACTATTGTCACTGATATTTCTCGAGACGTTCTTGGTGAGGCGTTCTCATTAATGTTGTGGTTATGTTTCAGTTCGAGAGTCTAGTTTTTTTATCGTATCATTATTTTTTTATGATTAAGATATGGTTACGTATAAGAACAATGGTTTTTGTTAAAAAATAAACACATATTTGCCGAAAACCTTTTTTTATCACAAAAAAATCCAATCGACTTTGCAATTGAAAAAGACAGCAAATCTTTTCTGTCTTTTCTTTTTTTTTAACATAATTAATGACATGTATCTTTAGACTTTTGGAGGACGTCCCCACCCTCCAACAAGTTTGAAACCAGTGTCAACCAATGTCATGTCATCACAGACTGTTCATCATTGAGGAGGTCCATGTGTCCTTCAAAATCTAAGATCAGTTGAACACTGTTAGGTTTAGTTAGGTTAGCCTAACCTAACCAGCTGTTTTCTGTTAATCTTTTGTACAATTACCTAATCACAAGATTATGCAAATGCTTTTCATCATTGAGAAGTTCCATGTGACCTTCTAAATCTAAGATCAGTTTATCAGTGTTAGGTTAGATTATGTTAGGTTAGGTTTGGTTTAGATAGGCAAGGTTAGGTTAGGTTAGGTTCGCCTAGCCGAAATGCTTTTTGATATTACAAAAAACGATGTTATTTTCAATTAAAACTCGGTATTTTTTTAAACGTTGTATATAAAACATTTAAAATAATTTTATGATTTTTGGTACTTTCAAACTCAAATAGCAGCAAGGGGGTTAAGTGTAGACTTTCGTTGTAGTATTAAAAAATGTTCAAAATGTTATTTCCCATATGAAAACAGCATTTTTTTTTTCTGGCCGGCACTTTGATTTTTGGGTACAAAATGTTCGAAGCCTGAATGTTGTCCTTTATGCATAAGATAAATCACTAAAAAGATTCAGAAAGCATGAATCCTTTTCGTTAAACTACATTTTTACTTACAAAATGCACTGGTTAAATAACAAAAACGATTCAGAACATTTGGATCTCTTTTGCAAAACTAAATTTTTAATTAAAAAAATGCACTGTTTAAATCACAAAAACGATTCAGAACATATGGATTTTTTTTGTTAAACGAAATTCTTACTTAGAAAATGCACTGATTAAATCACAAAAACGATTCAGTGCGCTTGGATATTTTTCGCTAAACACATTTCTGTGTTTCTGTATTGATGAATGCAACGAAAGAGATCCATACACATCGCAGTCATTAATACCTTTACCTATATTTTATCATAACGAATAAATATTATAGATATTGGGAAAATTTATTCATATTTTTCTACCAAAAAAAACTTGGTAGGAAATTTTGATAGCGGTAGGCAACACTGCATATTTTGCTACAATACAGTTGCATGCGTTTGAGCACGATTCATTAAACTTCTCTTTTCAACTTCTCTTGTTAAGTGCACTGTTACTGTGAGTCTTGTTTTTATAGTACATAAAATATGAAGAGAATCGACCGAATATTTAATGCTTTAGGCGTATCAGATAATAACAACTGTGAAGATAACGATGGTAAGTTTTTGAGGTTATATTAACTTTTGATATTTTGACTAACTTGTTTGTTTTTCAAATAATTTACTTGCCGCTTTCTTTGTTTTTAGCTATTATGGAATGTGATTCGCCTTCTGATATGAATTTAACCCTACCTTCTGATATGAGCTTCATTTTGCCTTCTAATATAGAATTTACTTTTTGTTCATCTGCTGAAATGGAGAATGCATGTAACATTGACTTAAATCAACATGATTCAAGGAGAGGTAAGATGTAATATTAAGCTTAAAATATTATTATTTATTGATTTATATACAAGGTGTTTCTTTTGATATAGGTACCATAATTTTTTGAACTAATTGAATTATGATTGATGTTAACTTCAAAACTATAACACACGCAGTTACACTCAGAGTAAGATTATACCTATAAGTCAAAATAATACAAAAAATCCTACAACAAGTATCTCAACACTTGTTGTAGGACTTTTTGTATTATTTTTAGGGGCTACGGGTGGTCTGAACTGTGACACTAGGTTGATCAACGATACGAGATAGTTAGATTTATGAATTATGGGAAATCCAAAGTAACACGTTGTATACCTACAAGCTTACGGTGGGTGTGTATGCATATTAGCATTTCACTTTGCATTTCAGCTGAGGCTAGGGCTTTAGCTTACAATGTGGCACAACAACATGATGATGTTGAATCACCTATGGCTCCATTGTTTTCACCATTAACGCCACTGGTGACGCGAGAAGCTATTTCTAAGGAGACGCATGTAGGTGTACCTGTACTTATAGAAGAAAATCCGTCGCCAATACGACCTATGACTCCTGAAACTTTTGAAATTTATCAGACCTTAACAAATGAAGCGGAATCGCCTGTGCAGTTTAGAAACCATCGAGAACAGGTAAATTACATTATCAGCGACACCGATTCCGATTATGTACCTAACAGTGACGAAGAATTTAGCGATAAAGATATTGCGGTCAGATCGAAAAAAATAAGCGTTGTGGCTGTTGTGCACGGGATTGACAAAAATAATAAGGAAAATAATAACGAAGTAACAGTTTCTAACATAGATGCTAGAGAACCAAATGAATCGACCAAGTCGCTTGAAGAGATTATAGATAATAGCGGTAATTTAGAAGCAATTGACGAAACAGTAAAGGAGAATAGCAACATTTGGGAAGGTCGTCCGAAAAAAAGACGTAAAAGAAAATTTCAGGAATACACACTACGTCAGAGAAAGCAAAGAAAATATGCTAATTTACCTTATCAAGGCAAGACTAAATACGTTAATTCAGTGGTGTTCAAAGATTATACTTGTACTTGTCGTAAACAATGTCACCAACTGATTTCAAAAGAACAAAGAGAACAAGAATTTAATAAATATGTGGCATTACAATCATATGAAGCACAACTTCTATTTATTGTGAATTGCGTAAAGGAAAGTCCAAAAAAGAGAACATACACGGTTATAACAGAAAATGAAAGTAAGAAAAACAAACCAAGAGAGTACAAAAGAAACTATAGCATTGGCAATATTGAAGTTTGCAGAGACATGTTTGTCAATAATTTTCAAATCTCCCCTAAGAAAATTGACATGATATGTTTACGAAAGAATCGCGACGGTAAATCATTGAAAGATCAAAGAGGTTATTCTAGAGGTGGTCAGAATAAAACTCCAGAAGAGGATGTTGAGTTTGTTAAAAACGTGATCAATCATTTGCCCAAATATGAGTCTCATTACAGGCGAGAGCAAAACAGTAGCTGTCGGTATTTAAAGGTAGGAATGACTATCCAAAAAATATACGAGTTATATTTAGAAAAATTTAATGAAGCGTATGGGACGACAAAAGATCCCGTGTCATTATCTAAGCTAAAAAGTATATTTTATAGATACTTTAACCTACGGTGCAAGGGCCTGAAAAAAGATACTTGTAGTAGATGTGACGCATTTAACATTAAAATTAAAACAAGTATTGGTGAAGAACAGGCAAAATTGATTGAAGAGAAAATGAAACACTTGAAGCGAGCTGAGGATTTAAGAAACAATATGAATAAAGATTTAATGCAAGCAAAAACTGATGAAAATGTTGAATGTTTAACGTTTGATCTAGAAAAAACCCTCCCACTGCCCCGAATCCCTACAAGTATAATTTTTTATAAACGCCAACTCTGGCTGTATAATTGTGGCATACATCCAGGCTCCGATAACAACGGCCACTGTTATGTTTGGATTGAAGGCGAAGCTGGTAGAGGCGCCCAAGAAGTGGGATCGTGTTTGATTAAATATATAAAAACAAAACTTAATCCAAAAGTCCAAAATTTGATTTTGTGGAGTGACTGCTGTGGGGGCCAAAACCGTAATATTAAAATTGTACTCATGTTAAAGGCAATATTAAGTTCACACCAAACACTAAAAACGATTACACTCAAGTATCTTGAATCGGGTCACACATTTTTGCCCAATGATACCGATTTTTCTAAAATAGAAACACAGTTAAAAAATTTTATATAAATAATAAACAAAGTTTTAGAAACCTAGTTGTTTTATTAATGAAATGAACAATTTTTAACGATTTTAGTGGCAATTAGCTACTTTGAATCGTTTTTGCGAAATGAAAATGAGCTTAGCATAATTGAAAATAGCTTTTATCAAAAAGGATCCTAACACACATTTAGCTGAATATCTCAAGAAATAAGACTAAACTCAATAAAATTTATTTGTATGAATAAAATATACATTGACACGCATATATTATCTTAAGAACCAATAAACGCAAGCAAGTCTATTAATAAACAAACACAGGTTAAACTTCAATCTTCAATAACTCAAATGTAACATTTTGTGGGGTGGATCCTTTTTGTTTATCTACGTCCATTTAGTGTCATGGAAAATTAATTAATTACTACGAAAAATCTTTTAACTTTAAAGGTACATATCTTTTTTGTCCAAGTGAATTTAGATATGCTGTCTTAACATGAATTTAACTACTCCATGAGGGCAACAAACACAGACATAGTTCATAATGCTACAGTCAAATTTTTTTTTGGGTACGTGGTCAGTAAATTACCCATTATCCTTTTACCAAATTTTGGCTTTCCCCCGGAATGACTCCACTTGCAGCTACGGTGTGTGACTGAAGATTTGGGCTTCTGATTTCACTCTCATTTTTCTTATTTTGTCGACATATATGTGCTCATCTGTGACTCTCAGCAGGCGTTTCACCTCTCCATACGATTTATCAGCTTCATAATTATGTTTGTTTATAGTATTCTCATTTATAAAAGATTTTTTAGCAATTCTCTTCAAAATCATAATATTTTAAATCTTTAGTGAGTAAATTGTTTCGGACTCCTTTTAATACATGTGAAACATCAACTACAGGGATTTTTTTTCCCTATTTCAATGATTTCATTCTTCCATTCCTTCACCTCTCTCAAATATTTTTTCTCGTATCTTCTACCAAGTCATTTATCACACTGACGTTGACTGTGCTTTAATCACGAACAGTACATAAAAACTTTAATCTCATCTCTTCATACTTTACGATTTTTTCTAAAATTTGTTTTAGTGAACCTTATTCATGGCGTTGGTGAAATAATACACGACGGGTGGCTTCAATTTCTTTCTTAATCCCTTTACCAATACATGGTCTGCAATTTTCTTGCCAATTGATATTTCGTCGAAAATTAAGCTGCATAATCGGTCTTCTGGACATATCTCTGACGGTATTTTTTATTTTCTCCGGCCCCACTTCTATTTTTGACAAAAGTCTTTTCAAAGATTTAGTGGAGGGCAATGTAAAATATTTTGCCAAAAGAGGATAGCTTCTTGGAATCTTCTTTTATTTATTATACAATAAAGAAATTGAGAGTACTTTTTCTTCTAGAGACAATCTGTCTCTTTGACGGTATTTTTTATTTTCTCCGGCCCCACTTCTATTTTTGACAAAAGTCTTTTCAAAGATTTAGTGGAGGGCAATGTAAAATATTTTGCCAAAAGAGGATAGCTTCTTGGACTCTTCTTTTATTTATTATACAATAAAGAAATTGAGAGTACTTTTTCTTCTAGAGACAATCTGCAACCAGAAGGCTTCTTGCTTGTCTGGGTGTACTGCATTTTTGTGAATTTTTTTACTGCTGTTGTCATTTACTTTGTCAGTTTTTTAAATAAAAAGTCTGTAGACATTTTTCCAGCACTGGCTATTCTGGATTGAAGGGTTTTGTTTTTCTTTTGTGCTCTGATCAACCTCGATTGCAAAATTTTAATTTTCCTTCTTGTTGTTCTTAACTGGTTCAACCAGAATGACAACAAGTCCTGCTGCTGATGATTATCTGTAAAACAAAAACACATTTTTTTAGTCTCAAACTCAGCATACTAGCACTTATATGCTTTGCTATGTATAATTTATCTGTTTGTCATTAGCTTGAACGAAATTATGACCCATTACTGTCCACCTGATTTTTAGTTGCTGAACTGGTAGATCACCATAGTGTTTCCCTTAAAAGTGCACTGTCTCCTAATCCCCTAACAATCTAAAATAAACTTTGTATTCGCGGTGTAACGCCATGTCTTTCCCTTATAAATTGTGAAGTATACAGCATATGCATATGGCCATATGAAGACATATCCTTAGGTAGAAAAAGAAAGAAATGTGATCCTGCTGAAGAAATGAATCGAGAATTAATCGATACCCTGAAATCTTCAATGAGCAAAAAAGAAAACGAAGAAGATCCTGACCGACAGTGTATGCTCTCTTCGGTGCCTGATTTCAAGAAAGGACACGATCGATAAGAGTTCATAACCAAGAAAAAGGATAAAAACCAAAGACGCTACTTAAATGATTCTTTAAAAGACTTACATACTAAGTTTAAGCAAACAAATCCCCAAAATAAAATTAGTTAGTTACTCCAGTTTTTGCAAAAAACGACCGTTTTGGATACTGAAACCTACTGTAAATAAACGAGAAACCTGTCTTTGTATTGAACATGACAATATGGACTTAATGGTAACTGCGTTAAAAAAACAACTTAATTCCAGAAAAATCTACCAAAGATATTTTGTTAACGCTGTGCTGTGAGTGTGACTCTTCGAATGTGTCATGCTTAACAAGGAAATGTGATGACTGCAAAGATAAAAGCTTAATCTATAAAGAATTCAATAACGCTGAAGTATTATTTTACTGGATTTGGCAAAAAAGTAAAAGAACTTATTCCAAGAATAGAGTAACAAAAAATACCATTCACACAGCGAAAGATAAAGTGAATGCTTCCCTTAGAGACACCATTTTAAAATTTTAAAAAATGTTACCTCCATATATCGACTGCCGCAACAAACACTATCGAAACTTGAAATCACGTACTTCAAGGAAGAGGCATTCAAAGTTTTAATTCGATGTAGAAGAATTAGTATTTAGAGTAGTAACTTCAGTAAAATGATGTATGGAATAAATAGTAAAGGAGAACGGGCATTCTAGCCTAGGAACCAATAACAACATGGGATATATAATTGGAAAGGTATTTTTATGTACTTTAAATCTTGTTAGGGTGGGAAGTCCCAAATGGGTGTGGAAAAAGTTATTGCACAATTTTTTCGGCGTTTTGAAGACAATACTACTACCTTTACTCAGGCCAAAGCGCATCAAAATCTGTCCCGGGGTTATTCAGTTCCGACAATATTAGGTTAGGTTAAGTTCTAGGTCACACCCAGCTCCGCCACAGATAAAATCATTGAAGTTTTGAAGACATTACTTCTCCCTTTACTCAGGCCAAGGCGCAGCGAATCTGTCCCGGGGGTATTCAGTTCCAACAACGTTATTTATTTATTTAATTATTTGCGTAAAACATGGTATAAAAAGGTCTTAGAGTACACAGATAGAGTAGACATGTTTTGCCAAGATTAAACATAGCATGCAAATATATTTGTATTAACAATTTACTTAGCAAAATTATTATTTTATTACAACAACGCTATTTTCGTAGGTTATGTTAGGCTCGTGGCTCATCCACCAAGGCGATAGTAAGCTCACGGCGGTGTTTTTTAGTGGGTGCAAGCCCCAAATGACCAAAAAAAATAGGTCACATCCCCCCCACTCATCAGGACCCGAGGTGGCGTGGCGAAGAGCGCGCGGAACAAAAAAAAAAGCTGAAGAAAAAAAAATGTAAAAGAGAGCTGTCAGAGCCATTTATAATCTACGTTAACACGAATCTTTTAGGGAGCTATTAACCCTTAAGTGCATAGTCTATCAAAATTGATAACAGAAATTTACTTGACCGTAACTTATGAACGCAACATTATTTGTTAAGGGATAACGTTTCTAAACGTATCATAATCTGTCATCTTTCAATACATCAAACAAAAAAAAGCTAGCTTGCACATCATTGGTTGAAATCTGACATTTCTGACATTGCCGCCACAGAGTTCATGAAGTGACTGTTTTCGAAAGTTTCATCTTGTTACATATTTATAAATTGCGTATTTTTCCCGCGAAAGAAAATATATTTAGCAAGGTAAGGATCATTATTATAATAAAAACTACAATTTTTATGACTAATCTTTGATATCTAGTACTAATTTTGCTTTTTTACTTTGTTATCAAAAATGATAATGCATGCATTCCTGCTAAAAAAAAAGTTGTGTTTATAATATAATACGTAGTTTGGCCGTTTTGTTTTGGAAGCAAATTGCACCGTGTTTTTATGCTTTGGTTGTGGTTATGCATGGGTTTTTTTGTTGCTTTTAGATTACGAAGCCTGGTCATGGATGAAAATCGCATTGAACAACTTTTATGGCAGCTGGAAAATGGGGATGTATCAGAGGATGAAGGTGGTGTTGACGAGGACTCTATTGATTATTACGATAATGTGGGTGAGGTGGTTGCAGACCTTGAGGATAATGAGGAAATACTAGAGGAAGCGCCAGAATCAAATGAAATTAATTTAGATTCTGAGGCACCAGTTTTGCCTAACTCTGTGCCTGAAAATCCGTCCATCAACTATACGACCGCTCGTAATTTAGTTTGGAAAAAAAAGGATATGGCCATGGTTGACAGAGCTTTTGACTTTCAAGGTGTGACAGATTACCCTGAAAATATTATGAATTTGACTACACCTTACCAGTTTTTTACATATTTTTTTGAACAAAGCCTACTAGAAGTCATCGTTGATGAGAGCAATAAATATGCCATACAGAACAATCCCAATTTTTCCGACCCAGTTACTCTGCTCGAGCTTCGAAAATACATAGGTGTTTTGATTTATACTTCTGTATATCACTACCCAAGTATACGGTCGTATTGGGCAGGAAATGTACGATTTCACCCAATAGCCAACACAATGACTGTAAATAGATTTGAAAAAATTAGACAAATACTTCATTTCAATGATAACAGCTTACACCTTTCTCCTGAGCACCCTAACCATGACAGATTACATAAGATAAGGCCAGTAGTTGACCACCTCAATCTCAGATTCAAGTCTGTTCCTTTTGATCACCGTCTTTCACTAGATGAACAGATGTGTTCCACTAAACTGTCCCATTTTATGAAGCAATATCTGCCTAATAAGCCCCACAAATGGGGATTCAAGTTTTACGTACTTTGTTGTGTCATGGGCTATGCTTATTCTTTCGAAATATACTCTGGGACACACAATCTTGAAAGGAAACCTAATGAACCAGATTTGGGAGCTGTATCGAATACTGTAGTACGCTTGCTTCGACCTGTACCGAGGCAAGTGAACCATATAGTCATCTTTGACAACTTTTACACCAACTTGTCACTATTTCATTATCTATACAAGGAAGGAATTTATTGTTTGGGGACAGTGCAGAGAAACAGATTAGGAAAAGCATGCAAGTTGCCAGACAAGAAGGAGGTACTCAAAACATCAGTACCAAGAGGAACTTATGAAGAAAATGTCACCACTTTAGAAGGGGTTGATTTTTCAGCTATAAGCTGGAAAGACAACAAACAGGTCTTGCTGTTGTCTACGTTTGTTGGTGCGGAACCTGTGGGCACTATCACCCGTTATGACAAGAGGCAGAAAACCAGCGTAGCCATATCTTGTCCTAAAGCAATACGCGAATATAATAGCAGCATGGGCGGTGTTGATACCATGGATAGTTACTTAGGTAGGTATAGAATACGAATGAAATCGAAAAAATGGACTAGTAGACTATTTCATCACATGCTGGATATGGCTGTCATAAACAGTTGGGTACTATACAAAAAAGTTATGACGAAGAAAAACACCAATCCCAAAAATATTATGAAGTTAGTCGATTATAGAACCGAATTGGCGGACACAATGTGCCGGTATGGTGCCATGTCTGAAAATAAAAGAGGTCGACCAAGTCTCAACAGACCACCAAGTGCTACCCAGAAGAAGCAGAGAGTTGGTGCCCAAATATTACCCCCTCAAGAAGTGCGCAAGGATAGTGTTGGTCATGACAAAACATACCACGAAAAAAGGAATCAATGCAAATACTCGACATGTAAGAAACTTACTTCAGTCATGTGTGCAAAATGCAATGTTTCTCTTTGCGACAACAGAAAGAACAACTGCTTTCAGCTATTTCACATGTAAATCGTTTCTATGTTATTTTATTTTATATTTACATTAATAAATTGATATTTCACTAGAAAACTCGTTAATCTTATTTCATACAAAAATGCAGTGCCTAATGCATAGATTATCAAAAACGATAATGACTGTTATTAATTAATAATAATACCAATAAAAGCAATAGGATTTTTTTTAACATTTTTCCTTGATAATTTAGCTTATTCTTTAGCACATATATTTTTTTAAACCAAAATTAAAAAATCATGCACCTAAGGGTTAAAACGATAAATATTATGATGGTACCTTGCCAATTTATTTATAAAAATATTATGTATGTAAGAAAAAAAATATTTTTAATAAAATACGTGATAGACATCATTTTTAAACTAGAAATAAATATAAAATAGATCAACAATTTTTCAGATTATCTAAAGTATCATCTTTTATGGGGCACTGTGTTAAATGTGACAACAAATAACCTTGCGATAAGAATGCTTGAAAACGTGCTGATTCTGTTGGAAATTTGGGCAGAAAAGGAAAGGTTCATAGAGATTATTATGGGATTTATTATTTAAACGAAATAAAACACAATCGTACAAAATCTTGAACGGACGGAAGTGTCTTCTGTCGGAATCAAAACACATGATGTCTTTATATCTAAAACTAACCCTTAAACGCAAACTTAAACAATATTTTGCTTCTATAGAACTTAAATAATAAATTCACAAACTAACTACACAGCTATCATTAAATTTTTAAACTCACACCGTCTTATTCCAAAACGCGATCTAAATTTAGTACTGGGATTGTTACTAGGTTTAAACCATGACTTAATAAAACGTTATTATAAAATGAAGGTTATCACTAGTTCCAGAACTATCTATGGTACTAAAGTTAGTCCGCTCAGTCCGCTGAGACCCCTAGTTTATCTCTGGTACTAATTCATTTGACGTTTGCGTGGCGTCTTGGTTATTGTAATATTTTGAATAAAAATCTTAAAAAAATGGATATTAACATGAGCGACTTGATGGATTTGGAAGATTTAGAAGATTTGGATATGCTGGAGATCTCGGCGATCTAACAGACATCGTCATCGTGTGAATCCGTTTGAATTGAGTGACGAAGATTTCCGATATAAGTACCTATAGGTTCACAAAACGTTTTGGTGGAAAAATAGTGGATCTTTTACGTGAAGATTTATCCCACGACTCTCGAGGATGCCCATTGAGTCCTGAAGTGCAAGTGGTTTGCGCATTACGCAACTGGGCTCGCCATGAAGTATGTAACCTTGGTCAATGCTAACCTAACATTAGACAAAATCCAAATAAACTAATATTTTTGTTTTATTCGTAGATTCAAGACGATACAGCTGATTTACATGGTGTGCCTCAGCCAGTTGTCGGCAAAATATGCAAAAAGGTAGCGGACATTTTGTCACGGATGTCCCGAAGATTCATTAAAATGCCCATAACTATAAATGAACAGGAAGAAAACATGCGGAAATTCCGCAATATTGCTAATTTCCTTACAGTAATTGGGGCAATAGACTGTACTCATATAAGAGTAAAGAAAGTAAATGCTGATGGGGGTCAATTATATATTAAGAGGGTTTATTCTGAAAGTTGGCAACGTCGCAAATAGATATCAAATATTTCGCTGTTCTGATTAATTTGATAATATTTCTGTATGGAAATAAAAAATGTGGCTAACTAGCGAACTAGAATATTGATTATGAAATGCAATAATTAATATCGTAACACCGAATAGTTAGTTTTAGATGTTAAAAAAGTATTTGGTAACTTTCCAAATGCCTTTTTTTCACCTAAAACGGGTACAACATCAAATTCAATGTTATAATTGCAATTCATTATTAATATTCTAGTCAATTGGTTAGCCACATTTCTTATTTCCATACAGTATTATTTCCAAATTAATCGAAACAGGTAAATATTTGACAGCTATTTACGACGTTGCCAACTTTTAGGATGCACCCTCTTAATAGAAAAGGATTTCCTTCAGTCAATGTACAGGTAATTTATAAACAAATATTTTAAGTGGTGATTGTCTCAATTTTATTGACAAATGACTTTTCAGTTCAATCCCAAAATGCTTGATACACTAGAGAATAATTTATTTGATTATATTAATATTAAAATAATAGAGAGGAATAAAAAGTTAATAAGCAGTCACTTTTCAGGTGGTTTGTGATGCTGACCTGAAAATCATGGACATTGTTACAAGATGGAGTGGCAGTGTACATGACTCCAGAATATTCCGAGAATGTCGATTAAAACAGAGGTTTGAGGCTGGCGCATTGTCTGGAATATTATTGGGTGACAGTGGCTATCCTTGCAGTCCATATTTATTTACACCATTGCTTAACCCACCAAAACCGAGGTATGATAGCAGCCATATCCGTACCCGGAACACGGTGGAAAGGTGTTTTGGTTTATTAAAGCAACGGTTCCGTTGCCTGTTACGAGGCATGTTTGGAGATATTGAAACAGCAAAAAAAACAATTGTTGCATGCGCTGTCCTCCACAATATTGCCATCGACATGAGGGAAAACCTGTTTCCTGGCGAGGAAGGTAGCATAGAGCAATCTCCATCTACGGAACCTATAGTGCAAAGTAATATTCCAAATTCTGTAAGGGGAAATATTAGGAGAAGGCAGTTTATTGAAACTCATTTTCATTAACAAAAAAATCTGATATAATAAATAATAATAAGCTTTATTTCATAAAAACAGTACTTAGATTACATTACATTTCAGTGCTATGTTATAACAAAAGTAGGTACACAAAAGTTTTAGCATCTGGAGCCGAACTAGGAGGAACCTGTATTTCGGCTAACAGCGCCAATCCCCTCGAGTTACATTATATTAGAGTTCTTAAATGCTAGCATTTTACAAAACAAAGGAATATTAATAGTTTATAAGGTTTAATTAACAGTCTGAACCTCTCTTTGTGTGATGCGAATGGTGAATGAGTGAGTGTGAGAGGGTGTGTATATTCGTGAGTGTGCTTGTGGTTTTTATGAGTGAACACATGAATTAGTGAGATACGCGGATATAGTGAAAATGTATATAATATAAATGTATATATATTTGTCTAGAGATAATGAATTTTTGCCAACATTGAACATTATTACTGTCTATCCTGGTACAATTAGTAGTTGCTCAGTCTCATCATATGTAAGACCTTGTAGGTATTCCGATACCTTTTTCTTGCAACGATCTGTAGTGAGTGGATAAATATTAAGAATTTTATTAAGTTTATTATAGATATAGGGACCAAGGAAATTAAAGAATTTAGTACTAAATTTAGTGCTGTAAAACCTATGTTGTGTACAAACCATATAATTTCTACGTGTGTTCAAAATCTGAGGGTCATAATTTGTACAAGTGTGTTGCATAATGATTATTTTCAGTATAAATAATTGTCTCACCGTTAGTACTCCACAGAATTCATAAAGTAAGGCAGTAGAGAAAAGTATCGGTTTAAAGGTGCTGACCTTTAGTATTGCACGTTGGGCTACCTCAACAGACTTGAGTGTAGTTTTCGGAGCACCTCCCCAAACGGATATACAATATGTTATGAGTGACTGGCAAAGAGCATAGTATATTCGTTTCAAGATATGAGGATCAGCAATGTGTCGTAGATTTTTAAAGATATATATGAGTTTACGAACCCGTCCGGATAAAATTCTTATGTGTTCCTTGAAATTAAGATTTTTATCTATAGTAACGCCTAAATATTTGATGGAATCAACCTGCTCTAATTTAGTACAAGAGCAAGAATCATGCGGTGTACACTCATGTGGGATAATGGCATGATCGTGGTTTATCCCCAAGTCTGATCTAATACTAAAGCAAATGTATTTAGTCTTGCCGGTATTTAATGTTAAGACATTATCATTTAGCCATTTTCTCACAGTATCAAATCCTGATTTAGCGGCATCAAATACTTCGTTCCAGTTATCAGCAGAAAAAAGGAGTGCAGTATCGTCCGCAAAAGATATGATTTCGCCCTGGGAAAGTATTATGTTAGTAAGGTCGTTAATATATACAAGAAATAAGGTTGGCCCTAATATACTACCCTGTGGAACCCCGTGTGTGACTAGACGGTCAGTGCCGGTAAGGTTTCCCACACGAACACACTGACGGCGATTTGTAAGGTAGCTTTCAAAGAGTTTCAACTGCGTGCCTCTGATTCCGAGCCTGTCTAGCTTGGCCAAGAGGACTGAGACAGAGATTGTGTCAAAGGCCTTTGCCAGATCTAAAAAGATGGTCAGGCACTTCCTATTTCTATCCAAATTATCACTGATATAACCTAGAAGTTTGTTTACCGCTTGTTCAGTGGATTTGCCATTTCGAAAGCCGTACTGATTGGGTGAGAGCAAGTTATTGTTTTCTAGATATCTAGTTAGTCTCTTATTGATGATTCTCTCCAGGAGCTTTGAAATAGAAGGGAGTATGGATATGGGCCTGTAATTGGTGATGGAATCTCTTTTCCCACCTTTATGTATAGGGCAGACTTCAGACTTCTTTAATGATTCTGGGAAAATTCCATTTTGGAGACACGAATTGAAAATAAAGGTAAGTGGAGGAACTAAAATGTTTTTGAATTTTTTTAAAAATTTATTGCTGATCCCGTCAAATCCCGTTGAACTATCTGTTTTCAAGTTAATAATGAGGCGGTCTACCTCATATTCATCAGTATCCTCCATTACAAAAGAATTACAGTGGGCCATAGGCTTATCAGAGTTGGTATCTACACTAATGCCTGTTGAGTCTGAATTTATATGTCGGATATTATCGGCCAGAGACCTACCAACATTCACAAAATAGTCATTTATTTTATCCAGAGACTGTTTCGGACTGGCATCAAGGGATAGAAGTTCAGTTGAGTAGTTAGCATTTATACTAGTGTTTGTCACGTCTTTTATTACCCTCCAAAGTTTCTTATTGTCATTTTGAGCCGATTGGACAAGGTTTTTTTCATAAGCTCTTTTTACTTTTTTAAGTATTGAGTTGCAGTAATTTCTGTAGCGTGTGTAAGTCAATTTTAATATAGCGTTATCTGGCGAAAGTTTTGATTTTGTATGCAATTTGTCTCTGTTTTTCATACAGCGCAGTAATCCTGGTGTTATCCAAGGTTTTATAATCTTCTTTCTACGTGATAAGGTAATAACTTTAGTGTGTTTATGAATTGCAGCCTGAAGACAAGAGACAATATGTCCCAGAGAAAAATTTGGATCATTCGATTCGTATACCAGAGTGAAGTCGAGTTTTGACATTTCCTCTTTTAAGCCATCTTCGTCGATTTTTTTAATGGTTGTTATCGCATAATGTTTAGTTAGGTTTCTTAAAGTTCATCCATAGTAAAACCGGGTAGTGATCAGTCAAAGTTGTTTCTGGTACAATAGTGTTGCAAGCATTTTTAGTTTTAAGGAGTACATGGTCAATACATGTCTTACTCTCTGGCCTAGTGATTAACGTATGCGAAGGCAGCAGACCGTGACTTGCAGCTAAATTAAGATAACGCTCACCATGATGGTCAATTTTGTCTGGATTAATTGCAATATTGATGTCTCCTATTACTATAATGTTTCTGAAGGAAGAGTAATTTATTAAAACATCATTCAGAGATTTAAGGAACAAGTCTAAGTTTGTAAATGACGGAGACCGATATATCGCAATAATTGCAATTTGATTTTGGAGTGTTGCTATCAAACAGTTGCCCTCGCTAAACTTTGGTTCCTCAATAGTACAATCAAGGTGCTCCTTATAAAATATGACAACACCATCGTTTTGTTTAACATTATTTTTTGTCATAGACGAACGATAACCCTTGAGGCTAGGTATTGTAGCTGTGGACGAGAGCCAGCTCTCTGTAAGAACAAGCACATCACATTGCAGCTTTAGTCTAGTCAATAATATTTCAAAACCACTTAAATTGCAGTTTATGCTGCGTATATTTTGAGTGAGAACTACGAATATGTATTTAATAAGTATGTATTTTAATTAAATGAATAATCTATTATTAAATATTTGCAGCAAATAAGTACCTGAAAATAATAATTTCACATATCAAGATATTTACAAACATGTTTATAAGTTAAACTGAACCTTTGATTACCTGAAAATAATAATTTCACATATCAGGATATTTAATTACAGTCTAAAACTGAACCTTATTACACAGTATTAAAGTAATTCACAACTGTGCATACAGTAATACACACACACACAGTTACACAGCAGTGAATTCATGTGACGTGGAGGCATAACTACTATTATTTATTTGGCTAAAACATTTTTTACTGTAATCTTAGTAATACTTTGCTTACCAATGGTAGTATTTTTTTTGCCAAACTGGGCATATTAATAGATTCGTAAAGTAATTTTACCTGTGATAGCTACTTCCATATGAGAGGGTCTACTATGCAAAGCTGTGAGGTCTTTGCTTCATTATTGGTAAAGATACAAGACTCTTAACTTAACCAATAACGGTCCGTACAATACAGGAATCAGCCATAAGTGGATGTAGAATTAAAAAATCTACTTACATTTTATTCTTCAGTGTTGGTGTGTTTCTTACTTTCCAATAAAGCTATTTCTAATTCTATTTTTAAATTAGCAATTTTAATGTTATATGTGTGTTCCACTTCCATAATTTCTAGCTGTTTTCTTTTAAAATCTGTATTACTTTGTATAATTGAATGTCGCGCTTCTTCACTTCTGTAAAATCAAATAGAATATTGTAAGGAATTTTATTTTTTTAATGTACAAGTAATATTAGAATAATAAAAGTATGTACCCGTCCCCCAAGTATTGTATAAGAGGGGGAGGAATATTGTATTATAGTTGGTTTCTACATACCTATTTTGTAAGTTCTTTTTCCTTTTTTTTGTTGTGGTTCTTGTGTTAACAGTTTCTGTATCACTTTCTGTATCTGTGGTTGGATTGGTCCCTTAAATGCATGATTTTTTGTTTTGTAAAATAAATAATATGTTTGTGTAGATGTTTGGCGATATGTAATGGGAAAAATAATGAAAAAAAAACCCAAGTAAAAAATAAAGATTTTATTAGAAAAAAAATTATATGTTGCCTTTTGGACACATTATGCGTTGAAGGACTACCTAATCTAAGAGTGGAATGCAGCAAAACAATTTCTTTCTTTGGTATGGCAAAGAGCAACAAGACATTTTGTGCACTCGGTGCGCGAAAATCCTTTACAACCAGGCAGTCTGCATCTATTTTTCTTTTCGCATCTTCTTTCGTTGTGGTCGACACCATCTGTTCTTACATCTTTTACTGGCACAGGGTTGAGTGGTTTACGACGAGGTTTCTTCGCTTCCAATTCTCTTTGAATATGGCTGCTAGAGGGTCTTCCTCTCTTTTCAACACTTTTTTTATAGTTACATAAAGCCTCTGCCAACACTGCTCTAAAATCACCTAATGTCATTTTTTTGGTCTGATTTCCATTATTAGCTTTTTTATACAAAACCTACGAGTTGATGACCGCCATATCGATCAAATGATAGAAGATACGAATGTACCACTTTCTGCTCTTTATTCTTATCCTGTAAAAAAACCTTCCCAAAAAACTATCCATAAGGTCGACGCCCATGTGGGCGTTATAATCCTTGATAATTTTTGAGCAGGGTATAGTTATTACTTTTTTCTGTTTCTTGTCGTACCTATCGACTTTCTCGGCCGGTTCTGCTCCAACGTATGTAGATGCCAATGTTACCATTTTTTTGTCCTTCCAGGTAGTTACAGATATGTCTACACCTTCATAATCAGCCACTTGCTCCTCATAAGAACCTCGAGGTACAAAATCTTTCATGAATGTCTGCTGTGTTGGCAGCTTACAATTCTTGCCGAGACGATTCCTTTGGATGGTACCCAGAGCATAAATGCCCTGACTATCAAGATAGTGCAGCAAAGGAATTGAGGTGTAAAAGTTGTCGAAATAAATTATATGGTTTACCCGCCGAGGGATTGAACGACATAATCTTATGACGGTATTTCCTACCACTCCTAGATCTGGTTCACCTGGGGCTTGGGCAATATCTTGCTTGCCAGAGTATATTTCAAAAGTAGGGTGGGGTGGTAGCCATTGAACCACCAAAAGTTTGAAGAGCTCTAGCACGGTCGTTATTACAGTCTAAGAAAATATTTTTATCTCAGAAGATAGGTAATTCCTTTTGAGCGCCAGGGTCACAAATACGTGACAAGCGAAAACTGTCCCTGAGCGCCAACGACACAAATATGTGACAAAAACAGCGGTACATTAAAACACGAAATAAACTATTTAAACATTACTTTAATGCCTATTTATTTATATACCTGTAAAATAGAAGGTCCAAAATTTATTTATTTCCATAAAACTAATTAAATTGCATTATAAATATTGAGAAATTTTACGTTAAAAAGAAAGAAATAAACTCTGAAAAAAGAATGTCCTCACACGCCAGAGTCATAACTGCGTGACCGCTAGTGATGTAGCGCATGTTGGATAATATCATTATTTCAAATCAAAGATCGATTCGAAACTTTCCTCTGGAATATATTATTTTAGGTATAATTTGGTACTAGGATAAAGCAGCATTAATTTTATAAAACCAGTCTTAAAAATCATTCAATAAGCTACATAGTCAAAAATAAAATTTGGTTGGGTCGAATTTCGATATTCACTAATCCCAACTCAAGCGCATCCCTAACGCAACCCGAATTATCAGTACCCTGTACGCCATGGTCACGACTAGACGACAATATCGTGACGTCACAAGCGCGGCGACCAGAAATTAGTGAAGTGAATGAATAATATTTATGATTAATTTACTTGTGATATCGAGTTCAAGATTTATATTAAGTGACTATTATAATGAGTGGGAATTTAATGACTACGGAAGAACTTCTTCGCATACTAGAAGGAGTCTCAGATGACGAAGAATTTTTGGAAACAGAATATTTGGACGAATTTGATTTAGAGGTAAGTTATTTTTATCTGCTTTTATTTTAAAAAATTTGAGCAAATATTAATCTTATTAAAAATCACGATGAAATCTGTAAGTGTGGCCTGGTATTAGTGTTTGTAGACCGAAAGAAACATATTTTTTACAGAAATAAGTTACTTTTGAGAATATTATTGTTGTAAAAAAATAGATACAGCCGTTATACAGAGTTTTTAAGTTGATATATCGATCGTTGTTTGTTTACATACGATTTAATTAAGATATGAATCAGCATACAGTTACCTACTAAATGCTTGTTGTATTATTTAACCTATTGATCGCTAACATAAATAAGTAAAAATCAAGAATGATTTTGATATTTTTACTTGTGTATATGTTTAAGCGATATAATATGTTTAAATATTACATATATTTATGAAATATTAATGGCGCCTTATACCTAAGCCTGCACTCATAGGTTTCTAATATATGTATACTATTATTTCAATTAATTATTATGTATATATGTGTGCAGAGAACTCGACTTTTCAGTTTTGTTTCGGTAATTCGGTATATAGTTCCTATAGTGTTCGTCAAGCTATATGATCCCTCCGAAAATGTTTTTAAGATATAATTTATGTAGAGCACAGGGTTAAGAAAGAATTAAGCCACGTCTGAAAAGTATTTGAAATAAATAAATGAACGAATTTACAGATTTTATGATTTATTTTGGGATATTTATTAATTAGACAATAATCAAACTTATAACCTTTTCAATCATTTATTATTTCTTAATCGGAATCCTGGTAGCTCGGTAAACTAATGTCATCTAAGTCTTTTTGGTGTCGTACTTTACGTATAATATTAATTATATTGGTGTAAGTTACCGAACGCTTCTCCGCTGGTACACTATCTAATTCATGTGCGACCAATCTTGCGAATGCCTTATTGCGTGGGTCCTTTGGCTCTTCTTCGAAACCCACATTAGGTAAATGTGAAACTTCACATTTTAATTCGTCTTTGTCCCATATACTGCGCTGGTACATATTTGAGGTTGCAATATCCTCAGTCGTTACCTGTGTTTGCTTTGATATCATTTCTGTTTTCACTCCTTCACACACACAGGTCACTTTCACAGGTTCAACTGAGAACTTAATTCTCTTGGCACGGTGTATATTTTGTAATAAACTTGGTGATGAAGGTCTGCTCTCGTCACCAGAAGACATATTAATTATGTAAATAAAATATTTCAGATAGAATGAAGAATGGTGATGAATGATAGAATTTCGAATGTTCGAAACCGATGTACGAATGTCTAATAAAACGTACTTTTCTAGTCAACATGTCAGTATTACCAACCTAAAAAAATTGCAAATACCAATAATGCTTGGGAAGAAACATAAAAACCATAGACGTTTTTTTAATCTTTAGCTTATTTTAATTATATTCTATTTTCTTTACAAATAGGTAAAGCGTAGCGTAATTAATGAGAATTTAATTTAATGCAAATTAAGTTTCTTTTTGTAAAATGATATCTTGGCTTACAAATTACCAAATATACGAAATTCTAAGATCGCTAATGTTTATGTCTGTTTTTTATTATCGAAGTTTAAACTAATTGTGCTATTGACCAGTCTTCAAATATTATGCTCTAAAAATATTTTGCAGTAGTACAATAAAGCTTGAGCTTCTGCCATAAACCTAAAGATTTTGTTTTGTTGATCAAAGTAAAACATTCTAACAATAACGAGATTCTTAAAAGTTTTACCTTAAAAATATTAACTAATGGAACAATAAACTTAAACTAACTGTCATAAATCTGTAGCTTTTGTTTTGTTGTATAGCAATAACCCATCTGCAACAGCGCAAGTAGTAATTTCAAATTTCATGATGAATTAGACACAATATAAGCCGATAACTCGAGTTGGAGTACAATAATATCTTCGGATCTGTCGGCCGTAAAGATCTATTGTTTTCGGGCAGAATTTAGAACAAAGAAAAATACTTGTTTCTCACGCACTGGCTAATTAACTTCCCACAATGAATTATTGTTTTTATTTTACAGCCAGCAACTGTTGCCCAGCAAGAACCATCAAATGATACACCTTCGACGTCTCGAGATGGCCACCATCGAGGTCATGAGCCGGAACCGTCCTTCCAATGGACCTCGGAACGACGTACACCCGAAGTAGCTGACTTCAATGATTTTCAATCTGGAATCCATTTAGAGCCGTCGGAAATTGCTTCTGAATGCGACATATTTCAATATTTTATGGACACAGATTTTGTGTCGATGATTGTCAATATGACCAATAAATTTCATCGATACTTTGTGCTGAATGTAGACTTGCGTATGCATTCTCGTTTACATGCTTGGTACGACGTAACAGTCCCAGAGATGTACATGTTTTTTGCAGTCATAATGTTAATGACCAGAAATAAACATTTATCTATAGAAGAACATTGGTCCACAGATATTTTATTGAATTCTCCGATATTTTCGAAAGTAATGACACGCAACAGGTTTTCTATGATACTTGGCATGCTCCATTTTTCTGAGCAAAGAGAAGAAAATACAATTTTATCGAAAATCCAGAAATGTGTATCTCATACACGACAAAAGTTTAGAAATATTATTACGCCATATAAAACTATTTGTATTGACGAAAGCATTGTTCCATTTAAGGGTCGCTTGTCCATAAAACAATACTTACCGAATAAAAGAAACAGATTCGGTGTCAAATTATTTGTTTTATGTGATGTAAATACGGGTGTTATTGTTGATTTTATTGTTTACTGTGGAGCAACCACAGAGATAGTTGATCCCTGTAATCTAGGTGTTGGCGGGGCTGTTGTTGCCACGTTGGTCAAACCATTTTTAGGATCCAATCGCCATTTATATGTGGATAATTGGTACACGAGCCCATTGTTATTTAAATATTTACACGAACATAATATTTACGCTTGCGGTACGGTAAAAAAAAATAGAAAGTATATGCCAAAATTAAACACGATTCTAGAATTGAATGAAACGGAAGTGCAATATTCTGGTCCACTGATGGCCATTAAATGGAAAGACAAAAAATATATTTTTATGTTATCCACCATCCATGATAATTCTATGGAATTATCATCGCGAATACATCGAAATACGGGATTGCCTGTAATTAAGCCAAAAGCTGTAGTGGACTACTCAAAAAACATGGGCAGTGTTGATACCGCAGATATGCTATTATCATCAATGCAGTGTATCCGCAAAACAGTCAAATGGTATAAAAAATTATTTTTCCATTTATTAGATATGCACCTATTAAATGCATTTTATTGTTACCGGCATTTAAAAGATATGCCAAAATTGAAATTTGCCGATTTTCAATTGAGCGTGATTCGGCAATTGATAGAGAGGTACCACAGTGGTAGTATTATAGAAGGCTCCACGTTAGCTACAACTAGCAGTAGTAATCCTCTTCGTATATTACCCAGTAATGCAAAGGATCATATGCCGAGTCGTATGGGAAAATATCAAAGATGCAAGCAATGCGCACTTTTAAAACAAAGAAAAAATACACGTTTTAAATGTAACGTTTGTAACGTATATTTATGTGCTGCGCCGTGTTTCCAAAAGTACCACTCTGTGTAATATATTTAGATTTATATTGATTTTAATGTCTCTGTGATACTGATTTTTCTATTGTAACTTGAAGTTTTTTATTAGATTTTATTTACATATGGCTTACTATTAGATGATAAGATAATACAATGCAGATTTTGTATAATGTTGTTCTATTATTCTAAAGATTTATTAGTATAAGACTGATTGGTAACTGTGATAATTATATATAATCGTTAATTGTTTTAATTTGTTACTTTTTATGCCAGGTTTATAGAACTTATTAAAATTTTCTATTTTTTCATAGTTTTTATTTACCTTCTTAACCTATTTCAATCATATATTTTTAAGTACCTGTTACATTCGGAATTATAAATCTGATTTAAAAAACGTGTTTCATTTATTATAAAATAATATTGTACTAGAACATCGATAAACGAGATATTACGTTGCCACATCCTTATTTCGGAAGCGAAGTAGTTATTAAAATGGCGGGCCGTCCACGCCATGGTCACAATATGAAGACAGCAGATCAAGAATAGTGTTGTACCTACAGTTATTATATTTAAATATATTGTAGTCTCATATCTGTTATTACGGTATTATACAAGTCTGTAAATAGTGTATAACTATTACTTTAATAGGAAGAAATGTAATGTTGAATTAAATTTCAATGTTATAAGGACATTATATTTCGAAATTAAAGACGAAAATGAAAATAAAATTGATTATCGATGAAGTTTTGGAATCCCTATTTTTTTCGTAGGTATTTGCGGTGAATTTGTGGTCTGGCGTTGAGGGCAAGTTCATGCGTTTTTGCTCTGGCGTTCAAAAGGTTAATAAGATACCAAACTGCGCTAAAAAAAATGGAAAATATTTGCTATAGCCTAATTAATACAGGTTTTTTAAAAACAAATGAAATGGTTCATAGTGTACACCTAAGGGTACACGATGAACCGGGGGGGTGGTACTAAATGATCCAGGTGGTACACAATGAATCACAGTAATATAAAAACCGAAGATTGTTTGTTTTAAGTGGAAAATAAATAAAATATTTGTAAGTTTCATTATTTAATAAGTTTCGGCTTATATAAAAACTACGCAATCAGTCTTAAAACTTAACTATTAACTGTAATTATAAACTTTTAAAAAGTTTTGAGAAGATAAACTATACTTACTGCAAATTAAAAAAGAAAAAACAGTTTGTACTAACTAATTAACATTACTTTGAGGATTTATAACATCACCTATGTATTTATCACAATCAGTCTTAATTATTTTTGTATGCCTAAATCACAAATTGTACTTAACAATAGGTAAAAAATAGGAATAATCAGCTCGCTCGTTCTCAGTCATAGTATGTTCACGAGAGATAAGTAAGTATAAAAAATTTCAACATAGCAATAAAAAATAAAAAAAATATCTTCGAAAATACTAATTAACCTAATAGAAATATCAAAATCAAAAATCTTACAGATATGACGTTATTAATATCTTAAATTCAGTAGGGATATATCGATAGGGAATTTGTAAGTGGCTTGTCGACGTACCGTGCCGTTTATATTGGGAGGAGGTAAAATGTATTTTATGTCTTTTATATTCACAGCTGCTGTATCAGGTTCCAGTGGCAGCGAAAATGTTTGAGTAAGTTTGCTTTTTAATTTGAAAAAAGACACATAATAATCGCCGTCTTCTTCCTCCAACTCTTCTAATATTTGTGCTACGTAATAAACCTCCGTTTTTTTTATAGTGAATGCAACAATTACGTGATCTTCAGGTCGAGGTTTCCGTGACAATGGAGAGAAGTTATCGTTTAAAACAACTTCTTCCTCTGCAGATTCAATAAAAAAATCTCCTCCAGAAGATGAGCCACTGCAAATAAACTCTTCCTCGTCTGATGTAGTATCTGATTGTTCTCTTTTATGGCTACTTTTAAATAGGTTTGTTTTAACTACTTTAGCACGTTTCTGGTTTTTATTCTTTTTATTTTCAGCTAAAGCGTTTTTCTCTGGTGTGTCTGAAGCTATCATGCTCTTTCCTAGTTTTCTCTTGGTAATCTTACGGGGTCCTGCCTTCAATGGTGGCCTGAAATTCTTTGGTGAAATAAAATTACTGGGAACTCCTAACATTTTTGGAGAGCTAGTCTCTATTTTAGATGAAGTCTGAACTTTGGACGTGGATGCAGTTGGCTGGCAAGATGCAGTCTCTTGAGTTGGAATCTTGGGACTAGACATCACTTGCGACTGAAAAATATTGTTTGATTCGGAAGCAACCAGTATAGCACGGGATACTTCTTCTTGCGGCTTAATTCCAACCAGTGTTAGTGTCGATGGTGTGCGATATGAAGCGGATGGTAACGGTTTGTTATCGTGACATTCTTCCATAATGTTCTCAATTTCTGCGTCAGTTTCATCATCGTCACTGTAAATAGCTGGTGTTAATATAGACGGTGACCCACAACGTCCATTACTACCAGAATTGTCCTCTACATCTATTAAATTTGGTGCTGGTCTATTAGTTACCTCACTTGGTAAAAAGTCAATATCTGTGAATAATTTGATCGTCAAAGGGGAATATACCACATTTTTTGAACGCTTGAGTTATGTTTGTTGGAGTCATAGCTCTCAAATATGCTATACCGACACATTCGGCAACATTGTAAATGCTTAAAGGTTTCCCCGGATTACGTAATAACCATGAGTCTATTGCCCCATTATAAAACGACTTGAAAGGGCCATTTAGTCCGACATCCAAAGGTTGCATCCTAGCCGTGGTATGAGGATGAAGTGTAAGTATAGTCACACCTCCGGCTTTAGCTAGATCTAGAGCTTCTATAGACAGATGACTCTCATGATTATCAAGAATAAGCAAAGCTGGGTTATCTCTCGATGCTGAAATGAACTGAAACAAATAGGCATAGGTAAATAAAAATAAGTTGTCTATTCCACACCTACAGATATCAATACCAAACAAATATGCAAATTACCTGGATAAAATGCTTCATTACTTCTACAAATAATTTCGCATTCATCCAATCGCTAGTTGCGGCTAACCCAAGTGTCCCTGGGGGTGCCCCATACAGCATGTGTGCCTTGAAGTTTTTTCTTGGAAATACCATTGCTGGAGGTAAGGCCTGGCCAATCTCATTTACAATACAGCAAGTTGTAACTAAGATTCCACGTTCGCCACTTGTGACTTTACAGACACTGCGTCCTTTAGCTGTCAGCACTTTATGTGGACGTTGCACTGTTGTCGTGGAGGTTTCGTCGAGATTATAATCTTTGGAATAATTGTAGTTATTAAAAAAAAAAAAAAAAGGACGACCACCTGCCGCCAATGAAATGGATTTTGGGAAGAGTGGAGAAGCTTTTCGTCGGACCAGACGGTTTATGCAGAGTTGCAGATATAGCAACCAGTAAAGGAATCTTTCGACGAGCTCTGAATAAGGTCTGCATCCTGCCAGTAGAAGATCCAGAGCGAATTCTTGAAAGCACGGCTTCCAAGGGGGCGGAGGATGTTAACACAACGCTCCGAGCGAACGAATGACATGTGTGAAGTTGGCGTAGGAAAAGTGACAACCCGCGCTAACGTCAAGTGACTGTAGCCAGCGCGGCGCCCGCGCCCTCTGTTGCACCAGAGACACCGCGCAGTCGATACGTATTTTCTTCTCCCTAATTATTGTAAAACTTGATAATTTTATTAAACAAGTACAAGTACATCGCATTTTAATGTGCATCCCGTATTACCTGCACTATATTCGGCTTCCATTAGCAAAAGATGGAGTGCGACTTAAAACTTCCTTAAGGTTGTCGAAAAATTTTTGGACGTTTATTTTATTAAATGCTGTAGCTCTTGCTATACTACAAGGCTCGGGTTTTTTCACAGACAATTCAGGATGTCTTGCCCTAAACCCCCCCTCATCCAATCTCGGCCTGCCATTTCATGGACTTTCCACGATGGCGGCATTTCGATTTTGTTAATCACTGCCATTTGGTAGGCAATTCTACGGCAGTCTTTAGAAGTTAGGCCATAGAATTTATTAGCACAATCTAATAAATATTCCTTTATGCTGTCTTCTTGCTGGTCAGTAAAAATTTTACTTGCATCATAATGGGGCTCTAGTCTACAAGACGGATTGTTCCTGTATTTTGCTATGTACCTTCGCAGTGTTGGATAGGGAAGGTTGCAATCTTTGGCTGCTTTTCTGATACTCAGTCCCGACAAGTGCTTATCTATTCCTCTTTGGATATCTTCTCCGGTGTGATACCCTTTTTTACGGGCTTCCCTTCCTACCGTGTTTCGTCCCATGCTGAAATAAACAAATAGTAATTATACTCACATATAACATTTAGAGGTTGACTGAATAATACTCCCCACCTGTATAGATAGCATAAAACAAAGCAATTAGATGTGGTACCCAGGATAAATGGCTCACTGCGTACCCATCTCCCCTTAGGAAATGTTAGGTTATGTTTTACACAATAACCGTTGAAAAGTAATTACAAAAAATAGTCTTAAACAAGCACAAGGACCTACATTACACATACAATTCACACATAGTTAAGTAAGAGTTAAATTATTAAAGTAATTACAAAAAGAAACTCACTTTTTTTTCGGCGTTTTTGATTGAGTATACACAAGGACGCGGCGCACGCGTTCGTTTGTGGCGGCAAGCGCCCGGCGACTAGACCAAACTGCACGACGTGGTAAGCGAGTCTTGACACGTTTTTTGCGCGAGCTGGCAACGTCGCGTATGGACGGTAGGTACTATGGTTCATACGGTACACGCGGTTCATTGGCTACCCCTCTACCTATATGCATACCCAGATAGAGAGCACAACACAATTAACTTGAAACCCCATTTGTGTGGCTTGTTTGGGAGATACTGTTTCATAAAATGAGCCACTTTGGTGGCACACATTTGTTCATCCAGGGATAGCCTTTGCTCAAATGGAGCAGCAGTTATAAACGATGAGTTTAGATGGTCCACCAATGGTCTTATTTTATGAAGACGATCATGCTGTGGATGATTTACAGGTTCGTGCTCTGAGTTGTCGTTGAAATGAATTACAGATCGCATTTTTTCAAATCTGTTTACTGTCATGGTTTTCATGATTTGAGCAAAGCCGTATTTCGTACCAGTATGATCGGACACTACCCTAGGGTAGTGAAACACCGACATGAATATGATAATACCAAAAAATTGTCGTATTTCTGTAGCAGTTACGGGCGCACTGGTAACACTCTCTTGGATAATATATAAATTGGTCTGTTCGACAATTTTTGTAATAACTGCGTCATTTATGAATTTAGAAAAAAATTGGAATGGAGTTTCCAGGCCCGCGGCGTCTGAGGGTAGCTCTGAGCTTCCTAAGAAGGCTATGCGATCTTCATTCCATACCAAATTACGCTTTTTCCATATTAGATCTCTGCTACGTGATCTCCAAGCTGCAACTCCAAGAATACCCGAAACTGATGGAGTTGGCAAAGACCCCGAAGCAGGTTCCACGAACGAGGTCTCACGAGAAAGGGGCTCCTCTTCGGATACAAGTGGAGGGTCTTCGTCGACTTCTTAATTTTCGGGTGATTCAAAATATCTTGTATACTTGTATAATAATCTATATCATTTTCGTCACCTATGTCTTCTTCATCTTCTGAGATATTTCCATTTTCTAAAGCCATTAGCATATCTTCGATATTTTCATCGCGCAGCCTGCGTGGCATGCTAAAAAGCGAAAGCAAAAAATAACGTCAAGCCGGCCCACAACCATATAAATTCGTAAAACAAACGCATGATGTAGACATTTGGCAACATATTAGAAACTACCTTGACGTAAAATTACAAAGAAATCAGCGGAAAAATATATGAAATATCAAAAACTTACCTCATTTTTTACTCGATTAGTATTTTTCAAACTTTGAAGAATAGATTCTTTGATGTGAAATCGTAAATCAAATCACTCGTACTCGCCAACACACGAACTTTTACACTTACTCGTTTGTAATGACGTGTGATAGAAAAATTACCGGCAAAATTCGTTACAGTTTTTTTTCTTCCGATAGTCTATAGCCTATGTCCGCATATTACGTTGCTTTCAGAAACGTACAGCTGTCAAATTATTTTTTTGCTGGCAAAAATAAATTGTTGCCATTTGTCAACTGTACGTATATGCATTTAAGGGTTAAGAAAATTATAAGGCAAAGATTAAAACAAATTGTGTAACATATTGGATTGTAATTATATTATACTAACTTTTGCCCGCTACCTCGACAGACAAAAGATTGTTAAAATCATCCCACAGGAAAGTATTTTTGGGATAAGTGCATAATTTCCTCCAAATTCGTGCAGCCGTTAAGGCGTGATAATATTAGCAGTACTTATGATAACTATTATTTACCTTGCAAATCCACAACTTGCTGTTCTGGATGTTCCTCGTGTATTGCTTCGTATTGTTCAGTTTCTTCAAATTCAAAACTAGGACCAGGTTTCGGTTCAGTGAACATTTCTTTTGCAGTTGTAGGCATGGGAACTGAATTCTAAAAGAAATAAATTTACTTGACATGTTTTCACGCTGACTGCGGTATTTTGTCTATAATTGAATTAGGCATTTTATACTGTGAAGGAATATTATTATGATTAAGATAAAATACACAGGTGTTTGTTATAACTCATGCAAAATTATAAAACGATTGTAGTACAAATGACATTGTAAATTGCATGCTCTAAACTAAAAGCAGACAGAGCCATCCTACATAAATAATGTAAAATAGCTAAAATCAATCAATTATAATTGGGAATCAAACGAGCTTACCTGCTAAGCGAAGTCTTGATTCTAATTTTACGAACGTCGATCTGAAATATAATTAATTAAACAGAGTAGTATTTCCTACACACACTTGTAACATCGCGATTTTTTTGAAACAAAATAAGTTTTTTTTTTTTTGAATGAGCACACTATTTCACCGTATCTTCTGTGTGTTGGCAACTCCATGTGTCACTTTTTTTAGATACCGTAGGGTAAGGAACGGCTCTGTGTCCCATATAGAGTAGTTCCACACACATTCACTAGGCTTTCCTGCACGCGTAGTGTTCAAGATCAACACAAATTCAATAGGGATGATTGTACAAAAAACTGACCCGAAGCTCGATAGATGGCGTTGGCGTCGATTTAGATCGCGCTATGGTCTCGTTACCAGCAATTGTATAGGTAACCTCGATTTTTTTAATAAATAACCAGATTAGATCAGAACACAGACGTGGTTTTATTTTATCTTCAACCCTTCTAGTGTATCTCATTAGGTCAGCAGATCGACTAGTCAGTTTAGCTAGTAAACATTGGTCCTAAGACCCGGATTTTTGTGTAAAGTGGCCCAACTTGGACCACTTCCCCCGTACTCGCAGTGGATCGCTGCGGCAAAGGTACGCGGTATCTTTAGCAGTGTCACCAGCAGAGACGGAGGTGAAGACAGCTACGTCCAGCGGATTTGGACGGCAGGTGTAGTTCAACGTGACGTCGCAGAGGGCGCCACCAGTCACTTGGTTTAGTGACATCATCAGTTCAACCAGCAACTACCATCGTACACGTGAGTGTGAAGTGCAACTGTGAGTACTGTTTTATACTTATAAAAAGTGCGATTTGATTATATTTCAAGCAAAATTGAACTTTGTGTCTATCAAGAATTTAACTTTGACAATTTACGAAGAAATTAAGGACTTAGTAAATTTTTCGGAGTTGTGATAACTGAAGAAAAGACTTTAACTTAGATTAATAGTGTGCATGTTAGACTTAGAAAAATTTGGTAAAAAACGACGGAACGGGGAACCTATGCCCGATTTCCCCCACAGTACGTTTAAACTTGTAAACTATTTTGTGTCTTTAGTCACAAGACTTAGAATATTTTAGTAGATTTTAGACTTATAATTAAGTATTTGTTTTGGGTGTTAACTATAAACTCTGACACCCAACTGTTTTATGGTATTGGTTTTACGTTTTATTGTGATACAATACTTTGTTTGGTCTTAGTTGATTGATAAGATTATTATCTCTAATCAAGATAAAGACTATTATTTTATTGAGTGTTTATGTATTGTTAAAATATTAGTTGTAATAAAATGGAAGGATTAATTAATCTTTTAAAAGAACTTCAAAATGTTATTCAACGTGGCTTAACTAATTTTAAAAAGAGTCCTAAGGATAGACTTTCAGTGGAGTATATTCAAACGAAACAAGACTTGTTAGAAAGAGATTGGGGTTTATTCACAAATAATTACAGCAAACTTTGCGAGCGACATACAACACAAGGGAAACCAGATCTAGCGGAATTATATGATAGTACGGAAGAGACTTATATTACATATAAATGTTTAATAAAAACAATGCTAAAACAATATGTTACAAAAGAGCCTAGTAAGGAACTGAGTACGTCCAGTAGTGCAGCTAAATCAAGTACAAGTGCGATGGTTAAATTGCCTAAGATCGCCATTCCGACTTTTAGCGGTAAATATGCAGAATGGGTAACATTTCGGGACTTATTTGTTTCACTTGTACACAACAATGATAGCTTAGATAACGTGCAAAAAATGCACTATCTAAAAAGCCACCTTAGCGGTGAAGCTGAACAATTAGTGAGACAAACACCGGTTACTGAAGCAAATTACATTCAGTGCTGGACTCAATTAGAGAAAAGATATAGTAATAAAAAATACTTAGTTAACTGTACCTTACAACGACTTTTTGTCCAGAAACGCATGCAGGTTGAGTCGGCAACTTCGCTAAAAGAGTTACTTGACACAACAAACGATTGTCTAAATGCATTAAAAAATTTAGAGGTAGATGTGACTACTTGGGATGTCATCATCATTCACATAATTACTTTTAAGCTTGATTCCGAAACAAGAAAGCAGTGGGAATTTAGTATTAGTAATCATGATTCAAATTACTTGCCAACCTTTGTAGAATTTGCTTCCTTTTTAGAGAACCGTTTTCGTGCCCTAGAATTTATAGAACCAAAAAGACAACAATCCAACAATTCACACAACGCAAAGGCTATGGTTGTGAGTTCAAGCAATTTACGGTGTGAGTTTTGTACTGAGACTCATAAACTTTGCTTCTGTAAAGGATTTGCAAACCAATCACTTAGTGACCGACGCGAATTCGTTGTAAAACACAAAATTTGTTTTAACTGTCTAGGCGGCAATCATATGGTAGTAAATTGCAAAAAACAAACCACTTGCAAGCTTTGTCATAAACGTCATCACTCGTTACTTCATCCCAATGGAGAAGTCAATAAAAGTGACCCATTAGAAAACCCAACTATTGTTGAATCTAGTCCTTCGACTAGTTCCACTCCGGTAGTTTCTTGTTTGTCCACCAACAAAGTGCACATGCCTGGTCAAGTTTTACTAGCCACGGCGCTAGTAAAAGCTAAGTCCAAGACAGGTTATTATCAGATGGTACGAGCTTTGCTGGATCAAGGCTCACAGGCTTGTTTTGTAACCGAGGCCACAGTGCAATTGCTTAGACTGACAAAAATTCCGATTCAGGGAGTCGTATCAGGATTGGGCAACAAGTCTACCAGTGCAAAATATATGGTGAATATAACGATCCAATCCCGAGTGGATTCAAATTTTAAATTAAATATTAACGCCTACGTTATGAGTAAAATTACTTCATACTTACCAGATCATACCATAGATACAAATGCTTTTGATTGGATCGACATCACAAATATCGATTTGGCAGATCCACAATTCAATCAACCGAATAAGATTGATATTTTATTGGGTGCAGACGTCTATGGCTGCATATTGAAAGCCGGCATAGCAAAGAGTCCATCTTCTACTTTAATCGCGCAGAGCACCACCTTAGGATGGATTTTATCCGGAGTAGTAAATAGTTCAAATACCAACAATAGTTCAAACTGCGCACAAACAAGAGTTAGTGTAATGCATGCCCAGTTCAACTTAGATCAAATACTTAAACAATTTTGGGAAATTGAAGACCAAACAAGAACAAAAAAAATACTTACACCGGAAGAACAACAATGTGAGGAATTTTATAAACTAAGTACAAAAAGGAAAGAAGATGGTAGGTATGAAGTCCGGTTGCCATTCCGAGTCGAAGATCCTCCATGCACTTCAGGTGATTCTCGCGCTATAGCTGAAAGTAGATTGAAATCCTTAGAGAAGAGGTTAGCAAAGAATACAGATTTAAAAGAAAAATATACTGAAGTAATAAATGAATACTTACAGTTAGGGCACATGAGGCCTGTAAAAGAAGATGACCACAAAAAGGAAATAGCTGTGTACCTACCACATCACGCCGTTGTAAGAGATGACAAAACCACCACAAAAGTGCGGGTGGTATTCAACGCATCTGAAAAAAACAATAGGGGAGTATCTCTAAATGATACATTGATGGTCGGACCGACGTTGCAGGCAGATTTGAGGCACACCGTTTTGAGGTGGAGAATACACTCTATTGGAATGGTAGCAGACATTGTTAAAATGTACCGCCAGATAAGAGTAGCCGATGAAGATACCATGTTTCAAAGGATACTCTGGCGTGACAACCCTAAAGAGGAAATCAAAGATTATGAACTAGTTACAGTTACCTTTGGGACGGCTTCAGCTCCCTATCAAGCTGTTAGGACACTCCATCAGATCGTATATGATGAAGGGGACAAATATCCGCTTGCTTCTAATAAAGTCGTGAAGTGCTTCTATATGGATGACTTAATGACTGGATGCGATGACGTAACTAGTGGGATAGAAATATATAAACAAACGAAGGAGTTATTAAGCAAAGGGGGATTTCTACTTCAAAAGTGGAACAGCAACAATAAAGAAATATTGGATATAATTAGTACAATAGAAAGTCAGGAAAAGGACAACAAGAAAAATAGTACAACCGATCAGGACAAAAAGGACGTAGAAATTAAGTTAGACAATACTATGAAAATACTAGGACTTACCTGGGACCGCAACGAAGACTCCCTCCAGTACACGGTGAATCTCCCGCCATTGTCGAGTAAACCTGTAACAAAAAGAACTGTAATTTCAGATATAGCAAGATTATTTGACCCATTAGGATGGCTGGCCCCTACCATAGTACTAGCCAAAATCTTTATACAAAAATTGTGGCTTGCAGGTCTTGGTTGGGATGAACAGCTCACTACTGAATTGATAAAAGAATGGAGTACTTACCGCGAAGAATTATATCTACTTACCAAAGTTCACATACCTCGTTGGCTCGGCACAACTTCATATAATGATATGGAGCTCCATGGCTTCTGTGATGCCTCGAAGGTAGCCTACTCCGCTGTAGTATACTTGCGATCAATCGATGTCGCAGGTAAGGTCAAGGTTTCATTACTGGTTGCAAAGACCAGAGTGGCACCTATAAAGCAAATAAGTATCCCTCGTTTAGAGTTGTGTGGTGCAGTTTTACTGTCACAACTTTTGACAGAAACAGCTGAAGTGTTAGATATCCCAAAGGAAAAGATCAAAGCATGGACAGACTCTACTGTGGTGTTGGCCTGGATTAACAGCCACCCCAGTAGATGGAAGACGTTCGTAGCTAACAGAACAGCGGAAATATTGACTACAATGAATTCTTCGCAATGGTTTCATGTTTCGACCAACGAGAACCCAGCTGATTGCGCCTCACGAGGGTTGTTGCCAAGTTTATTTATTCAGACTACACCATGGTTTTCTGGACCACAGTTCCTGGAAGAAAAAGATATTACATACGAAAGACCAAAGGATTTACGAGTAGATCTAGAACAGTCGGTTAAGACTCATGTAGCTATTACCTCAGATAGTAATGACATATTAGATAGGTTTTCTTCCTTACAAAAATTGCTAAGGGTAATTGCATATTGTCGTCGTGTTTTAAATAGGAACACCACAGGCCAATCTTATCTGCAAAGAAAAGAAATAGAAGAAGCATTAGAATGTTGTATAAAGATAGCACAAAAGGAAAATTTTAAAATAGAGTACACACAATTGCAAAGTAAAGAACACTTACCGCTTAAAAGTACACGCCTTAAATCATTATGTCCTTATCTGGATAACAAAGGCATTATGAGAGTTCAGGGTAGACTCGAGAAGGCTGCAGTAGATGAGCAAATGAAGCACCCAATAATTCTACCAAATAAGTGTCATTTTACATACTTATTAGTAGCAGACGCTCACAATAGGACTCTTCACGGAGGCCCACGATTAATGATAAATTATTTGAGGACAGCTTACTGGATCATTGGTGTTAGAAACCTAGTGAAGCAGTACGTTCGGAAGTGTGTAACATGTGTTAGACAAAGAGCTACAATTAAAAACCAATTTATGGGTTCACTTCCATCTGTTCGCTGCACCCCAGCTAGACCATTCATGCACAGTGGCGTGGACTACGCTGGCCCAATCAATATAAGGACAACAAAGGGTCGTGGTCACCGTGCCTACAAGGGTTACGTGTGTCTATTCGTGTGTATGTCCACACGTGCAATTCACCTGGAGGTGGTCAGCGACATGACAACTCAGGCATTTTTAGCCGCATTCAGACGGTTTGTCTCTCGGCGAGGTTGCTGTACAAAGTTGTGGAGTGATAATGGCACCACATTTGTAGGAGCCTCCAAAGAACTGCAGCAAATTCTTGCTTTACAACCCTCTATTGCGAAATATTTAGAAGCAAACGGCACGGAATGGCATTTCATTCCCCCCCACGCCCCCAATTTTGGCGGTCTTTGGGAAGCGGGAGTGAAATCCACTAAATTTCACCTCAAACGCGTGATAGGTGAGTCGACACTCACGTATGAAGAACTCAGTACACTACTTAGTCAGATTGAGGCTTGCTTGAACTCACGCCCTATAAGTGTTATTAATTTAGACGATCCAAGCGAGCCAATGCCGTTGACCCCAGGACATTTTTTAATCGGAGAAGCTTTAATCAATGTGCCTGATTACAATTACGACAATTCATCAGTAAGTTCTCTGACAAGGTGGCAATTCGTTCAAAGAATGTTGCAATCGTTTTGGAAGCGATGGTCTACTGAATATTTGGCTACTTTAATGAATAGGTATAAATGGTCTTCCAAGGTGCCTGAGCCTAAAATTGGAGACATCGTTCTCATCAAAGAAGACGACCTGCCCCCAAGTAGGTGGATGTTAGGGCGCATTTTAGAAAAACATCCAGGGGATGATAAAGTCACTCGCGTTGTAACGTTACGTACAAAGACAGCCACTCTTAAGAGGCCTACTAACAAGCTATGTATTTTACCAATAGCAGACCAATAAACTAAATGTTTATGTTGTTCATTTTTAATTTCTTTGAACGTGTTTTTATTTTTATTTCTCACATATTTTTTGTATACTACATGTTAGTTGTTAGTTTGATATAAGTACACATTGTTCACTAGTTTTAAATAACGGTTATTGAGATTTTTGTAACTTATGATTAGATAAGATGTTTTGTTCGCAATAAGATCAAATTGTAAAGGACATTCCGCCACTAAATGCCCTTGGTGGGCGGTATGTTCAAGATCAACACAAATTCAATAGGGATGATTGTACAAAAAACTGACCCGAAGCTCGATAGATGGCGTTGGCGTCGATTTAGATCGCGCTATGGTCTCGTTACCAGCAATTGTATAGGTAACCTCGATTTTTTTAATAAATAACCAGATTAGATCAGAACACAGACGTGGTTTTATTTTATCTTCAACCCTTCTAGTGTATCTCATTAGGTCAGCAGATCGACTAGTCAGTTTAGCTAGTAAACACGTAGCATGACCAATTCTATCTCTTCTCTTCCAAGAATAGACAAAGCTCTTTCTATCCAACTTGACATCTCTTCTGCCCGAGCACGGGGCGACCCGTAGACTCGCGTTTCTATGAAGACAAAGTCATATTTAATCTTTCCATAGCAACGGGGCGGTAGCTAGTGATGAAGATAAGTTGTGAATTTTACGATAATATTTACGTTTCGTTATCAGAAAAAATGTGTCAAATGCCATGTTTTAAGACTTTTTGAACGTAACTCAAAGCAACAACAAAACGTTATGTTTTTATTCTGTGTCGACTCGGCTGTCGGATCGACTGATTGATTTAATTTGTGAAAATAATAGCAAACAAAGTAAATAAATAATGGGCAAGAAGGCCAAGATGAGGAGTGGGTTCGTCCGCAGTAAATGTTGCTTGAATATGGGCCAGACTTTGGAACAGTGATGTACGGTATGTAATTTTATTTAATAATTTTGTAACCTACTACCTACCTGAACAAAATGCGTAATGCATGGAAGCGTACACCAGCGCCGATGTCTTCTCAGAGCATATTCATTATGCTCCTGACTATGCCGAAACACCGAAAGGGGTCCCCTTGAGGTAGCCATTGGTAAGTTCTGTAGGTATGTAGTAAATAGTAATGCTACCTACTAACTTGGTGTACCTCTCTTTGTTGAGCATTTCTTATCGGTGTCATGAGCCAAAGCTCCAAAGCATCGCCTGAATCCCCTCAATGATAAATAAGTAATTTTGTTTTTGTTTCAGATTACATAGTTCCCGAAAGGCAAAACATATTAAAATGGGCCCCAAAAATTGAACAAAATAAGATAAAATTATGAAATCAGACTAACTTACCTTAAGTGACGTCTGATGGTAATTTTATGAACGGCTCATCCTGAAAACAATTATAAACAGTAGTATTCGTCTGCAACGAACTCGTCCGCGTAGATATTTAGAATTGTAATAATCAAAATAAATTTGAACGCAGCTAATAGCATTAGCCATCAGCGGTGACATCTGTCAAATCACTTTCTTTAGAGTCACAATACAGTGCATCTTTGTTCACTAGTAGACATGGGTTGTAGACACCAGCGCCAAAAATCAAGGCTCTTTTTTTTTTTTTTTTTTTTTTTTTTTTTTTTTTTTTTTTTTTTTTTTTTTTTTTTTTTTTGTGGTAAGTAGATCCGTAATGGTATACTAATAAGGATTGCAATTGCGTATGCAAAAAAGGATACGGTGTCCAACTTTCAACCAAGCCTTGGTGAAAAAATACTTGCATAGGACATTGATCCGTAATTTCATATACATAAAGAGCATAATCGCGTGTACAAAAAAAATTATACTTTCAAACCTTTAAATTCAGAATGCTTGCATAAAACATTAATCGGTAACCATCCGTAACTAAATATAAATAAAGAGCAAAATCGTGTCGAGCGTCGACTGAGCAAAATACTTTGAAGTCTTGCGAGTATTTTGGGTCGGCCCTTGGTCGGCGTACTTGCAAGTAAATGCCTGGTGTAAAAACCTGGTTGCGTAAACACGCACCTTCCCTATTCACTAGTTGCCATTAAGCGTTATTTAACGGGTGGGTGATACTTGGTATTAGACAGGGAGGGAACTAATTGTTTTCAGGATGAGCCGTTCATAAAATTACCATCAGACGTCACTTAAGGTAAGTTAGTCTGATTTCATAATTTTATTACACGGCTCATCCTGAAAACAATTATAAACAGTAGATGTTCAGAGACAACTAATGGCAATATCTAAAATTGTGTATGAATAAGAAAATCATGAAATATTAAATTCAATTATACTCCACAGTTCCTTATATTTTACTACACGTAAAACCAGAAACAACAATTTACAATAACATAACAGACCATTCGGTGCTTACTTATGTTCAATCAAACAAAATAATATGTGACCTTTAGGTCAGGTCAAGTGTTACAACTATTGATAGATTTTAAAACATAGTATGAATAGAAGGTACCCTTTTGGCTTCAGGTAGGTACCTACTAAGGAATTGGTATTAAGCAATGTCCTTACAATCAAATCTTGTAATAATTTGTGCCCTTCAGGTGTTACTACGAATTAATTGCTATTAACTAGTAGGTAAAAACTAAGAATATAATAATGAATAATACCCTTTAGGTACTAGATAGAACTAATAAAATCTTTTTCAAATTCAAAATTAATTATTTGTAATAATTTGTATTACTTAATTAAATCTTGATCAGTCTTTATCATTATCAAATAAATTACTTAACAAAAATTGGTATTTTGTGAAATACTACAATAAATGTAATAAATGACTGGCTTTTATTACATTGTTTGCAGTATTTTGTTAGTGCTTAGGTAATCTAGATGGTATGGATGCAAAAACAAGGTCAGCTCTGTCATTTACAATAGGTAGATTATTATATTTGGCAATGATAGCTGATCTATTGGACCAGCCTGCAGTCTTCTTAGTAATCTCAATAGACATACCTGCAGATTTGGCCTTCGAAGTAGACGCATGTCTGGTACTGCGGGGACTGGTATCAATGCCACTCACAGTGAGGACTTCCTTCCAACGGCTTACTGTAGTGGCAGTAGCTAGTTTAAGGTTTTTTAGTGGTAATTACCAGGTAAGTTATATCTCCTCGAGCTTCCTTAGTACTTTGCATGTATCATTTTAAGGTTTTTAAGGCACACTGTATAGTTTTCAAAGTATGGTAAGCATAAAGTGTTTGTTTTAGTTTTGATAGATGTTTTTAGAACATCAGATATTTTAATGACAACACAGTAAGATGTAAAATGTATGTCTTTCATTTTAATTGATGCCAATGTCTGAACTCTGTGGGCAGTACAGAGACCAAACAAAGTACCTAACTAGTTTTTTGACAGTTCTTTAAGATTTAAAACAACTGGCATGTTACCCAGGAATTCTAGTACTATTGCAGGGTGCCAAGTTTCTGTATAGGTACCTAGGAAGAGAGGGTCTTTGCCTAAAAGCTCCCTTTAATAACCGCTTTATATTCTCTTTATATTCTCATCTTTCCCAATTTCAGAGTTTATTACCATGAACAATGCTGAGCAATGTGTATTTAATATAGAGTAGTTACTTCCTATATTAAATGCTTCTGACCAGAAGCCTATAATTTGCAGTATAAAGGCTTTGAAAATATCAGTATTATTACTACAGCAGTGTGCCCACCACTTTTTATATGAGCAATCATATTGTTTTTAAGTACCTTGAGCTAAGGATCCAATCATTATTTCCAAGGAAGCTTGAGGTATATGTCTAAGCTGAAACGCCATCCGGAGGAGTGTCCTGCGGCCAGGGTAAGGTGGAAGCTCAGACTGTACCTATTGTTTACTAAAAGGACATGAGAGTAAGATCATTGTTAGCATTAAATATAATTAGTTTTGATACAGTTCATATTTTTAAACTATGGCTGTGCTGGCCACCAAGGAAACAAGGATTCCCTTTTTCAGCTTTTTAATGTCTTATTTTTTCCAAACATTTAGTAATTAGGTAATGAAAACCATGAAAGAAAAATTTGCTCCAGTCTAATGTGAATGCATCTATAATAAAGGCCATTAAGTCTTTTTTCCAAAAGGAGATCAGCAATTCCTGGCCCTGATGGACAAAGTATTACACCATTCGAAAAAATATTTAAATAATTATAAGCCCTACTTTAATCTATCATTTCCTAAAAAAACCTAGGAAAAAAGTATTTCTAATAAAAGTCAATCAATGTATTCCTCGCGTTGCAGTTGTTTTAATAACAACTGATGTTGCCATATTATGCGATTTTTAAATAAAAATATTTTTTCCCATTAAAAGATTTGTATTATTATATTCGATTTATATTTCTTTTCACTTAAAAAAGTATTATACGAGTTTATTGCGAAATAATGATTAAAGATAGAGTATTTTTTCGTTGTTGTTACGTTATTTTAATGATTTTATAGAAAAATCGATTTGCATTTTTGTGAACTGCAACACTCGATACGGCTGTCACTTGTCAATCAATCTGTTGTTGTCATGACAACAGATTGCCGCCACAACGTTTCTCGTTCGTGTCGTGGACTTTCTTTTTGTGTTTATTTTGTGTGCTTCATCTAATTACCGACCCTTGCTGTGTTTTTGGACAATTGTAACTGCCTTTGTGACCGACCCTATTTCGTTCTTGGACCCCGTTTCTTCCAAACCTATTGACCTTAGCACGCATTTTGGACTCCGATTTTGCCTTTTGATATTGTTACCTTACTGCTTACGATGGATAATCTCCGCTGTATTAATTGTGGCATATCTACAGCTCGCATGAGAAGAAACCTGTTGAACTCAATCGATATACTATCAGTGATTAGAGAATGGATATCTCCACGACAGGTAAGTGTTGGGTATTTCATTATTATAAGTGTTATTTTATTGTTATTTTAATTAGTAGACTTAAACAAAAAATGACATAAGTACTGGTTTGTTTAATTGTAAAACAAGCTTGCATTCTTAACAATCTCAAAGTAAGTTTCGCATCATATTAAAGAGATAGTAGAGCCTGGCAAAGTACTTTTAATCTTTTACGAAAACTCATAGGTAACTAATAAAAGAACGGGAACAAATGATAATGGGGTCTATTGACTACGGTCTGAAATAAAGTTTTTTTTTTTTAATTTCCATATCCCATGTTATATCGAAAAATTTATTGCACAGGGCTATAGACTAATATTACCCCTTGAAAACCCAAATTATTTCATTTTTGTTTATTGAGGCCTAATTTATTAGGACTGTTTGCCGATCTCCTTTATATTAAACAATTTGCATTTATTCTGGTAGCAAATAAATCTATTTCAGGGGTTCTAAAATGTTGGGTAATTATTGTAATGCCTAGTCTGCTAGGTATGTGCCATTCTGTATCATGATCCTGGATTCCCTATCAGCCTGTGTTTTTTGGACTTGATGTGGGAAGCTGTAACAAGTATGTGTATATCTTCACGCCATCTCTATAATTACAGAGTAATGGTATTTAGATATATAAATTGCACTTATGATTGCTACCTATTTCTCATTCTCTTAGCCTTACAGTCATCAAGACTGTAATTGTAAAGGCTAAGTACTTTTCTCTTTTCATAAACTTGGTATGTCAAAAATTACAGAGTAATGGTATTTAGATATATAAATTGCACTTATGATTGCTACCTATTTCTCATTCTCTTAGCCTTACAGTCATCAAGACTGTAATTGTAAAGGCTAAGTACTTTTCTCTTTTCATAAACTTGGTATGTCAAAAACAATATTACCTACAGTTCCAAATAGTTGAGCAAGGCATCTAATAATGCATTTTCTTTGCAACATGAACTGTTATCATATTTATAATCTTTTCTTCTTTTGTCAAATGGTAATTTTAGTGTCAGATGTCAGAAATTAATAATAAATTCCAGGAATTTACACTGTCTGCTTAGATTTAAGTTACTCTTTTTAAAGTTGAGTATAAAACTGAAACACTCAAGTATTTGTATAAATATGGCGTTTTTGAGTTTGACATTCTACATAATTATGTGTTAACTATGCATTTATTATAGTCATCTAAGTAAATTAGCATTAGGTACATAACCTAAGTTCCTTAAATATGACCTCACAGGTTTTAATATTTTGTAAATGCACTGGGTGCTGTAACAAAATATGGAAGTGCATACAGTTCTTTTAGATTAAAATCTCAAGTATTTCCTATCTTGTGCAGCTACTGGAACTAAAAGATAAGATTCTTTTAAATCAACAGTTGTCATGAAACAATTTAGTACCAACCTGGTAGAGGTACTGGAGTAAGTACCTATTCCATCTTAAAATGAGATGTGGAGACAAAATGATTCAAGGATTTTAGATTAAAAAGAACCTAAATTAATCATTAGGTTTGGGTACTAAAAATATGTTTGAAAGGTATTAGCCCTATTTAGGTTTACCTCTGAATATTTAATTCCTCAGTTTGAGAAAAACATTTGATGGTTTCAAGTTTGAACGGGTAGGTACAGATGTAAATGGTATGGTAGCCTTGAACCGAATCAAGATAGTCACATCATTTATAATAATCAGCCAACAACTAAAGTAACTAGGTAGGTTACCAGCATGTTTTACCTGTTGTATTCCCTCTCGGGGCAGTTCATCGGTGTACATTTCACTGTCTTTTTAGGTGGCTGGTACTGTTTCGTCTTCTTTGTTTGAAACTACACTTGAGGACGCTTCTGCCCATTGTGTTGACGCATTGTGTCCTTCTGGCATGAGGGGCCAGTCTAGGTTCCCAGATTATTGTCTATTGGAGGTTTGGTTTTTCTTAATTGCAAACCAGATCTTTCAATTACTTTAATATTTTTAATCTTTTGCGGCCAAGTTTTCACCAAATAGATATTGGTTCCTTGGTAATGGTTGGTTCAGCTATTTCTGTAAAGGACTTGTCCAAGAGAGGTGCCAGGAATTGTTTTCTATATTATTATAGTAGGTACCTATTGGTTTCTTTATAATGAATTGATGCTAAAAGTGTTGTACCATCACTTATCATTTTCAAGGCATCAGATATATCCTGACCAAAACAGGTAAGGGCTATGCCCAGTTGCTGTTGCTTGGCTCTAAGCATATCGTCCCCGTTGGGGTTGATTCATTTAAGGCCACCCTGACTTCAGCATTGAGCTCTGGTGCAAGCAGGAGTGGGCAGTTCTGCGGCACTTTATGTGCATTTAAAATATTGTGTCGGTTTGGGGTATTGTCTGGGTTTCAAGTTTCATTCTGATATTTAGGTACTACTTCAGTAAGCGGATCTGAATTAGGTACTTACTGTTTACTGCTTGTAACTCTAGCCCAATACACTTACAGTAGGTAAGTGTAGCAAAGATTTGGTCATGCTGTGATGTGATCCACCATCATGTGTCTCGCACAATCTAGTAGGACATTTATCAGAATTGATATCTCGTATCAAAAACTGATCTTCGTGCGGAAGTATCTCGTACTAGCACGGAAGGCGGTCAGGCTCGCCCTAGTCAGACATGGCTTCGTAAGTACGAAGTAACCATTTAGAATCTCGTTCCGTGGTTTTGTCTGGACAGTAAATGCATGAGTTAAGCAGTTTTCCATTACCTGGAAAGAAGATGAGTACTTAGGTACCCTCGTTTTCTTTTCTTTGCCGTTTTGTTTCAAGTCAATAAGGCGGCTACGACGCCGGCGTCGGCGAGACCGTTTTTTCAATTTCTTCTTCATTCTTGTTATCTCTTTGTGTAAATCATCGTCCGAACTGGACATGTTGGTGTTTTAATTATTGTTATAGGTAATTGCATTAAAAAAATGACTAGAAATATGAATTAAAGATTTCATACACAATTCTACGCGTTGTCGCGAGCGCGCGAAGTCGAAAAGTGATTTGACAGATGTCACCGCTGATGGCTAATGCTATTAGCTGCGTTCAAATTTATTTTGATTATTACAATTCTAAATATCTACGCGGACGAGTTCGTTGCAGACGAATACTACTGTTTATAATTGTTTTCAGGATGAGCCGTGTAATAAAATTTATTTATTATTTGGGTCGCCGCAGCAAGTCTCCTTCCATCTAAATGCCGTCATGTCAATCAAACGCCACCTCCTTTCTAGCCATCTTTACACTACATCTCTTAACATCTTTGTACTTATAATGTTAACTGTTTATTATTTCAAATAACTATTTAATAAAGGACAGCAAGTGTTTTATTTAAGAATAGGTCTGAAAAAAGCACGGTCGTAAAAAGTCACAATCAATGTTGTGATATTTCCACATAATTAGTTTTTGTTATGTTGTGCTTCAAAATGTGTTAAGTACTTAATAGATAATATTGGCGAATTCTAGATTCATGTAGCCTCCGTAGTTCTGTCTTCTTTCTCGATGTTAATTGTTGAGCAGTTCTCCTGGTACTTCACCATCAGCACCAATTAACCATAATAATATGCATTGTGACGAGCATAAATTGCTTGGCAACCATATTAAAGTTATCGAATCGCAACCCGTGAAATACTTATTATTGAGTAGTTCCGATGGCTATTCGTGGCTTTCATCATCAATTCCACTTCACGAAATGGTGCTTACGAAGTGGTGGCCACTGGCCACAACCACAAACGCCGCCACGAGAAGCTAGATTTGTATTCAAGCGTCAACCGTGTGCGGTCAGTCCATATAAAATGTATGAAAACTACAGGAAATATGCCGGTGGCGGCGTTTTGTGATTGTGGCCGGTGGCCCGTGTGCGGCGACACTAAATGCACGAGTTTCTATGAAAAATACCTAAATCGATATAGGTGTGCCTATAATATTTGAAGAGTTCCCTCGATTTCTCCAGGATCCCATTATCAGATCCTGACCTGACGACAATGGAACCAGCTGGGAAGTATACCCTTTCAAACAAAAAAAGAATTTTCCAAATCGGTTCATAAATGACAGAGTAGCGAGGTAAAAAAAAAATACAACCGAATTAATAACCTCCTACTTTTTGGGAAGTTGGTTAAAAGTCAATAGAATCGCTTGTCTAGGTCCAATGTGATGTAGACAATTTGACACTTGTTGAGAAGAAATATTTCTATCCCCAAGTATCAAAAGTAGAGAAAAATTGGGTGTCATGCTCGGCATTGTAGACTTTTGTCGACTGAAGAATAGAAACATTTCTTCTCTTCAGTCTTGACATCGCCATGCTTCAAACGATAGAAATATTTCTACAATCTGTCATTTTGTCTATTCTTCCGTCGACAAAACCCGTTTCTACGGTGGTCATGCTACGCGTGCTGAAAGGATAAGTGAATTAGGTAGGATAATTATTGCACCTTAGGGCTGTTAGTTAGCGGTGGGTGGGTAATTATATTTCAGATCGACGTTCGTAAAATTAGAATCAAGACTTCGCTTAGCAGGTAAGCTCGTTTGATTCCCAATTTTACTTCACGTCGATCTGAAATATAATTAATTAAACAGAGTAGATGTTTAGAGCTATCTGCAATAATTTTATCGGTTAATAAATTATAACATGATCTGGTTTATTAATTATTTTTATTTTCTTATTATTAATTAACACTGTTTACTTAAGAGTATTCAATTATTCCTAATCAGCAATAAGGTACTTATAATTGACAAGGAGTCACAATCAATTAGACATGATCAACTATGAGGCATAATCAGCAATGAGGCAGGATCCACAATAAGGCATGATACACATTATATGTGTTAAAGTTTATTAGAGTAGACAATAATGTTCCTTTTATTATTTGTTATTAAGGACAGATAATGCAAAGTTTTCTGGGGATGAGTATTCACATAGTGGTAAGTTGTAGTACTTAGCAAATGTTTTTGAATTATTTGTCCATCCAGCTGCCTTTCTTATAGTGTCAATACTAATACCAGCTCTTTTGGCAGATGAAGTTGCTGTGTGCCTTGTGCTATAGGAAGTGAATTGTGAAGTATCAATGCCACTATCTTTCATGATATTTTTTATCCATCTACTGACAGTTTGACTGGTAGCTCTTTTATGTGGTTTTTTGAAAGTTATCCAAAGATAGGGTTCCTGATTTCTAAGAGTTTCAGTAATTGTAATGTAGTCTATTAAGGTTTTGGCTGGGCAGATTTTTGGGTTTTGTGTGAAGAAAGGCAGGTAGATTTTGGGCTGAGTCTTACTTACTATAGAGGTCTTAATGAGATCAGTTATTTCAATAACTATTTTATCATCAGTTATCACAATATTTGATAACTTAATTAGAGACAATGTTTGAGTCCGCTGAGCTGACGTTAGGGCTAGGAGGACAGCCAACTTCTTTGACAATTTTTCAAGGGTAAGATCAGTATTGTCTGGCCAGGAAGATAAGAGATTGAATATGTTTGAGGGGTTCCATGAATGAGAGTATCGGGGTAAAGCTGGTCTGAGTCTGTATACCCCTTTAAGAAATCTTGTAACTCTATCATCATTCTCAACCTTTGAGCTGATGAGTGTTGATAAGGCTGATCTATCTGAATTAAGGCTGCTGTAACCTACGTTAGCTTCAAATCTCTCAGTAAGAAATTGTATTACTTGGGGTACAGATGCTGTGTAAACACTTAGTGCATGAATTTTGCAATAAGTCCACCAAGCTCTATATGTAACATTGTATTGTTTAATCGTACCTGATGAGAGTGAGGCTAACATTATGTTTAGTGACTTAGTTGGCAGTCCTCTTTGTTGGAATGCTTTCCGCAGAAGATTGCTGCAGCCAGGGTAAGTGTCGAGCTCAGCGGGTGTGGTGTTCTGAAAGGTGATAGTAAAAGATTATCATCGGGGTAGAACATAACAGGCTCAGATATTTCTAGGGATTTAGCTAAGGGGTACCATGGCTGTGAGGTCCATAGTGGGTAAACTAATATACCTTTGGCTTTATCATTTTTTATCTTTTGTAAGCACCTTGTAATAAGGGCAAATGGAGGAAAAGCATAAAAGAAGGATTTGGACCCGTTTAAGGTGAAAGCATTTATGTTAAATGCATACGGATCTTTCCTCCATGAGACATATTTTTCGCATTTATAGTTTATTCTGCTAGCAAATAGGTCAATTTTTGGTTGTCCAAGTTTAGAGCAGATCATACTGAATGCAATGGGTGATAGTTCCCATTCTGTATCAATGTTAATGTTTCTGGATTCTTGATCCGCTATAGAATTTTCTTTGGATTTTACATAAGAAGCATATACATGTATATTTCTCTCCTGGCACCATGTCCATATGTCACGAGCTACATCATTTAGGTGAGGGAATTGTATGCTTCCCATCTTATTGATGCATGCAATGGCGGTCGTATTGTCGATTCTTAATATGATTGATGTATTTTGCACTTGGTTAGCAAATGATTTTAAAGCAAAGTATGCCGCAATTATTTCAAGTTGGTTTATATGATAACCTTGTTCTTGCTCTGACCATAATCCACCAATACGCTCGCCATCACAATGCCCCCCCCATCCTGTTAGAGAAGCATCTGAGAAGATTTCTAATGAAACAGGTTGTTCTTGTAGTTTTCTAGATTTTTTTAAATTCTCTAACCACCATTGTAAATCCGGAAGTAATTCCTTTGATAATTCCATTTTGGTGTTATAGTCATTATTAGAATCTATGAGCGCTAAGTACTTTTGTCTTTCTAGGGTTTTTGTATGCATCATTCCATAAGGGATAGCTGGACAGGCTGCTATAAGGGTACCCAGTAATTTAGCTAAATCTTTGATGTAACATCTTTTTAGTTTTAAGAACTTTTGAATTAGATCAGTTATAGATTCTGTCTTCTCTATCGGTAGCTCAAGGCACATGTTTTGAGTATTAATAATGAAACCTAAAAATTTACATTGTGTACTAGGAGTCAATTCACTTTTTTCATAGTTAATATTTATATTATTTCATATTAATCCCAAACATTTGAATAAGTTTATAGTGGTATTTATGTTTTCCAAACATTCTTGGTAAGTTTTACCAATACAAATGCAATCGTCAAGATATATGGTTGATATGAGGCCTTGTTTCCTTAGGTGAGCTACTACTGGTTTGAGTAATTTAGTAAATACACCAGGAGCTGTGGATAAGCCATAGGGCATAGCAGTGAACTCATAGAGTTGATTAAGGTAAGTGAAGCGTAAGTACTTTCTGTATTTTTGGCTGATGGGTACTAAAAAGTATGCCTCCTTAAGATCAATTGAACCCATGTGATAATCCCTATCCACAAGTCTGATAGCAGTTCTGATATCTTCCATTTTGAAGTGTTTTGCTGAAATAAATTTATTTAGTGGTTTAAGATTCAGGATGAATCTAAATTTGCCATTTTGCTTAGGTCTGAGGAAGATTTTACTGATAAATTCTCCATAAGTATGTTGGCATGGAGTTATGGCACCTAATTTCAGTAGATCTGTAATGGATTCTCCCATTTGTATAGTTTCTGACTGTGATAGATTAGAAGTTGGAATATTAAACTGCAAAGGTGTAGTATCAAAGGGTATTTCGTACCCTTGTACCCACTGTAGGATTACTGGATTATCAGTTATATGTCTCCAGCAGTTAATATAATTAAATAAGTTGCCAGCATGTACCTGGTTTGTCAACGTTTGATTGGAGCATTCCGGTATCGCCCTTGTTGGTGAGTTGCTCTCTCGGAGCGTTGTTGCCAGCGGGGTTGTCGTTGACTGGTTGGCTGTGTCATCTTGCGTGGCCCACAACGTGCATTCGTTTTCGGTTTCGGTGGTGGGCCGTTCCTGTTTCCCTGATTGGGTCGTTGCATGTTGTTATTGTTCAATCTGTTGTTTAATGGTACCACAGGAGGAGGTCTTTTTAATTGTGCTGCAGCTTGTTGCATCTGTTTCACATTTCTCAGAAGGTCCGGTAGGTTTTCTCCATAAAGGAAAGTGTCTCTTGTTGTTTTGGACAATATTTGGCTGAAGTTCTTGTCTAGTATGGGATAAATTAACTTTATTCTAGTTTGAGTTTGATTATAGTGGATGTTGGTGAGAATTTTGGTTGCATCAGCTAGGTTTGTTAACAATTTATGTTTGTCTATTTCTTCCATTACTATAACATCAGTCATAGTTTTTGCTATTATGGACGTAGCCAGTCCAAGTTGTTTTTGAGACATCTCAATCCCATGGTCCCTTATTTTAGAGGACTCTGTGAGCACAGCTTTTACCTCCGGGTTAAGAAGGGGAGCATCAAATAATGTACAGTTGTCTGGCATAGCATGCTTTTTAGTTATAGTTTCCCTTTCTTCCTTTGTTAGGCCTTTTGTTAGGATATGGTTGAATCTTATGTCCTTGTGAATTTGACCCATGTATGGCTGTGGCTCCTCATAGTCCATACCTAGTGCCTCTTTATATGGGTTGAGTGTCTCCATTTCAGCTATGTCTAAAAAGCAAGGGATAATAATCACGTATGAAGCATTTGGTTTCAGCCATTGCAACAGCATTATGTTAATGTAAGTAAGTTAGACCACCTAGTGCTTACATATTACACTGTGAGTATCTCGTACTCAGTGATCTGTTAGAGGCATGTTCACGCCAGGGCAAATGCATACCAGCTAACAACATGGAGTTAATGTTGTTAAAAGTATCTCGTACTTCTGGTAGCCTACCATACTTTGCGTCAAGACAGTTAGACCACGTAGTGCTTACATAAGACACTGTGAGTATCACGTACTCGGTGATCTGTTAGATGTTCACGCCAGGGCACATGCATACCGGCTAACAACATTGAGTTAATGTTATTAAAAGTATCTCGTACTTCCGGTAGCCTACCGTTTAGTAGCATAATTAAGGATATCACATTATTCACAGATAAAGTAAGAGGCTTTGAAAACACACACGTAATAAGCAAGGTTAAAGCAAGGCCGTCCCAAAGCTTTCATATCCATGAGCATTCCATAAGTCAGAGGCACACCGAACCGAAGCCATGTTTTTTCCTAACCTAAATCATAAAAGTGGAACTTACCTGGATTAGGATTGATTGAAGGTTCCGGGTTTACCTCTAATCTGTGATCAGGGCTGGGGGTCCTGCTTTTGGGGTCCTCTGGTGTATAAGATGTTGATGTCATTGATAAATCTCGTTGTACAGGGCTGCGCGAGCGTGACTTGCTCTTGCGGCTTCGACGCCGATGGCGTCGTTTACTCTTCCGGTTTTCATCTAATGCACTTATGAGGCGTTATATAAGTTTCTTGTTACTTGGCATTTCGTAACTTTACTCAAGCGTACGTTAAACACAGTTTATAATGCAAATTTGATTTAATTTGACGCGAGAGAATTTTTCCGTGCGATGTCTTCGAGCGCGGGAAAGAAAAGTGACACATGGAGTTGCCAACACACAGAAGATACGGTGAAATAGTGTGCTCATTCAAAAAAAAAAAAAACTTGTATTGTTTCTAAAAAATCGCGATGTTACAAGTGTGTGTAGGAAATACTACTCTGTTTAATTAATTATATTTCAGATCGACGTGAAGTAAAATTATATGTTATAAGACCTATTTATGAAGTTTTACTTACCAATGCATCTCTATCGTAGTCATTAACTTCAATGACAAAGTCGTGAGGAGCAATTGCCATTATTTCCAAGTCCTCAGGAGAAGGTGATGGTGGTTTTTCGCCACCGCCTGTCTTTGTTTGTTCCCTCCTATGTGTGGATAAGTTGGATTTAGCGGACAACTTCATTCTTTTCCAAGCCAACTTTAATTCTGCATCCGATCGAAAGGAGAATGGCGACTTTGCCTGTACAATGGGACCCACTGTTAGGTGTACCGTACAGTATGGAAACTTATAACTAGTTGTAGAATTATATATAACTAGCAAAAAAGCAAATGGGCAGTAAGTCGTAGAGGCTGGGAGATAAAAGATATGTTAGACCAACGAAGCAGTCGAAAACGAAGTATAGGGTCGTTGTGGGAACAGTGGATCAGTATTTTTTCAAAGCAACGTAGACACATCACTATATCACTCTCGACTTTCATAATTGTAAAGTTAGAAAAGTAAATTACTGGTCTACATTTTTGTAAGATAGCAGCTACCTATCTTTAACCATTTTCATGATACATTGTTTTAAAAAAAAGGGAAATGATCCACTGTGTACTGGGATGGGTACACAGTGAAACATAGTACATGTACTCAGTGAATCAGAGGGTACACAGTGAATATAGCAAAAACACAAGTATTACTTAACATACTTTTTTATTATTTTTACATGTTATAATAGTCAGTCTCTAATCAGGAACATATCTGAGATCAAATATTTACGGTAATTAGCATAATTCAATAATATTAATCAACAACAACACAAGTTACAAAAATATCACTTTACCCATTGGGTAGGATTTTTTTAACGGATATCAATTTGGGTAAAGTCTGTATCAAAGGGGTCCCCTATGTTGTTTCGAACGCCGCTGTTGCGACACACGCTGTTGCGAATTATTTTTCCACTGCCTCACAGGTTCGAAAGCTCATGGACTCGAATGAAGTAGTCGCGAAAGACGCTGTTTCGAAAAACATTTTCACTGCCTCATACGCTCGAATGCTTGTGATTTCGATTTATTTAGTCATAAAGTGTACAGAAAAATATTTAAGCAGTAATTAAATAAAATCAACAAATTCGGTGTCAACATCAACATTTAATATTATTATTAACGTACTGTTTTACGTTTGTTGTTTACATCGTACATCAAACATTATTTACCTATTCGTGAGTCTCGCGTCCTATACCTATTTATAGGTTTTATAATTGCGCAGTTTTGCTTCCCATTCCTGCCTAGATAATAATAATGCATAGAATAAACGCAACGCATTCAGTTTCATCGATTTCAATAAAAAACCAAACGCAATCATTTCATAATGTGAGTGTAGGTGGCCACCACAAAGTATATGTATTTTCTAAATACGATTTTAGATGTACCCACGAATATGTTTTTTTTGCAATATCTTATTCCAACGTAAAGTGTGATGTAGAAAACATTGAAAGATGAGCGTTAATAGTTTTATTCGTCCTGTGACTACTCGATATGGAAAAAGTAATCTAATTATAGATGGATATATTATGTCTCACAATAAAACTGTAAAAAACGTACATTATTGGTGTTGCGTGAATAAAAATGCCGCTGTAAACTGTCGAAGTACTGTTAGTAGCCGAATAGTTAGTGAAGAACATTTTATAATCAAGGAAATGTCCAGTCACAATCATGCTCCTGAACCAGGTATGTAGATTATTTTTTTCGTATATATATAAACGTATATAACCTCAACGAATTTATTTTTTTTATTTTTTTTTATTTTGTAATTTGCAGATCGCGTTGACGAATTGAATTTAAGGGAAAATATAAAAAATCTGCCGTTCAGAGCAATGACTCACCAGGTAAAATAATTCGTGAAAACTTATCTTCGTTGCCTTCAAGTAGCACAACTTCGATATCTAACAAGAATGCTCTGCGGCAAATCATACAAAGAGCTAGAAAGAAGAATATGCCTAAAGAACCAACATGTGCTAGTGAAATAAACATACCGGATGATTTAAAGAAAATAAATGGAGTAAAATTTTTGGCTCGCAACCATGAATATGGGAATAACCAACGCCTGTTGTTATTCACCACCGAATCGAATCTGCGGAGGTTAAGTGAATCAGAAATGTGGTTTGTCGATGGTACCTTTCAAACCTGCCCTACAATATTCACTCAGCTTTTTTCTATTCACTGCATAGTAGGAACTCGTGATTGCAGACGCATAGTTCCATTAGTGTACGGGTTTCTAGATAAAAAATCAGAAGCATCATAAATATTGTTTTTTTTTCTCAACTGAAAGAATATTCTGCTGAATTTAACATTGAGTTGAATCCAGGGCAAATCATGTCGGATTTTGAACAAGCTATAATAAACGCTATTCGAATCGAATTTCCAAACACAATTCAAAGTGCTTGTTTTTTTCACTTAGGTCAAAGTATATGGAGAAAAATTCAAGCTTGTGGTTTAAGTGCACGATATGGTGCAGATAGTAATTTTGCGGTACAAATGCGATGCTATATAGCGTTTGCCTATCTACCTGCGGAAGATATACCAAATATCTTCAGACAATTTAAACATACTCTCTTCCCAGAAGAAGCCGAAGAAGTTTCTAATTATTTTGAAGAGTACTATGTTTTAGGACGACTGATAAGCCGCAACATAGATGACAAAATTCAAGTTTTACGCTTACAACCACTTTTTCCACCGAGCCTATGGTCTATAGAAAGAAATAACAACTTGTTCCTTCCACGTACTCAAAACAGTGTAGAAGCCTGGCATCGCCGCTGGAATTCATTGTTAGAAAATAAGAGACTTGGACTGTATGGATGTATACGAAAACTTATCGAGGAGCAAAGTGTCACGGAACAAAAAATCGAGAAGATTTTGGGTAATTTACCTCAGACACCACCAAAAAAAAAACAAAGAGTTGCAGAGAATGCTATTTCAGCAATTTTGAAAAAAAAAAGTACAATGGGCACGCCTGAATTTATAAGAGCTTTAGCGTTAAGTACTCGTATATACTAACTAATACTAACACATGTGCAATTGATTAATTTCTGAAAAATACCACTAATAATTAATACCACTTAGGTACCTAGACAATTTTTTATAAAGATCAGTCTTAGATTTTGTGTTCAGTACTCATAGAAAAAAATGTACAGTTGAGGTACTAATATTCTTGATTGTTACTTTGTTAATAATAATATTAAATGATGATGTTGACACCGAATTTGTTGATTTTATTTAATTACTGCTTAAATACTTTTCTGTACACTTTATGACTAAATAAATCGAAATCACAAGCATTCGAGCGTATGAGGCAGTGAAAATGTTTTTCGAAACAGCGTCTTTCGCGACTACTTCATTCGAGTCCATGAGCTTTCGAACCTGTGAGGCAGTGGAAAAATAATTCGCAACAGCGTGTGTCGCAACAGCGGCGTTCGAAACAACATAGGGGACCCGTATCAAAGTTAGTACGACTGCTGGCGCAATGTGCTACCACCGACATTTGCCTTGGGCAGTATAAATTTTATATCATGATCCCTCACGTAGGCATGGTGAACTGGTGTTTTCGGTTCCCGCGCAAATAACTGACGTAGTAGTCCAAGTTTTCATTACGATTGTGTAATATTTTGGCAACATAATAAACGCTTTTTCGTTTAGTGTCAAAACGAACCAGGACATAGTCACCCTCTTCAGGAAGGCGAGGTAAAATACTGTTGAGTAATAGTTCGTCCGTTAATGGTACGATATCAATCTCGTCTTCCTCACACCAGTCGGAATCTTCGTCGTGTATTGAAATGTTCTCATTTTCAAGATCTTCTTCAGAGTCACTTTCATTTTGCGATAGAACTTTTCTAACAACTGTCTTCTTTGGTTTCTTGTTTTTCTTAGATTCTTCTTTTTGTGTTCTAATGGCCTCTTTCTCCGGCGTATCCGTCGCAATCATACTACGTCCTGGTTTCCTTTTTCGGGTATTTTTTCTGGGTTAAGCTTTAATGGGTGGTCGAAACTGACTTGGTTTAATAAAAGTTGCAGATAACGTCGTTGTAGGTCTAGAGCATCCGGGTTGAGGACTAACGCACTGAATTTCTGAAAGAGGTAGTCGTGGAGGAGTTTTCAGGTTTAGATTTGGTTGATTAAATCATTTATTTTCGTTGGATCCCACTTTTCGATCCCATTTTTTGGATATTAACGATGGGTCCCATTTGCTATTTCCATTGAATCCTATGTAATGACAACATGTGTACTTTCCAAAAGAAAAGTGTTTTATCTTTATCAAGCATTAAAAAATTTAAACAGTCTGGGCCCGCGTGGTGGATTACAACCCACTCCCTCTTGCCCAGAGTAGACCTGAGTCCCAGCAGTGGGAACATTATAGGCTGATCATGTATGTATATACCTATGTTATGTAAGTATAATTAATCTATCTCCTCATAGAGGTCTGCTACTTACTACTACCTACCATACCTTATCTGTTTTGTAATAATATAGGGGGAGACTAGGGACACTTGATCCCCCCTTTTGGTTTTGTCCGTACTATCCTCATTTATTATCGAATTTTAAATAATATATTTGTTTTAAAAGACGTGTTCATTTGAAATTATCGCTTTATTTTCCATTATAAGTAATAGTTTATAAATAATGTAAACATCCTACCAAAATTAAAAAAGCGGCCAAGTGCGAGTCGGGCTCGCCCATGAAGGCGTAGCAGCAAGTAAAGTAACGTAATATAAAAGTTCTTGTAGTTCGTTAAGGTGAAAGCGTCAGGGTTGCCCGCGAAATTCAAATTTTCTTAGGTTTTTTGCCATTTGCAGGTCAGTATCAGGTTGTACGTTGATCTAAATATGATTTGCGACCGTATCAAATGTTTATTTATAAAATTATAATCATAGAAATCATCAATCATCGTTGAATGACTATTTCATGAAATCACGACATTTGGGGATTATGCTAACCTAAAGAGTTGTATTGCTGATTCTAATGATTATAATTCTTTAGACCCATATTGGTTACGCTCGCAAATCATATTTTAATCAAGATACAACCTGACACTGACCTGCAAATTGCAAAAAACCTAAGAAAATTTGAATTTCGCGGGCTACCTTGGCGCATCCCCCAAGGCTGCCTGTCCACTGGAGGTAAATTGCGGTTTACGATTTATGACGCATAAAAAAAACTACTTACTAGATCTCGTTCAAACCAATTTTCGGTGAAAGTTTACATGGTAATGTACATCATATATTTGTTTAAGTTTTAACATTCCCGCCGGGTTACAGTTTTTAAACTTAATTTTTGTGACTTTGCGGAAATCCAAAACTACAATAGACGACGTATATTTAGTAACCTAATCCGCTTAACTGTTCTTACAGAGTCCTAAAGAACCATGTAAGAAATCGACATGTTTTTCACCTCTCAACGAGGCATCCTCAGGATGACCGTTAGCCGTCGACCGAGCAGCAATCCTATAAGTATAAGTGGGGTTGTCGGGCGGTGTAGTTTACTTTGCGTTCAGCGTTTGTCCACGACAACAGCCGAACGCAAAGCCTCGCAACGGAACACCTCGTGTCCGGATTCGCAACAAGCCAATCGTTATCCTGAGGATGCCTCGTTGAGAGGTGAAACACGTGTCGATTTCTTACAGGGTTCTTTAGGACTCTTTTAACACAGTTAAGTGGATTAGGTTACTAAATGTACGTCGTCTTTTGTAGTTTACTACATTCGAAGCTTTTCCAAACACAAGCCTACTGAGATTTCTTTTTTTTTTAATTGTTGCAAAACATAATTTATCCATTCGTTTTTTTCTTTACTCTCAATATTTTGCTTATTTGGAGTAAAGTTTTTTTTTTCAAATTGGTTCATTCTAACACTGTACATGCTAGCGTCTTCCATTAATACAGTCAATATATGCATAATGTTCGGATTATTAATTTTTGTTGCCCTGTTGATTTTATTATTCCAACCTTCGACATTGTTGGTGGTTCGGTGCTTCTCATCACTCACACACCATACATCTACGAATGATTCATTTTGTAGCCAAAACTCAACCATGTAATTTTTAAACTCATCCATTTTCGAATTTATAGGGCAATCAGACTCTATGTAACACCATCCTTCCGCAATTGCATCTCTTGGCAACAATGGCAGCAGTCCAGAAAGTGCCACAACTCTTTTTGCGACTTTTGATTTCGTAATTTCCAAGTTTTTTGCTTTTTTCCAAATCGCTTTCGAGTAATGATAAAAACAACCTTTTAATTGAATACTTGGAAAGACTGATGTAATCGCGTTCATAGCTGCCAGTTCGTAATCAGTTTTGTATTTATGCGGTTCCCATTCTGGAATACAGTGTTTTATTAGAGTGAATAATGTTTTATATGTTTGGGTATCCTTTTTGTTCATGAAAGCATAAATTAGAGGTGCAATGAAATCTTCGCCGTCAGATCGATTAATCTCCCCTTGAATCACGTACAGTTGCTCAAAAGGCTTAGGGCAGCTTTTAAATGTGCCATCACTGTAATAAAACTTTAATATTCTAAGCTTTTCTTTTGCGTTCTCTGTGGCAAAAATTAATATTCGTGTACCTAAGTCGTCATAATCAGCCATCAAAAAGTCATTGAATTTCGGCGGTAATTTGACTTCATCTACGGATTTGAAATTTATTTTATCTAAACCAGCTGATTTATTTCTTGCTCTGTATAGTGAACTCTGAACATTCGATAACTTGGGTATTTTTTTAACAACATTAAGTCCCGCATCACATAATGATGCAACAGTTTTATTAAATTCGGTCGGCACTGGTGGAAAAATACCCGAAGAAACTCTTTTCTTGCATTCATGCACACTCTTTGCTATAATGTTGTCTTCAACAGTTGAAGAGCACGTATGTTCTTGCTTTATAAAAACAGTCGCACCCTGAAAGAATTTTAATCGTAAGATATCTTTCAAAATATTTTTTAATACGCTTGATGCTGATCAATAAGAGAGGAGCTCGTGGCTAAGTAATAACAAGCCGCACGGGTCGATCCATCAGGTTAAGCTATGCTTGCCGGGGTTGGTCAGTGGATGGGTGACCATCTTTACATACCGAGACTTCTCCGTGCCTCGGAAAGCACGTTAAGCCGTTGGTCCCGGCTGTCATTAGTATGTGGAATTCTCTGACGAAGAAAACATTCCCCAGGAACAACTACCCTCAACTAGTAATTTTAAAATAAATAAAATTGAGAGTTACAAATAATGTTGAGCCAAGCTGAACCTACAAGACATGAGGCAGAAGATCCTAGTGCGGAAATAGACCAAGAGGTAATTGTATATTCTGTTCCCAACACTGTTCCAGATGATTTACAGACTGAGGAAACTGTGACGTCAACACATGCACAATCCAAAAAAAAACTATTGAGCCTAATCGTAAATGGAAGAAACGTGATGTAGAAACGCCACCAGAATATTCTGCAAACACGGGGGTAGTTGACGAATATTTTGCTGAATGCACTACGCCAACTGATATTTTTTTAGTCTTTATTAGTGATATACTGGATAATATTGTGTATCAAAGTAACTTATATGCAACACAAAGAGATAAAACTAAAAGAAGAACTACTGGCCTTTATCGGAATGAACTTCTATATGGGGTACAACACCCGGCCTTCGTGGACAGATCATTATTCATCGGCACCTGATTTGAATAACCCCCTGATATGTAAAACTATGCCTAGAGACCGGTTTGCAGCAATTTTGAGCCATCTTCATTGCAATGACAACACGCAAATGCCTTCCAATTGTAAAGATAAATTATATAAAATCAGACCTTTCATTGATGCACTAAATAAAAAATTTCAAGAATGTTATTATGGAACTAGAGAATTGAGTGTAGATGAGTGTATGGTCAAATTCAAAGGCAGGTCGGTATTGAAACAATATCTCCCTATGAAGCCGATAAAAAGAGGGTATAAGCTATGGTGCCTCGCTGACCAACGCGGTTTTATCAAAAACTTTATAATTTACCAAGGAAAAAATGAAGAAATATCTTTAAAATTTGCTGATTATTCATTAGGAGAAAAAGTTGTCCTAGAGTTGACAGAAAAAGAATGGGGTAAACAGAAAGTTATTTATTATGATAATTTTTTTTCATCCATTGCTTTATTAGAAAAACTGAAAACAGAAGGAACTTATGCCTGTGGAACTATAAGATCTAACCGTAAGGTAGACCCAATAATCTGGTAGCTGACTCTAAACTGAAGCGAGGCCAATATGATTATAGATTTTCTAATCTGAATATTGCATATTATAAATGGAAGGACAACAAAATTGTACATTTGGCTTCTAATTTTCATGGCAATGATGAATCTACAGTATCACGCAAAGAAAAAAATGGGTCTAAATCTACAATCACCTGTCCAAAGGCCATCAAAGACTACAACTCTTACATGGGGGGTGTTGATACAGCAGACAGGTTGAGAGCACTGTACTGCGTGAACAGGAAGTCCCCAAAATGGTGGCACAGGTTGTTTTGGGGTATTTTAGATATGACATTTGTAAATGCGTATGTTATTCATGGACTCATAATGGAAAAGATACCTGTAAAAGACTTTATTAGATCCATTGCACAAGGGTTGATGTCTATGAAGAACATCAAAACAATAAGAAGAAACGATTATCAAGAGACTCAGTGCCTAGCCCTGGGCCATCTAAGAGGCGCAAAACTGGCTTCTCAACGTTGAAAGACGTTCGTTTAGGAAACCGCGGCGTACATTGGCCTACGTTTGTACCAAATAGAGGGAGGTGTGAAGTATGCAGCATGAAGAAAGTGCAATCAAAGCCTCACTCAAAATGTTCACACTGCAATATATTTTTGTGCATAAATGAAAAAAAGAATTGTTTTGCAGAATACCATGCTAATGTTTAATTACTTTTTAATTTAATTATTAATTCGAACTAAAAATAAGTACTTATTGTTCCTATGTTATTAGTCATTTTGTGACCCAAAGTTCCTGACGGTACTTGTAAGTCTAGGGTAATAAAAATAGTACCTAGAAATAATAAAAAAATCTGAAAAAAATTAATGAGTTTTCTTTACTACCCCTTATCCATATTGAATCATAAATTTTTTATTTTTCATTAATTTTGGTATATTCGCTAGGAAAGGGGTAAACGAAGTACAGGAGCTAACAGCTGATTATCACTGGCGTCATGTCCCTACTAGCTTGAACCCTGCTGACTTGGCTTCAAGAGGGGTAGACCCCCACATGTTGAAGAGTTCAACTCTTTGGTGGGAAGGTCCTCCCTTCTTAAAACCAGAGGACTGCGAGTGGTCCACTAAGCTAACTCCATCAGAGGAGGAACCCTTGCCTGAGGTTAAAGCGGTCACCTCATATTCATGTGCTGTAAATAATAAGGAAAGTTTAGATATTAGGATTATAGATTTCAGTAGATTTTCTAATTTTTCACGTTTAAAAAGAACAGTAGCCTATGTGTTAAGGTTTATTAATAACTGTAAAGGTCAAAAAAATGTAAGTCAGGCATTGTCAGTTGAGGAGTTGCAAAGGGCATGCACTCTTCTAATAAAACTTAGCCAAGTTGAGACATTTTATGATGAAATTGAAACATTAAGTAAAGGGCATCAATTACATAACAAATCTAAATTATTGCCACTTAATCCCTTCGTAGACTCTGAACAGGTGCTACGCGTAGGAGGCCGTCTAGGAAATTCTAACTTTGACTATAATAAGAAGCACCCTATTCTCCTAGATTCAAAACATATTTTCACGAAACTGTTAGTTAAACACGAACACTTACGTTTACTTCATGCTGGTCTTCAGGCATTGCTTGCAGCTATTCGTGAAGAATATTGGCCCATAGGAGGGAGAAACCTAGCTCGCACTATTACTAAGCAGTGCGTTGTGTGTACACGACTGCGAGGTAAACCTTTCGAACCAATCATGGGTGATGTGCCAGCAGTAAGAACTGACAGTAGCTTCGCGTTCAGTTCCTGTGGGGTAGACTTTGGGGGACCTTTTAGTACTTCAAGTCGTAAAGGCCGAGGAAACCGTATAACTAAAAGCTATTTATGTTTGTTTGTGTGTCTAACCACTAAGGCGGTTCACCTAGAAGTGGGCAGCGATCTCACGTCTGAAGCATTCATTCTCTGTCTCCGTAGGTTTATAGCTAGGAGAGGTAAACCCTATGCTATTTATTGTGATAATGGTCGAAATTTTATAGGTGCATGCAATGAGCTGGGTAGGATGTTGCAAAAGAGCCAAGAGTCGGTCTTCAATTACTCGGCGAACGAGGGAATCCGCTTCGTCTTCGGACCCGCATACTCCCCTCATTTGAGGGGAATATGGGAGGCGGGTATAAAATCCTCTAAATACCATCTCAAAAGAGTAGCTGGAGAGGCCTGTTTAACTTTTGAAGAGCTGGCTACACTGTTTTCGCAGATAGAGGCCATACTCAATTCCCGTCCCCTCTCGTCCGATCCAAATGATCCCTCTCCGTTAACCCCAGGGCATTTCCTAGTGGGCAGGCCATTGACCGCAGTCCCATCGCCACCCATCACCGTACTGCGGCCCAACCGCTACGAACAAATAGAAAAAATCCGTCAACATTTTTGGTCCAGATGGCAAAAGGAGTTCCTTGCAGAGCTACAGCAGCGAGGCATCTGCCTCGGCGACCTCGTGCTACTACGCGAGGCCAACCTGCCGCCGCTTCAGTGGCGCTTGGGGCGCGTCACACGCCTACATCCAGGCCCCGATGCGATCAGCCGGGTGGCTGACGACGCCACCACCAAAGGCCGGGCCGGGCCGGGCCGGGCTCGGGCCGTCCGCACGATGTGTCCTTCGGGGACACGTCTACCAGTTGAAGTCTTCAACGCCTGGGAGGATGTTGCGGCCTTCGCCGCCTGGCAACACAGTCGGGCGGCGGGGCAACGCGCGTCCCATCACACCACCCTACGCGAGCCAATCAGAGCGTCGCGTGGGTGACAGGAGGGCGCAGGGCCGGGGGACGCGAGCGCCGGCACGCGTCGGACAGCGGCGAGCCTCGGTGACTTCCTCCGCGCGCCGCCAGCGAACGGTCGACAACAACGCCATAGACGACGATTGTAACGGGTCCAGAGATTGTAAAGAATCTGATTAATTATAATAATTTTATTTAAAGTTTTCATCGGTTTTTGATTGAAGACAACCTATTCCTAAATATCACGCAAGCGCGTGAACAACCACTATTTCGATTCCAATGATTTTATGCGCGTGGACTGATCTTGAGGACGAGTCGATCGAAAACCACAAAATGGTGAATGAATCCGAAAATCCGGAAGTTCGCTTCAACGAGTTGGCGTTAGTTGCTATCCCTTTTGCACTCGTGCGTAACTCTCTGTTGCACTGCGTGGATAGATCGCGCGTTTCAGGCGCACTTGAGTGAGGTAATTTGTTGAATATTGCGATGCCTGCCGTCTCGCTCCTACTTGCGTAATACCTTATTGTGTGCTGCTGTGCTCTTCACACCTACAGAGGTGACTCCGGCGACGACGGCAAAGGTTATAACTCTCTGTTGCACTGCGTGGATAGATCGCGCGTTTCAGGCGCACTTGAGTGAGGTAATTTGTTGAATATTGCGATGCCTGCCGTCTCGCTCCTACTTGCGGAATACCTTATTGTGTGCTGCTGTGCTCTTCACACCTATAGAGGTGACTCCGGCGACGACGGCAAAGGTTATCGATGGAATGAAATTCTTGATTGCTGCCGGGCTGCTTCTCTTCTGTGTAGATTGCAGCTGGGGTTGTCGAATCGCTTGTGATTGTTTTGCGACAACCAAGCTGAGATGAGACCGATGCGAGCCCGCTCGTTGCCAACCAAAATGGCTGCGACCCGGTCGAATAAAATTGTTTGCCAAACCTCGTAGTTATCTTCTTCCGCAGCACCGCTGTTCTCCGCGAAGGACCATGTACAGCGGTGTATTAGGTGGTGATGGCTGATGAGATGCTGGAAGCGTGGTCCCGAGGAAAATTCAATAAAAAGGCGGACAAATTACTTTTACGTCTATATTCGACCAGTGTCGCAGTTGGAAGGGCGCACGAAGGGCGTGTTGCCACAGATATTAAAACATTGAACCTGATAAAGCTAGGAAAAGGTCAAATATAAAGTCGCAGCAGAAGAAAGCAGAAAAAAAACGGAAATTGTAAGTTTAACTGTCTTTACCTTGGCTGAGCTTGCTCTAGTAGGGATAGGGCTGCCCCGTTTTACTTTTAGGTACTACGATTTCTCTCGTAATTCGAATTCCGGATTTTTTATCAAATTCTATAATAAGGATATACTTTTCGATTAGAATTAAAATAGTTCTTTATTGTGAGTGCTTAAACTTATTTTTTTGTCAGTACCTACAGAAGTTATTTAAAGCAAATAAATCGAAGACAATAGGGGTTATAAAGTTTGTTAGGTTTTTTATGGGTGAGTATGGATTTATTTTTTTATTTATTTATTATGGATTTAGTGAAATGAAATGAAATGAAATGAAATTGTTTATTCTGTAAATAGGATATCGGAATCACTTTTACACGTCATGTTAAAAAAATATTAGAGCTAAGCTAGATGAGGTCGGCGTTTCCTATCTGACTACTCTGAGAAGAAAGGCCGAAACAAACTCAGAGGTCACAGTCTCTTTTAAAGTCCAGACATTATCTTGGTCAGGCCATATGAGGACCATGTAGATAGTGTCTGAAATGGTCTTTTGAGGAAAGAACCACACAGATTTGAGTGGACCTGTCCAGTCAGTGCAAGCAATTGTCAGTAATCGAGGAGCTCATCTCAGAACTTAAGGAGCTCAGCGACTCGACGAACAATACCAAAGAAAGGACATTTGAGTAGGCCGCATAAAATACTCAAACCGCCAGAACATCAATAACACTAAATGTAAAATAAAGAAATAAAAAAATGATCCACATAGTCCTCACATTCACAATATTTAAAAAATAATATAATACTTAACAAAGTAATCATGTCATTTTGTTATAATATTCAACAATGTCAATGTGTATATAAAACTGGTATTTTTTCATGATTTTACATATTTATTATTAAAGTGGCAAGTTTTTATGGTTTTATCACAAATTTTAGCAGAGCGAGCAGCTCACTCCCAAGCTTTAGTAGAGGTACCTACACGTGAATGTTTATTTTTTTCAGATATTCAGCACCGGGTTTACCTAAAAAGCCTCCATGTAAACACAACTCAAACACTATGAAATGTTTGTCACTTACAAGTAGGGATCTCTTTTACTTTCATCAAAGAATCTATGAAAATGACTCAAAAATTTAACAAGACAATTTTATACTTAAATACATTGCTGTCACAAAAGTGAAACGTTATCGGCCACGAAAAGGGATTAAAAGTCCTAGGGCTTTTGTTGTAAAGTTTTACATACCTAATTATAAAACTAAGGAAGTTTTCCCTGTATGTAAAAAAACTTTCTTGCTGGCTTCCCGATTAAAGTCATCCAGAGTTGAAGGAGTAGCGAAAAGACATTACGAAACTGGTGGTTTAGCTAAGGAAAGAAGAGGAGGCAACAGAAAGCAATTTGCGTTTGCCTCAAAGCAGAAGCCGTAGAAAAATGTATTAAAAGTTTCACTCCTTTAGAAAGCCATTACTGCAGAGAACAGATAAAGGTGCGGCAATATCTTCACCCAGATTTAAACATAAGAAAAATGTGTGTAATGTATAATGATCAGTCTTTGCCAGGATTCAGTGTTAAAGAAGGCTTTTTACTACTCAAGGCAATTGTATTTATATAATTTTACAGTTGTTATCGGCACTTCACATGCATCCTTGACGTCCAATAATATCCACGCGTATGTTTGGACTGAAGATGAAGCGGCTAAAGGTTCCAATGAGATCTGCTCCGCTTTGTACCACTGTATAAATTCAATAGATATGACTGGAGTGAACACAATAAGAATGATTTCAGACGGCTGTGGCGGCCAAAACAAAAATTCTATAATTATATGTATGGTGATGAAATGGCTTCTAGAAACGACCACTAATATCAGGCAAATAGAAATAGTATTTCCCGTGACGGGACATTCTTTCTTGCCCGCCGACAGGGTGTTCGCATTAAATGAAAAACTTATAAAGAAAAGGGAGAACATTATTAAGCCAAGTGATTATGAAAACATTATTAGAGAACATGCAAATATTCACAGATTGGCGTCGGAAGTACCCGTCTTCGACTGGAAAGAAAAAACCAAAGAATTTCTCAAAGGAACTCAAAGTTGGCATTTTCAAATCAGAAAATGCAAAAGAATTTTATTCAACAAAGCAAATCGTAATTCAGTTCATGTTCGCGGTGAAGTTTCCTATCGAAATAACATTTGCAATAATAAATCGGTGACAAAACGCGGAAAGAGATTAAGTGACCTAAGTTTGATTCCAATACCAGTTGGCGTTACCGTAAAATCAGCAAAATTGAATGATGTCAACAATCTTTTAACAAAACACTATGGGGACGAATGGAAGGATCTTGAAGATCTATCTTATTATAAAAATGTTCTTACCAGGAGCGACAACAGTGCAAATAACGATTCCGAAATTGAAAGTGTAATAGATCCCGGAGATGTAGAAAACGAGGAAATTACTGACTTTGTTTAACTAATTATTTGCTAATTGATTACTGTTAAGACTGATTTATTGTGATTAGTAAGTTAATGATTAAAATTACTGAATTTGTTTAACTAATTCGTTGCTAATTGATTACTGTTAAGACTGATTTATTGTGATTAGTAAATTAATTATTAAAATTTTCATAATAAGTTTTTTTTTTTTATCTAAAATTAAAAGTAATTTTGAACACCATAGAAGGTACACCTAGTGCCACCCCTAGGTTCTAGCCCAAGATGACGTCATAAAATAGTATTTCTAATCAAATTCAAATATGTCCAACCATGCAGTTTTTTGAAAGTAGTTTATGTCCATTAGTTTAGTTCAAAACCCAATATGTCCAAACAAGTTTTAACGATTGTGGCAAGATTTTATTTGATTCGTTATATTTCTACATTGCCAGGAATAGTCATTGCCAAACAAAGTTAAAATAAACCTGAAGTTCAAGAAATAACGTTGTCAGCTCTTGCAAATGAAAATACTATGATATCTCCTTTTCACTTATCATGGACATATTGGCGTTTGATATTTATCAACTTTTAATGTTGGTGTTGCAATATTCTTACTACTAAAATACCCAACAGCCCAGTCACTACTATAAATAATTTAACAGAAAAGAAATCATTTGTAGAAATTCCGGAGGACGGTAGCGACTTGTACGAAGAGTTACTTGATTGTGTGTACAGTAATCTTTCTGGATATACAGAAAGCGTGTTAACTTATATTGCTGGCTTTGTGGCTAGAAAATTGTCACGTTCACTGAAATGTGAAACATGTAATAAACTTCTTTTTGGAGTTTCTGAGAAATTTAAAACAAGTTTAATTACTTTAAAATCTCGGGGTGGTCTGGTTTATCCTTCGAAAGACGTTGTAAACATTTTGAAAAATGTCGAAAAAGTTTTAAAAGGTGTTTTGCATGTAAAAGACAGAGAGGAAAATTATTATTTGTATGTTTTCAAGTTTTTCGTAGATTACTATGGCGAACCAAATAATTTATTTGATTCTGGGGATTTTGAACATGACACAAATCATAAATATTTATTAATTAAAAGTGTAATAGGTATACATGAATTTAAGATACAAATATTATGGGAAGAAATCTACTGAAAGAATATCACATAGAAATTACCTGAACAAAATTGTATTGTTCAGAAATGAATGAGACTGATTTCTTTAATATAACTGTATTATAATTATTGTTGACTTTTCATTAAAACCCACAATTATTTACCCACGCTTATTGATAGTGTACATATAACTTCATACTATATACCTATTTTTTCCCGCTTTCAGCAGAAATAATGAATAAAAATGTGCCATCAACTTCACAAGGATTCCCATCAATGTATATTGGTTCCACGCAACGGGGTGGCAAAAAGCTATTTAGAGCTAGTCATGAATACACTATAAAACGAAAAAATAAAGATGGAACCTCCTTGTGGCGGTGTATACAAAAGAAGATCTGCTCTGCAACTCTAAAGACTGATCCTGAGATGCGAATATTAAACGAAACTGAACATTCCCATGAAAACATGAGTGTAGAAGAAAGTGAAATAACTAAAATTGGTAAGGCAACTGATGTTGAAATACCTGAAAAATATAAATTTCTACTATTCGCCGACTACAACGATGGTAAAAATCGTATCCTAGTCTTTGGCAACGACAATATGAAAAATTATATAAGATTTGGTAAGCGATTCTTTATTGATGGCACATTCAAATTTAATTTAATTTTTGGGGGTCAACGTTCCGGCCACCCTGTATATCAACTATTTCAATATTATAGATATCAATTTATTCATGAATATTCTGTCTGTGACTTTAAATTATTAATAGTACCTACAATTTTTTTTCTGTGATAAATAGTAGTACCTACGTTTAGTTAATATTCTCGCTTTAAAAAGGTTTGTCTTTACCAAAGAGGGTGCATCCTAAAAGTTGGCAACGTCGTAAATAGCTGTCAAATATTTACCTGTTTCGATTAATTTGGAAATAATACTGTATGGAAATAAGAAATGTGGCTAACCAATTGACTAGAATATTAATAATGAATTGCAATTATAACATTGAATTTGATGTTGTACCCGTTTTAGGTGAAAAAAAGGCATTTGGAAAGTTACCAAATACTTTTTTTACATCTAAAACTAACTATTCGGTGTTACGATATTAATTATTGCATTTCATAATCAATATTCTAGTTCGTTAGTTAGCCACATTTTTTATTTCCATACAGAAATATTATCAAATTAATCAAAACAGCGAAATATTTGACATCTATTTGCGACGTTGCCAACTTTCAGAATAAACCCTCTTAACAAAAGATGCAACCTGCCCCTAATTTGAAAAGATTTTAGATTTTGATTGACAATAAACGTTTAAACCTAATTGAATTCCATTTTATTATATTTTGACTAACTAATTTTTGCTCGACTGTATCCACGGGTAGCTCTAAACAATAGACTTATTTTTAAGTTTGAATGTGGGTCCAGTTAACCAATAAAAATACGGAAAATAAATAAGTTGGTCAATTGGACCCGCGGGTCCATTTCGAGTGGGTCCAGTTGACCAAAGACTCGCAGTGTCTTCACATATAATAATTATATAATACATGAGTACAAAATATTGTAAAACATTCTTAAAAGACTAATTGTGGAGTTTTTTGCCCATTCTTCTCCATACAAAAACTACCCTTTGGAAGGGGCGACTATTATAGAATCAATTCAATTAAATTTTGACGTTCGAAATTGCCTTTTATGTATCTAATTGAAATAAATTCGGAAACGGATTCGCGGAGGTTGCAGGTTCAAACGATGCCGTTTAAAGGCTTTAGAGTCTCGTCTTGTCTTCTTTAATATTTCGAATCAGCCTGTAATGGAGCATCAAAATTATGCCGTTTTGCGAAAAAATACCACATGAATGAATTCAATGAAAACAAAGCGATAGCACCAACGAAATCAATAATATTATGTAAATGATTACGTGCAAATCCCTACTTAATACCCATCCAATTAGTTAATGCCCATCCAATTAGTTAATGAATCATTTCATTAGTGATTAACGAACTTTTATATGAATTTGACAATAACAACTATTGTGTGTTACTTGGTAATCATCTAATTAGGAACTATTCTTAATTTATATAATCACAATATGACTCCTTACAATACTATAAATACTAAATGTAATTCTACTCAAGTATCAGTTCATCATCCAGCCCACTCCAACCCTCAAACGGTTACTCTCTTGGTGATTTCTATAACGTAAATAAAATGGGTAATTCTAGTGAAGTTTCTATCAGTGCTTTTATTTTAGTCGATGGAGAAGAGAAACAAACATTTTTCAACGATGGAATGGATCAAGAATTGTTTATGATGTGTGAACAAATTGAGAAACATTATGAACTATTTGATTTATCTTATGATGATGAGTTATACAACATCTGTGCGGCGGTTGAATCAAAGTTCAAGTAAGTTCGATACAAAACTTGATACCAAACAAAACACTACAAAGTAAAAAATAACTTTATTTTGGAAGTCGGTGGCAATACACGACAATGCAACCAAAGACACCGACTTCCGAAATTAAAGTTGTTTCTCACTTTGTAGTGTTTTTTTGGATTCAGTTGTTTTTTTTTTTGTAAAAAGATTTTATCGTTCACTTTTTAGTTGTGGTACCTACCCCACACAAATCGAATTCCACACGAATGCCACGACCTGCTACGTAAATAACAGCGACAGGAACATCATCCACATAGGCTAAACGGAAAAAAAACGTGTTATTGAAACTAACTTCCCAAGCAAAGTTAAAATTTATGGGATCACCACGCAAGCTTCCTCTAACCAAAAAATAAAAACCACGTCCACAATTGACGAAAATATCGATGGACATACATAAAAAAAAACGTTTATACCCTACGAAAAAACAAAATTTAAACCAAATGACATGATTGCCATTACAACTGTAACTATTCTGAACTAATATACTATCCACAAAAGCCATAAGTAGTTGAAATTATAATCGTAGGTACATAATGTCAATAATATACCTACAATTCTATAATAAAAACATTATGTCAAGGAAGTATGTAAAAAAATAATATAAAATTAACATCGTTATTTGGAAAGTAGTTAATAGACATTTACATGCTAATGAGGCTAATGAGGTACCAGGGAAGTCACATGTGCAGAAGGAATTATTGCAAAACTTCCGTGTGTTCAACGTAGTCTATAATCACAATTATATGCTTTTATGATAACGACACGTTTGATGTGGGTTTTGAACTTTCCATCGCTTGGTTCTGTAACCGACATTGGCAACTTGTTATAAAAGCGGACACTGTTTATAAGAAATGACTTGCTAGTTTTACTTAATCTAAATATGTTAATCTAAAGGGTATCACAATTTCATGTTCACTATGTGTATTTATTTATATTATAGAAATCGCTCCTTATTTTGAAGTCCTAAGTTTTTGTAATATACAATGTACTGTCAAAAATATAAAGGGAGGGAGGGCAGGGGGCATTTAGTTTTGTTAACATTAAGTAACAGATTATTAGCTGCGAACCATTTCGAAAGAACCAAACTATCGTTGCCATGTAAGACATCCGTATCTATTCTTCTTCTTTGTCGGTGCTTTCTTGACAGAGCGGTTGTGGTCATCATGTTGCAGTGAAATTTCGGACATGCCATTGGCCGTCACGACTATCGGCACAGTGACTGCTGTATCGTTATTATTATTACAAGTGTCTCCAGCAGTACACACATTTTTTTTATTTATCATTTAATCCAAAACGGTACGTCATCACCTCCAGGAACTTCGGCATTAAAAAAACCGTATTTTTGTTTTCAACAGTAAACCGCAAGGACAAGGAAGAGGTATGAAACGCAGCTTCAATACCGTAGCAAAGAAGATCGTAAAGAAAGCAAAATTCCGAGGACAGACTTCTTCGCCATCAACCGGAACCATACAGTACAAAGACAAGCAGCAATGTGCCAGGTGTCAGAAAATGTTTTACAAAAGGACCTAGATAGAGACCGTTATAGCTACGCCGACAGCGTATAGCGTGTGATATAGCGATAGTCTATGCGATTACGTAAAGATGGCGGGGTCAAAAATAAAATAAATATACTTTAAAAAAAAACAAAGTGTATACTTTTTTTTAAATTACAATATTTATCTATACCTAATAAGAAGAGATAATACTTTTTTATTATTAATTTATTTATTCAGACTATCTATCAAAATCATTCAGATTGTGATTGATAGTGTGTTACGCAATTCGTTTTTAGCTTAATTACTTAGATATTATTATTATTATAAATGAAACCACATGACACACGACATGTAACACGTTTTACACGTTCCTGTGGGATAATATCCGACATCCACGCGGGCGAAGCCGCGGGCAGAAGCTAGTTTTAAAATAATAATAATAATAATAAACTGGCAACACTACGTCAACAACGTAATTTTTTCTGATATCTCTTATTTCACATAATTAGCTATTTCCTAGTAGTGTATAAATACAAAAAGCTCAACAAAACTCCGTAGAATAAACTATAAACAAAGGAGATGGCTAAATGACTGCCCCTAGCACATATAGGAATCTCACATTAACTCGTAATATTTAAAAAATCATTCATGAATTATTTAGTGTTTATTAATTTCCTAGAACTTTCGTGAACGTTAAACATAAAAAAAGTATATTAATTGCTTTTTTGATTTACATGACAAGGTCAAGGGGAAATAACACTACTGCAAGCTAGGGGGGGGTTTTATGGTTTTTCCAAATGTCAAATGAAACTATGAGTAGGTACTTAAATCGATTTTTCATAACAGGTTTTTCTGAAACTAAGGCGTTCAATTCGGTGTCCTATTTAGTTGCTTGTTATTATGTTTTCACATGGTTTTAATTCGGAAAATAGGATTGTTTTTAAAGTGACAATCGACTTTACTCAATTCCACTTGACCAAATCAAATAAAAATAACTGAAAGCTTCGGACTGTGCTTCTTCGTTTAATGTTACTAAGTACCTATTTTGTGTCGAAGAATACAAACTGAATAGTGGTCAATAAAAACTAATTCTATTTTTTCTTTCAACCTATTCGATTATTTTATTGATTCGTTTACACTTCAATCCCTTCTCTATGACAAAACAAACGTCAGATGCTAGTGTATTATCTATGGTCAGATGTCATACAACAGTCATAATAATTATATAACATTAACTAGTCTATGCAACAGACAACACACGCCGTTTCAACGCTCTGCCGTTTTCTTGTTCGTTGTGCTATTTTATTTTGGATTTTCATTCACCCTCGCTTGTTTATTGGACTTATTGTGTGTGCTCGCATATCTACTGACCTCTCGCTACTCGACACGGACTTGCAATCATTCATCATGCGATACATAAACTGCGATGTGGCCACGCAAAGACTGCGGCGGCATATCACATCTTCATTGCCTGCTGTTCTACTCACTATTCTAGCACGATGGTCACCAATTGAGGTAAGTCATCTACAGCTAGAATCATTATAGAACTACTAAATACTATATGAAACATCGAACTACTGTGACTTTGTTTACCATGTGTCTCAAAATACATAATGAACTCAATGGCAATAGATCAGAAAGACTCATCTCGTCTTGTAATTGTCACGTCTACAACAGACTGGTGTCTTTAACGTCATAATATTCAAATGTGTAGGTATTATAGTTAATTCATGTGGGTACTAAGGTAATTAAGTATGTTCTAGGTTCCAAGGAATGCCAACATTTTTGTCATCCTTGTTATGGACAGCTGAATTCAGAAGCAACTGGCGATGTTCGTTTATTTGGCCATAGAATGGTGTGCATAACTTGTGGCCGTTCTGTGAGAAGTGTACAACGCCATGCAGTGGAAAGAAACAATTCTATGTTGCAGAATTTACCAACGTCACATCCAGCTTTCCATCACACAGACAACACACAGTTTGTTCTTTTATATTTACATGCCCATTCTGTAGCATGGATCATCCTCCTCTTCTGATATTCAGTTTCTCGGCCTATAAATTGTCAGGGCTGTCCCTGACCTCTCTCTGGTTGTGTTATTGGGCTAACATCCAAACAGAATGATTTGATTAGAATTTGAGAGTGAAGGAAGAGAGAGTACAAGTGAGTAGTGTGCAAACACCTGGGTAATAAAAACAAGTCCTGCACAATTAATGACTGATTTCTATCTGATTGGCTGCCGTAGCCATGTCAGCCAGTGAACAGAAACAATACCTATGTCCTCTTATATTTGTCGGAAATACGTCAGTGATTTGACTAATCGTTCGACAGAGTCTAGCCTGACGTCAGTGCGAGTCGACGAGAGGGCTATAGCAGCGTGGAGCAGCTCTCTTTACCATCGGACATCGTACGGACAACAAGTGCCTAGAAACTGTCGCCCGTTCCGTAGATTGTTTTGTGTACCTACAGTGTGTGAATTGCTAGCGGCTTCATTTTAAGATAATATTCTTGTTAGAATCACAGAATAACGAATAAATAAATAAATCGTATTTTTGTTGTTTTATTTCAATATCTTTTATGTCCTTGCTTACTCAGTGCCTAAACTAGATAAAGTAGTTTAGGCAAGATTTATCAATCACTACATAACTACTTAAGTACTAAGCTAAGTCTCCCTGGCGCGTTTGTCTGTCTGCCTATGGATGTATAAACAAACAGATTTTGATGGGGTTGTCACTAGTAGGTAGATTGGCTCTTCCGGAAGGTTTAGGCATACATTTGTGTGGGATAATGAGTTGAAATAAAGACAGTTTTCACAGACAATATTATGAGTAGTTGAAATGATGAACCTATTTGAAAATAGGGATTCATATTAACAGACTGACTGACCCAAACAACTATAGATTTTTGTATTTGAGATAGATAAACAATTCTGCTAGGTTAGGATACATTATATACACGCAGGCGGGAGTGGTTTTTGCGCCGATTGTAGAAAGCCCGTAATTACCTCTTTGTAGATATATTCTCAAGTACCACCGTGCGAAATCGGGATGTAAATCATTGCAGATATATCCTAACGCCTAGGTACAAGTTCATAGCAATATGTCATTTGTTTGCAGTTTTTTATACCTATTGACGTAGGAGTTTCACGAATATATTTTCAGGATTGTAAAGATATGAAAAGTTCTTGAAACTCTTTTCATATGAAATACTAATATTCAGCTATTCAGCATTACATATTGTGAGGTTCCATGTTTATACATTGCTGGAGCAGTCGTCCATACTTCCATTTAGCCATCTCCTTTAATAACAACAAAACGAACTAGAAATGAAAAAACAAAAAAAAGACATAAGAACCAAAAATGACGCTGTCAAACTCAGACTCATGGAATAAGTAAGATGTGAAAAACATAATGTTGACGAGATCAGCAGTTCGCCGTGCACGCCTACCACCCCCGGACTCGCCGCTCAGCTCCGCCTCGCCGCCACCGGTACCCAGCCCCATTGTGTGCGCTGTGTCGACACCGGCTGCGGTAGTTGCGTCGAGCTCGAGCGACGAGTATTTTTCCCCGCCGACGTCGCCAACACCTGTACGTCGGCAGGGGAGAGGCCGGCCACCGAGGAGCTTGGGACTTAGGGGCCAACCGGCCCCGAGCCGGGTCCCCGCTGCCGGTGGTTGTGTGCAGCGCATGAGATGGACTCAGTCTATGAACGAGAACGTCATGCGCGCATATTACGGGTCTACAGAGGGGGGGAATTATCTCCTCGATACGGCTCGCATTGTGAGGAGGTTCCTGTCTCTGCAGCCCTAACCACCGGTAGCTTGGACCCTGCTCCCGACACCGGCGGAACACTATTTTTTATATTTTTAAATGTTTTTTTATATATTTTTTTAAGAAATATTTAAAAATGTTTAAAATAAGAATGAAAAATAAATGAACGAAATAATAATAATAAAAATATATTTAGGTAAAAAATGTAAAACAATAAATACAAATTTGCTTATATCTACGAAAAAAAATATGTTGTGTTATGTGCCTGAACTAGGTTATCCTGTGTTTCAGCCGAGGTAAGGCATACTATTTCTAAATCTTAGATTAGTAAATGAAGCGATTCTTGACGTACTCCCCGATCGTCTCCTCTCTTACATCCCGGATTCGGTCCCGTTGTCTCCTGATTGCCTTACCCACGATTGGAGGAACTTTAAATCCGTCATTCTTCAGAATAGAATACCAGGTTCGGGGATCTCTACCTTGGGTGTTTAACCAGAGGGTGTCTTCAGGAGTCAATTGGGCATCTCCGTCCTCTGCGTCAGCATCGGGAGGAGTGATGTGATCCCCATGAATTCTCCCATCCGAGGCAAACTGAGGGACTAGCTCTCCTCCCCTTGCATAGACCCATGCTAGTAAGACTGCATTGAGGCCAACGTCAGCATAACTCCCTTCGAATATGAACCTGGAGTGCTGGGATCTTTTATGTCCTAATATGGTCCCGATAATGTGTATCCAAGTGAAGAGGTATGGGTTTGCGTTGGAAGAGTAAGCTGATCTCCTTACTAACCCCATATCTGCTTGGTAGGCAAAATACGAATACCGATCTCCGGTTTCTTCTCCCGGGTGGGTCAGCCTGAGTACTTCATCTCCCATTGTTTTAATGAATATCCAATCCATTAAGTCTCCTGATTCTACATTCAGGATATTCATTGCAAACCCGAAGGACAAGAAACCTGTACAGTCTCGGAATCGACTTCCCAGTGTACCCATCCTTATGATCGCTTCTGGATTCATATTGAACCTATGAAGGAACATATCGTACGCTGCTATTAATTTCAAGAAGTTGGGATCATTCAACCAACTCCCGTAAATTCCTCGGGCTCCATGAAACGAGATCCCCCTTCCTCCTTCTGCTCTGACCTGATCTTCCATCCGTTTCTGAAGTTGTTCGGCATAATCCTCATTCGTCACTTTAGCCAAGCGATAAATACATGTTATAAAGAGTATCATGGCCCTAGTGGTCCAGTTCTGAGGATCATCAGGTCCAGTGACGGCCCCTTGAATTGCCGGCTGAAACATGTTCTCCGATGGTGTGTACGGATCCCGACGTGTCACGGTGATGATGTTCCAAGGGGTGACTCGGGCTTGAGTAGTCCCTATCGGTATATCGAAGGAGGTCCAGTCCACTGCAAGAGTCTCTACCATCCTGGTACCGTAGTCGTGAAGAAACACCTTGACAGTATCTATGGATAGGCTAGATGATCGGATTCCTCCCTTAACCGATTTTATGAGGTCATCATAGGTTCCAGAGTAGTTGGGAACGAAGGCTGTGGGCTTTTCTCCAGGATGGGCTTGGAACCATTCAGACGGATATTCCACAATTGCTCGAGGGTCTTGATAATCAAATAATGCTTCTTTCCCGGTAGCAATATGGACTGATCTATTCTTTAACACTGCCATAATGATTAGGATGTTGATATCGAATATTATGAAGGTGTTGAAAAGAATCACATTACTTAATTATACAGAATCACATTACTTAATTATACTAAAGAATCACATTACTTAATTATACAAATCTAGTCATCTAATAGGTATGTAAAAAGGTGTAAATAGTACAATAAATCCTACTTGCTAAAATCTTTGTATCTATCTTAACTTAGCTACTTAAATACAATTTTCATTTAAGTACAACTAATAGTTCCTCTGTATCCTCATAGGACATACATTGAAGAGCTTCCTTCAGAGTTCTTTTGCAATTGTTATAATCTAGAGAATAAATGTTGGTTCTCGCATTTAGTCTGTTATACAGTAAAGGTCCTAGGAAGACAAAAATTTGGCTGCGAAAGGATGTTTTGTACTTTTTGTAGGACAAACTATATCTTTCCGTCTCTTGTTAGTAAATTCAGTGCTATAGGGGAAGGTTGCGTGTAGTTTTAATACGATGCTCATTATGAATAACTGTCGAGCTGTTAGTACTTCACAGGATTTATAGAGTAGGTTAGTGGGAAAAAGGTAAGGGCGGCAAGTAGACACCTTAAGAATCGAAGAGAGAAAAAAGAAAACTTTTACCTACCCCACCCCAAGAGGTAATGCAGTAAGTCAAAATTGACTGACAGAGAGCAAGGTAAACTCGCCTAATTAATTTTGGGTCTGCAATATAACGTAGTTTTTTGAAAACAAATATTAGTTTACGCATTCTATTATTTAAAGCTTCTATGTGTTGTTTAAAAGATAGCGTTTCATCTATGGGGAATATATATGGGAATTATATCCCAGATATTTTATTTTATTAGTTATATTAATATTAGGACACGTAAGCTGGCAATCTGCAGGGACCATACAACAATGAGCATACATTGTTGAGGGCAAAACAGATGGTTGTTTGCGCATTGAAAACTTAATATAATTTGTCTTAGCCGCATTTAATGTTAGTGAGTTATGTTGAAGCCACTTATTTACAATATTAAAACCGTGTTGCGCAATCTTGTAGACTTCATGTTCCGATTCAGCAGAAAAAAGGAGGGCAGTTTCGTCAGCGTAAGATATTATAGTGCCGTGCTCTAGGTTTAGATTACAAAGGTCGTTTATATATATATCAAAAATAGACCCCTAAAATAGTTCCTTGGGGTACTCCGAAGGATGTGTTTTTTTCATCTGCGCTGAGAACATTGTCAATTTTAACGCACTGGGTTCGGTCTTCTAAGTAACTTTTGAGAAGTTTCAGTTGAATGCCTCTTATACCCACTGTCTCAAGCTTGCGCAACAGGATAGGAATGGAGACTGTGTCAGAAGCTTTGGCGAGGTCCAGGAAAATTCCTAATGTATGGTTACCCTTGTCAAGTTCTTGGGCTAAATAGTCAGTCAGATGATGTACGGCATCGGCAGTTGAAACTTTAGGTCTAAACCCATATTGCCGCTCCGACAAAATTGATTTAGCCTCCAGATAATTAAACAATCTATTATTAATAATTTTTTCCAAAATTTTTGACATAGCAGGCAGTAAAGAAATTGGTCTATAATTTGTTACTTGCTGTTTACTGCCTGATTTGTATACGGGGACAACAACTGCTTTTTTGAGGCACTCTGGAAAAATACCCAAAGATAGGCACAATCGGAAAATATAAGTCAGTGGTGGTACGAAAATATTCTTAAATTGTTTGATGATTTTATGTGGTATATTATCCCAACCAACTGCACAGTCATCTTTCAAAGTCATGATTATTCTTTCTACCTCAGATTCATCAGTATCTAGCAGGGCGAAGGATGTTAGGGTGGGGTTACATGCTAAAGGCGTGCTTTTAAGATAGTGTGATTGAACCCGAATTCTTTCTGCCAGATTCTTTCCGACGTTAACAAAGAAACTATTTGCTAAGTTAGCAGATGTCAGCGGTGTCGAGTGCGCATTTAATAAACCTGAAGATGACTCATTTTGTTTCGAGGTATACGTTACATTTTTAATACATTTCCAGATTTGTTTACTATTTGTTCCAGCCTTTTTCAGTGCATTTTTATCGTAGTTGCTTTTAACCTTTTTGAGGAGATCATTACAGAAATTACGATACCGTTTGGACGACAGTTGTAGAATTGCATTATCCGGTTGAGATTTAGCCTTCATGTGCAGTTTATCTCTATGTTTCATACAACGAATAAGACCTGTCGTGATCATGTCATGTTACAATTTTTACGGTTCAATCTTGATATATCTGTATTTTTCTGAATTGCTTGTCGTATATTTTCTATTACATACAACATACAAAACTGCGGATCAACAGAATTGTAGACTGGATCAAAGTTGATGACGCGTAAATCTTCTTCAAGTTTATTTATGTTTAATTTCGAAATTGTGCGAGTGTTTTGTTTAGGTAAACTACAGCTTATGATTAATAGGGCAGCATTGTGATCGGATATAACAAGTGCAAGTGAAGGGAAATTCGATTTAAGCATGATATGGTCCAAGCAGGAGCCACTTTGATGCGTAGGAAAATTGTGTGCGGGGAGCAAGCCATAAAAGGCGCATAGGTTGAGGTAGTCCTGAGCAGATGCATCAGCACTTCCGGGAAGAATATTAATATTAATATCACCAATTAAAATCATGTTTTTGAAGGATGATAGGTTTTGCCAGGTGTCATTCAGAGAGTTAGTAAAATTACTGATATTTTTAAAGGAAGGAGGCCGATATATTGCTAATATCGCAAATTCGGATCCAATTTTAACTAACAAACTGTTACAGTCGACCATATTAGGTTCTTCGACGGAGACATTCGGATAATTTCTGACATAAACTATCACCCCATCATTTTGATTGTAATTTATACTACTTTTGTACATATTATATCCCGTAATTAGTGGTATGTTATTTGCTTGGCAAGCCAACATTCCGTCAAAACAATTATGTCACAATTCATGTTTATCCGCTGTTGAAAGTGCAAAAACTATCAAAATTCTTAAATACGCTTCAAATATTTTGTGTTAGTATGGTTAACGGAGTTGTATAGTCGGAAAGATATTGTTTGCAGTGTTCCGCTTCACAAACTTTAGACTCTTCGAAAGAAACTCTCGAAGACTCTCGAAGAAATTATCTAATTCATTAATTAGCGTGTTAATCATATTAAATAAAAGAATAGAAAGAAAAATAAGTAAAAGGTCTAAAGAATAACTTATAAACGGCGCTCTTAGGCGCCTCCATAATCAATAGAATTTATGTACCGTTTCTCAGCCATTATTTTCGCCGGGCAGTCAGTAGCACCAGTTATGTGTTTGTCCGGCTTTTTGAAATGCGCGCAAGTAGCGCATTTTGGTTCATTTGCCTTCTTTGGACAATCTTTGATCGAGTGACCTTGATCACCACAGTGCCCGCAGGTGTAAGATGTCTGTCGACATGACTTGGCAGCGTGTCCATACTGCTGACATTTATAGCAGCGAGTGACCAAGGTGAAGTCTCTGACAGGGCATGATGACCAATTTACAAAAACACGTTCTTTTGACATCAGGGCTTTTCGAATGACCGGAGATACTTCTACGATATAGTTGCAGGTCTCGACGTCCTTTTTACCTGACTTATGGCTTAGCTTTATTGAGGTTAAAAATGACTCAAGGCTGCAGTCCTGAAGTTTTTCGGCTAAGTTTTGGTGGTATATGCATGTGAAGACTTCATTTTCTGTCATGGATGTCGGCACTCCTATGATGACTACTCTGGGCTTTCTTTTATAAGGCTCGTCGACGGTTAGACCCGACCTTGTGAGCTACACCGATCGTCTTAGCTTTTCAATGTCGTCCTTCGTCTCTGTGCTGATTATTACTCCGCCGTTTTTAGTCTTTCGCAGACCCCTTGTGTGAAGTTGCATTTTTTCTGGGCAAATAATTTTTTGGACCAGAGATTTTGTTTCATCACTGGTTCTGGGTCACAATTTGTCGTTCGGATAGATAGCCACCGAACTTAAGTTGATTGGCTGGATGTAGTTGTTGGCACCTTTTTTTACCATATCAGAAAAGGAAGGTCCTAGAGCAGGTTTACATGAATCTACTCCGATTCTCGACTTAAGCTCCTGTAGCTGCTGCGAAAGGTCAAATTTGCTTTCAAGATCAACTATGTTATGGTGGATTTGGACGGCTTTTGCTTTAATGGACTGGTACTGGACGGCCATTTGCGATGTCCCATGGCCAACCTTTCGGCATAGGGCATTGATGCGCAATTTTTGGTCCATGTTCAGCTTGCCTTCTGCTGCAATAGCGCACACCTCCTTCAAGCTCTGCTCAATATTGGTCATCCAATTTTGGATTTCTGGTCTAGCTTCGAGGTCATTGTTCTTTTGGCTCGGCGCTGGAGCGGGAGCAGCGGGTACGGCTAGGGGCACGGGTGTTGACGGCGGGGAGTGGGCACACCCACGTCCTGGCCTGAAGGGACTCTCCTCCATGTTAACAGGTTATTTACTTGCTAATCATGGATCATCATCAAACAAAACACGAACTTTACACAAATCAAATTTCCGACACAGTTTACGTAATTAGCGGCTGTTGCACTACTAACTAGGTCACGACTTCGCAAGTGATTATTTGTTTATTTTAATTAATTGTTCGACACGTCTGTTCACGACTGCAATGCAGAAATAACCAAATCAAAATAAAAAAATATAAAGTTTATGTTCATAAAATACTTGTTTTTATTCAAGGTATAATTACCTACCTACACTACATATCTATACCTTAATTCTCTCTTAATATTAAGTACCTACTACATACTTACATAGTTCATACCAAAATTGTGGCAGCCCTGACGGTTTTTCCCTATAATGCCAATCACCGTCCCTATTAACCTCATTGCGTGTTTAAATAGGGACGACCTATAATTTGAAGAAATATTTAAAACTGGGTGCTGCAATAGTTATTTATGCAACTGTTGTATACTAAGGGGTATTAAAACACGAGTTAATAGTATCACATGAGTGTTTGAATACCTAATTATATACAGTTGCATACAAGACCTTATCTACACCCATGATATGAATCCTCTATGAAAGTTTCTGAAACAGCTATTGCCAACATTAAACCGACCTAAGGCCGTATACAGACAGAAAGCTAGAAGCCGGCGCCGATCTACCAGCGCTTATAGGAACCGGTCCACGCAGGTAACCGGCGCGCGCAGGCATTTATATGAACAAACGGCGATAAGCGCCGAACGTCGCCGACAAGTTCCGAGAATCTTGTCGGCGTTGTTCTCGACTCCTGATAACTCTAAAGAGTTGAGAAATTCAACGGGGTACGATGTTACTACTTGTTCCGTGTTCTTGACATTGTTTACCGAGAGATGCTCCACAACGTCACCTTCCACATGTGACATAATGTATTCATTAATCTTTCCCACAGTTTCATTCGTCGGTGCCAAAATTGCCCTTTCACACAACCATTCTCTATTCTCCATATTAGTTTGCAGATCGGGATAGACTTTGTTTTTCAGATCATCTGAGCTATGAACAATATTACAGAATTTGCGGTTTAATGTAATCATGCCGTTACCATCTGGTAACATACGGTCTTCGCCAATTTCAGAAGTGCTGCCGCATATTGCCCCGATTCTATATCATTGTGCAGTTGCACTCGCATATTTGTAGTCAGACAAAACTGTTTTATATGCCCCCATAATGTCGACGCCTTTAGACATGCATTTATTTCATCTGCCGGTGTTCGCCTAGTTATTACCGGCAGTCTGTCTAAAATCGCCGGCTAACAATACCACCATCCCTCCCATGATACTTTGGATGCTCTTGATTTCTTTTATAGTCCGATTTAGTGCTTCGATTGCTCTTTTGTGTGACATCGTACATTCATCCCAAACCAACAGTTTTTTTCAACAATTCGTCCCCGCTCACTGTTAATACTAATATCACAAACAGGCATTTCCTCATGAGCTAAGTTTAATGGCAGTTTAAGTACTAAATGTGCTGTTCGGCCACCATTTAGCAACGTGGCGGCTATCCCAGAGGAGGCTACAGCAACAGCAATTAAATCTGGCGAGATTGAGTCTGATCTAAGGTCTCGGCAGCTCTAAGAGCCGCATTACGCTCAGCATTTAAAGCCAAACGGGCCTGAGACTGCTCTTCAGATTCTTGCATTCTAGTAACTTTCGCGGCTCGAGCTCTGCTAGAGCTATGCGCTAAATCAGATTTACGCTTGCGAGGCATGTGAAACAAAACAACGAAAATTTTAGAAACGACCAAAGCCAAACAACGAAATTTTAAAAACAACCAACCTAACTCGACTGTAAGCACCGTTTTATGAATGAGCGTCACTATCCTGCGGAAAACCTTAACCCTTTACCGCATGGATTTTTTAAATCCTTTGGAAAAAATATATGTCGTATAGGGCATTTATAAGTCCCCAAAAAAAAATTTAAAAAAATATAGAAGACCATGTAAAAAAGATACATAGTTAAAAGTAATTGTTCCAAATATGGAACGCCATGCGTTCTAGTTCTAAAACTCAGACGTTCCAAATTTGGTACAACATGCGGTGTGATCGAATTATGTATAACATTGAAAAACAGGAATTAAAAGAAACAACGTGAAACTATGCTATTTAATTAAAGAAATTATGTGTGAAAGTTTTTAAAACAGTTGCGATCTTTGTTGAGACAAAGAAAACAACCACACTTTTCGCACATCACTTGGGATTTCTGTTTGCATCCTTCCAGTTTACACCGTTGGCGATCGGTTTTCCAATCAGGCCAGTGGTTGAACCTATCTCCAGCTTCTTCCATTGGAGGTAGTTCTATGCGTCGCCTTGATCGCCCCTTTTTAATTGCCTCAACATCTTGATTCAGTGGTCGTCCTCGTTTGCGTGTAGTCGGAGTATATACTTTTGAATCTTTGTGCATCAATACGTCTGCTATGGCTAACTTGAAGTCAAGCAATGGAATGTAAATATCTTCACCTTTCTGTTTCATGACTCTTCGCCATAGTACCCAGCTATTTACGCAACAGAGATCAATGAAATGGAAGAACAGCCGGTGGTACCATTTTTTACTGCGGATTTTGATCCTATAGAAGCCTAACATGGCATCTAGTAAATCAACACCACCCATGTATTTGTTATAAATAGTTACTGCTTTTGGGCAAGGAACGTCAAGTCTACACTTTTGTTTTTTGAAATATCTTTTCACAACTCCCATTGGTTCCTTGCCTACGTAGGATGAAAACAAACTGACTGCTTTATTGTCGACCCAATTGGTAACTGATAGCTGAACGTCATCAACAGTAACACTTTTTTCGGAGCAATAACCTCGTTCCTTCTTTCCTAAAGCTTTTTTAGATATATTTATATTTGGAGCTCTTCTTAGTTGTATTGTGCCTAATGGCAGAAAACCTCTTTTGTGCAAGTTTGCCATTAGCTGCAAACTAGTGTACCAGTTATCTACAAAAATCTTATGATTCAAATGGGGAGGAATACTAACTTTTTATCACGCAAGAGGTCGTATGATCGACTGTACCGTGTTTTGACATATCAACTTCAAATCGTATGGATATTTGTTTTTATTGAAGTTTGTCGTTATTATTCTTAATAATTTCAGCAGAAATGCCTCAATGTAGTGCATTAAATTGTAAAAACAGGGGAGTCCATTTATTTCCGAAGGACAGTAAGCGAAGGAGGAAGTGGGAAGTGGCCGTACGCATCAAAGACTTTAAGGCGAGTAGTACTGCACGACTATGTGCAGCGCATTTTACAGAAGAAGATTATTTTGGGAGAAGCAAATATACAGGCGAGCTATTAGTGTTGTTACGTACGTTTGCCTAACTCACCTAACTTCTTACATAAGAAGTAATCATGATTTCTCTATAATTTCAGGTTATGAATAACGTGACCATTTATTCTTTGACTCAAAACGGGACATCGGTTTATTTCGGTCAAATAATAGGTTGTCAATAAAAAAAAAACACTTTTTAAAGTTATTTATTCAGAAAAAGTTGGTTAAAAGTTACGAATCACAAAATATAGGTACCCAAAATGTTTAATTATATTTATACTAGCAGCGCCCCGCGGTTTCACCCGCATATGTCTCGATCCCGTGGGAATATCGGGATAAAAAGAATCCTATGTGTTAATCCAGGTTATAAAATATATGTGTGCCAAAATTCATTCTAATCCGTTCAGTCGTTTTCGCGTGAAAGAGTAACAAACATCCATCCATCCATCCTCACAAACTTTCGCATTTATAATATTAGTAGGATTTATCAGAGGAACTTTGTTTTAATATAGCTGGAGACGATTTCAAGTAAGAATGAAACTCTTGGCACGTTTTTTTTATATTCACCTTAATTATCAACATCGCCTTTAGAACTGAAATTTGTAACTGGGTTTTTTCAGATGTCCACAATTTGTTCATAATCGAAAATACTCTTTCTACTGGAGCATTTGTAGCAGGCAAACATAAAATATATTCAATTAAAATCGAAAAGTTTTCATGCTGAAGATTGTTGGCGCGAAAGTGTTTGAATAGTTCCACCCAACGGATTTCCGTGGAAACATTTAAATTATTCCATTCAGTCACTTTTTGCGATGTAATGTAATTAGAAATTAATGAAAATTCGTCAAAAACTTCAGTATCCTTATTACAGTCAATATATTGTTTTTCAATTAATACATCCAGAGATTTTTGAATGTCTTCCCATGTGGGGACCTTTTTTAAATCTGCCCAATAAAATATCTCCAATTCTGTGGTAAGAAAGTAAGTCCACTGGTCCAGATATTCACGGCTTGTTTTATAAAATTCTGTAGCCATCCTCTTCACAAATTCTTCATCGATATCAGTACCAGTATTTTTCAATTTTAACATTAATTGACGGACAGTAAATGGAAGAAACTGATTGGTCTGTTTCTGAGTTAAATTGTCTTTTAATTGATTGATTTCTTTCGAAGCTTCAATTGCCGATACAGTCTGACCTTCAAGTTTCAAGACAGCTTGATGAAAACTTGCTGACTGAGCGTGTAAAAAATAAAACCACAATTCGGATGTGGGATCTTCAAAAAAGTTTTTTAGTAACAGAGGACATTTTTCAATACTCAAAAAGTAGCTTTTTAACGGCTGATACATTTTTAAAACCCTCTCCAAAACTAAATAACTCTACTTATTTAATTTTGCTACTCAGAATTCTGTCAAAACGTACATTACTTTATAAACACTTGATGTTATCTATTTCTTCTACAACTAGATAGGTAATTATTAATTACAAGATGATAGGCAAATAAAATCAAATAGATTAAGTTATTTATAATTGCCACGCGAAATATTGTAGTGTCTATTCAATGAATCGGAACAAGGAAGTGCGCGGGGGGAAGCGCGGGTGTCAGCGCGTGTGACTGATGCATCGCTCGCGTCACAAGCATTTTAGTGTTATGCGTAACCTTCAATTGCGTTGACGTCAGTGACCAGAGTGAGAGTTTTACACTATAATGAATTCGCGGGGTAGATTTATGGTGAAAATGTGCCAAGAAGAAGATAATCCATCTGAGGTATGTAGCTACGATGATTTAGAACCAATTTTTTGTAAGTAGAAAAACTCTTCAGTGCATCTCCCACGAAACCAAGACTGATTTATGTCACCATAATACTGAAATAATTATTTTTTACTATTTCCTAAGTTAAGCGAATTTGAATAATATGAATCACTTTAAGTTGTGGGAGAAGTTAATAACTCTTCTGCTGTCATTTAAATTTTGACTCTTAAGCTGAAGGTTTAAGGTTACTTTTAGCTTGTTACGTATTTTTTTTTTTTAGGTATTTTTGTTGAACATTTTTAGGGTTAATCCTCTGTTTTTTAATACTTAATAAAACAATGTAGAGTAGGTATGGATTTGAGTATGCTGTCACTTGACTGCATAAACTCTTGTCAAGTTGTTATTGTTTTTCTTTTTTCGTAAATTAATACCTACAATATGGCTTCTTATTGTTTTAGGGTGAAAATAAGACAATAAAACAACAGGAGCAAAGTACCGTCAGCCCACAAAAACATAATATTATAACATGCCAGAAATCATCATCCGAAATTAACAAACATGTTTCCAATGTCGTAAATTTCGCTGTTGATATTACGCCTGATGTTCTTAACCTTCCTGAGCATGACGAATTTAAGATTATTACATGCGAATCGGCTCCTGCTTCAATAATGGCTAGCGAAATGATTTCTAATAACATTAAACCACCCCAATCAGCACCTATGCCCGTAAATGTCAGTCCCATGTCTTTGTGTAGCAGTAAAATTAATTTAAATGAAGATGACAACATACCATTATACAACTATAAAGATGTCAGTTCACCAGTCAGAGGGTCAAGTCCCATTTCGGGTGTTGAACCAATGCCACCTTCGACAGATGAAGAACCTTTTTCTGATTCTGGATCGTCATGGATTCCGGACTCAGAAGAAGAAATTAAAATAAAAAGAAAACGTACATCTTTAATGAACATGAGATTTGAAGGTATAAACTCAATTCCGTCGAGTGATTCTGAAGATGAAACAAGTAAAGTTATAACAACTCGCGCTATTATTGAAACTCCTTTTGACCAAGTCTCATTAGTTAACCCCGATAGAAGAACCATGAAACACGATGTCACAATTGCAGAAACAACAGATTCAGAAACAGAAACAGGCAATAAGGAAAAAGAAATCTACAGATGGAAAAAAAGTAATCAAACAAATTGGAAAAGAAACAAAGAGTTAGAGAAGAAACGAAAATGTTTGCCATATAAGAGTAAAACTGGAAAGCTTTGTGCAGCTAAACTACCTAAAAGTCCTAAATGCAGCAATAGTTGCCGTCAAAAATGCACAGAAAAGTTTACACAAAACGAGCGTGAAATAATTTGCAAACACTATTGGTCTATACAAGATTATAAGCTACAAAAAGAGTTTCTGCTTAACGCATTGCCTGCTGAAATTTTTGCGAATTATTTGCAAACGCTAAGTAAATAGCTCATTGACCCTGTGCGGCAAACGCACTTGCGCGTTCAATAAATATTTCGTATAGTGCTATGAACGCGTATGCGCGGTTGAAGAAAGTCTACCCAGTGCGGCTGGCCGCATTAGTGCGTTGTTCAATACTTGTCCAAGTGCGGCACGACGCTTATGTGAGTTTGAAAATTTTCGAGTTTTATGACAGTCATAAAACAATTATTTATTTTTATATTTATATAATACGCTCAAGTAAAGGTTGCTTCACACGACAGTTGTTTTTGTAACAATTTTTTGGGAAGCACTTTCGGTGCCGAGCATCTGGCTCCCAGGTAGAACGTAAAAAGGTTAAAATGTTAGTTGTTACACACGCCATCTATTGAGATATAAGCGAACTAAGATTTATCGTTCTACTAATTCTGTGAAGATATTATGGTGATGACGATATATTTATTATAGTCATATTAAAATATTAGAGTATCGTATCAATTTAATTTGTAAAGATCACCCAGTCAATTTCTATGAGTAGGAACTTTATTTCTTCGTCAAAAAACTTTCTTAAAGTTGGTACGTTACAATTGTACTACAAAACGGGAGTCAATTGCGCATTTGGCCGGTTTTGATGTCTTTTTTTATTCATTTTGCGCACACACATAGCGTAATAAATGAGTTCGCATAAAATATTAGCTTACTGGTGATCGGTATCGGGATTCGTAATAAGTTAATCATTCAATTAGTTAAATAAGTTGAAAATGAAACAGGAAATCAACAGTGGATTATTTTTACTGATTGTTGGTACTTACTGCTTACTACTAACTTCAAGTTCTTCTGCCTGTCAAAAAGTTTTCGACTCGGAGATCGCAACGTAAGTTTAAATTGTTCATTAATTTTATTTAGAGATTATTTTTTCATTAGTGCTAATATTATATTAAAAGAATTGTTGTGTTATTTTCAGATTAATATATTGAGATACTTAATAATAATTAGGCCACTGATGATCACAGCGAGTAAGTATGACTGGTTAATTAGTAGTTAGTTGTGGGTTATGTGGTGTTCAATTACTTTCATAGCTGTGCAACAATCGGAGGCCTGTGAATAACCTATCTCATACTATCATAAACAGCCTATAATGTTGCCACTGCTGGGGCACAGGCCTCCTCTCTGCGAGAGGGAGTGGGCCATAATCCACCATGCGGACCCAGTGCGGGGTGGTGTAATAACCTACCTACTTACACTATGATGTTATAGTGACTTGTTTTACTAACATGGTGTGTCCGCTCCACTGTGATTTGTACCTAACCCGTAACCTTTGGGCATTTCTAACCAAATAATAGGAAAATTTTAAGTTAATTTCATAATTAATCAAATTATAGTCTTCGTAGTGTAACTGTTTTAACAAATTTTTCTTTTGTTTTAGAACCGAGCCACTGATTTCAGGCCGAGAGGGTCGTCTTGAAGAAAGCATGTAAGTAGTATTTTATTCGCAATTAGCTAGAGTTATAAGCTGTTTCACTTTCTGTCTTGCAAGAGCAAGGTGTTAAAGTTTGAATTTTTGTTATGTATATTCGCTCAATGTCAGGTCGTCCTGGGGCCTAAGTCTACTAATTTATAAACGTTACAATGGTCTCTCAATGGTGAGTTTTTGACAGATTTGCCATATAAAAACTGTCAAAAACTCACCATTGAGAGACCATTGTAACGTTTATAAATTAGTAGACTTAGGCCCCAGTTATCATGATGTCAGTAGATAATATGAACGTAACATTAAAATATTTTGCAGCATCACCATTCCACCGCACAGACCGCGCCGCTCCCAGAGTGAGGAGCTCCGGCAGGATCGGGCGCTGGTGGAAGAGCGGCTGCGCCTCTACCGGCGCCTCAGCCTGCCAGAGCTCTACGAGGAGCGGCGCCAATTGGACAAAGCCGAGGTGGCGGCCTTGTCCGAGCGCTGGCGCGCAGCAGTGGCCGCCGCCGAGGGCAGAGTGGCCGCCTTCGAGGCAAGAATGGCCGCCAACAAATAGGGAGTTCTATTTAAGTTCAATTTCCTTATGTCAAATTGGAAATTGAACTTAAATAGGGCTCCCAAATAAAATGAACTGAAAATAAATTTAATATAAAATGTATGGTCGTTTTTTTTACTAATTGCCTTTTGCCTGCGACTTTTTTCGAGTGGATGTCGGTTTGCATATGCGAAAGAAGTTGTGGAAGATTTCCTTCAGGCCATCAGCCATGGCAGGCCCTGGGCCTGGGCTTTTTCAAATTTCATTACAATCTATTTGTTAAAAATATGTAGGTATTTTTCTTTTGAATTTGCGTTTGCTCATCGTTTGTTCGTACGTAAACTAAACGTATAGAGTGAATGAATGAATCTGAACACATACTTAGTGTTGCCATTTAGTGGTAAACGATTTGATGATTGATTTATTAGAGCAATAATATCAGACCCATACTTTATGATTGTTTTTTTTGGTACTAGGTAAGTAGTAGAATAAAACTAATTAATATTTATAGTCAAAACATTTATTACAAAATAAGTGATTACATTATTATTAAGTTAAGTTATTGTTAGTTAGTTAAGTTATTGTTAGTTGTTAGTTAGTTAGGTATTAAGTATAAAAAACAACAACACACTACATATAATATGGAAACAGACATATGTATATTTAATAATATGACGAAATGCGATAATAATAATTTATTATCGCATTTCGGCGTGGTGTGGACCGTAACATGGAAGACAGAGTCCGACATCACAATCCGGACAAATGACTTTAGTGTCCTTCCTTTTTTTTTCTCTTACCCAGCACCTGACACATTTGCGCCTTTTGAGACACCCATTGGCATTTCTTTCCAATTCTATGGGCATGTGTCTTGCGTTTTGAGGCGCTAATGTGTCAGCTATTGGGGGAAGAAGTTCAAGCAGTACTTTTTCCCTATATGATTCTAAGGAAAGAGTACTGCTTGTACCATTTTGAAATAAAAAAAAGGAATTTAACAGCATCATTTGTAGGATGTGGATGCCAATTTTTTTTGTACCACCTCATGTTGACTTGTGCTCACTGGGGTAGTACGCTAGCATTTGGTCGTGTCGATCAACGCCTTTCATGAATTTGTTGTATTGAATCACAATATTCGGTTTGTTGACCACACGACCACGCCTATTTTCCACTGGCATCAATTGAGGAGAATGCTCAGTGGAAATAGTGAGCACATCTCTCTTGTCTTTCCATTTACTGACACAAACACCATTACCATTATATCTAAATATATTTCCTCCTTTTAAGAGTTTTTTTATGACGACGGTTTTCGGATTTTTTTTCCTATTGGCGAGCAATGTTCCGGAACAGTAGGTTTTCTTTGTAATAAGTGTTTCCGCCAACTGGACACTATTATAAAAATTGTCCATATAAATGGAATGGCCACTATTAAGGTAATCTTTCATCAGAGTCATGACCACTTTATCTACATGGCCTGTACCACCAACTTCAATATCGGCCGACCCTTTATACATGTGGATTCTATGTACTAACCCTTTAGGGTCGGCCAAAACATATAATTTTATCCCATATTTGTGTTTTTTATTTTTAATGTACTGTCGGAAAATCACTCGCCCTCTAAATCCAACCATTGATTCGTCAATGCTCAATTCCCTTTCAGGATAAATTAAATTTTTCATCATATCATTAAAATAATTTAACAAATAATCAATTTTGGAGTACTTTATGCGTGACTCATATGTTGTATTAAAAAAAAGGCATCTTAATATTAATAGAAATCTGTCCCTAGACATATATTTATTTACATTGAATTTTACATAGCAACTTTTTTTCCAATAGTCTGCTATTTTACTCAACCTAGCGGTGCCTATGAAAAAAAGGATGCCCAAAAACGTCCACGATTCTGTCATATTTGTGTTTTTCCACTTTGTTCGGCGGCTATTAGGCTTAAGTGGCCTGGACATCAAAGTTTGGGCATACATATTGGTCATTGCCGCTAGGTTGGTCACAAAATTTTCTGTGAAAACAACTTTAAAATATTGTACTGGCCCTTTATTTGATGCTTCCGCGATCATGATCTCGGGGGTCCCAGTAAATGGGAAATTATTTACAATTCCTGTCTCCTCAGTCCACTCTCCATCCGGAGACAAGACAACGGAGGAAACTCTTGATCTATAAAGAAGAAAAAAATACCGTTCAATGCTGGAATTAATAAACACTACGTTTAAGAATACGATTATATGTAATTAGACATTAATTCTTGGGTTCCCTACCTGTCTGACGCCTCGGAGGTGACGCTTTCGCTGTCAGAACCTTAACTTCAGACTCTTAACATCCTCTCCGAAGATTTCAGTGAGGTCACGTCTCACATCTTCAAAATTCGTACATTTTGTGCCGCATAATCAATACGATAAGTAGCCAAATAAAAGAACAGCTGGAGAGTTTCCTAAGCCATAGAAAAAGAAATACGAGCTGATAAAAAAAAAAGATGCTTATGTACATAGAAGAAGTCGAAGGAGATAGATGAAGATTGCTTAAAATTTTTCGTGGGTGAATGAAAAAATTCAATAGGTACCTACATTGAAATGTATCGAAATTTGGATACCTATAGTTAAACATGCTGCCTAATAGCTGGATTCAGTCGTCAAAGTCGAAGTATTACGACGAGTTGGCGTCAGCTACATAAATATTGGATATGGATACCATATTTTTGAATGATAGCTCTCAAGTGAATTAAAGTAAAAGATAGCTCATAATAATAACTGTTGGTACTTACCATGTAGGCTCAGAGGCTGCGTAGGAATGTCATTTTGCACGTTGCCAACTTCATCACATTCACGTTGCAAACCTTCGTGCATAGTGCTGCCACCCGTGGCACTATAGAAAAACGTTTCTTTCGGTTGGCCCTGCTTGATATTTGTATGCTTCCTTGATGATGGCATCGATGATTTTTCTTTCTTACATTCAGTTGCAATGTGTCCGAACAAATTACATTTAAAGCACTTTTTGCCTTCTGCTTTGTTGGGGCACTCGGACGACACATCCTCGAGCTCCCCGCAGTTGTAACATGTAACATTTCTTGGTGAATTTTCCCTCTGATAGTCTCGTAAATCTTCAATTTTTCCTTAAGCTCGGGGTATGTTCTTACTCCGTAAAGCATCGTTTTGTACAATTCAGAGTCCACTATGCCGTCGACTATGTATTGAATCGCGACATAATCCGGTATATTACCTCGTTTTCCCATTTCCTTCATTACCAGTAGGTAATCCATGCAGGATTCATTTTTATGTTTTCTTCGGGTACTCATCATCTCATGGATGGCTTTCACCAGGGCGCTCAATCTTAGTACAAAAAACTGGGGACAGCAATGGGTACAATGATGCAAAATCACGAAGTATAAGTAGTCCCTGTACAAAACAAGTTTCCTTGTGTTTTTTAAATTTTGTTGGATTATAATCGTGTCTTTACACCAAACATAGCTAAGAGATGGCAGCTCTGAAGCAATGTTCACTTTAATTCGAATAGATGGCGCTAAATAAAATCGCATCTTGTCAACATTGGGAAGCTCCTGTAGCTCATTACTACTAAAATAGTATATTTTTTACCGACTTCGGTTTTAATGTATCCTAAAAATATTTTCAATTATACATCATTGTCAAGGGGTTTATTTACATTTATCACACTGTATGATACTTTATTATTTTTGTTCAATTATAACACATATTACAACAATTTACACAAACATTTTGCAAACATTCATTGGGGTGATGGTAGAATTGCCTTGGTGGTTTTATTAACAATAAACTGGTAATCCCAATACAAATGTCTGCAAATCTCTGACGCTTGCGCTGGTTTTTTTGTGATTTTTGTGATCTTTCTGTGTTATTTTGTGCATTTGCCGTTGAGTTGAGCGAAAGTTCCTCCGACTAATCCATACTTGTGACCAGAAAGTAATTTTGTGAGTGGTTGTGTCAAAACTGAGATAGGACTCCAGTGTAGTGTTAAGTTTGAGATAGGTAGGACTTTCAGTGCATCATGTCATCGGATAAGCATTGCCGCGTTCCTGGGTGCGAGGACAGTGGAGGTATGTCACATTTTCATAGCTAAATCTTGGATCTTGGAACTTTGCCATAGAAGCAATTTTAAATCATTTTTTGTACAAATAGCTTCTGTCCGCGACTTCGTTCGCGTGGAAGCCCTAAAGGCTCTGTAAATTAATAATTGCGTGCAATTTGTTTCAGGCATGCATGCAGTTCTTCATGGATTTCCGAACCCTGATAAAGACAGATTACGATTCAATACCTGGCTATATTCGATTGGACCTGATATTTTGGGACTTGAAAATGCACACATATTTAAGAACCGTCGAGTGTGTCGCAGACACTTTCTAGATAAATATCTATGTCGCAATAACAGAATAAGCAATATTGCAGTTCCAACGTTATATTTACCAGGTTTGTTGAATACATAATGTTACTGCTGTCTTTGTTTATTATAAGAATAACATTACTAATACTAAATACTACAAATGTTTGTCATAAGTCATAAACTTAATTAAATTAAATGATATGAGTTGCCACTGTTGCTTTAACTACTTATTAAAAACTATAAAGCATCTTAGCAATATTATTAATGCAGTTATTCCTTTATAATTTTTCAGGTTTCAATCTAGTATCACAACCAAAGTTAATATGTGTTGGAAGAAAACCATTGCAAGGACTTGAAAATCAGCCAATTCCATCAACTTCTACAGGTATTTATTATATGTATTATGATTATTATATTATTCTTCTAGGATTCCATATCAGAATATGTGTCACTATGGCTTCTATCATAGCAAATAAAACGAAGGTAAAGTGTAATAGTCTTGGTGGAATGGAACCCTTAATGTACGAGTCCGACTTGCACTTGGCAGGTTTGCAACTGAATAATAAATGTAATAATCTTACCGATTAGAAAAAAACTTTTTTCCCATGAGGCATTACTTATGTTTGTATATATTTTTTTAGCTTCTGAATCACATCAGCAGTTGTTGTACACATCTACAAGCATTGTAGAAAATACAATGCAAAAAGAAAATATTGGTGAGTACTATTTAGCATTAAATATAATAATTATTTTGTGTTTTTGTCTATATTTTTAGGGTTTCATAGCTGGCACTATCCCTAAGGGCAAATTCGACCAAACTTTTATACCTAGTAATAGCATAGTTGATCCTGTAAGTAAATTTTGAATTTTTGACAGTTATTCCATACAAAAATTGTCAGATGTTGATTTATTTTCATGAATGTAAAAATTATCTGACTTTGGTAAAATCTATCCTTAATAGTATAAAATAAAGTTACACACAACGTCTGTTTCACAGAGTAGGTAAATACTTACCCCGTAAATCGCATCATAATCCATTATTTTACAAGTAGCAAGAGAACACATCATTCACAAACCTTTGTATTTCAAAAACCTTTATTCTTTCATTGCTACCATTACATTATGACTTCTAACAAGGCATAAGTTTCAAAGACACAACATCCTCAATCAGCACTCGGTCTGTATAATTAATTATGTCCTGCTCCCTCTCATAAAGATGAGACCTATGTCCGTGCTTATGTGCTAGTTGAGGAAACAGTATTAGGCAGATGATATTTGTTTCTAGCCAATAGTCAATGATTTAAATACTTTAAACTACAAACAGTTATATCTAATCTTATTGCATGACCTACATACAGTTGACCAGCCTTGAGTGATAATGATTTATTAATATTTCAGATCCGGAAACAGTGGAATGTGAGCAAGTGCCACCTACTACTTCTCAAAGTACTGAACAAAATCTAGGTAAGTTTTGTTATCCGTATATACAAAATAAGGATGTTACATAATCTTCGCAATTACCTTTGATTAGCTGTGCCCTATACCTATAGTTTCACCCGCATGGCGATTCCCACTGGAACTGTTTATTTCTCTGGCAAAAAAAAATCCTATGTCACTCTGTAATAATGTAGCTTTCTGTCAGTTACAAAATTTTACTGTTTCTTTTTTATATTCATATTTTTTATTGTACACATAAAATTATGACAGTTGTTACATGAATAGTGTAACAACTATGAACTGTATGTCTATCTGTGTACACTGTGTGTATATTATGTCCATTCTCAAGAAAAACCAATTTAAAACAGATTTACTTTGGTACTCATACAAATAATTTCATTTTTTACTTTTCAGGCAGGAAAACATCTGCTAGGACGCTTAAACTCTCCAAGGCAGAAAGAAATCTACAGCTGAAAATAATGGCTGCCAAAAGAAGAATAAATAAATTAAAAAATAAAGTTAAAAAGCAGACAGCAGAAATAAAGGCAGCGAAAAAATTTGTTGCCAATCCTGCGGTACTAGATGTACTTCAAAATTGCTCAAGTACTGCAAAACTATTAATGCGGGTACAGTGGCGAGAAGACAAAAAAAAGGATAAAGGAAGGCGATTCACGCTACAAGAAAAAATTGCAGCCTTATCAATTTTCAAGCAAAGTCCAAAAGCATATAGATTTTTAAGAAAAATATTTATATTGCCCGCAAATCAAACACTTACAAAAGTGATACAAAAATGCAATCTTCGACCTGGGCTAAATAAAAATATATTTTTACAATTGAAAAAGAAGGCTGAAAAACTTAAAATCTCAGAAAGGCTGTGCATATTGTTATTTGACGAAGTTTCATTAAAAGCACAAATATCATATAATGAGAAAAAAGATAAAATTACAGGGGTAGTAGACAATGGCCAGCAAAGGCAACCAGAATTTGCTGACCACGCCCAAGTCTTCATGGTACGTGGCCTAATTAAAAAATTTAAACAAGCCATTTTTTATACCTTCTCAGCAAGTGCCACAAAAGGGCCAGAGTTGGCTAAACAGATTAAAAATGTAATTACTGAGGTGCAACAAGCAGGGTTTATAGTGGTAGCATCAGTCTGTGACCAAGGGACAAACAATCGTCAGGCGATACGTTTGTTAATAAATGAGACCAGGGGGGTCTACTTACGAAGAGGGGAAACTCCTAAAGAAAATATGGTATTAATAAATGATAAAGAAATCATTCCCCTTTATGACCCCCCACACCTTCTCAAGGGTATGAGGAACAACTTGGTAACGAAAAATTTAACTTTTAAAAAAGATGGCGTGACCAAAACTGCCAAATGGTCTCATTTATTACAACTCCTTAAAGAAAACCCTGGCTATAAAGGTATAAGGCTGATACCAAAACTAACAGAATACCACCTGAACCCTGAAAAATTAAACAAAATGAAAGTCAAATTTGCATCTCAGGTGTTTAGTCGCACTGTGGCATCCAATATGGGATACCTAGCAGGTAAATAATATTAAGCATTTTTGTTTCTTGAAATTGACTTTTATTTACTGTAGAGCAGACACCAGTTTCCAGAAATTTTGTTATCATGAAATGTTTACTAGGTACCCCAAACGTAACACAGAATTACCGAAACCTCCGATTTGCTGCCCTATAAAGTTGTATGAATGAATAACTTTATTTCTTTTCTTTTTTTCAGATAAAGGAATTCTACCCGCAGAATGCAAAGAAACCGCCGATCTGCTATTATTTATGGACAACATCTTCGACTCTGTCAATGGAAGTCACAACAAAAATAAAAATGCTAAGCCACTACTTGGCCCAGCTACGCCAACGTCTGCCCATAAAAAGACATGGGCAGAAGCAAAAAGTATTTTTAACTCGATGGAGTTTGTGACTTCTGCTGGCAGGGTCGAAACTGTTCCTACATTAAAAAATTGGGTGTGGACACTGGAGGGAATTCAAGTTCTACTAAAAAAATTACGTGATGAATACGGGGTAACATCAGTCTGGATGCGGCACCTTAATCAAGATCCCCTAGAGAACTTCTTTGGGGCGGTTAGAAGTCACGGGTGCCGCAATGTTAACCCGACATGCGACCAATTTGAGTCTGCTTTTGCAACTCTGCTAATCAACAATTTAAACAGTGTCCACACCCAAGGGAAAAATTGTGAAAATGATTTTTGTGATGCTTTATGCTCTTTTGTACTCAACGAAAATACCGAAGCCACGTCGACCTGTACAGTAGATCTTGATAGTATTTTAGAAATTAATTTTGAGAACATAGAAGATAAAGAAAAAGACCCTAGAATACTGGCACCTCTACAGTATGTCAGTGGGTATTTTTTGAAAAAAAGTAAAACAAAAAATTTTAAAAATTGCTCTCTCTGTATAAACGATTTCACAAGCGAGGATGAAATTGAATATATTAGATACAGGAAGTATGCAGGTCGACGATGGCTCTGTACTCCCAGTAAAAATTTAATAAAACTAATATCCAATTTTCAAGATATAATTAATCACATACTCAAAGAAAACTTAGAGGTATATTATTTAAAAGATATAATTAAAATGTCTATAATGACCTTAGTAAATTTTGATTTTATTCAATGTAATACACATTAAAAAAAAATGATTGATTATTTAATCAATATTGTGATTAGATTTATGAATTTTAATTATTGCAAAGTAATAAATAAAATTTTATCTGGGAGAAGACAAGTTGATGATGAAGAAGATAAAGTACAAATGAAAGCTAAGAAATATCACAGTAAATGTTTTAAAAGGAAAATGTAAATGTTACCATAAGAGCGTATATTCTGAAAGTGGGTAAAGTCTCAAATAGCTGTCAAGTATTTCGATGTTTTGATTAATTTGGCAATATTACTTTATGGAAATATCGATACCTATTGAACTAAAATATTGATTATAAAATGCAATAATTAATATCGTAACACCAAATATTTTATTTTAGATATAAAAAAGTATTTGGAAACTTTCCAAATACCCATTGCATTTCATAATCAATATTTTAGTTCATTACATAACAATATAGGTTTTTACACTTAAAACGGTAATAACATCAAATTCAGTGTTACCTAAAATATTTATAAGTAATGAATTGCAATTAGCAATTCATTACTTATAAATATTTTAGGTCACTGGTTAGCCATATTTCATATTTCTGTACAGTAATATAAACAAATTAATTAAAACAGGTAAATATTTGACAGCTATTTGCGACGTTGTCAACCTTTAGGATATACGCTCTAAATGGTGTCCGTAGTCTAAGTTTTAATTAAGGTGGATTCAAATTTTCTTAAATTTTTGCAATTGGTCTGTGTCACGTTGTATCTTGATCAAAATATGTTTCGCGACCATAACAAATATGTATTTACTCAATACTCAAATTATTTATTGTTTAATGCTTTAGGTGGTAGGTTTTACAAAATATGATCATTGTAGACCCTGTCGGGCACAGCAAAAGTAGAAGAGAGGAACAGAATTATAATAATTAGAATCATTAATACATCTCTCTAAGTTAGATTAGGTTTGAAAAGTCATTCAATGGAACAAATCTAACTTAAAGAGATGTATTAATGATTATTATAATTTTGTAAATAAGTACTTACACTTTTTTTATGATCGCGACTCATATTTTGTTTGATATCCTGAGATAAAAAAAAACACGCAAACGCAAATTGAAAAAACGTAAGAAAATTTGAATTTCACGGGCTACCACTGCGGTTTCACTTTAATAAACAATTTTCCGAAAGGTTTATAGATAGTCTTCAGCTGTACGTCCTGTAGATGACTAGTTTTGTATAGAACTGGGAAACACTATAAAATTGTTCAACAATTTCGATTAATTTTATCGTTTTTCACAGTTCAGCAGCCTAATTTGGGACATACTTGGAATATCAATCCCTTTCATTTTGATTTGACAATTCAACAATATCTAATGCGTTATTTTTGTTGTCGAGCATGCCAATTTTTCAAACCCAAACTCAACATATTATGAAGATTTTGTTTTATTGTCAAATTGAACGGCATTGCCATTCCAAGTGTGTCACGCAATTAGGCTACTGTAGTGTAGAAGGTGAAGACAAATATCTACTCCTTTAGCCAGTAATCCAAATGGGTAATTTTGTAAAATTCTACCCTAATATGTTCAATCTTTACCTAAGTCATGTCATAGGATAATAACTTTGGTACATAGAAATAAAAACATTATTAGCTAAATTGTATTTCATTTATCAATCCTTGAAATGAACACTAAATTATTACAGAATAAAATTAAATATATCTATATATAGCTATATGCATACCCGTGTTCTACCAACGATGTAGTTCTAACTAGTAATACCAGATGGCGCTAGTTTCTTTATGAACGCAAATGACCCGTTTCACGGAACAAGATTGGTCTCTATTTCAGTATAGTATAAAGTACTCTGTGATAGGGTCGTTGTGGGAACAGTGGATCAGTATTTTTTCAAAGCAACGTAGACACATCACTATATCACTCTCGACTTTCATAATTGTAAAGTTAGAAAAGTAAATTACTGGTCTACATTTTTGTAAGATAGCAGCTACCTATCTTTAAACATTTTCATGATACATTGTTTTAAAAAAAAAAGGGAAATGATCCACTGTGTACTGGGATGGGTACACAGTGAAACATAGTACATGTACTCAGTGAATCACTTGTGTTTTTGCTATATTCACTGTGTACCCCACAGTGAATATAGCAAAAACACAAGTATTACTTAACATACTTTTTTATTATTTTTACATGTTATAATAGTCAGTCTCTAATCAGGAACATATCTGAGATCAAATATTTACGGTAATTAGCATAATTCAATAATATTAATCAACAACAACACAAGTTACAAAAATATCACTTTACCCATTGGGTAGGATTTTTTTAACGGATATCAATTTGGGTAAAGTCTGTATCAAAGTAATAGTACGACTGCTGGCGCAATGTGCTACCACCGACATTTGCCTTGGGCAGTATAAATTTTATATCATGATCCCTCACGTAGGCCAGATCAGGAACGGTTGGCATGGTGAACTGGTGTTTTCGGTTCCCGCGCAAATAACTGACGTAGTAGTCCAAGTTTTCATTACGATTGTGTAATATTTTGGCAACATAATAAACGCTTTTTCGTTTAGTGTCAAAACGAACCAGGACATAGTCACCCTCTTCAGGAAGGCGAGGTAAAATACTGTTGAGTAATAGTTCGTCCGTTAATGGTACGATTTCAATCTCGTCTTCCTCACACCAGTCGGAATCTTCGTCGTGTATTGAAATGTTCTCATTTTCAAGATCTTCTTCAGAGTCACTTTCATTTTGCGATAGAACTTTTCTAACAACTGTCTTCTTTGGTTTCTTGTTTTTCTTAGATTCTTCTTTTTGTGTTCTAATGGCCTCTTTCTCCGGCGTATCCGTCGCAATCATACTACGTCCTGATTTCCTTTTTCGTGTATTTTTTCTGGGTTAAGCTTTAATGGGTGGTCGAAACTGACTTGGTTTAATAAAAGTTGCAGATAACGTCGTTGTAGGTCTAGAGCATCCGGGTTGAGGACTAACGCACTGAATTTCTGAAAGAGGTAGTCGTGGAGGAGTTTTCAGGTTTAGATTTGGTTGATTAAATCATTTATTTTCGTTGGATCCCACTTTTCGATCCCATTTTTTGGATATTAACGATGGGTCCCATTTGCTATTTCCATTGAATCCTATGTAATGACAACATGTGTACTTTCCAAAAGAAAAGTGTTTTATCTTTATTAAGCATTAAAAAATTTAAACAGTCTGGGCCCGCGTGGTGGATTACAACCCACTCCCTCTCGCCCAGAGTAGACCTGAGTCCCAGCAGTGGGAACATTATAGGCTGATCAAGTATGTATATACCTATGTTATGTAAGTATAATTAATCTATCTCCTTATAGAGGTCTGCTACTTACTACTACCTACCATACCTTATCTGTTTTGTAATAATATAGGGGGAGACTAGGGACACTTGATCCCCCCTTTTGGTTTTTGTCCGTACTATCCTCATTTATTATCGAATTTTAAATAATATATTTGTTTTAAAAGACGTGTTCATTTGAAATTATCGCTTTATTTTTCCATTATAAGTAATAGTTTATAAATAATGTAAACATCCTACCAAAATTAAAAAAGCGGCCAAGTGCGAGTCGGGCTCGCCCATGAAGGCGTAGCAGCAAGTAAAGTAACGTAATATAAAAGTTCTTGTAGTTCGTTAAGGTGAAAGCGTCAAGGTTGCCCGCGAAATTCAAATTTTCTTAGGTTTTTTGCCATTTGCAGGTCAGTATCAGGTTGTACGTTGATCTAAATATGATTTGCGACCGTATCAAATGTTTATTTATAAAATTATAATCATAGAAATCATCAATCATCGTTGAATGACTATTTCATGAAATCACGACATTTGGGGATTATGCTAACCTAAAGAGTTGTATTGCTGATTCTAATGATTATAATTCTTTAGACCCATATTGGTTACGCTCGCAAATCATATTTTAATCAAGATACAACCTGACACTGACCTGCAAATTGCAAAAAACCTAAGAAAATTTGAATTTCGCGGGCTACCTTGGCGCATCCCCCAAGGCTGCCTGTCCACTGGAGGTAAATTGCGGTTTACGATTTATGACGCATAAAAAAAAACTACTTACTAGATCTCGTTCAAACCAATTTTCGGTGAAAGTTTACATGGTAATGTACATCATATATTTGTTTAAGTTTTAACATTCCCGCCGGGTTACAGTTTTTAAACTTAATTTTTGTGACTTTGCGGAAATCCAAAACTACAATAGACGACGTATATTTAGTAACCTAATCCGCTTAACTGTTCTTAAAGAGTCCTAAAGAACCCTGTAAGAAATCGACATGTTTTTCACCTCTCAACGAGGCATCCTCAGGATGACCGTTAGCCGTCGACCGAGCAGCAATCCTATAAGTATAAGTGGGGTTGTCGGGCGGTGTAGTTTACTTTGCGTTCAGCGTTTGTCCACGACAACCGCCGAACGCAAAGCCTCGCAACGGAACACCTCGTGTCCGGATTCGCAACAAGCCATCCTGAGGATGCCTCGTTGAGAGGTGAAACACGTGTCGATTTCTTACAGGGTTCTTTAGGACTCTTTTAACACAGTTAAGTGGATTAGGTTACTAAATGCACGTCGTCTTTTGTAGTTTACTACATTCGAAGCTTTTCCAAACACAAGCCTACTGAGATTTCTTTTTTTTTTAATTGTTGCAAAACATAATTTATCCATTCGTTTTTTTCTTTACTCTCAATATTTTGCTTATTTGGAGTAAAGTTTTTTTTTTCAAATTGGTTCATTCTAACACTGTACATGCTAGCGTCTTCCATTAATACAGTCAATATATGCATAATGTTCGGATTATTAATTTTTGTTGCCCTGTTGATTTTATTATTCCAACCTTCGACATTGTTGGTGGTTCGGTGCTTCTCATCACTCACACACCATACATCTACGAATGATTCATTTTGTAGCCAAAACTCAACCATGTAATTTTTAAACTCATCCATTTTCGAATTTATAGGGCAATCAGACTCTATGTAACACCATCCTTCCGCAATTGCATCTCTTGGCAACAATGGCAGCAGTCCAGAAAGTGCCACAACTCTTTTTGCGACTTTTGATTTCGTAATTTCCAAGTTTTTTGCTTTTTTCCAAATCGCTTTCGAGTAATGATAAAAACAACCTTTTAATTGAATACTTGGAAAGACTGATGTAATCGCGTTCATAGCTGCCAGTTCGTAATCAGTTTTGTATTTATGCGGTTCCCATTCTGGAATACAGTGTTTTATTAGAGTGAATAATGTTTTATATGTTTGGGTATCCTTTTTGTTCATGAAAGCATAAATTAGAGGTGCAATGAAATCTTCGCCGTCAGATCGATTAATCTCCCCTTGAATCACGTACAGTTGCTCAAAAGGCTTAGGGCAGCTTTTAAATGTGCCATCACTGTAATAAAACTTTAATATTCTAAGCTTTTCTTTTGCGTTTTCTGTGGCAAAAATTAATATTCGTGTACCTAAGTCGTCATAATCAGCCATCAAAAAGTCATTGAATTTCGGCGGTAATTTGACTTCATCTACGGATTTGAAATTTATTTTATCTAAACCAGCTGATTTATTTCTTGCTCTGTATAGTGAACTCTGAACATTCGATAACTTGGGTATTTTTTTAACAACATTAAGTCCCGCATCACATAATGATGCAACAGTTTTATTAAATTCGGTCGGCACTGGTGGAAAAATACCCGAAGAAACTCTTTTCTTGCATTCATGCACACTCTTTGCTATAATGTTGTCTTCAACAGTTGAAGAGCACGTATGTTCTTGCTTTATAAAAACAGTCGCACCCTGAAAGAATTTTAATCGTAAGATATCTTTCAAAATATTTTTTAATACGCTTGATGCTGATCAATAAGAGAGGAGCTCGTGGCTAAGTAATAACAAGCCGCACGGGTCGATCCATCAGGTTAAGCTATGCTTGCCGGGGTTGGTCAGTGGATGGGTGACCATCTTTACATACCGAGACTTCTCCGTGCCTCGGAAAGCACGTTAAGCCGTTGGTCCCGGCTGTCATTAGTATGTGGAATTCTCTGACGAAGAAAACATTCCCCAGGAACAACTACCCTCAACTAGTAATTTTAAAATAAATAAAATTGAGAGTTACAAATAATGTTGAGCCAAGCTGAACCTACAAGACATGAGGCAGAAGATCCTAGTGCGGAAATAGACCAAGAGGTAATTGTATATTCTGTTCCCAACACTGTTCCAGATGATTTACAGACTGAGGAAACTGTGACGTCAACACATGCACAATCCAAAAAAAAAACTATTGAGCCTAATCGTAAATGGAAGAAACGTGATGTAGAAACGCCACCAGAATATTCTGCAAACACGGGGGTAGTTGACGAATATTTTGCTGAATGCACTACGCCAACTGATATTTTTTTAGTCTTTATTAGTGATATACTGGATAATATTGTGTATCAAAGTAACTTATATGCAACACAAAGAGATAAAACTCTAAACTTAAAAAAAGAAGAACTACTGGCCTTTATCGGAATGAACTTCTATATGGGGTACAACACCCGGCCTTCGTGGACAGATCATTATTCATCGGCACCTGATTTGAATAACCCCCTGATATGTAAAACTATGCCTAGAGACCGGTTTGCAGCAATTTTGAGCCATCTTCATTGCAATGACAACACGCAAATGCCTTCCAATTGTAAAGATAAATTATATAAAATCAGACCTTTCATTGATGCACTAAATAAAAAATTTCAAGAATGTTATTATGGAACTAGAGAATTGAGTGTAGATGAGTCTATGGTCAAATTCAAAGGCAGGTCGGTATTGAAACAATATCTCCCTATGAAGCCGATAAAAAGAGGGTATAAGCTATGGTGCCTCGCTGACCAACGCGGTTTTATCAAAAACTTTATAATTTACCAAGGAAAAAATGAAGAAATATCTTTAAAATTTGCTGATTATTCATTAGGAGAAAAAGTTGTCCTAGAGTTGACAGAAAAAGAATGGGGTAAACAGAAAGTTATTTATTATGATAATTTTTTTTCATCCATTGCTTTATTAGAAAAACTGAAAACAGAAGGAACTTATGCCTGTGGAACTATAAGATCTAACCGTAAGGGCATTCCCAATAATCTGGTAGCTGACTCTAAACTGAAGACAACAAAATTGTACATTTGGCTTCTAATTTTCATGGCAATGATGAATCTACAGTATCACGCAAAGAAAAAAATGGGTCTAAATCTACAATCACCTGTCCAAAGGCCATCAAAGACTACAACTCTTACATGGGGGGTGTTGATACAGCAGACAGGTTGAGAGCACTGTACTGCGTGAACAGGAAGTCCCCAAAATGGTGGCACAGGTTGTTTTGGGGTATGTTAGATATGACATTTGTAAATGCGTATGTTATTCATGGACTCATAATGGAAAAGATACCTGTAAAAGACTTTAGGAGATCCATTGCACAAGGGTTGATGTCTATGAAGAACATCAAAGAAAACAATAAGAAGAAACGATTATCAAGAGACTCAGTGCCTAGCCCTGGGCCATCTAAGAGGCGCAAAACTGGCTTCTCAACGTTGAAAGACGTTCGTTTAGGAAACCGCGGCGTACATTGGCCTACGTTTGTACCAAATAGAGGGAGGTGTGAAGTATGCAGCATGAAGAAAGTGCAATCAAACCCTCACTCAAAATGTTCACACTGCAATATATTTTTGTGCATAAATGAAAAAAAGAATTGTTTTGCAGAATACCACGATGCTAATGTTTAATTACTTTTTAATTTAATTATTAATTCGAACTAAAAATAAGTACTTATTGTTCCTATGTTATTAGTCATTTTGTGACCCAAAGTTCCTGACGGTACTTGTAAGTCTAGGGTAATAAAAATAGTACCTAGAAATAATAAAAAAATCTGAAAAAAATTAATGAGTTTTCTTTACTACCCCTTATCCATATTGAATCATAAAATTTTTATTTTTCATTAATTTTGGTATATTCGCTAGGAAAGGGGTAAACGAAGTACAGGAGCTAACAGCTGATTATCACTGGCGTCATGTCCCTACTAGCTTGAACCCTGCTGACTTGGCTTCAAGAGGGGTAGACCCCCACATGTTGAAGAGTTCAACTCTTTGGTGGGAAGGTCCTCCCTTCTTAAAACCAGAGGACTGCGAGTGGTCCACTAAGCTAACTCCATCAGAGGAGGAACCCTTGCCTGAGGTTAAAGCGGTCACCTCATATTCATGTGCTGTAAATAATAAGGAAAGTTTAGATATTAGGATTATAGATTTCAGTAGATTTTCTAATTTTTCACGTTTAAAAAGAACAGTAGCCTATGTGTTAAGGTTTATTAATAACTGTAAAGGTCAAAAAAATGTAAGTCAGGCATTGTCAGTTGAGGAGTTGCAAAGGGCATGCACTCTTCTAATAAAACTTAGCCAAGTTGAGACATTTTATGATGAAATTGAAACATTAAGTAAAGGGCATCAATTACATAACAAATCTAAATTATTGCCACTTAATCCCTTCGTAGACTCTGAACAGGTGCTACGCGTAGGAGGCCGTCTAGGAAATTCTAACTTTGACTATAATAAGAAGCACCCTATTCTCCTAGATTCAAAACATATTTTCACGAAACTGTTAGTTAAACACGAACACTTACGTTTACTTCATGCTGGTCTTCAGGCATTGCTTGCAGCTATTCGTGAAGAATATTGGCCCATAGGAGGGAGAAACCTAGCTCGCACTATTACTAAGCAGTGCGTTGTGTGTACACGACTGCGAGGTAAACTTTTCGAACCAATCATGGGTGATGTGCCAGCAGTAAGAACTGACAGTAGCTTCGCGTTCAGTTCCTGTGGGGTAGACTTTGTGGGACCTTTTAGTACTTCAAGTCGTAAAGGCCGAGGAAACCGTATAACTAAAAGCTATTTATGTTTGTTTGTGTGTCTAACCACTAAGGCGGTTCACCTAGAAGTGGTCAGCGATCTCACGTCTGAAGCATTCATTCTCTGTCTCCGTAGGTTTATAGCTAGGAGAGGTAAACCCTATGCTATTGTGATAATGGTCGAAATTTAATAGGTGCATGCAATGAGCTGGGTAGGATGTTGCAAAAGAGCCAAGAGTCGGTCTTCAATTACTCGGCGAACGAGGGAATCCGCTTCGTCTTCGGACCCGCATACTCCCCTCATTTGAGGGGAATATGGGAGGCGGGTATAAAATCCTCTAAATACCATCTCAAAAGAGTAGCTGGAGAGGCCTGTTTAACTTTTGAAGAGCTGGCTACACTGTTTTCGCAGATAGAGGCCATACTCAATTCCCGTCCCCTCTCGTCCGATCCAAATGATCCCTCTCCGTTAACCCCAGGGCATTTCCTAGTGGGCAGGCCATTGACCGCAGTCCCATCGCCACCCATCACCGTACTGCGGCCCAACCGCTACGAACAAATAGAAAAAATCCGTCAACATTTTTGGTCCAGATGGCAAAAGGAGTTCCTTGCAGAGCTACAGCAGCGAGGCATCTGCCTCGGCGACCTCGTGCTACTACGCGAGGCCAACCTGCCGTCGCTTCAGTGGCGCTTGGGGCGCGTCACACGCCTACATCCAGGCCCCGATGCGATCAGCCGGGTGGCTGACGACGCCACCACCAAAGGCCGGGCCGGGCCGGGCCGGGCTCGGGCCGTCCGCACGATGTGTCCCCTCTTCGGGGACACGTCTACCAGTTGAAGTCTTCAACGCCTGGGAGGATGTTGCGGCCTTCGCCGCCTGGCAACACAGTCGGGTGGCGGGGCAACGCGCGTCCCATCACACCACCCTACGCGAGCCAATCAGAGCGTCGCGTGGGTGACAGGAGGGCGCAGGGCCGGGGGACGCGAGCGCCGGCACGCGTCGGACAGCGGCGAGCCTCGGTGACTTCCTCCGCACGCCGCCAGCGAACGGTCGACAACAACGCCATAGACGACGATTGTAACGGGTCCAGAGATTGTAAAGAATCTGATTAATTATAATAATTTTATTTAAAGTTTTCATCGGTTTTTGATTGAAGACAACCTATTCCTAAATATCACGCAAGCGCGTGAACAACCACTATTTCGATTCCAATGATTTTATGCGCGTGGACTGATCTTGAGGACGATTCGATCGAAAACCACAAAATGGTGGATGAATCCGAAAATCCGGAAGTTCGCTTCAACGAGTTGGCGTTAGTTGCTATCCCTTTTGCACTCGTGCGTAACTCTCTGTTGCACTGCGTGGATAGATCGCGCGTTTCAGGCGCACTTGAGTGAGGTAATTTGTTGAATATTGCGATGCCTGCCGTCTCGCTCCTACTTGCGGAATACCTTATTGTGTGCTGCTGTGCTCTTCACACCTACAGAGGTGACTCCGGCGACGACGGCAAAGGTTATAACTCTCTGTTGCACTGCGTGGATAGATCGCGCGTTTCAGGCGCACTTGAGTGAGGTAATTTGTTGAATATTGCGATGCCTGCCGTCTCGCTCCTACTTGCGGAATACCTTATTGTGTGCTGCTGTGCTCTTCACACCTACAGAGGTGACTCCGGCGACGACGGCAAAGGTTATCGATGGAATGAAATTCTTGATTGCTGCCGGGCTGCTTCTCTTCTGTGTAGATTGCAGCTGGGGTTGTCGAATCGCTTGTGATTGTTTTGCGACAACCAAGCTGAGATGAGACCGATGCGAGCCCGCTCGTTGCCAACCAAAATGGCTGCGACCCGGTCGAATAAAATTGTTTGCCAAACCTCGTAGTTATCTTCTTCCGCAGCACCGCTGTTCTCCGCGAAGGACCATGTACAGCGGTGTATTAGGTGGTGATGGCTGATGAGGTGCTGGAAGCGTGGTGCCGAGGAAAATTCAATAAAAAGGCGGACAAATTACTTTTACGTCTATATTCGACCAGTGTCGCAGTTGGAAGGGCGCACGAAGGGCGTGTTGCCACAGATATTAAAACATTTTACAGAGTTGATAAATATCAAACGCCAATATGTCCACCACAGACAAAAAATGAGTTTCTTACATCAACATAAAGAGAAAAAAAAATGCAATATTACAATATTTTACAAATTCCAATATGTCCACATATTTACTACAAAACCATTAGGCAAAAACTCCGTTTCATTTCAAAATCTAATAAGTCCCCAAAGACATTCATATCAAAATCCTATACGTCCAAACGGACCAATCAAATCAAGCGACTGGCTATGATGGCGGCCATTAGTGTTTTGGTTACAGATCGTTTGTGATACGGTTCCTCAATTAATATTCATTTTAAATAGTTAAATAGTGTGAGAATGGACTCGAAAGTGCAAAATGTTGAACCTGATAAAGCTAGGAAAAGGTCAAATATAAAGTCGCAGCAGAAGAAAGCAGAAAAAAAACGGAAATTGTAAGTTTAACTGTCTTTACCTTGGCTGAGCTTGCTCTAGTAGGGATAGGGCTGCCCCGTTTTACTTTTAGGTACTACGATTTCTCTCGTAATTCGAATTCCGGATTTTTTATCAAATTCTATAATAAGGATATACTTTTCTATTAGAATTAAAATAGTTCTTTATTGTGAGTGCTTAAACTTATTTTTTTGTCAGTACCTACAGAAGTTATTTAAAGCAAATAAATCGAAGACAATAGGGGTTATAAAGTTTGTTAGGTTTTTTATGGGTGAGTATGGATTTAGTAGAGGTACCTACACGTGAATGTTTTTTTTTTTCAGATATTGAGCACCGGGTTTACCTAAAAAGCCTCCATGTAAACACAACTCAAACACTATGAAATGTTTGTCACTTACAAGTAGGGATCTCTTTTACTTTCATCAAAGAATCTATGAAAATGACTCAAAAATTTAACAAGACAATTTTATACTTAAATACATTGCTGTCACAAAAGTGAAACGTTATCGGCCACGAAAAGGGATTAAAAGTCCTAGGGCTTTTGTTGTAAAGTTTTACATACCTAATTATAAAACTAAGGAAGTTTTCCCTGTATGTAAAAAAACTTTCTTGCTGGCTTCCCGATTAAAGTCATCCAGAGTTGAAGGAGTAGCGAAAAGACATTACGAAACTGGTGGTTTAGCTAAGGAAAGAAGAGGAGGCAACAGAAAGCAATTTGCGTTTGCCTCAAGAGCAGAAGCCGTAGAAAAATTTATTAAAAGTTTCACTCCTTTAGAAAGCCATTACTGCAGAGAACAGATAAAGGTGCGGCAATATCTTCACCCAGATTTAAACATAAGAAAAATGTGTGTAATGTATAATGATCAGTCTTTGCCAGGATTCAGTGTTAAAGAAGGCTTTTTCAGAAAAATATTTAACACGAGATTTAACATCGGATTTGGTAGCCCGAGGACAGATGTATGTTCTCTCTGTCTCCAACTGATCGAAAAAATTAAAGTTGAGTCTTCACCAGCTAAAAAACAGGAACTTATGACACAGCACAGAATACACAAACTACGTGATACAATTTTATAAAATGTTACAAGAGGAAGTCCCTGGTCTTCTAATAATTTCGTTTGATTGTGAAAAAAATCTTCCACTACCAAAAATTCCGGACCAATCAACATACTACTCAAGGCAATTGTATTTATATAATTTTACAGTTGTTATCGGCACTTCACATGCATCCTTGACGTCCAATAATATCCACGCGTATGTTTGGACTGAAGATGAAGCGGCTAAAGGTTCCAATGAGATCTGCTCCGCTTTGTACCACTGTATAAATTCAATAGATATGACTGGAGTGAACACAATAAGAATGATTTCAGACGGCTGTGGCGGCCAAAACAAAAATTCTATAATTATATGTATGGTGATGAAATGGCTTCTAGAAACGACCACTAATATCAGGCAAATAGAAATAGTATTTCCCGTGACGGGACATTCTTTCTTACCCGCCGACAGGGTGTTGCATTAAATGAAAAACTTATAAAGAAAAGGGAGAACATTATTAAGCCAAGTGATTATGAAAACATTATTAGAGAACATGCAAATATTCACAGATTGGCGTCGGAAGTACCCGTCTTCGACTGGAAAGAAAAAACCAAAGAATTTCTCAAAGGAACTCAAAGTTGGCATTTTCAAATCAGAAAATGCAAAAGAATTTTATTCAACAAAGCAAATCGTAATTCAGTTCATGTTCGCGGTGAAGTTTCCTATCGAAATAACATTTGCAATAATAAATCGGTGACAAAACGCGGAAAGAGATTAAGTGACCTAAGTTTGATTCCAATACCAGTTGGCGTTACCGTAAAATCAGCAAAATTGAATGATGTCAACAATCTTTTAACAAAACACTATGGGGACGAATGGAAGGATCTTGAAGATCTATCTTATTATAAAAATGTTCTTACCAGGAGCGACAACAGTGCAAATAACGATTCCGAAATTGAAAGTGTAATAGATCCCGGAGATGTAGAAAACGAGGAAATTACTGACTTTGTTTAACTAATTATTTGCTAATTGATTACTGTTAAGACTGATTTATTGTGATTAGTAAGTTAATGATTAAAATTACTGAATTTGTTTAACTAATTCGTTGCTAATTGATTACTGTTAAGACTGATTTATTGTGATTAGTAAGTTAATGATTAAAATTTTCATAATAAGTTTTTTTTTTTATCTAAAATTAAAAGTAATTTTGAACACCATAGAAGGTACACCTAGTGCCACCCCTAGGTTCTAGCCCAAGATGACGTCATAAAATAGTATTTCTAATCAAATTCAAATATGTCCAACCATGCAGTTTTTTGAAAGTAGTTTATGTCCATTAGTTTAGTTCAAAACCCAATATGTCCAAACAAGTTTTAACGATTGTGGCAAGATTTTATTTGATTCGTTATATTTCTACATTGCCAGGAATAGTCATTGCCAAACAAAGTTAAAATAAACCTGAAGTTCAAGAAATAACGTTGTCAGCTCCTGCAAATGAAAATACTATGATATCTCCTTTTCACTTATCATGGACATATTGGCGTTTGATATTTATCAACTTTTAATGTTGGTGTTGCAATATTCTTACTACTAAAATACGCAACAGCCCAGTCACTACTATAAATAATTTAACAGAAAAGAAATCATTTGTAGAAATTCCGGAGGACGGTAGCGACTTGTACTAAGAGTTACTTGATTGTGTGTACAGTAATCTTTCTGGATATACAGAAAGCGTGTTAACTTATATTGCTGGCTTTGTGGCTAGAAAATTGTCACGTTCACTGAAATGTGAAACATGTAATAAACTTCTTTTTGGAGTTTCTGAGAAATTTAAAACAAGTTTAATTACTTTAAAATCTCGGGGTGGTCTGGTTTATCCTTCGAAAGACGTTGTAAACATTTTAAAAAATGTCGAAAAAGTTTTAAAAGGTGTTTTGCATGTAAAAGACAGAGAGGAAAATTATTATTTGTATGTTTTCAAGTTTTTCGTAGATTACTATGGCGAACCAAATAATTTATTTGATTCTGGGGATTTTGAACATGACACAAATCATAAATATTTATTAATTAAAAGTGTAATAGGTATACATGAATTTAAGATACAAATATTATGGGAAGAAATCTACTGAAAGAATATCACATAGAAATTACCTGAACAAAATTGTATTGTTCAGAAATGAATGAGACTGATTTCTTTAATATAACTGTATTATAATTATTGTTGACTTTTCATTAAAACCCACAATTATTTACCCACGCTTATTGATAGTGTACATATAACTTCATACTATATACCTATTTTTTCCCGCTTTCAGCAGAAATAATGAATAAAAATGTGCCATCAACTTCACAAGGATTCCCATCAATGTATATTGGTTCCACGCAACGGGGTGGCAAAAAGCTATTTAGAGCTAGTCATGAATACACTATAAAACGAAAAAATAAAGATGGAACCTCCTTGTGGCGGTGTATACAAAAGAAGATCTGCTCTGCAACTCTAAAGACTGATCCTGAGATGCGAATATTAAACGAAACTGAACATTCCCATGAAAACATGAGTGTAGAAGAAAGTGAAATAACTAAAATTGGTAAGGCAACTGATGTTGAAATACCTGAAAAATATAAATTTCTACTATTCGCCGACTACAACGATGGTAAAAATCGTATCCTAGTCTTTGGCAACGACAATATGAAAAATTATATAAGATTTGGTAAGCGATTCTTTATTGATGGCACATTCAAATTTAATTTAATTTTTGGAGGTCAACGTTCCGGCCACCCTGTATATCAACTATTTCAATATTATAGATATCAATTTATTCATGAATATTCTGTCTGTGACTTTAAATTATTAATAGTACCTACAATTTTTTTTCTGTGATAAATAGTAGTACCTACGTTTAGTTAATATTCTCGCTATAAAAAGGTTTGTCTTTACTAAAGAGGGTGCATCCTAAAAGTTGGCAACGTCGTAAATAGCTGTCAAATATTTACCTGTTTCGATTAATTTGGAAATAATACTGTATGGAAATAAGAAATGTGGCTAACCAATTGACTAGAATATTAATAATGAATTGCAATTATAACATTGAATTTGATGTTGTACCCGTTTTAGGTGAAAAAAAGGCATTTGGAAAGTTACCAAATACTTTTTTTACATCTAAAACTAACTATTCGGTGTTACGATATTAATTATTGCATTTCATAATCAATATTCTAGTTCGTTAGTTAGCCACATTTTTTATTTCCATACAGAAATATTATCAAATTAATCAAAACAGCGAAATATTTGACATCTATTTGCGACGTTGCCAACTTTCAGAATAAACCCTCTTAACAAAAGATGCAACCTGCCCCTAATTTGAAAAGATTTTAGATTTTGATTGACAATAAGCGTTTAAACCTAATTGAATTCCATTTTATTATATTTTGACTAACTAATTTTTGCTCGACTGTATCCACGGGTAGCTCTAAACAATAGACTTATTTTTAAGTTTGAATGTGGGTCCAGTTAGCCAATAAAAATACGGAAAATAAATAAGTTGGTCAATTGGACCCGCGGGTCCATTTCGAGTGGGTCCAGTTGACCAAAGACTCGCAGTGTCTTCACATATAATAATTATATAATACATGAGTACAAAATATTGTAAAACATTCTTAAAAGACTAATTGTGGAGTTTTTTGCCCATTCTTCTCCATACAAAAACTACCCTTTGGAAGGGGCGACTATTATAGAATCAATTCAATTAAATTTTGACGTTCGAAATTGCCTTTTATGTATCTAATTGAAATAAATTCGGAAACGGATTCGCGGAGGTTGCAGGTTCAAACGATGCCGTTTAAAGGCTTTAGAGTCTCGTCTTGTCGTCTTTAATATTTCGAATCAGCCTGTAATGGAGCATTAAAATTATGCCGTTTTGCGAAAAAATACCACATGAATGAATTCAATGAAAACAAAGCGATAGCACCAACGAAATCAATAATATTATGTAAATGATTACGTGCAAATCCCTACTTAATACCCATCCAATTAGTTAATTAATCATTTCATTAGTGATTAACGAACTTTTATATGAATTTGACAATAACAACTATTGTGTGTTACTTGGTAATCATCTAATTAGGAACTATTCTTAATTTATATAATCACAATATGACTCCTTACAATACTATAAATACTAAATGTAATTCTACTCAAGTATCAGTTCATCATCCAGCCCACTCCAAGCCTCAAACGGTTACTCTCTTGGTGATTTCTATAACGTAAATAAAATGGGTAATTCTAGTGAAGTTTCTATCAGTGCTTTTATTTTAGTCGATGGAGAAGAGAAACAAACATTTTTCAACGATGGAATGGATCAAGAATTGTTTATGATGTGTGAACAAATTGAGAAACATTATGAACTATTTGATTTATCTTATGATGATGAGTTATACAACATCTGTGCGGCGGTTGAATCAAAGTTCAAGTAAGTTCGATACAAAACTTGATACCAAACAAAACACTACAAAGTAAAAAATAACTTTATTTTGGAAGTCGGTGGCAATACACGACAATGCAACCAAAGACACCGACTTCCGAAATTAAAGTTGTTTCTCACTTTGTAGTGTTTTTTTGGATTCAGTTGTTTTTTTTTTGTAAAAAGATTTTATCGTTCACTTTTTAGTTGTGGTACCTACCCCACACAAATTCGAATTCCACACGAATGCCACGACCTGCTACGTAAATAACAGCGACAGGAACATCATCCACATAGGCTAAACGGGAAAAAAACGTGTTATTGAAGCTAACTTCCCAAGCAAAGTTAAAATTTATGGGATCACCACGCAAGCTTCCTCTAACCAAAAAATAAAAACCGCGTCCACAATTGACGAAAATATCGATGGACATACATAAAAAAAAACGTTCATACCCTACGAAAAAACAAAATTTAAACCAAATGACATGATTGCCATTACAACTGTAACTATTCTGAACTAATATACTATCCACAAAAGCCATAAGTAGTTGAAATTATAATCGTAGGTACATAATGTCAATAATATACCTACAATTCTATAATAAATACATTATGTCAAGGAAGTATGTAAAAAAATAATATAAAATTAACATCGTTATTTGGAAAGTAGTTAATAGACATTTACATGCTAATGAGGCTAATGAGGTACCAGGGAAGTCACATGTGCAGAAGGAATTATTGCAAAACTTCCGTGTGTTCAACGTAGTCTATAATCACAATTATATGCTTTTATGATAACGACACGTTTGATGTGGGTTTTGAACTTTCCATCGCTTGGTTCTGTAACCGACATTGGCAACTTGTTATAAAAGCGGACACTGTTTATAAGAAATGACTTGCTAGTTTTACTTAATCTAAATATGTTAATCTAAAGGGTATCACAATTTCATGTTCACTATGTGTACCTATTTATTTATATTATAGAAATCGCTCCTTATTTTGAAGTCCTAAGTTTTTGTAATATACAATGTACTGTCAAAAATATAAAGGGAGGGAGGGCAGGGGGCATTTAGTTTTGTTAACATTAAGTAACAGATTATTAGCTGCGAACCATTTCGAAAGAACCAAACTATCGTTGCCATGTAAGACATCCGTATCTATTCTTCTTCTTTGTCGGTGCTTTCTTGACAGAGCGGTTGTGGTCATCATGTTGCAGTGAAATTTCGGACATGCCATTGGCCGTCACGACTATCGGCACAGTGACTGCTGTATCGTTATTATTATTACAAGTGTCTCCAGCAGTACACACATTTTTTTTATTTATCATTTAATCCAAAACGGTACGTCATCACCTCCAGGAACTTCGGCATTAAAAAAACCGTATTTTTGTTTTCAACAGTAAACCGCAAGAACAAGGAAGAGGTATCAAACGCAGCTTCAATACCGTAGCAAAGAAGATCGTAAAGAAAGCAAAATTCCGAGGACAGACTTCTTCGCCATCAACCGGAACCATACAGTACAAAGACAAGCAGCAATGTGCCAGGTGTCAGAAAATGTTTTACAAAAGGAACTAGATAGAGACCGTTATAGCTACGCTGACAGCGTATAGCGTGTGATATAGCGATAGTCTTTGAAATTACGTAAAGATGGCGGGGTCAAAAATAAAACAAATATACTTTAAAAAAAAAACAAAGTGTATACTTTTTTTTTAATTACAATATTTATCTATACCTAATAAGAAGAGATAATACTTTTTTATTATTAATTTATTTATTCAGACTATCTATCAAAATCATTCAGATTGTGATTGATAGTGTGTTACGCAATTCGTTTTTAGCTTAATTACTTAGATATTATTATTATTATAAATGAAACCACATGACACACGACATGTAACACGTTCCTGTGGGATAATATCCGACATCCACGCGGGCGAAGCCGCGGGCAGAAGCTAGTTTTAAAATAATAATAATAATAATAAACTGGCAACACTACGTCAACAACGTAATTTTTTCTGATATCTCTTATTTCACATAATTAGCTATTTCCTAGTAGTGTATAAATACAAAAAGCTCAACAAAACTCCGTAGAATAAACTATAAACAAATTTAATAACAACAAAACGAACTAGAAATGAAACAACAAAAAAAAGACAAGAACCAAAAATGACGCTGTCAAACTCAGACTCATGGAATAAGTAAGATGTGAAAAACATAATGTTGACGAGATCAGCAGTTCGCCGTGCACGCCTACCACCCCCGGACTCGCCGCTCAGCTCCGCCTCGCCGCCACCGGTACCCAGCCCCATTGTGCGCGCTGTGTCGACACCGGCTGCGGTAGTTGCGTCGAGCTCGAGCGACGAGTATTTTTCCCCGCCGACGTCGCCAACACCTGTACGTCGGCAGGGGAGAGGCCGGCCACCGAGGAGCTTGGGACTTAGGGGCCAACCGGCCCCGAGCCGGGTCCCCGCTGCCGGTGGTTGTGTGCAGCGCATGAGATGGACTCAGTCTATGAACGAGAACGTCATGCGCGCATATTACGGGTCTACAGGGGGGGAATTATCTCCTCGATACGGCTCGCATTGTGAGGAGGTTCCTGTCTCTGCAGCCCTAACCACCGGTAGCTTGGACTCTGCTCCCGACACCGGCGGAACACTATTTTTTATATTTTTAAATGTTTTTTTATATATTTTTTTAAGAAATATTTAAAAATGTTTAAAATAAGAATGAAAAATAAATGAACGAAATAATAATAATAAAAATATATTTAGGTAAAAAATGTAAAACAATAAATACAAATTTGCTTATATCTACGAAAAAAAATATGTTGTGTTATGTGCCTGAACTAGGTTATCCTGTGTTTCAGGCGAGGTAAGGCATACTATTTCTAAATAATCACATTACTTAATTATACAAATCTAGTCATCTAATAGGTATGTAAAAAGGTGTAAATAGTACAATAAATCCTACTTGCTAAAATCTTTGTATCTATCTTAACTTAGCTACTTAAATACAATTTTCATTTAAGTACAACTAATAGTTCCTCTGTATCCTCATAGGACATACATTGAAGAGCTTCCTTCAGAGTTCTTTTGCAATTGTTATAATCTAGAGAATAAATGTTGGTTCTCGCATTTAGTCTGTTATACAGTAAAGGTCCTAGGAAGACAAAAATTTGGCTGCGAAAGGATGTTTTGTACTTTTTGTAGGACAAACTATATCTTTCCGTCTCTTGTTAGTAAATTCAGTGCTATAGGGGAAGGTTGCGTGTTGTTTTAATACGATGCTCATTATGAATAACTGTCGAGCTGTTAGTACTTCACAGGATTTATAGAGTAGGTTAGTGGGAAAAAGGTAAGGGCGGCAAGTAGACACCTTAAGAATCGAAGAGAGAAAAAAGAAAACTTTTACCTACCCCACCCCAAGAGGTAATGCAGTAAGTCAAAATTGACTGACAGAGAGCAAGGTAAACTCGCCTAATTAATTTTGGGTCTGCAATATAACGTAGTTTTTTGAAAACAAATATTAGTTTACGCATTCTATTATTTAAAGCTTCTATGTGTTGTTTAAAAGATAGCGTTTCATCTATTATAATTCCCAGATATTTTATTTTATTAGTTATATTAATATTAGGACACGTAAGCTGGCAATCTGCAGGGACCATACAACAATGAGCATACATTGTTGAGGGCAAAACAGATGGTTGTTTGCGCATTGAAAACTTAATATAATTTGTCTTAGCCGCATTTAATGTTAGTGAGTTATGTTGAAGCCACTTATTTACAATATTAAAACCGTGTTGCTCAATCTTGTAGACTTCATGTTCCGATTCAGCAGAAAAAAGGAGGGCAGTTTCGTCAGCGTAAGATATTATAGTGCCGTGCTCTAGGTTTAGATTACAAAGGTCGTTTATATATATATCAAAAATAGAGTAGGCCCTAAAATAGTTCCTTGGGGTACTCCGAAGGATGTGTTTTTTTCATCTGCGCTGAGAACATTGTCAATTTTAACGCACTGGGTTCGGTCTTCTAAGTAACTTTTGAGAAGTTTCAGTTGAATGCCTCTTATACCCACTGTCTCAAGCTTGCGCAACAGGATAGGAATGGAGACTGTGTCAAAAGCTTTGGCGAGGTCCAGGAAAATTCCTAATGTATGGTTACTCTTGTCAAGTTCTTGGGCTAAATAGTCAGTCAGATGATGTACGGCATCGGCAGTTGAAACTTTAGGTCTAAACCCATATTGCCGCTCCGACAAAATTGATTTAGCCTCCAGATAATTAAACAATCTATTATTAATCATTTTTTCCAAAATTTTTGACATAGCAGGCAGTAAAGAAATTGGTCTATAATTTGTTACTTGCTGTTTACTGCCTGATTTGTATACGGGGACAACAACTGCTTTTTTGAGGCACTCTGGAAAAATACCCAAAGATAGGCACAATCGGAAAATATAAGTCAGTGGTGGTACGAAAATATTCTTAAATTGTTTGATGATTTTATGTGGTATATTATCCCAACCAACTGCACAGTCATCTTTCAAAGTCATGATTATTCTTTCTACCTCAGATTCATCAGTATCTAGCAGGGCGAAGGATGTTAGGGTGGGGTTACATGCTAAAGGCGTGCTTTTAAGATAGTGTGATTGAACCCGAATTCTTTCTGCCAGATTCTTTCCGACGTTAACAAAGAAACTATTTGCTAAGTTAGCAGATGTCAGCGGTGTCGAGTGCGCATTTAATAAACCTGAAGATGACTCATTTTGTTTCGAGGTATACGTTACATTTTTAATACATTTCCAGATTTGTTTACTATTTGTTCCAGCCTTTTTCAGTGCACTTTTATCGTAGTTGCTTTTAACCTTTTTGAGGAGATCATTACAGAAATTACGATACCGTTTGGACGACAGTTGTAGAATTGCATTATCCGGTTGAGATTTAGCCTTCATGTGCAGTTTATCTCTATGTTTCATACAACGAATAAGACCTGTCGTGATCATGTCATGTTACAATTTTTACGGTTCAATATTGATATATCTGTATTTTTCTGAATTGCTTGTCGTATATTTTCTATTACATACAACATACAAAACTGCGGATCAACAGAATTGTAGACTGGATCAAAGTTGATGACGCGTAAATCTTCTTCAAGTTTATTTATGTTTAATTTCGAAATTGTGCGAGTGTTTTGTTTAGGTAAACTACAGCTTATGATTAATAGGGCAGCATTGTGATCGGTTATTGTTGAGTTAACAACAAGTGCAAGTGAAGGGAAATTCGATTTAAGCATGATATGGTCCAAGCAGGAGCCACTTTGATGCGTAGGAAAATTGTGTGCGGGGAGCAAGCCATAAAAGGCGCATAGGTTGAGGTAGTCCTGAGCAGATGCATCAGCACTTCCGGGAAGAATATTAATATTAATATCACCAATTAAAATCATGTTTTTGAAGGATGATAGGTTTTGCCAGGTGTCATTCAGAGAGTTAGTAAAAATTACTGATATTTTTAAAGGAAGGAGGCCGATATATTGCTAATATCGCAAATTCGGATCCAATTTTAACTAACAAACTGTTACAGTCGACCATATTAGGTTCTTCGACGGAGACATTCAGATAATTTCTGACATAAACTATCACCCCATCATTTTGATTGTAATTTATACTACTTTTGTACATATTATATCCCGTAATTAGTGGTATGTTATTTGCTTGGCAAGCCAACATTCCGTCAAAACAATTATGTCACAATTCATGTTTATCCGCTGTTGAAAAGTGCAAAAACTATCAAAATTCTTAAATACGCTTCAAATATTTTGTGTTAGTATGGTTAACGGAGTTGTATAGCCGGAAAGATATTGTTTGCAGTGTTCCGCTTCACAAACTTTAGACTCGGATACAGAGAAATTATCTAATTCATTAATTAGCGTGTTAATCATATTAAATAAAAGAATAGAAAGAAAAATAAGTAAAAGGTCTAAAGAATAACTTATAAACGGCGCTCTTAGGCGCCTCCATAATCAATAGAATTTATGTACCGTTTCTCAGCCATTATTTTCGCCGGGCAGTCAGTAGCACCAGTTATGTGTTTGTCCGGCTTTTTGAAATGCGCGCAAGTAGCGCATTTTGGTTCATTTGCCTTCTTTGGACAATCTTTGATCGAGTGACCTTGATCACCACAGTGCCGCAGGTGTATGATGTCTGTCGACATGACTTGGCAGCGTGTCCATACTGCTGACATTTATAGCAGCGAGTGACCAAGGTGAAGTCTCTGACAGGGCATGATGACCAATTTACAAAAACACGTTCTTTTGACATCAGGGCTTTTCGAATGACCGGAGATACTTCTACGATATAGTTGCAGGTCTCGACGTCCTTTTTACCTGACTTATGGCTTAGCTTTATTGAGGTTAAAAATGACTCAAGGCTGCAGTCCTGAAGTTTTTCGGCTAAGTTTTGGTGGTATATGCATGTGAAGACTTCATTTTCTGTCATGGATGTCGGCACTCCTATGATGACTACTCTGGGCTTTCTTTTATAAGGCTCGTCGACGGTTAGACCCGACCTTGTGAGCTGCACCGATCGTCTTAGCTTTTCAATGTCGTCCTTTGTCTCTGTGCTGATTATTACTCCGCCGTTTTTAGTCTTTCGCAGACCCCTTACGTGAAGTTGCATTTTTTCTGGGCAAATAATTTTTTGGACCAGAGATTTTGTTTCATCACTGGTCTGCAATTTGTCGTTCGGATAGATAGCCACCGAACTTAAGTTGATTGGCTGGATGTAGTTGTTGGCACCTTTTTTTACCATATCAGAAAAGGAAGGTCCTAGAGCAGGTTTACATGAATCTACTCCGATTCTCGACTTAAGCTCCTGTAGCTGCTGCGAAAGGTCAAATTTGCTTTCAAGATCAACTATGTTATGGTGGATTTGGACGGCTTTTGCTTTAATGGACTGGTACTGGACGGCCATTTGCGATGTCCCATGGCCAACCTTTCGGCATAGGGCATTGATGCGCAATTTTTGGTCCATGTTCAGCTTGCCTTCTGCTGCAATAGCGCACACCTCCTTCAAGCTCTGCTCAATATTGGTCATCCAATTTTGGATTTCTGTCGTTGGTATAGCTTCGAGGTCATTGTTCTTTTGGCTCGGCGCTGGAGCGGGAGCAGCGGGTACGGCTAGGGGCACGGGTGTTGACGGCGGGGAGTGGGCACACCCACGTCCTGGCCTGAAGGGACTCTCCTCCATGTTAACAGGTTATTTACTTGCTAATCATGGATCATCATCAAACAAAACACGAACTTTACACAAATCAAATTTCCGACACAGTTTACGTAATTAGCGGCTGTTGCACTACTAACTAGGTCACGACTTCGCAAGTGATTATTTGTTTATTTTAATTAATTGTTCGACACGTCTGTTCACGACTACAAAGCAGAAATACCCAAATCAAAATAAAAAAATATAAAGTTTATGTTCATAAAATACTTGTTTTTATTCAAGGTATAATTACCTACCTACACTACATATCTATACCTTAATTCTCTCTTAATATTAAGTACCTACTACATACGTACATAGTTCATACCAAAATTGTGGCAGCCCTGACGGTTTTTCCCTATAATGCCAATCACCGTCCCTATTAACCTCATTGCGTGTTTAAATAGGGACGACCTATAATTTGAAGAAATATTTAAGACTGGGTGCTGCAATAGTTATTTATGCAACTGTTGTATACTAAGGGGTATTAAAACACGAGTTAATAGTATCACATGAGTGTTTGAATACCTAATTATATACAGTTGCATACAAGACTTTATCTACACCCATGATATGAATCCTCTATGAAAGTTTCTGAAACAGCTATTGCCAACATTAAACCGACCTAAGGCCGTATACAGACAGAAAGCTGGAAGCCGGCGCCGATCTACCAGCGCTTATAGGAACCGGTCCACGCAGGTAACCGGCGCAGGCATTTATATGAACAAACGGCGATAAGCGCCGAACGTCGCCGACAAGTTCCGAGAATCTTGTCGGCGTTGTTCTCGACTCCTGATAACTCTAAAGAGTTGAGAAATTCAACGGGGTACGATGTTACTACTTGTTCCGTGTTCATGACATTGTCTACCGAGAGATACTCCACAACGTCACCTTCCACATGTGACATAATGTATTCATTAATCTTTCCCACAGTTTCATTCGTCGGTGCCAAAATTGCCCTTTCACACAACCATTCTCTATTCTCCATATTAGTTTGCAGATCGGGATAGACTTTGTTTTTCAGATCATCTGAGCTATGAACAATATTACAGAATTTGCGGTTTAATCTAATCATGCCGTTACCATGTGGTAACATACGGTCTTCGCCAATTTCAGAAGTGCTGCCGCATATTGCCCCGATTCTATATCATTGTGCAGTTGCACTCGCATATTTGTAGTCAGACAAAACTGTTTTATATGCCCCCATAATGTCGACGCCTTTAGACATGCATTTATTTCATCTGCCGGTGTTCGCCTAGTTATTACCGGCAGAGTCTGTCTAAAATCGCCGGCTAACAATACCACCATCCCTCCCATGATACTTTGGATGCTCTTGATTTCTTTTATAGTCCGATTTAGTGCTTCGATTGCTCTTTTGTGTGACATCGTACATTCATCCCAAACCAACAGTTTACATTGCTGCAACATTCGTCCCCGCTCACTGTTAATACTAATATCACAAACAGGCATTTCCTCATGAGCTAAGTTTAATGGCAGTTTAAGTACTAAATGTGCTGTTCGGCCACCATTTAGCAACGTGGCGGCTATCCCAGAGGAGGCTACAGCAACAGCAATTAAATCTGGCGAGATTGAGTCTGATCTAAGGTCTCGGCAGCTCTAAGAGCCGCATTACGCTCAGCATTTAAAGCCAAACGGGCCTGAGACTGCTCTTCAGATTCTTGCATTCTAGTAACTTTCGCGGCTCGAGCTCTGCTAGAGCTATGCGCTAAATCAGATTTACGCTTGCGAAGAATGTGAAACAAAACAACGAAAATTTTAGAAACGACCAAAGCCAAACAACGAAATTTTAAAAACAACCAACCTAACTCGACTGTAAGCACCGTTTTATGAATGAGCGTCACTATCCTGCGGAAAACCTTAACCCTTTACCGCATGGATTTTTTAAATCCTTTGGAAAAAATATATGTCGTATAGGGCATTTATAAGTCCCCAAAAAAAAATAAAAAAAAATATAGAAGACCATGTAAAAAAGATACATAGTTAAAAGTAATTGTTCCAAATATGGAACGCCATGCGTTCTAGTTCTAAAACTCAGACGTTCCAAATTTGGCAAACATGCAGTGTGATCGAATTATGTATAACATTGAAAAACAGGAATTAAAAGAAATAACGTGAAACTATGCTATTTAATTAAAGAAATTATGTGTGAAAGCTTTTAAAACAGGTGCGATCTTTGTTGAAACAAAGATAACAACCACACTTTTCGCACATCACTTGGGATTTCTGTTTGCATCCTTCCAGTTTACACCGTTGGCGATCGGTTTTCCAATCAGGCCAGTGGTTGAACCTATCTCCAGCTACTTCCATTGGAGGTAGTTCTATGCGTCGCCTTGATCGCCCCTTTTTAATTGCCTCAACATCTTGATCCAGTGGTCGTCCTCGTTTGCGTGTAGTCGGAGTATATACTTTTGAATCTTTGTGCATCAATACGTCTGCTATGGCTAACTTGAAGTCAAGCAATGGAATGTAAATATCTTCACCTTTCTGTTTCATGACTCTTCGCCATAGTACCCAGGTATTTATGCAACAGAGATCAATGAAATGGAAGAACAGCCGGTGGTACCATTTTTTACTGCGGATTTTGATCCTATAGAAGCCTAACATGGCATCTAGTAAATCAACACCACCCATGTATTTGTTATAAATAGTTACTGCTTTTGGGCAAGGAACGTCAAGTCTACACTTTTGTTTTTTGGAATATCTTTTCACAACTCCCATTGGTTCCTTGCCTACGTAGGATGAAAACAAACTGACTGCTTTATTGTCGACCCAATTGGTAACTGATAGCTGAACGTCATCAACAGTAACACTTTTTTCGGAGCAATAACCTCGTTCTTTCTTTCCTAAAGCTTTTTTAGATATATTTATATTTGGAGCTCTTCTTAGTTGTATTGTGCCTAATGGCAGAAAACCTCTTTTGTGCAAGTTTGCCATTAGCTGCAAACTAGTGTACCAGTTATCTACAAAAATCTTATGATTCAAATGGGGAGGAATACTAACTTTTTATCACGCAAGAGGTCGTATGATCGACTGTACCGTGTTTTGACATATCAACTTCAAATCGTATGGATATTTGTTTTTATTAAAGTTTGTCGTTATTATTCTTAATAATTTCAGCAGAAATGCCTCAATGTAGTGCATTAAATTGTAAAAACAGGGGAGTCCATTTATTTCCGAAGGACAGTAAGCGCAGGAGGAAGTGGGAAGTGGCCGTACGCATCAAAGACTTTAAGGCGAGTAGTACTGCACGACTATGTGCAGCGCATTTTACAGAAGAAGATTATTTTAGGAGAAGCAAATATACAGGCGAGCTATTAGTGTTGTTACGTACGTTTGCCTAACTCACCTAACTTCTTACATAAGAAGTAATCATCATTTCTCTATAATTTCAGGTTATGATTCATAACCTGAAACGTGACCATTTATTCTTTGACTCAAAACGGGACATCGGTTTATTTCGGTCAAATAATAGGTTGTCAATAAAAAAAAAAACACTTTTTAAAGTTATTTATTCAGAAAAAGTTGGTTAAAAGTTACGAATCACAAAATATAGGTACCCAAAATGTTTAATTATATTTATATTTATCAGAGGAACAAATTTGTTTTAATATAGCTGGAGACGATTTCAAGTAAGAATGAAACTCTTGGCACGTTTTTTTTATATTCACCTTAATTATCAACATCGCCTTTAGAACTGAAATTTGTAACTGGGTTTTTTCAGATGTCCACAATTTGTTCATAATCGAAAATACTCTTTCTACTGGAGCATTTGTAGCAGGCAAACATAAAATATATTCAATTAAAATCGAAAAGTTTTCATGCTGAAGATTGTTGGCGCGAAAGTGTTTGAATAGTTCCACCCAACGGGTTTCCGTGGAAACATTTAAATTATTCCATTCAGTCACTTTTTGCGATGTAATGTAATTAGAAATTAATGAAAATTCGTCAAAAACTTCAATATCCTTATTACAGTCAATATATTGTTTTTCAATTAATACATCCAGAGATTTTTGAATGTCTTCCCATGTGGGGACCTTTTTTAAATCTGCCCAATAAAATATCTCCAATTCTTTGGTAAGAAAGTAAGTCCACTGGTCCAGATATTCACGGCTTGTTTTATAAAATTCTGTAGCCATCCTCTTCACAAATTCTTCATCGATATCAGTACCAGTATTTTTCAATGTTAACATTAATTGACGGACAGTAAATGGAAGAAACTGATTGGTCTGTTTCTGAGTTAAATTGTCTTTTAATTGATTGATTTCTTTCGCAGCTTCAATTGCCGATACAGTCTGACCTTCAAGTTTCAAGACAGCTTGATGAAAACTTGCTGACTGAGCGTGTAAAAAATAAAACCACAATTCGGATGTGGGATCTTCAAAAAAGTTTTTTAGTAACAGAGGACATTTTTCAATACTCAAAAAGTAGCTTTTTAACGGCTGATACATTTTTAAAACCCTCTCCAAAGCAGGCATAAGAGCAAGCCATCTGGTTTTGCTATAGCCGAGCATTTGTTGATATTCCGTTTCAGTTTCGGCACAAAACTCCTTTAGAGCTTCAACTCGAACCGTGTAAATATAAAAAAATGAATAAATCTTCACAATAACGCTTTCGTAATCTACCGGTAGCCCATCTGCAGCAGATTTTATTGCATTGTGAATTACATGGGCTCCACATCCAATACCTATTAATTCTTTTTTCAGAGATGATTGTAATTTCGTTATAACATTGTTAGTCCCTCGCCTAGCTGCTCCTCCGAAATTGACGTTGGCATTGTCCCCACAAAATGCTACGACTTTTTCTGTCAAATTATTATCTGTCAACACTTGGTTTAAATAATTGACAATGATGTCAGAAGTTTCACCAGGTTGGTCTTGGAAATCTAAAATTTTTACTTGCACACCTACGTAAGGTTGAAAAAAGCGCACTACAATAGGGTACATTTTCTTGTTACCGTGGTTTGAAGCGTCGTTTAGTATTGTAATACAACTGCACTTATCAAGGTCATCTTTTAATTCTTTCATCGCTGTAGGCGTCAAAACATTTACTACAATAGCTTCTGATTTCGTACGCGCGCATGTAAATTTGGGATCAAAACATGATTGAATCAATTTCGATGCACAATCATTAGAACGAAAACTGTGGTTTTCTTGTATCGTGTGATAAGCCCAGACGCCTTCTGCCGCGGCGATATCCAAATCCTTCAAAGTCGGCGCGTCCGATTTCTTGAAAAAATCGAACATCGAAGAACTCGAAGCGGCGGCACGATCGGCATTTTTATGTTTGTCAGACTTTAAATGCTGTTCAATATCACCGCCACCACTGTGGGAAACACTAAATTCTGTACGACACTTTTCACATCTGACATCTGATGGAGTATTTATTTGCTTGATAAACGGATATTTTGCTTGTAACCTAACATTGAACGAACACTTGCGTTTCGGCATTTTAACTTCTGATTCTAAAGCAAAAGAAATTATTTACTACACGAGCATCAAATAAAAACAAAACAAATAGCGAAAAGTGGGCGAATGAAAAGTTTGTCACACAATAGTTAATACCTAAGTAAACAAAACACGAGCGATACACTCTCCGCTATCGTTATGTTGACGATGAGTCATCGTCGATGACGCGGTCTCGCTCTCGCACACCGCTAGCTCGCGTCCGGTTGGTGCGGGCGTCACATCGACGGGCGAGCTGTATCCGGCCGTCCGCTACTCAAATTTTCGCGCGGTTTCTGAAAACGGGACAATTTTGCGTCCCGCAGTTCATTTCGGGGACACCGGGACTCGTAATTGTAAAAAGGGACAGTCCCGTTCAAAACGGGACGTCTGGTCACGCAAGTGGTTCATAACTTATGAACCACTTGCCAAATTTATTAAAAAGACTGCTGTACCATCTGTTTTCTGCTTTACTAAACTTAAACCAGAAAATCCAGCCGCAATAGAGCGACAGCATCGTCTTGAAAGACGTTGTCAGAAGAAGCTCTTTCAAGAAACATGAGAATTTGATCCACAACCGTCAACTAGTTCTACCGTAATTAATAAAAAAGAAGACTTTAGACAAGAAATAGGTTGTGAAGAAATTGTAATAGAAAATGCCAGTATTACAGTATCTCCAAATAGTGCACTTGAATATTTTTCTAAAAGTACTCAAGTTGATCATGAACACATGTATGGGTCTATCAATAGATATAAAGATAATGAAGCAGCCATAAAGTTTTATACAGGGTTTGAGTCATACAAGAAATTATTTTTAGTGTATTCAACTCTTAGTCTAATGGTACACAAATGTAGATATTACGGCAAATATGTGATTAATCTGAGCGCTGAAGATCAGTTCTTTTTGACACTGATGAAATTGAGGCAGAATAAATGTAATTATGAACTTAGCATGTTTTTTAATATTAGCCAAAGTACAGTTTCAAATATTTTCATTACATGGGTCAACTTTATTTATCAGTTGTGGATAAAAATAGATATTTGGCCTAGGAAGGAATTAGTACAATATTATATGCCTAAACCTTTCAAGAATTTTGATGAAAATCTCAGAATAATATTAGATGGAACAGAAATAAAAGTCCAAAAACCAAAAAACCCTAAATCTCAACAAGCGTCATGGAGTAGTTATAAACATGCTAACACTTTAAAAATATTAGTAGGTGCAACACCCGGTGGGCTGCTATCATATTGTTCACAAGCTTATGCCGGATCAATAAGTGACCGGCAGGCTGTGGAACGACGTGATCTGCTGACTAAGTGCCAAAGTGGTGATAGCATACTGGCAGACAGAGGTTTCACAATACAGGACATGTTTGCTGATAGAAATGTGTCTGTAAAGATACCAGCATTTTTAAAAGGTAAATCTCAGTTGCCAGGTCTGACAGTAATAAAAGATAGAGAGCTTGCAAATAAGAGAGTTCATATTGAAAGGATAATAGGTCTGACAAAAACATACAAAATATTAAAGAATGATCTAGACCATAGCTACATTCCAATAGCAAGTAAAATCTTTTTCATATGTTTTATGTGTTGTAATTTTCGAGAAGGAATTATGAAGAATGTTAAATAAAAGATTTAAATACTTATGTCTGTTTTTTTATTGATTGTAAATAATCCTTGTAGGTATATGTATTTATTTAGAACTGTAGGTTCTAAATAGTGTACATTAAAATTTATTAAATTAGTTAACATTACATTTATATAAGATTCATCTCTACTAATGAATATTACTTTCATGTCTTCAAATGTGTACACAATAAAATTACAAAATTGCCTTCCTGTACAAAATGACACATCCATATTATGCTCAAGTTCAAGGGCAACTCCCTTGAACTTGAGCATAATATGGATGTGTCTTTTTCAACAGAAACTCTCCATTGTGCTTTTCTAAATATGGCACACTTATATCTGTTATTAAACAATTCCTAGCAGCATAAGGGCACTTGACCTCAATAACAGTATCTTGACCCAATAAACCATCCGGAGAAGCTGCAAGAAAGGGATATTCACAAGAGATGAATAATCCACATTTTTCTACCTTTAATCCAAACTCTCCCTCATATTTGGCAATTGCAATTGGTTCATTGATTTTTCCATGGACTACTGCTCTAGTATGTAGGTACTGCTTTGGGTGCTAAAATTCTTTGTAATAAACTGTTATTAAAACTTTTACTGTGACACACTATATAAAACATGCTAGCAGTGATCCTGCATGATCTCATTTCATGCTACTCTGGACAGTCACTTTGAGCTGTTGTATTTTTTTCTACATCCTGAGTTTGTACAGAGGTTACATTTTTTAGTAATATTTTTTCTAATAAAATATCCTGTGGAGTTTTTTCTAAATAAGGGTAGTGATCCCATTCAATCCCATGTGGATTTGCAGGTTCCACTGTTTGCAACAGAGGCATTGAGCTTTCACCATATCCTATGACCAAATTGCGCACATAATCACCATAATTTTCAATTATATCATTTTCATATAATGGGTTGTAATTACAAGACTTTAACCTCTTGTTTGGCAAATTTTGTGCTGCTATGGGAGAGTTATAAAACACCTTGCTTGGTTTATTAAAAGTCATCAGCTTCTGAGTACAAGACTGATGCAATTTGATTGATTTTTTATGAACCATTTCATGTATACCACACAACAATACAGACACATGTTTGCAACTTGCTTGAGTTCCACTTCCTGCAGCACAATCACAATGGCATTCTTCAATGAAACCATCTTGAGTTAACTTTATGTCAACTACATATGAAACTTTCTTCATACTGGCTTTGCACTGTCCTTGCAAGTAGGTGTTTAAATGCCCTCCGAGGAAAAGCGGGCAGTCACAAGATGGCGAGATTCGTATAGAACCTGCCCTTTAGGCTGGGTACCGTATCTGTAAGGCAATAATAAAATTAATTATTGAGTATTGAATTAAAATATTCTTGAATTTATACTTTTACTTTACTAATCTCTGTATCTAAGAGTTTTTTACTTATAATTAATACTAATAATTTATTAAATGTTTATACTTATTAAAATAATCCTGTATAGCCTCTCTGCTGAGGAGAGGCAGAGGAGAATCAGCATTTACATCTTTGAATGAAGTAGAGGGTGGACACTGGTATGCAATGTCCTCTTGGATGTCACAGTCAGCACCAAAGTTCTGGTTCCGATCGTAAGATTCCAATCTACAAAAAGGAACAGAAAAGTTACCTAGGTACTTCAAGAAAACAAAAAAAAAAGCTCTGAATCCAATCATAACCTTAAATATTTTATGTGTTTACCTTTCAATCAATTGGGCCTTTTTGCCAGCAGTTGACGCGTTTCTTTTTCGAAGCTCAACTTTAAGTTGAGGAATCGTCAGAAACGAGTACACTTTAATAGCAATAACACTTGTAAATCGCAAAAAACAGCAACCACACTCCTGTCACGGAAAGTAAACAAGGTACGGTCGATCAAAGTGCCATCTACGATTACCTTTGAGTGTGGCTCCTCATTGTCTGAGACAGTCTCCATTAGTCTTTGTAAGTACCACATTTCCTGGCACTCCAAGATCAGGGCAGTTTTCTGGCTGATCAGGGTATTTTCCTCCGAATAATTCAAAATCATAGCTGAATCCACTGACTCCACTTAACCACTGAAACCTGTGCCTGGAGATGATACAAGGGCAATGTGTTTGTATTGTAGGAAGGATTTTCTTGCCAAATTAAGCGATATCCAGAGACATTGTGATTCAGTTCATCACAAGAAGCAGGCGAAACCTTTCTTGGACAAAAAACAAACACAAATCTCTTCAATGCTGCAAAAACCCGTCGATAAACTCTGTGTTGAGGCTGAAGGTGCTCTCTCAATGTATGTTGCAGAACACACAGCTATACAAGCAATTGATCACCTTACCGAATTATGTAAGAATAAATTTTCGGATTCTAAGGCTACTACAGAGATGAAATTGCACCGAACGAAATGTATAGCAATAATTCAGGAAGTATTAGCACCTCATTTTAAAGATTCTTTGAGAAATTATATTGGTGATAATTCGTATAGCTTGATTATAGATGAATCTACTGATGTTTCTGTTCGAAAATATCTCGGTATTGTTGTTAAATATTTTAGCAGCAGTCGCAACGAAATAGTTTCCACATTCTTAGGGCTGGTTGAATTGGAATCTGCAGATGCCGAAGGAATAGTTTCGGCGTTAACAGCACAACTTGAAGCTTTTAAACTTGATAAAAGCAAGTTAATTGGAATCGGAACAGATAATGCTTCGGTTATGAGTGGAGTAAACGCAGGTGTCCATAAAATATTGCAGGAAAGGTATGCTTTACCCAATCTAGTGTTGATAAGATGTGTCTGCCATTCGATTCAATTGGCAGTGTCACATGCGTCATGTGAGACTATACCAAGATATATAGAATTTATGATAAGAGAAACTCACAATTGGTTCAAGCTTTCACCGAAACGAAAAAACGAATATAAAAAAATATATGAAGCGATAAACTGTGGAGAGGAGGCACTTAAGATCTTAAAAGCTTGTGATACACGATGGCTGTCAATTGAACCCGCGGTAACTAGAATCTTAAGTCAATGGATAGAACTAAAATTACACTTTCAATTAATGAGAACTCGTGAAAATTGCTACCAAGCCGAATTATTATATAACATGTACAACGATGAAAGAAACAAAATTTATTTGCAGTTTTTGTGTGGAATACTTAATAATTTACAAGGGGCAATCAAAACTTTTGAAAACAAAACTTCTGACCCATGTCTGCTCTACAATACGCTACATTATTTGATACGAAACATGTGCACGAAAATAATAATAGCGCAACCGAGAATGCAATTCGAAAGCATTAATGTGAAAGAACATCTGTCTCTGTCACCATACCTTGGTTATTTATTTGAGAAAGAGATGAACGAGTCTTCATTGAATGAGGATGAAAAAAATGCAATGAAGACGAGGTGTGTTGATTTTATTATTAAACTAATAAATGAGCTGCAAAAAAGACTGCCTGAAAATTTAAAACTACTTAAAAACTCTATGGCATTATCTGTTTCCGTCATTTTAAAACAAAACAGAAATATTGATAACTTTATACAAGTTTTGGAAAGTCTGGGTTACACAGAAAATATGGATAATGTTATACAGCAGTAGCAAACTGTTATCCTACAAAACTGGGAAAATACCGAAGATACGGTGAAGTTCAACAGTCGAGGGACGCAGCTGGGTGTTGTCCATAAGTCCATAATGAGTTTGCCACATTCAAATGCTGAATATTGAGCGGGTGTTCAGCTTAATGAATGTGGTTAAAAGCAAGTTGCGAAATGCATTGCATTTAAAAACTATTAACGCCATCCTATTAATAAGAACAGGATTAACCGCGGTTAACAGCAACTGTTATAATTATCAACTACCAGCTAATATTTTAAGTAAGATAGTATCATCCGAAAAATATAAAGTAAATACTACTGAACCTAACCAGCCTGGACCCTCGAGTTCAGCTATGATGGAAGAAGTTTTTTTTTTTTTTTTTTTTGTTTTTTACTTAAAGTTGACTTTACTATACCCAAACTGTAGGTATAGAATAATATTATTATGTTTTCTCTTCTAAATTTTATTATTGTAATAAATAGTTGTTTTTCACTACAATCACTTCGTATTTTATTTTATTTTTGTCGTGCGTATGACGCTTTTTCCACGATCAATGTGATTACACAATCTACCATACTAAACACATAGAGCAAAACAACGGAGCCGTAAACGAGATGCGTTTATAAGAGTCGCAATCTGCGTCTCGCTTCCAAACCTTTATCAGAATTGTTTTAAGAGTTCATGGTAACAGTAACAGCCCATGTTTAGTATGGGAGATTATTTAATCACACTGATCGTCTAAAAAGCGCTTCAGTTAAAAGTTCGAATTTAGCGCTTTATTGACTCGTTTGAGCCGATTTAGCGCTTTAATGGCTCGTGAATATATTCGAATCTAGCGCTTAGTGTAGAGTTTTTCATCTGGCAGCACTGTCCACAGTTCACCGGCTCATTATAATCCCGCGTCTCTAGTCTAAGCCCGCGTCAGTGTGTGTAGGTAGGAACGAGAGCCCTTTGTTGTATACGTCACCAACTCAACTCACCACATGCACTTAGCAAGATCTGCAGGCTTAGCCAAGTTACAAACGTTTCGTATCGAATCTCTTTCTACAATCGTTAACGCCTCGGCGTAAGCGATTTTAGAAAACGCTAAGTTGGTAGCCAAGTTGACACGACTGAGTCGATCGCTCGTTCTACAACGTATTTAGAAAAAACCTATACTTTAGTCTATGGTGAGCGTTCCTACAAACGTCAAACTAACGTCAAAGTCACAGTTGTGTACTTCGTGCGCGGCGGGCAATTATAATTGTTTTAACATAAAAAAAATAAGTGAAATAAGGTAAAGTTCTTCTTATATTATTAGTTTATTATAATATCAGTGTGAAATGTAATTTTAAACATTACTGTGTCTCGAAATGTTGTGATATGATCCTGCGTAAGAATGAAAGATACCCTAAATGAAATATATAACTTATACAGGATGGAATCTAGATCTCGAGCAAGCCCAGAACAGTTCGCAGCTTTATTGGAATTCATGGAAAGGTACGTAAATTATTAGTTATTTCGTAAATATCTTCCTTTGTTATTTAAAAATCTCTCATACTCGGGCACTTGAAAGTTTGAAACATAAACAATGACGTGATACGCGACATGAACTAATATTTCTACTTACGAAACAAACAAAACAATTGTGTTTGACCCTTTACTTAATCAATAGACCCTTTGTTTCTCTGAAATAGTCTTAACCTATGTTCCAGCCATGGTGATACACGGCCCCAGCAAGGTCCTCAAGGCCGAATAAAAGCTGACCGACTGTGGCAGGAACTGGCAGAGTTACTTAATTCCATTGGTGGAGGAGTAATAAAGCCATTGGACAAATGGAAAAAAGTAAGATTCTCACAAAAACCACTGTAAACATAATTATTATTTAATGGTTTCCTATTATATAGACCAAAAAATGATTGATGAAAATATGCATGACAAAAGTTAACAAACAAATATGTTCAGGTGTGGGCAGACTGGAAAACAAAAACAAAGAAAAAAGCCTTGGCAATACGTTGTGAGGCTTCTGGTACTGGTGGTGGTCCAAGCAGCAGACAAACTCTCACTGCTTCAGAAGAGAGAGTATTGGGCATAATGGGTTTGACTGCTGTCATTGGTCAAGCTGGAATTGAGGAGAGAGGCTTTGATGTTAGTTTTTTTCTGTGCTTGTGGTCTTTACTTATTACTATATTTTCTTTTATAAACAAGTGTAAATTCTAATTTAAATTCTTCATATATTTTTCAGGCCCCACCATCAGAGAGAAACTCTCTACCACGATTGAGCAGAGATTCTGTGCCTACAGTCTGTCCGTCCCCTGCCACAGAAGAAATGATGTTGGATTTTATTCCTTTTGATTCTATACAAGGTACCTTTTAATATTTTTTAAAGATACAATAAAAAAATATGAAACAGCATACTCAAATGCATTAGCATTTGAGTACATTTTAATATATGACTGTAATTATTTATTCTCAGAAACAACAGCATCTACAGCCCGTTCTTCACTGCCACCTCCCTCTGCAGAACTCCTACGCCATCCCCCACCACCAGTGCTAACACCGCCGCCCGGCACTGCGTCTGCGCCGATGCCGTCAGCGACGTCGCCTACCACTTCAGCGTCACGGGGAGCTCCGCAGCGACGGCGGCATCGGGCAAGCCCGTCACCCGCAGCGTCGCCAACCCTATCCACGCCGCGGCGCCGCGGGCTGCTTCGAACACGCACACGCCGGATACAAACGCCCTTCGAACGAGCCACGAGCGAGTTCGTGGCTGTAGAGCATCGTCGGCTACAATTAGAGGCAGACCGGGAGAGAAAATTTCACGAGAGGGAGGTGGAAAGGTTGCGGTTGGAGGCGAGAAGAATTGAAATGGAGGAAAATCAAAACCTAATTTTAAGTCGTTTGGCTGGTACTGTGGACAATTTAATAGAAATTTTACCACAGTTGAGACTATCATCACTACCTTCGACAGACATTATCCCTTAAAATGTCAAATATAGTGACGGTAGTCTCAGCTGAGGGCTATTGCCTACATATCAGAGTAACAATTAATTTATATTTAAAAAATTTGCTATACACTTGCACTATGTACTTTATTTTCCCCTTCTCTAAATTTTATATGGACAAATTGTATGTCATTTTTGTTTCCTATATTAGTATAATTGATATTTTTCTAGTATTAAACAAAACCTATTTTATAAGAATGAAACCAATATTTATGAACAGATACTGTAAGTCATTTTTGTAAAGTATTTGATAACAATAGTACCTCAAATGTAAGTATTGAGTGAATTGTAAATACAAAGTATTGGATAACTGAAAAATCGTTCCCTCTTACCTACGGTGCATGTCACCACCAAAATTGTTATGAATGTCAGTGTTTTAATAAAAACAATAATAAACTTATTTGTAATAATAAAGCTGGTTTATTCATAATTTAATACCTAAGTACATTATATTGAAAATAAAATGAACTGGACAATTACAAAATACTATCATTAATGTGTATATGATAAATTAAATATTGTAAAAAGTCTAATTAAAAAGGAAATGTAAAATAAAAATCTTATTAAAGCTTAAAATAATCTTACTGTAACCTATTCAATAAACATCTCAGCATGGCTCTTCCTTGGATTATTTCACTTTGGCTACCCATAGTCGCAGTGGATGTGGGATGTTGCATGGTTATATCATCACCATCGTCATGTGCAGCAGGAAGTGGTTGTGGTGGTGGTAAGCCAGCTTTCAAAGCTATGTTGTGTAACACACAACATGCCATTGTAATATTGCTAGCTACATGAGGATGGTAGTGAAGAACCCTGTCTTTAAGTAAACATCTCCACCGTGCTTTGAGTAATCCAAAACAGCGCTCAATGCAGTTACGGGCTTGCACATGCTTTTGTGTGTATCGGTCTTCAATAGAACCTTGAACTGCATTGAGGATAGGTATCATAAGCCAAGGGCGTTGTGGATATCCAGAGTCACCTGAAAAATTTGATTCTATAGACAAAACACAGGAAAACTCCTCCTCTCTCTCTTTTACTATTAAAATACCTACCTAATAGCCATACTTGTTCATTATTTTGATGTAGTTCACGCATATATGATTCAACTATACTGGAAGACCATATATGTGAATCATGTGTAGCTCCACCAAACTTTGAATTCACATTTAAAATAGTTAGATTACTATCACAAATCTGAAAATAAAACTATTATTAAGAAGTGATTTATCTACCTGTAAAATGCCATACAGTATAAATAAATATAATATCTACCATTTGAACATTTAATGAATGATACCCTTTTCTATTATAGTAAAGATGCTCTTCTTCATTGGGCTTTACCAAAGCTATGTGGGTACAATCTATGCACCCAATTACACCAGGCAGGCCAAATCTTCTTTGGAACCTAAAACAATAATTGTTAATATTACATTACATGCATTTAATCATTTAAATACTGAACTCCGCCCCTAAGACTACCCACCAACCAAATACTGTTAAATCTTGTTAAGTACCATACTCACTCTTGTTTTATAAATGCTCTGTCTTGTCGTGTTTTCGGAAACACAATCCATTTTGCCATGACAGCAGGGTGGTTCAAAGCATCAACAACTTGTCTGATGCACCGACTAGCTGTGCGTTGGGCAAGATGCTGAGTGACGCCAACAATTCGCTGATAGGATCCTGTGGCTAGGAAACTAAGAGCGCACAACACCTACAAAACCACAAAAATAGAGAAAATGAAATGATAAGTAGCTAAATAAACAAAAATGCTAATACTAAGCATTAACATAAGCTAAGGCATAAGCAGTTACCTTAACTTTTAGGGGAATCTCGTTGGTTCCTTTCAATGAAGTTTTTTGTCGGAGTTCTTGACAAAGGGCTTGGAAAGTAGTCTTGTTTAGCCGAAATTGCTGCACAAATACAGTTTCCGGCATTTCGCGTATTGTCTCCATGCACTGACGATTTAAATCTCTTCTTTGGCGCCTAAGCCACACTTCTTCATTATGAGCGCACCACAACATATTTAAAGTATGCATTTTAAATGTTAAATGGTAAATATAGTTCAAAATTATGGTAAATAAACAAAACACTTCTCGATCTCAACACAGCTGTATCATAAAGACGCCATTTTTTTATCGTTTACTCTTGGGTCTCGGCGATCGCTTAGCTAGCGTTTAAAAACTTCGACATCGTTTCGTTAGCGCTTGTCAAAACTGTCACTTGGCTACCATATCTATGGGATGTAGCGATCAACGTTGTAGAAACGATTACATTTCATTCTATGATTGTGAACGATTTGATAAGTTGTAAACTTGTCTAGGAATTTTCTATTCGTTTGTTCTGACCACGTGACTTAACGTTGAGATGACGTCATTCCTATACATTTGATTAGTTTTCTAATAGCGTTAACGATTGTAGATTGTCAACTTGGCTAAGCCTGATTCGTTATCGCATTTACACACACTGACAATTATTGTTTAGCTTTCTTAGTATTCGATATTCTAGAGACGTTAAGTATTTTGGTCGATATTTCATAACGCAATAAGTTTATTTTAGATTGACATTCTATTTTATGCAACTTTGTTTACGTTATGAGGTCGTATTTTTTAAATTGGTTAGAGAGTCGAATTGCGTTGAGTGAGTGACATCTTCCTATTGTGCCTACTTTTTGTTTTTAAAATATAAAATGACTTCTAAACGTAAACGTAGTGATATTTGGGGACATTTTAAGGAAATAGAACCAAAAAAAGCAACATGTGATTATTGCAGTGCAAAATTAAGTATTACGTCTGGAATAATTTGTCACGCCATATGACCAGAAAACATCCTACAATACCTATCGTTTTGGAACGGCAAGTTGAAATAAATACTTTAAGATCTAATACTGACCCATCAACTTCTACTGACCAACAACAAACATCGCAACAACCATCGCAACAAAATATTACTGATTTTATCATCAGAAAAAGACCTATTTCCGTACAAAGATCGCAGGTTATAGATAAGCAATTGGTGAAGTGGATATCGAAAGGCCAACATTCTCTACGTGTCGTTGACGAACCAGAGTTTAAAATATTATTACAAATGGTGTCTGAAACTCCAGGCTACAGTTTACCTGCTAGGAAAACGCTCTGAAAACGTTTGATTCCAAAAATTTATAATGAGACCGTAGAGTTGATGAAGAGCAAGCTTGCCTCTGCCAAAGCAGTTTCTGTAACAACTGATGATTGAACATCAGACTACACAAAAGATAGTTACATTGCAGTGACAGCCCACTATTTAAATGAAGATATGGAGCTGTCTTCATATCTGTTAGAGTGTGTACAATATGGAGACAAGTGACAGACAGACTAGTGAAAACTTATCTGAATTTTTGAAAGATTGTTTTCGGCGCTGGGACATAGATTATAAAGTAAGTGCAGTGGTGTCGAATAATGCGGCAAACATAACTGCCGCAATACGTTTAGGTGGGTGGAGGCATGTTGGATGTTTCGCACACCAAATCAATCTAGTTGTTAGGAAAGGTTTAGGAGAGATCTTACATATAATTGAAAAAGTTAAAAAAATTGTTGAATTTTACAAAAGGAGCACTGCAGCTAAATATAAATTGATTGAAGTCCAAAAACAGTTAAACATTCCAAAATTTATGTTAAAACAGGATGTTGAAACTCGCTGGAATTCCACGTTCCAAATGTTGGACCGTTTAATAAAAATTAAGGAAGCCGTTGTCTCAGCGACATTTTCGCTAAGGAGTGACTTATTAATAAATTCTGAAGAATTTGTAAGTATTGAACAAATACTGCCAATTTTAAAACCATTCAATGACATAACAACAGAAATTTCTGCTGAGAAAGCAGTTACTTTATCTGAGGTAATTGTTTACTGCAAAATTATGATAAACCACATTACAAAACATCATGCACCTCCAGTAATTTCAACATATTTGGAACCAGTACAACAACTAATTAAAAAACTTCATGTTGAAATTTATAAGAGATTTGGTGACATCGAGTCTTCAGTTTTACACTCTGAAGCCACGGTTCTTGATCCCAGGTTCAAAAAGATCGGATTCAACTCTATTACTATATATGAAAACGCGGTGAGTGAAATTAGAAGAAGAACAACTGCTATCGCCAGCGTCACTGTTGCTAGTGATGATAATGTTTCCCAATCCTGTCACCCCGTTAATATCACCGAAGTAAATGATGATCTTTGGTCCGAAATCGATAAAGAAATTAAGAAAACGGTACCACAACGGTCGGCCTTGTTTACAACGTGCGTCTAATGTGCCGGTGGAAGATGCCCTGGCAGCACCAAACCAAGTTAATGGGCCAGTAGAAGATGCCCTGGCAGCACCAAACCAAGTTAATGGGCCAGTAGAAGATGCCCTGGCAGCACCAAACCTAATAAATGTGCCAGCACAAGATGCCCCCGCTGATCCATATCACGGTGTATCACATCAAGAGGATGCACCAATGTTAGATGCCCCTGATATGCATAATACCACAATAATATTACCGGACGTTTCTCGACCTCCAAATTCAGCCAGGACATGTATGGTTTCAGGATGTCAACGACAGACACTTCATCGAATTCCAGAAAAACAAAAAATTCGTTTGATGCAAGTTTACAATTACTACATTCCAGAATTCGCAAGGATTTGTGAGGTGCATCGGCAATCGAATGACTGGGAAGGAATGACGAGCGCGTCAAACGTGATGCATAGTTTTAATGCTGAACAAGTGACTGACATAATAAATATGATGAAAAAAGCTGCCGAAAATGCATCGCGGTTAGATTTTGAAAACATAGAACAATTTGACGACGATGAACTGTACTACTTCACGGGTCGAACGCGTGAAGAATTCTTAATAACTATGGAACAGACTCCATCACTATCTACAAATTGCAATCAGCCGAATACTGCTCTTGGTATAATGTTAACGAAACTGAGAACGGGAGAACCTAACGAGAGGTTAACGTTGTTATTTCACATGAGTCGGAGAAGCTTAGAACGACTAATGAAGTCCGCCCGTGATGCTCTGACAAGAGATTTTGTTCCGAGACACTTGGGTTGGAATAATATTACGAGAGAACAAATAGCTCAACGGAATCTACAAGTACCAAACGCGCTATTTGGAAATGCTGAGGCGGTCATTGCAAATAGAAAAGCTATTATTATTTGTGACGGGACATATATATATTATGTTAAAAAGACTGTCTATACCCGCTACCTCCGTGCCATGCGAAAGAATCTTTTCAAAGGCTGGCGATATTTTAAGAGCACGTCGTTCATTGTTGAAGCCTGAAAAGGTATCACAATTGCTGTGTTTGCATGGAAACATGTGATTAGAGAAGACATAAAAAAAGAAGCCTGAAAACAAAAAAAAATATGTAAATAGAGTCGATTTTTAAATACGCCTTTTAAAGTGAAAAGTAGGTATAATATTAATAGTCACTTTAAGTGTCAGTCCTAAGCCTGAAAAAAGTATGAAGGGAAATCGAATCTATTTAATAACTGAATTTCATAGGTGACGTATCTTATTGTTATAGTTCACAGTTTATGAACGAATAGCTAAACAAGTTCCAAATCCGGACTCTGTCGAAAACATGTCTATGCCACAGTTCATTTCGCTCTCTGAATCAGTAGGACTGTACTATACAACCTACCAAGTCAAGGAGCGAAATGAACTGTGGAACGAGTTTGCGGAACGAGTTCACTTCACGGAACGAGATTTGATGAACTAGATCCTTTAAGTGAACGACAATGCCCAAGGCTAAGCTGATATGAACTTTGTGAAAAAACACATAGAGTCCTTCCCTGTCATAGAACCACACTACATAAGGAAAACTTCGAAGCGTCAATATCTTGATGCTTCGTTATCCATCATGAAAATGCATTAACTTTATAAAGAAAAGTGCACTGAAAACAATATGATTCCGGTGTCTGAAATGACATACAGGAGAATATTTTGTAACCATTACAACTTTAGCTTTTTTGTTCCAAAATAGGATCAATGTTTAACATTCTCTAATTTCAACAAAGCTAGTAATGACGAAAAACTAGTGTTGAAAGGGGAATACGAAGATCAGTTAGCAAGGAAAGAGTCCTGTAGCTCGGAAAAAGCGAAGTACAAAGAAAAAGCAGAGAAAGATAAAGAGTTTTGCTGTGTAACATTCGACTTACAAGCTGTGTTACAGATACCTTCTGGACTGGTAGGACAGCTTTATTATTGTCGAAAACTATGTGTTTACAATCTCTGTATTTATGAAGCAGCGCTGCCAAACGACGCATATTGCTTTGCTTGGTCCGAAATTAATGGCAAAAGAGACAGTTCCGAAATAGGAAGTATCCTGCATCACTATCTATCCACGTGCGTTCCTTCTCATGTAACCGAAGTTTGCCTGTATTCTGATACGTGTGGAGGACAAAACCGGAACCAATTTGTTGCTGCATTACATTACTATTTGCTGTCCAAAACATTTCCCACTTACGAAAAATTGACCACAAGTTTCTTGAATCAGGCCACAGCTACATGGAGGTGGACAGCATGCACAGCAGTATTGAGTCAGCAAAGAAAAATTTTTCTTTACTTCTTTACTGCATGCCTGATTATGTAACAATTTTCAAACGAGCAAGATCGAAAAGAACAATAACTGAAAGAATTTAAATTCAACGAATTTTATGATTTAAAAAAATTAGCCGATGAAATAGTTTTCAGTCGCTCAAAAGATAATGATGGAAATCAAGTGAAGTGGCTGAAAATAAAGAGAATGCGATATCTCAAGGAAGAACGTTCAAAAATTTATTTCAATTATGATGTCTCAAAAAAATCGGAACCTTCTCAACGTGTCGGTACTAGAGCTAAAAAACGCATAGATAACACTACGCCTCAGACTAATTCTATTGCCTTTAAACAGCTTTATCTGAACCCTTTACCCATAAGTGTAGCTAAAAAGAGAGATCTTCTCGGTTTATGTACAAAAAAAATTATTCCTGAGGAATACCATGGTTGGTACTCTTCTTTGTTATGTATTGATGGCAACATTAGTCCCGCCAAAATGTAGTATTGTATGTAGTATGTTTGAAAACTGTCAGAAGGAAAAGCGGCATTGTGTTGATGTGAAGTGTAGAGAATAAACGGAGATTTAAAATAGCAAATAAAGTGGTATTATTAAAATATATTATTGGCGACGAGGATTAACATGGCGTTAATAGGTAACATTGAACATTTCAATGCAGAAAAACAGGATTTCAAAGATTATAGTGAGCGGAGGAACAGTTCTTCATTGTAAATAAAGTAGAGGAAACCATGAAGGTGCCAATGCTTATTACCCTTATTGGGCCAGAAACATACAACGTATTGAAAAATTTTGTGTCTCCAGACCCACCAGCGACCAAAACTTATGCGGAACTGATCGAGACCCTGACTCGCCATTATGTGGTAAAGAAATCCGCTGTAGCCGGCCAGTATGAGTTTTACAAGTGAAAGCAAAAAGAAGAGCAAAGCGTAAACGATTTTGTGGTAGAAGTTAAAAGAAAAGCTGCTACAATTACGATATGTATTTTATTTTACTTTTTTATTTAGGTACTACTTGACATGTAGTTTCATTATTTGACATTATATGCCTACAATTCAAAGGAAAATGCCCATTTTTCTATGGACCGCCGTTGCGCATCAAATTTTGTTGTATGATAGCATAAATTGGATATAAAAGAGGGTTGATGTCATACTTTCAAAGGAAATAAAATTTATCCATTTGTACTGTGGGTTTTTTTTTGTAATTTTCATTTTTTGATAAGTTTTGAGGTTAGTTTTGTAACAAACCTTCCACCAAAAAAAGCAGTCCTTTACAACAATATGATTTAAATTCACATAATATGCAACAAAAATAGTTCCAACAAACCAAAGAATGAATCCGAATAAATAATATTACATAGGTAGGGCATGCTAAATGTAGGTTTGTACCTATAGGAAGTAGAAAATAAAAATGCTTGAATACTTATTGGAATGAAATAGTTTTATTGGTCCATATTATCATCATATTCATAAAATATAGTATATCGTCTAAAAACGAAGCCGGCTGCTCAACAGACCTAAATCGAGCCCAACTAAGGTACCACAAAATGGTCATTACGTGAGCACAGCACCCCACTGTCCGATTACTCACCAAACAATTGCAATAATAGTCAGTAATATCAGCTATCGTTACATGTAGCCCTATTAACCAAAATGTAGGGGTAGTAAGTACACCTTGCTGTTATCATGTCGTGACTTAATTCTTCCCCTTACTTAAATACTTGTCCATTCCCAGTACCAATGGCAAGTCATCCTAAATGTCGTTTGCTAGTTCAATTTTAATACAACCGAGCCTGTTTTATTTGATAGGAACCTAGAGCTACTGGCATCAGATCATGTAATGACAGTCTTGGAAATATTTAGTTAAGAAAATAGTTCTCCTTCTATTAATATTTTCATTTTGTATGTACTCTCCCAAATAATTTCTTGAATTTAATCTAGTTTTAGCTATTTCCAAGAACTGTTGAGCCCATTACTACTTCACGTTTGTTGCCCTAGTTACTACCAATCTTACTACCAGTTGTAATACCGTTAATTTGATTACCCTTCCTACTACTCCAGTAACCACCCAACGACACATTGTAATACGTCTTGTTGATTTGCCTGCTCTGTGGTTAACTGATTTTTGCCTTCCAAAATAGACTCGGGCATAAACGCTTTATTGGTTGTTCAATTCGCCAATTACATCGCTGAAGCCCTAGGCCCCCTACCTAAAATAAAAACAATGCACTTGCTGGATGGGGTTGTAGTGGTGGTGTAGGTATTGAGAAATCCCTTGAAGGCATGGAATTTTCTGATTCACTTTATGAGATTATTTAGGGCTACAGAAATAAAATAAAACCCATAATACAAGTAATTGTAATCTTTTATTTTGCTGTCATCAATCTTATGTATAGAGATGAAATGAAATGAAATTGTTTATTCTGTAGATAGGATATCTGAACCACTTTTACACGCACTAGGTTGATGAAAACACTCGACGTAAACCCGAGGAGCAGGGTCTCAACTCGATGAGTTATAACACAGATTACTATAAGTTATAATTTGTTGAAATTATCAACCAAAACGACCGGCGGTAATCATAGACTAATAAATGTTTATGGGCTAATGACTGACAGATTTATTGAAAGCTTGCTTCATTGCTGCTGAAAAGTACAAAATAACTACTACGATACGAAAGTAGTTACATGTTTAATACAGGTCGAGACGTATCATTTGCGTATAAAATGTATGCTGTAGTAATGATTTATTTGCTAAAAAACACATTTTATTATTTATAGATTACGTATTTACTTTTTATAGTTTGGTAGTCTAGATTATTTGAATAAACTCTTAAAATCGTTTTTATTTTTTATTAATGGTAACATTTGGCATTCACCTGATGGAGTTTATGATACAGGATTATAATAGTCATTTGGTCAGTGAAGCTGTAGTGTATTTTAAGCTAATAATAATAACCGACTGAATCTTTTAATTTAGTCGGTTAACGTCAGCAAGCGACATCTGTGTCGACAAACAAGAAGTACATGATTTAAGAATACGTTAAAATTAAAAAGGCATTATGAGAAGGACCTGTTAGTACAATAAAGTACACTTTCAATTTGGTATAATTATTTTCACCTAGTTGCATGGCAACAACCTGATGATTTGTTTGGCAGTGGCACTTTTGACAGTTCACCTTGTCCGTGATAGTGTTACCAACAAGTAATCTAAATCACCCTGACCATAAGTGATTTGTTTGAAAATTATTGAAGAAAGATTTTAATTAGTAAGGTAATATTATTTTTTCAACACACTTGCTCGTAAAATGGGCTATTATTGAATCGCTTTTAAGTTCATAATGCAGTGTTTTTAACACCCGTGATTTTTACTTTATATTACCTATATATTTTGGTTATTAAAAATATTAATAACGAGGAAAAATGTCATAGTTCAAATTATTTTTTAAACTCAGCGTTTGCCCTGACTATCCGTTAAGACCGACTAGGGGGAGGTTCCTAAAATTGGCAACACTGCTATCACTAAAATACGCCATTTAAAAAAGTATGCAATTATATCGAATAAAGAACTAATTTAATACAAAATATTAACCCCACATACGATTTCGATCAAATGAACTAAGGACAGTTAAATAAATATATTATAATTTATGAGTATATTTTTATGGCCAAACTCTGTCACTATAATGCGGTATTGATTTTGATCAATCTCCTTTCATTTTAAAGTAGGGTTCTCATTCGGATTGGTTAAAGTTGTAGTGACAACCATTTGGGTTAAATTGGTTTTTATTATTTTATTCGACCTTTATATAGATTCCTTTATATTTTGTGAATGTGAGAACGTTGTAGGCACAACAGACTGTCGATTTGCAGACTATTTTCTATTTTTTTTAAGTATCTTGTTGACAGGCCTACGCTGTCCTCGCATACCTATTCAAACTGTACATTTTTTAAAGCATTGTAAAACCCATTTATTTTTAAAAGAGTAACCGTGGAGTTTCTTGCCGGCTCTTCTCCATAGGAAACGACCAATTGGAACCGTGCACCTAGATTCTGACGTTTCATAAGTGCCCATGTAGGTTTATGTGAAATAAAATATTTTGATTTTGATTTTGATCATGTAATTTCGGTACTTTTCTCAACGAAGCTTTAAGAGATCGTTTGGTGTGTGGGTTATATCGAGAGCAACTCATCAAGAAGCTATTGACAGTGGGTGACAGTCTTTCTTTTGAAGAAGCTGTGAAGATTGCAATTGCTTATGAAAGTGCAGAAAATGAAACGAGGAACATTCAGCCCAATGTGAGTGTACAGATCATCAAAAAGCAGGTTCCTGTACAGAAACGCTCTCCTTTTCAAATGCAGGGACGTAGCCAAATGAAAAATGGGGAAGAAAAAGGAAATGTTTCTAATGCCCGAAGTAATGGAGAGTGCACCCGTTGTGGTGGTTTAGGGGTATGAGGAACAGGGTGTAAAGTTCTCTCATCCCCCATAGAAAAGGGAGGATCCTCCTACCAGACGGGTGTTGTGTCTGGCGGGCAATTGCCCAAGGACTGATGTCGGATAGTCTTATATATATGAATCGCGCGGTAAACTTAAATAGCGCGATGCAGGATCTGTGACGTCAGGTCTTTGATGCTTAGTTCGTATGTGGCGGTGTAGATGCCGCCACATCACTCCCCTCCGGAGACCGGAGGTCGATAGTGGGCTGAGTCTTGTATCTTGCGATGCTTGCCAGTGCCAGTTGAGGTTCCAGTGAGTCGGAACCGGGTGCCGCATAGTTCACAGTGGGTCGGAACTGTCTGCGGTGATTGAGGGTGCTTTGAGTTTGAGTTTGAGTTTTTGAGTTTGATTCCCCAGTGAGTCGGGGTGGCGCTGCGTTGTGATCCAGTGCGTCGGATGTGGTACAGCGCCGGGTTGCTGATGAGGCTGAGGGTGGTGACCAGGAATGCGCATTCACTGCATGCCGGTGGTCAGGATACCCGTTGAAGCCGTGGGTGCTGGCTGGCTGTGTGACTCGCCTCACGAAAGCTTGCGGGAGTGATGTTGATGACGTCACGCTGAAGTAGTTGCACGAAGGCTGCGTTGACGTTCATATTCGGGGTCACCAATTTAGGGGTATGAGGAACAGGGTGTAAAGTTCTCTCATCCCCATAGAAAAGGGAGGATCCTCCGACCAGACGGGTGTTGTGTCTGGCGGGCAATTTTGCCCAAGGACTGATGTCGGATAGTCTTATATATATGAATCGCGCGGTAAACTTAAATAGCGCGATGCAGGATCTGTGACGTCAGGTCTTTGATGCTTAGTTCGTATGTGGCGGTGTAGATGCCGCCACAGTGGCAAGCATATGTCAGATAAATGCCATATGTCAGATAAATGCTTTAAGAAAAATTGGATGTGCTTTCACTGTAACAGACCAGGTCACATTGCAACAAAGTGTCATTTCCGTTTATCTGGAGGAAGAAATATGTTGAAGCAAATGGATGAGCAGCTTGCTGAAAATCAAGATACTGCTGAGGGAGAAGTCATTCTTGACAGTATTCAGCAACTGTCTAGCGGGGAAGACATTGCATGGATGCCATTATGACTAAAAAGTGGACATATTTTAAAAATGCAAGTGGACACCGGAGCCTGTAAATCAGTAATACATAAAACAGATTTTGAGGAATATTTTCCAAAAAGTGTATTAAGTAAGTGTAATTATAGGTTAAAGTCAGTGTCCGGTGAACTTCTGAATATTATAGGAACTTTTAAAATTAAGTTTAGTAACCTAAAACAGGATCTGTATTTGGTTGTTATTGATTGTGAAAAGTATTTTGTTCCATTAGTGGGAAGAAATTGGTTAAGAGTTATATTTCCTAAATGGCAAAAGTATTTTGAGATAAGACAGGTAAATTCTGTTAACAGTGACATAGATAACGTCCCCGTATTTGGAAAACTAAATAACTTCGTTTTTGGCGATTTTGTCTTTTCCCTATTTTTAAATAATCCAAAACATGACGCATGTTTGAGTCTTACAGGAATTTACTTATCTTATTCCGTTCCAAAAATATAGCTATTTTTGTCGTTCAGATGGAATAATGCATATCTTCAAACTAATTCTAATTTTTTGAAGGAAAACTAAACAACTCAATAAATAAATCAATAACTGTGGTCAATGATTAGTTAAATTTTTAATAAATTAAATAAAATAAGTTGTTGATTTTTTCTTCAATTTACAAATTCTATCATAAAACTAACAAAGTTCTAGGAAAACTAAATAACTCTACTTATTTAATTTTGCTACTCAGAATTCTGTCAAAACGTACATTACTTTATAAACACTTGATGTTATCTATTTCTTCTACAACTAGATAGGTTTATTACAAGATGATAGGCAAATAAAATCAAATAGATTAAGTTATTTATAATTGCCACGCGAAATATTGTAGTGTCTATTCAATTAATCGGAACAAGGAAGTGCGCGGGGGGAAGCGCGGGTGTCAGCGCGTGTGACTGATGCATCGCTCGCGTTACAAGCATTTTAGTGTTATGCGTCACCTTCAATTGCGTTGACGTCAGTGACCAGAGTGAGAGTTTTACACTATAATGAATTCGCGGGGTAGATTTATGGTGAAAATGTGCCAAGAAGAAGATAATTCATCTGAGGTATGTAGCTACGATGATTTAGAACCAATTTTTTGTAAGTAGAAAAACTCTTCAGTGCATCTCCCACGAAACCAAGACTGATTTATGTCACCATAATACTGAAATAATTATTTTTTACTATTTCCTAAGTTAAGCGAATTTGAATAATATGAATCAATTTAAGTTGTGGGAGAAGTTAATAACTCTTCTGCTGTCATTTAAATTTTGACTCTTAAGCTGAAGGTTTAAGGTTACTTTTAGCTTGTTACGTTTTTGTTTTGTTAGGTATTTTTGTTGAACATTTTTAGGGTTAATCCTCTGTTTTTTAATACTTAATAAAACAATGTAGAGTAGGTATGGATTTGAGTATGCTGTCACTTGACTGCATAAACTCTTGTCAAGTTGTTATTGTTTTTCTTTTTTCGTAATTTAATACCTACAATATGGCTTCTTATTGTTTTAGGGTGAAAATAAGACAATAAAACAACAGGAGCAAAGTACCGTCAGCCCACAAAAACATAATATTATAACATGCCAGAAATCATCATCCGAAATTAACAAACATGTTTCCAATGACGTAAATTTCGCTGTTGATATTACGCCTGATGTTCTTAACCTTCCTGAGCATGACGAATTTAAGATTATTACATGCGAATCGGCTCCTGCTTCAATAATGGCTAGCGAAATGATTTCTAATAACATTAAACCACCCCAATCAGCACCTATGCCCGTAAATGTCAGTCCCATGTCTTTGTGTAGCAGTAAAATTAATTTAAATGAAGATGACAACATACCATTATACAACTATAAAGATGTCAGTTCACCAGTCAGAGGGTCAAGTCCCATTTCGGGTGTCGAACCAATGCCACCTTCGACAGATGAAGAACCTTTTTCTGATTCTGGATCGTCATGGATTCCGGACACAGAAGAAGAAATTAAAATAAAAAGAAAACGTACATCTTTAATGAACATGAGATTTGAATGTATAAACTCAATTCCGTCGAGTGATTCTGAAGATGAAACAAGTAAAGTTATAACAACTCGCGCTATTATTGAAACTCCTTTTGACCAAGTCTCATTAGTTAACCCCGATAGAAGAACCATGAAACACGATGTCACAATTGCAGAAACAACAGATTCAGAAACAGAAACAGAAACAGGCAATAAGGAAAAAGAAATCTACAGATGGAAAAAAAGTAATCAAACAAATTGGAAAAGAAACAAAGAGTTAGAGAAGAAACGAAAATGTTTGTCATATAAGAGTAAAACTGGAAAGCTTTGTGCAGCTAAACTACCTAAAAGTCCTAAATGCAGCAATAGTTGCCGTCAAAAATGCACAGAAAAGTTTACACAAAACGAGCGTGAAATAATTTGCAAACACTATTGGTCTATACAAGATTATAAGCTACAAAAAGAGTTTCTGCTTAACGCATTGCCTGCTGAAATTTTTGCGAATTATTTGCAAACGCTAAGTAAATAGCTCATTGACCCTGTGCGGCAAACGCACTTGCGCGTTCAATAAATATTTCGTATAGTGCTATGAACGCGTATGCGCGGTTGAAGAAAGTCTACCCAGTGCGGCTGGCCGCATTAGTGCGTTGTTCAATACTTGTCCAAGTGCGGCACGACGCTTATGTGAGTTTGAAAATTTTCGAGTTTTATGACAGTCATAAAACAATTATTTATTTTTATATTTATATAATACGCTCAAGTAAAGGTTGCTTCACACGACAGTTGTTTTTGTAACAATTTTTTGGGAAGCACTTTCGGTGCCGAGCACCTGGCTCCCAGGTAGAACGTAAAAAGGTTAAAATGTTAGTTGTTACACACGCCATCTATTGAGATATAAGCGAACTAAGATTTATCGTTCTACTAATTCTGTGAAGATATTATGGTGATGACGATATATTTATTATAGTCATATTAAAATATTAGAGTATCGTATCAATTTAATTTGTAAAGATCACCCAGTCAATTTCTATGAGTAGGAACTTTATTTCTTCGTCAAAAAACTTTCTTAAAGTTGGTACGTTACAATTGTACTACAAAACGGGAGTCAATTGCGCATTTGGCCGGTTTTGATGTCTTTTTTTATTCATTTTGCGCACACACATAGCGTAATAAATGAGTTCGCATAAAATATTAGCTTACTGGTGATCGGTATCGGGATTCGTAATAAGTTAATCATTCAATTAGTTAAATAAGTTGAAAATGAAACAGGAAATCAACAGTGGGTGAAATGCAGAATGGTTGTACATCGTTTTAAATTAATTTGTCTCAATGCTTAAATGAAGTTATCTCTATGTTTTCTTGTATAAAAAAAATAGCTCCCAGAATTTTATACTGTACTTATTCTGAGTAATACACTATTTTTTTTTTTCTTTAATACATGCAAATATAAAAAAATACAAAAAAAAAAACTGAAATTACAATATTTACTTCCATACAAACTTAAATTGTCTCAAGACGTTTGAGAGATTTGATGTTTAAAAAATATATAATTTTGCTCGCATTAAGTTGTTAAATCGTTTTCAAAACCATCTCCTATACTCTATTTTATAATATGAAATAGGTTTTATTAAAATAGGGATCTAATTTAGTATAAGTATTCCCATTTATTTAAGTGTCCACGTTTTTGTTAATTTCGTAACTCAGGATTAGTAACGACATATATGCGTAGAATGGGACGTGAAAGAGCCATAACTACTATTCCTATTGACTGGCAACACTATGCCACGACTTGTCAAAATATAGGTCCCAGTAAGCGCCATTTTGTTTCGCAGTGAAGTTGGTGAGAACGTGACAAGAGAAATTTAGTTAAAAACAATATCAGGGTTAATAACGCGTGTTTCAAATTTCCGGTAAGTATTATTTGTTATTCATGTTATTACTTTTCAACGTTAATTTGTTAATTGTGCAATGGAATACATATTATTGTCGAATCATTATAAATACCGGTGTTATGAATTTTAAAGGTTATGTTTTCTCAGGATTAATTCTCAGTTTCGTAACATTTCGTTACAGAACGAAACTGAGTTACTGTAAGGCTTAGTTCACAAAGAAAAATTATGTTTTTTTTTGTCTTCATTTAAATATACATAAATTAATATGATAAATATAATAATATGTGGGGGACGTCTTACACATGTCCGTCTATTCCCAAACTAGGCAGAGCCTGTACTATGGGTATCAGACAATACCGTACTGATAAACGTACTTAAATACATAAATTAAAAATCATACTTATTTACATAGATAAATAGCATCCAGACTCAAGGCAAACAAAAATGCTCATCATACAAATGTTTGCCCTAAGCGGGATTCGTACACGCGATTCTAAACTTCGCAGGCCAGTGCACTACTAAATAGGTTGAGATTTCTTTCATTTTTGTTAAACTCATAACAACAATCAAACTCAATTCATCGAAAATAAGAGGTTTATTAAACTACGCCTATATTTTCTTTGTACTATTTAATTCGGGTTTAAATAAAAAATAAAATAATATTAAAAACATAAAAATATATATTTATAAATAAAATAAAATTACTTACAGGTATGGCACCGATGTCAAACGCAGAACGCCAAAAAAAATATAGGGAAAACTTAAAAGCAAATAATCCCGATAAGTATGAAGAAAAAAGAAAAGCACATCTCGAGAAGGTAAAAAAAAATAAAAAAGCAATTTCAGAGCTTAGTGAAAATGAACAACGAACGAGAAGAGAAAAGTGGAGACAATATTCTGCTAAATATTACAACAAACAAAAAGATGAAAATAATATCACGACAAGTGTAGAAGATCAAAAATTTCAAAAGATGCAAAAGAAATGGAGACAAAAAGCACTAAAGATGAAAGAAAAAATATTTGAACTAACAAGTACATTACAAAGACAAATAAAAAGTAATAGATGTATGAGAAAACAAATAATAAGGCTTAAGAAAAAAGTAGAAACCATGCCAAAAAATAGTGAACATGAAAGTACAGCGCAATGCTGTTTACTTGTAGACATATGCAACCACACAGCAAAGATGGAAGAAGATGATCTTCCATTACCCATAAGTGAAGAATTAACTCCAAAGAAGAAGACAGAAATGTTTCTTGATAATTTGCATTCTGTTGATGAGGCAGATAAAGCGAAACTGAAAGAAAAGATCCTGGAATTGAATGTTTTATCAGATTCTTTAAAACAGAGCTACGAATCGGCAACTAAGTGCGAAAAACAAACATTAAAAAAAATTGTGAAGAATCCTATAACTGAAAGATATAAAATCGTAACAAAGATTTCCAAAAGAACAATTGGACTCACGGGAAGAATTAGAAAAAACGGAAAGATAATTGAAAAAAAGAGAGCAGCGCGAATAAAAGAGATTCAGGACTTTTATAACCGAGACGACGTCACGAGATGTACAGCAGGTAAAAAAGAAACTAAAACCAAAAATAAAAATAAAGTTCAAAGAAAATACTTATTAGATTCTGTAAAAGAATTGTATAAAAAGTACAAAGATAATGGAGGGAAAGCTTCATATACTAGTTTACTTCGATATCGTCCTTTTTACGTGTTGAATCCAAAATTAGATAACTGCGACACATGTGCATGTATAAAACATGCCAATTTTACATTCAAGATATTGAAACTGCATAAAGTTGGCTTTATCAAAACCAGCAACATTAATGAAATTATGACCGAGATTTCCTGTAATATCAATTCTAAACCATGTATGTATGGAGATTGCAGTGTATGCTCTACAAAAACTAACAAAATTAATTCTGACTTCGATTCTGCGGCGACTGTCAAAGTAGCGTGGTTACAGTGGGAATTAAAAAAAGTTGAGTATCAGAAAAAGGACAAAGATGGAAACGTAGAAAATTTAGAAACAAAAAAATTTAAGAAAGAAGTTGTAGAAACCAGCTTACAGGAATTAATTTCAAAATTTCAAGAAGAAGCGATAATATTCAAAAAACATTTTTTTAACATGAACCACCAGCAAAGGATCTTCAAAGAGAGTAAGGAAAAAATAAAAGATGATGAAGCCGTGTTAATATGCGACTTTTCAGAAAATTACAATTGTAAATACCACACAGAAATTCAAGGCATGCATTTTGGTTCTTCACGTAACCAAATCACTCTTCACACTGGAGTAGTATATGTTAAAAATCAAAAGCCAATTTCATTTTGCTCTTTGTCGCCAAGTAACGAACATAATCCTTGTAGTATTTGGGCCCACCTATTACCGGTTATTAATACATTAAAATACCATTATCCAAAAATCAATAAGATACACTTTTTTTCGGATGGGCCTAGTACACAGTACAAGCAAAAAAATAATTTTTTCCTTTTTTCAAAGCTTACAAAAAATCTTGGTTACGGTCATTGTACATGGAACTATTTTGAATCAGCTCATGGCAAAAATGCCGCAGATGGTATAGGAGGGGCCATAAAACGAAATTTAGATAAACATGTGGCATATGGATCGGACATTCCAGACGCTGCGACAGCCTTCGAAATATTAAATAAGACTTCTAAAGTATCGCTATACTTGGTAACCGAGTCCGATATTCAATTTATAAAGGAATTGTTAGCAAATGACAACATTAAGCCGTTAAAAGGCACCATGTCAGTACATCAAATTGTCACGACTGAAGACGAATCACACATCAAATATAGAGATGTAAGTTGTCTTTGTGGTGAAAATATAAGGGGGTCATGTGCATGTTTTAATATCAAAGATCATATTCTGACAGGTGGAACAAATTCTATTAAAGCAACCGATACTATTATTGAAAAGGAATTAGTAAAAGAAAACAGAAAAGTTACTGTGTTGTCGGATATAACATTAACCAAACAGAACACAACATTCATTGGTTATGAAAATTTACCTTTATGTCTTAAAAAAGTAAATCCAAAAACCGATTTGTTATTTGGACAGTCTACCTCACAAAATAACAATAATGTTTATGGATGTTTAAGTAACATTAAAGACCAAGGTGTAGAAAGATTAGAGTTTTCAAGAGACATTGAGTATACCAAAAAATCTGCGATTCAGGGCAAAAGAAGGAAACGGTGCTCGAATATCTGCACTACTATAGGAAAAAAGAAAAAAGCGACGAAACGAAGAAGATCATCAAGTATGACTACAACTTCTGAAAGTGGTGAAATTAGCGTACATAGTGATTCAGATTTACTGGACGCACTCAGCGATCTAGAAAATGATTATAACGAAACCAAACGAAACGAAAAGACTGAAATGTTTAATAAGACTATTCCGCCGGCTTATGGCTGGAATATTGAAAAACCTGATGAAAGTTATCAAAAAGAAAATGATACAAATGTAAGTAATAAAACAGAGCAAAAAGTTCATATTAATATACAAGCAGATAGATATATGCGGGCTGATAATACAGATGAGGAGCAGCCGATTATCAATGTTAAGAAAGGCAGAGTTATGCAGATTGACGTATCTGAGGAAGAGCTTCAGATAAAAAATATTGAGACAGAAGAAATGATGGAAGTTCATGGGATGGAGCAAAAGATAGAAATAGGTGACACCAGACAATATGATAAATTACGAAAGATTGATAAGCCAGAAAGAGATTCAAAGAATGATGATAAAAGGAATGTAGAGAGAAAGAAAACATTGGACGATGATTTGATGGAGCAAGTGATAGAAATAAAGAACAAAAGAGAAAATAAAGAATTACAGAACGTTGGTAAGCCAAAAGATTTTAACACGAATGACAATGAAAGGAAAAAAGAGATTAACCAGATGGAATCAGACTTAAAGGAGATTGATGAAACCGAAAAAGAAACTTACCATATCGGAGACACAGTTTTAGTGCGTTATTTCATAGGATCATCATGGAAATATTACGTAGGAGAAATCGACAGTATCAATGATGTTGATAAATTATATACCATAACTTTCTATAAAACTGTCGGTGCAAGGGACAAGCTTAAATTCCGTAAACCGCTTCGCCTAGATATAGATACAGTTCCAGAAACATTAGTTGTTAAGATAATTAATATGCTAAAAATATCTGAAAAACCTGAAGAACATGTTCTATTTTGTGATGATGATCTGGTTTATTTTAAGTAAAATTAAAGGTATAAATTTTATAATAACTACAACTAGTAGATTTATGTAAATAATCCAATTAGAAAAATTTAAAATATTTCGTAAAAAAAAAACTGTAATACTAATAGTCAATAAGTTGCAAAATATTGTTAAGCACCAAGTCCTTATTTTCGATTACGTTAAATATTAGAAAAAATAAACTTAGTTTTTGCAAAATTAAAATAATAACCTTTTTGTAAATAAGTTCAATTTTAGTTTTGTTAAAGCAACAAAAGATTGTTATCATTGTTGTGATTCATTCTTCATTTTGTAACTTATACTATTATAGTAAAACAACAAAAAAATAATTTGATAAAGTGAGTTGTAAATTTTTACTTGGAATATTTACGTAAATCTACTAAGTACTACAAAACTTTAATGTTCAATTTCCTCATTTATAATTTGGTTATTAAAATAAATATTGCCAAATTACTCATTTGTTTAGTGCCATTTGTTATTTTCGAAATTATCGATTTTTTTGTTTATCTTAGTTTTTGCTATATTAATTTTTATCTATTACTAGATTATTATTTTGTAATTTAACACTCAAAGATACAAGGGAAACAAGTGTTATCTAAAGTTAGAGCGCAAGTAATTTGGCTTTTTTTTAAATAACAATTGCTTAACAAAATATTCCACTGTGATACTCATTTTTAATTTTGTTATTTAAACAAACACCAAATTACTAAACTTATTAGTTTTGTTAATTTGTTGATTATTCAGTAAGTAAATAATATTTTTTTTTCTTTAATTATAATAAGCATTTACGCCATTCCAAAAATAAATTTTAATATAATTTGAATTACTTAGTTTTATTTAATACTAGCTACTTCCACGCGAACGAAGTCGCGTGCAGAAGCACGCGACTTCGTTCGCGTGGAAGTTGTAAGACACCACAATCAGAAGTCAGTCAGTCAGTCAGTCACACTTTCCTTTTATAGATATAGATAATATAAAACTAAACATCACATTTAAAATGTTAGTAGGATACCGTTGTTTATTTAATAAAATATAATTTATTGTATGTATTTTTTTATAATTATTTTATTTTTTATTTTTTATTATAACACAATTGTGTGCTCACCCTAACATTGTCAGTTTCGTTACAATTTCTCAGTTTCGTAGCAATCTCAGTACAGTAACGATTTCGTTACGGTACATCTATTCTGCATTTCACCCCAGTGGATTATTTTTACTGATTGTTGGTACTTACTGCTTACTGCTAACTTCAAGTTCTTCTGCCTGTCAAAAAGTTTTCGACTCGGAGATCGCAACGTAAGTTTAAATTGTTCATTAATTTTATTTAGAGATTATTTTTTCATTAGTGCTAATATTATATTAAAAGAATTGTTGTGTTATTTTCAGATTAATATATTGAGATACTTAATAATAATTAGGCCACTGATGATCACAGCGAGTAAGTATGACTGGTTAATTAGTAGTTAGTTGTGGGTTATGTGGTGTTCAATTACTTTCATAGCTGTGCAACAATCGGAGGCCTGTGAATAACCTATCTCATACTATCATAAACAGCCTATAATGTTGCCACTGCTGGGGCACAGGCCTCCTCTCTGCGAGAGGGAGTGGGCCATAATCCACCATGCGGACCCAGTGCGGGGTGGTGTAATAACCTACCTACTTACACTATGATGTTATAGTGACTTGTTTTACTAACATGGTGTGTCCGCTCCACTGTGATTTGTACCTAACCCGTAACCTTTGGGCATTTCTAACCAAATAATAGGAAAATTTTAAGTTAATTTCATAATTAATCAAATTATAGTCTTCGTAGTGTAACTGTTTTAACAAATTTTTCTTTTGTTTTAGAACCGAGCCACTGATTTCAGGCCGAGAGGGTCGTCTTGAAGAAAGCATGTAAGTAGTATTTTATTCGCAATTAGCTAGAGTTATAAGCTGTTTCACTTTGTCTTGCAAGAGCAAGGTGTTAAAGTTTGAATTTTTGTTATGTATATTCGCTCAATGTCAGGTCGTCCTGGGGCCTAAGTCTACTAATTTATAAACGTTACAATGGTCTCTCAATGGTGAGTTTTTGACAGATTTGCCATATAAAAACTGTCAAAAACTCACCATTGAGAGACCATTGTAACGTTTATAAATTAGTAGACTTAGGCCCCTGTTATCATGATGTCAGTAGATAATATGAACGTAACATTAAAATATTTTGCAGCATCACCATTCCACCGCACAGACCGCGCCGCTCCCAGAGTGAGGAGCTCCGGCAGGATCGGGCGCTGGTGGAAGAGCGGCTGCGCCTCTACCGGCGCCTCAGCCTGCCAGAGCTCTACGAGGAGCGGCGCCAATTGGACAAAGCCGAGGTGGCGGCCTTGTCCGAGCGCTGGCGCGCAGCAGTGGCCGCCGCCGAGGGCAGAGTGGCCGCCTTCGAGGCAAGAATGGCCGCCAACAAATAGGGAGTTCTATTTAAGTTCAATTTCCTTATGTCAAATTGGAAATTGAACTTAAATAGGGCTCCCAAATTAAATGAACTGAAAATAAATTTAATATAAAATGTATGGTCGTTTTTTTTACTAATTGCCTTTTGCCTGCGACTTTTTTCGAGTGGATGTCGGTTTGCATATGCGAAAGAAGTTGTGGAAGATATCCTTCAGGCCATCAGCCATGGCAGGCCCTGGGCCTGGGCTTTTTCAAATTTCATTACAATCTGTTTAATTTGTTAAAAATATGTAGGTATTTTTCTTTTGAATTTGCGTTTGCTCATCGTTTGTTCGTACGTAAACTAAACGTATAGAGTGAATGAATGAATCTGAACACATACTTAGTGTTGCCATTTAGTGGTAAACGATTTGATGATTGATTTATTAGAGCAATAATATCAGACCCATACTTTATGATTGTTTTTTTTGGTACTAGGTAAGTAGTAGAATAAAACTAATTAATATTTATAGTCAAAACATTTATTACAAAATAAGTGATTACATTATTATTAAGTTAAGTTATTGTTAGTTAGCTAAGTTATTGTTAGTTGTTAGTTAGTTAGGTATTAAGTATAAAAAACAACAACACACTACATATAATATGGAAACAGACATATGTATATTTAATAATATGACGAAATGCGATAATAATAATTTATTATCGCATTTCGGCGTGGTGTGGACCGTAACATGGAAGACAGAGTCCGACATCACAATCCGGACAAATGACTTTAGTGTCCTTCCTTTTTTTTTCTCTTACCCAGCACCTGACACATTTGCGCCTTTTGAGACACCCATTGGCATTTCTTTCCAATTCTATGGGCATGTGTCTTGCGTTTTGAGGCGCTAATGTGTCAGCTATTGGGGGAAGAAGTTCAAGCAGTACTTTTTCCCTAGATGATTCTAAGGAAAGAGTATGCTTGTACCATTTTGAAATAAAAAAAAGGAATTTAACAGCATCATTTGTAGGATGTGGATGCCAATTTTTTTTGTACCACCTCATGTTGACTTGTGCTCACTGGGGTAGTACGCTAGCATTTGGTCGTGTCGATGAACGCCTTTCATGAATTTGTTGTATTGAATCACAATATTCGGTTTGTTGACCACACGACCACGCCTATTTTCCACTGGCATCAATTGAGGAGAATGCTCAGTGGAAATAGTGAGCACATCTCTCTTGTCTTTCCATTTACTGACACAAACACCATTACCATTATATCTAAATATATTTCCTCCTTTTAAGAGTTTTTTTATGACGACGGTTTTCGGATTTTTTTTCCTATTGGCGAGCAATGTTCCGGAACAGTAGGTTTTCTTTGTAATAAGTGTTTCCGCCAACTGGACACTATTATAAAAATTGTCCATATAAATGGAATGGCCACTATTAAGGTAATCTTTCATCAGAGTCATGACCACTTTATCTACATGGCCTGTACCACCAACTTCAATATCGGCCGACCCTTTATACATGTGGATTCTATGTACTAACCCTTTAGGGTCGGCCAAAACATATAATTTTATCCCATATTTGTGTTTTTTATTTTTAATGTACTGTCGGAAAATCACTCGCCCTCTAAATCCAACCATTGATTCGTCAATGCTCAATTCCCTTTCAGGATAAATTAAATTTTTCATCATATCATTAAAATAATTTAACAAATAATCAATTTTGGAGTACTTTATGCGTGACTCATATGTTGTATTAAAAAAAAGGCATCTTAATATTAATAGAAATCTGTCCCTAGACATATATTTATTTACATTGAATTTTACATAGCAACTTTTTTTCCAATAGTCTGCTATTTTACTCAACCTAGCGGTGCCTATGAAAAAAAGGATGCCCAAAAACGTCCACGATTCTGTCATATTTGTGTTTTTCCACTTTGTTAGGCGGCTATTAGGCTTAAGTGGCCTGGACATCAAAGTTTGGGCATACATATTGGTCATTGCCGCTAGGTTGGTCACAAAAATTTCTGTGAAAACAACTTTAAAATATTGTACTGGCCCTTTATTTGATGCTTCCGCGATCATGATCTCGGGGGTCCCAGTAAATGGGAAATTATTTACAATTCCTGTCTCCTCAGTCCACTCTCCATCCGGAGACAAGACAACGGAGGAAACTCTTGATCTATAAAGAAGAAAAAAATACCGTTCAATGCTGGAATTAATAAACACTACGTTTAAGAATACGATTATATGTAATTAGACATTAATTCTTGGGTTCCCTACCTGTCTGACGCCTCGGAGGTGACGCTTTCGCTGTCAGAACCTTAACTTCAGACTCTTAACATCCTCTCCGAAGATTTCAGTGAGGTCACGTCTCACATCTTCAAAATTCGTACATTTTGTGCCGCATAATCAATACGATAAGTAGCCAAATAAAAGAACAGCTGGAGAGTTTCCTAAGCCATAGAAAAAGAAATACGAGCTGATAAAAAAAAAAGATGCTTATGTACATAGAAGAAGTCGAAGGAGATAGATGAAGATTGCTTAAAATTTTTCGTGGGTGAATGAAAAAATTCAATAGGTACCTACATTGAAATGTATCGAAATTTGGATACCTATAGTTAAACATGCTGCCTAATAGCTGGATTCAGTCGTCAAAGTCGAAGTATTACGACGAGTTGGCGTCAGCTACATAAATATTGGATATGGATACCATATTTTTGAATGATAGCTCTCAAGTGAATTAAGTAAAAGATAGCTCATAATAATAACTGTTGGTACTTACCATGTAGGCTCAGAGGCTGCGTAGGAATGTCATTTTGCACGTTGCCAACTTCATCACATTCACGTTGCAAACCTTCGTGCATAGTGCTGCCACCCGTGGCACTATAGAAAAACGTTTCTTTCGGTTGGCCCTGCTTGATATTTGTATGCTTCCTTGATGATGGCATCGATGATTTTTCTTTCTTACATTCAGTTGCAATGTGTCCGAACAAATTACATTTAAAGCACTTTTTGCCTTCTGCTTTGTTGGGGCACTCGGACGACACATCCTCGAGCTCCCCGCAGTTGTAACATGTAACATTTCTTGGTGAATTTTCCCTCTGATAGTCTCGTAAATCTTCAATTTTTCCTTAAGCTCGGGGTATGTTCTTACTCCGTAAAGCATCGTTTTGTACAATTCAGAGTCCACTATGCCGTCGACTATGTATTGAATCGCGACATAATCCGGTATCTTACCTCGTTTTCCCATTTCCTTCATTACCAGTAGGTAATCCATGCAGGATTCATTTTTATGTTTTCTTCGGGTACTCATCATCTCATGGATGGCTTTCACCAGGGCGCTCAATCTTAGTACAAAAAACTGGGGACAGCAATGGGTACAATGATGCAAAATCACGAAGTATAAGTAGTCCCTGTACAAAACAAGTTTCCTTGTGTTTTTTAAATTTTGTTGGATTATAATCGTGTCTTTACACCAAACATAGCTAAGAGATGGCAGCTCTGAAGCAATGTTCACTTTAATTCGAATAGATGGCGCTAAATAAAATCGCATCTTGTCAACATTGGGAAGCTCCTGTAGCTCATTACTACTAAAATAGTATATTTTTTACCGACTTCGGTTTTAATGTATCCTAAAAATATTTTCAATTATACATCATTGTCAAGGGTTTTATTTACATTTATCACACTGTATGATACTTTATTATTTTTGTTCAATTATAACACATATTACAACAATTTACACAAACATTTTGCAAACATTCATTGGGGTGATGGTAGAATTGCCTTGGTGGTTTTATTAACAATAAACTGGTAATCCCAATACAAATGTCTGCAAATCTCTGACGCTTGCGCTGGTTTTTTTGTGATTTTTGTGATCTTTCTGTGTTATTTTGTGCATTTGCCGTTGAGTTGAGCGAAAGTTCCTCCGACTAATCCATACTTGTGACCAGAAAGTAATTTTGTGAGTGGTTGTGTCAAAACTGAGATAGGACTCCAGTGTAGTGTTAAGTTTGAGATAGGTAGGACTTTCAGTGCATCATGTCATCGGATAAGCATTGCCGCGTTCCTGGGTGCGAGGACAGTGGAGGTATGTCACATTTTCATAGCTAAATCTTGGATCTTGGAACTTTGCCATAGAAGCAATTTTAAATCATTTTTTGTACAAATAGCTTCTGTCCGCGACTTCGTTCGCGTGGAAGCCCTAAAGGCTCTGTAAATTAATAATTGCGTGCAATTTGTTTCAGGCATGCATGCAGTTCTTCATGGATTTCCGAACCCTGATAAAGACAGATTACGATTCAATACCTGGCTATATTCGATTGGACCTGATATTTTGGGACTTGAAAATGCACACATATTTAAGAACCGTCGAGTGTGTCGCAGACACTTTCTAGATAAATATCTATGTCGCAATAACAGAATAAGCAATATTGCAGTTCCAACGTTATATTTACCAGGTTTGTTGAATACATAATGTTACTGCTGTCTTTGTTTATTATAAGAATAACATTACTAATACTAAATACTACAAATGTTTGTCATAAGTCATAAACTTAATTAAATTAAATGATATGAAATGTTATATGAGTTGCCATTGTTGCTTTAACTACTTATTAAAAACTATAAAGCATCTTAGCAATATTATTAATGCAGTTATTCCTTTATAATTTTTCAGGTTTCAATCTAGTATCACAACCAAAGTTAATATGTGTTGGAAGAAAACCATTGCAAGGACTTGAAAATCAGCCAATTCCATCAACTTCTACAGGTATTTATTATATGTATTATGATTATTATATTATTCTTCTAGGATTCCATATCAGAATATGTGTCACTATGGCTTCTATCATAGCAAATAAAACGAAGGTAAAGTGTAATAGTCTTGGTGGAATGGAACCCTTAATGTACGAGTCCGACTTGCACTTGGCAGGTTTGCAACTGAATAATAAATGTAATAATCTTACCGATTAGAAAAAAACTTTTTTCCCATGAGGCATTACTTATGTTTGTATATATTTTTTTAGCTTCTGAATCACATCAGCAGTTGTTGTACACATCTACAAGCATTGTAGAAAATACAATGCAAAAAGAAAATATTGGTGAGTACTATTTAGCATTAAATATAATAATTATTTTGTGTTTTTGTCTATATTTTTAGGGTTTCATAGCTGGCACTATCCCTAAGGGCAAATTCGACCAAACTTTTATACCTAGTAATAGCATAGTTGATCCTGTAAGTAAATTTTGAATTTTTGACAGTTATTCCATACAAAAATTGTCAGATGTTGATTTATTTTCATGAATGTAAAAATTATCTGACTTTGGTAAAATCTATCCTTAATAGTATAAAATAAAGTTACACACAACGTCTGTTTCACAGAGTAGGTAAATACTTACCCCGTAAATCGCATCATAATCCATTATTTTACAAGTAGCAAGAGAACACATCATTCACAAACCTTTGTATTTCAAAAACCTTTATTCTTTCATTGCTACCATTACATTATGACTTCTAACAAGGCATAAGTTTCAAAGACACAACATCCTCAATCAGCACTCGGTCTGTATAATTAATTATGTCCTGCTCCCTCTCATAAAGATGAGACCTATGTCCGTGCTTATGTGCTAGTTGAGGAAACAGTATTAGGCAGATGATATTTGTTTCTAGCCAATAGTCAATGATTTAAATACTTTAAACTACAAACAGTTATATCTAATCTTATTGCATGACCTACATACAGTTGACCAGCCTTGAGTGATAATGATTTATTAATATTTCAGATCCGGAAACAGTGGAATGTGAGCAAGTGCCACCTACTACTTCTCAAAGTACTGAACAAAATCTAGGTAAGTTTTGTTATCCGTATATACAAAATAAGGATGTTACATAATCTTCGCAATTACCTTTGATTAGCTGTGCCCTATACCTATAGTTTCACCCGCATGGCGATTCCCACTGGAACTGTTTATTTCTCTGGCAAAAAAAAATCCTATGTCACTCTGTAATAATGTAGCTTTCTGTCAGTTACAAAATTTTACTGTTTCTTTTTTATATTCATATTTTTTATTGTACACATAAAATTATGACAGTTGTTACATGAATAGTGTAACAACCATGAACTGTATGTCTATCTGTGTACACTGTGTGTATATTATGTCCATTCTCAAGAAAAACCAATTTAAAACAGATTTACTTTGGTACTCATACAAATAATTTCATTTTTTACTTTTCAGGCAGGAAAACATCTGCTAGGACGCTTAAACTCTCCAAGGCAGAAAGAAATCTACAGCTGAAAATAATGGCTGCCAAAAGAAGAATAAATAAATTAAAAAATAAAGTTAAAAAGCAGACAGCAGAAATAAAGGCAGCGAAAAAATTTGTTGCCAATCCTGCGGTACTAGATGTACTTCAAAATTGCTCAAGTACTGCAAAACTATTAATGCGGGTACAGTGGCGAGAAGACAAAAAAAAGGATAAAGGAAGGCGATTCACGCTACAAGAAAAAATTGCAGCCTTATCAATTTTCAAGCAAAGTCCAAAAGCATATAGATTTTTAAGAAAAATATTTATATTGCCCGCAAATCAAACACTTACAAAAGTGATACAAAAATGCAATCTTCGACCTGGGCTAAATAAAAATATATTTTTACAATTGAAAAAGAAGGCTGAAAAACTTAAAATCTCAGAAAGGCTGTGCATATTGTTATTTGACGAAGTTTCATTAAAAGCACAAATATCATATAATGAGAAAAAAGATAAAATTACAGGGGTAGTAGACAATGGCCAGCAAAGGCAACCAGAATTTGCTGACCACGCCCAAGTCTTCATGGTACGTGGCCTAATTAAAAAATTTAAACAAGCCATTTTTTATACCTTCTCAGCAAGTGCCACAAAAGGGCCAGAGTTGGCTAAACAGATTAAAAATGTAATTACTGAGGTGCAACAAGCAGGGTTTATAGTGGTAGCATCAGTCTGTGACCAAGGGACAAACAATCGTCAGGCGATACGTTTGTTAATAAATGAGACCAGGGGGGTCTACTTACGAAGAGGGGAAACTCCTAAAGAAAATATTGTATTAATAAATGATAAAGAAATCATTCCCCTTTATGACCCCCCACACCTTCTCAAGGGTATGAGGAACAACTTAGTTACGAAAAATTTAACTTTTAGAAAAGATGGCGTGACCAAAACTGCCAAATGGTCTCATTTATTACAACTTCTGAAAGAAAACCCTGGTTATAAAGGCATAAGACTGATACCAAAGCTAACAGAATACCACCTAAACCCTGAAAAATTAAACAAAATGAAAGTGAAATTTGCATCTCAGGTGTTTAGTCGCACTGTGGCATCCAATATGGGATACCTGGCAGGTAATTAAAATTTAGGCGTTTTTCTTTCTTGAAATTTACTTTTATTTACAGTAGAGACCAGTTTCTAGGAAGTTTGTTATCATGAAATGTTTACTAAGTAACCAAACGTAACACAGAATTACCGAAACCTCAAATTTGCTGCCCTTTAAAGTTTTACAGTGTTACTAAGACAATTATACGTGTGTATGAAATAATAACATTTATTTCTTTTCTTTTTTCAGATAAAGGAATTCTACCTGCAGAATGCCGAGAAACCGCCGATCTGCTGTTATTTATGGACAACATCTTCGACTCTGTCAATGGAAGTCACAACAAAAATAAAAATGCTAAGCCACTACTTGGCCCAGCTACGCCAAGGTCTGCCCATAAAAATACATGGGCAAAGAGAGTTTTTAGCTCGATGGAGTTTGTGACTTCTGCTGGCAGGGTCGAAACTGTTCACACGTTAAAAAATTGGGTGTGGACACTGGAGGGAATTCAAGTATTACTTAAAAAATTACGTGATGAATACGGGGTAACATCAGTCTGGATGCGGCACCTAAATCAAGATCCCCTAGAGAACTTCTTTGGGGCGGTTAGAAGTCACGGGTGCCGCAACGTTAACCCGACATGCGACCAATTTGAGTCTGCTTTTGCCACTCTGCTGATAAACAATTTAAACAGTGTCCACACCCAAGGAAAAAATTGTGAAAATGACTTTTGTGATGCTTTATGCTCCTTCGTACTCAACGAAAATACTGAAGCCACGTCGACCTGTACAGTTGATCTTGAAAGTATTTTAGAAATTAATTTGGAAAATATAGAAAATAAAGAAAAAGACCCTAGAATACTGGCACCTCTACAGTATGTCAGTGGATATTTTTTGAAAAAAACAAAGACCAAAATTTTTAAAAATTGCTCTGCTTGCAAAAATGATTTCACAAGCGAGGATGAAATTGAATATATAAGATACAGGGAGTATGCAGGTCGACGATGGCTTTGTACTCCCAGTAAAAATTTAATAAAACTAATATCCAATTTCCAAGACATAATTAATCACATATTAAAACAAAACTTAGAAGCCTATTATTTAAAAGACATTATTAAAATGTCTATAATGACGTTAGTAAATTTTGATTTTATACAATGTAATACACATTAAAAAAAAAAGATAGATTATTTAATTAATACCGTGATTAGATTTATGAATTTTAATTATTGCAAAGTGATAAATAAAATTTTATACCATTCCCCCTCTAAAAAGCTTATTTTATTCACGCAAAACAGTGAATAAAAAGCACTTTTAAATACTGTTTTGTTGTCCTGGTGACCCCCATCTCAATGGTATACAACCTCCTTGCGAAAAAATTAATGTGCATTTAAATTAATTTCGACGGCACGGTTGGAGTAGTGGTTAAGCGATTGACTACTGCGCTGCGTGTCGCGGGTTCGATTCCCGCACGGAACAAATATTTGTATGACCTACATGTAGTTGTTCTGGGTCTGGCTGTTTGTGTATGTCAGTTTAAATGTTTGTAAACGCACCCACGATACAGGAGAAATTCCTAGTGTGGGGTAAAGTAAAAAAAAAAAAAAAACTTCATATAATATGCCTATTTTCGCTTAAATCTTTCTTTTTCTCGTAGTCATGGTATAAAGTATAGTATGCAACTCTTGAATAAAACGGATTTATATCGAGGGCCATGAATCACTCGCGTCGCTCAGGATTCTAACACTTGAATCACTCGCTATGCTCGTGATTCAATCATCATGAATCACTCCCTACGGTCGTGATTCAGTCGTTAGAATCCTTCACTTGCTCGTGATTCATCTATGGCCCTCGCTTTAAATCCGTCCTTTATTCACTAGTTGCATAATATACTATTATACCATTCCCCCTCTAAAAAGCTTATTTTATTCACGCAAAACAGTGAATAAAAAGCACTTTTAATCACTGTTTTGTTGTCCTGGTGACCCCCATCTCAAAGCTATACAACCTCCTTGCGAAAAAAATTATGTGCATTTAAATTAATTTCGCCGGCACGGTTGGAGTAGTGGTTAAGCGATTGACTACTGCGCTGCGTGTCGCGGGTTCGATTCCCGCACGGAACAAATATTTGTATGACCTACATGTAGTTGTTCCGGGTCTGGCTGTTTGTGTATGTCAGTTTAAATGTTTGTAAACGCACCCACGATACAGGAGAAATTCCTAGTGTGGGGAAAAGTTAAAAAAAAAAAAAAACTTCATATAATATGCCTATTTTCGCTTAAATCTTTCTTTTCTCGTAGTCATGGTATAAAGTATAGTATGCAACTCTTGAATAAAACGGATTTATATCGAGGGCCACGAATCACTCGCGTCGCTCAGGATTCTAACACTTGAATCACTCGCTATGCTCGTGATTCAATCATCACGAATCACTCCCTCCGGTCGTGATTCAGTCGTTAGAATCCTTCACTTGGTCGTGATTCATCTATGGCCCTCGCTTTAAATCCGTCCTTTATTCACTAGTTGCATAATATACTATTATCTGGGAGAAGACAAGTTGATGATGAAGAAGATAAAGTACAAATGAAAGCTAAAAAATATCACAGTAAATGTTTTAAAAGGAAAATGTAAATGTTATAAGAGCGTATAATCTGAAAGTGGGCAATGTCTCAAATAGCTGTCAAATATTTCGATGTTTTGATTAATTTGGCGATATTACTGTATGGAAATGTGAAATAACGCTAACTAGTGAACTAAAATATTGATTATGAAATGCAATAATTAATATCGTAACACCGAATATTAAGTTTTAGACGTAAAGAAAGTATTTGGAAACCTTTCAAATGCCCATTGCATTTCTTAAGGCGCTACCCCGAGCTAAGTGGCGCCCTCATTGAATAGAAAATCGTAGCATAGCATAGAAAATAAAGATAAAAGAATTGAAACTTGGAGTTTGTTACAAAGAGGATATAAGCTTTATTTTCTATGCTATGCTACAATTTTTTATTCAATGAGGGCGCCACTTAACTCGGGGTAGCGCCTTAATCAATATTTTAGTTAGTTCGTTTTTAATACCTAAAACGGTTAAAATATCAAATTCAGTGTTATAATTGCAATTCATCTATACTATAATAATATTATAAAGAGGAAAGATTTGATTGTTTGTAGTGAATAAGCTCCGAAACTACTGGACCGATTTGAAAAATTCTTTTACCATTAGGAAGCTTAGTTTTCAGGTTTTCACTTTTTATCCCGGGAAAAATAACGGGTCCCGCGGGAAAGACCACGGGAGCGAAGCCGCGGGCAAAGTGCTAGTTATTAATATTTTTAGCCCAGTCAAAATCGACACAAACAAAGGCAAACATCGAAAATGCTCATATCAATATTTTAATATATTGTTAGGTCTCCTGAGAGTAGTTTATAGTTTTGTTTGCAACTCTTATAACCTTGTGCTACTCCCATAGTGCTCAAAAACTGCGAAACTGGCAACTAACCTTTATGTTTTTTTTTTTCTTAACCCAATAATTGCGACCCTTTTGCTTGCGAAAATACATCTAGTCAAAGATGGTCATTTTTTCCAATATGTGACATTATTTCACTTCCAACCAATAGGCCTAGAGTACTTGGGTTGGGCTCAGATTGTAGCAAATTTAGCTTGCTTCACAATAATGTAAGACACAGATACCTAAAAACGCGTCCTTAGGGTACATTTTTCAAAGAAACTGAAACAATTGCCAGAATTTCGCAGTTTTTCAAGCACCATGGGAGTAGCACAAGGTTTTCAGGGTTGTAAACTTGGGTATAAATTACTCTCAGGAGACCATAAACACATGCGTGTTTGCGAAGTTGGATGTTGTTATTGACTGGGCTATTTATGACACTAGTTAGCGATATTTCCATATAGTAATATTAACAAATTAATAAAAACAGGTAAATATTTCACAGCTATTTGCAACGTTGTCAACTTTTAGAATATACGTTCTTATGGTGTCCTTAGTATAAGTTTAAGGTGGATCCGCAGTGGTAGCTCGCGAAATTCAAATTTTCTTATGTTTTTTGCTGGTCAGTGTCAAACAATTTTCCGAAAGGTGTATGGATAGTCCTCAGCTTCTGTACGTGCTGTAGATGACTAGTTGTGTATAGAACTGGGAAACACTATAAAATTGTTCTAATATTTATGAGACAATACAATTTCGATTTTTATAGTTTTTCACAGTTCAGCAGCCTAATTTCTTAACACACTTAGAATAACAATCCCTTTTATTTTGATTTGGCAATTCAAAAATATATTTATACTATACTTACTTACTTACTTATATACTTAGTATTTTTCAATCATATTATGATGATTGATTTATTAAACATATTATGAAGATTTTTTTGTATTGTCAAATTGAACGGCATTGCTATTGTGTGTCACGCAATTTAGGCTGCTGTAGTGTAGAAGCTGAAGACGTTTCATTCAGCCAATAGGTAAGCGATAGGAAAGTATACAAAATAATGTCAGCTGGAAATCTGTTTATTGTGCTGTTTAGTGCTAGTAGTACGCAAAATATAGTTATAGGTTAATATTAGAGCCCAGGCCAGCCTACGTTTTTTTGTCAATTAATCTAGTAGCTAGAAATTTTTCAAACACTAGCATAAAACAGCATAATTAAAAAAAAATTGATTTGTGCCACACAATGGTACATAATGGCCATCTGCAAGATGAAACTAGCTGAATTATATAAATTGTATGGTCAAAAATAAACCATGTGAATATACGATGTTAGTCTGTAACATTAATATGACATAAAAATACATTGTTTCAAGTAATATTTCCTTTTTTATAGGGAACATCAACTATTTACGCGATTTGAGCTTGATAAAACCATCCCCTATCCAACTAACCTTGTATATGAATTTGGCCATACAATTAATACTTTACCAATAGGTACTACAATAGCGAAAAGGAGTTTCGTGTCTATTTTTGATAAGTGTCTACTAAAACTGCAAGAAAATTTTAATTTTCGAAATATCCACTGCTCTAGCCAGTAATCCAAACGGGTAATTTTGTTAAATTTTACCATACCATGTTAAACCTTGTCATAGGATAATTACTTTGGTACACACGGCTACACATCAAGCTATACATTTCCAGTTAATGCTGATCTCGCATTATATAGGATTTCCGTACAATGCGAGGTCAGCTTATACTGGAAATGTATAGCTTGATGTGTAGCCGTGTGTACATAGCAATAAAAACATTAAAACTAAATTGTATTTCATTTAGCAATCCTTTTATTGAACACTAGATTACTTTAGTGAATAAAATTAAATATACACACCTACCTATAGCTATATGCATACCGGTATCATAGCTAAAGGTATAGTTCCTAATATGAATATCAGATGGCGCTAGTTTCTTTACGAACGCAAATGACCCGTTTCACGGAACAAGATTGGTCTCTATTTCAGTATATATAAAAGTACTCTGTGGGGATCAGCTAATTGCTATGGCTGTACAGTGAACGCGTAATCAAGCCTACTCGTATCATTTAGTACCAGTATGAAAGTCTTCAAAGTATGGACGCCCTTTTGCCTACGTCCCGGTTATACTGATTAAACGCTAATTGTACATAATAACTGTTGATTTTTGTAATATGTTTTTACATAATTGCTGGAAAGATTTTAAAACAATTATTCCTACGAACCGTGAATTTTTCATATATTTTAAAATTTGTTATGTTACTGCCAAGGCAGAGATAATGGATCCTCTAAAAAGCGATTCAAGGGCTTGTCTGTGAAAATGGTAATTTAAAAAGAAACAAAAATGATTTAATAAATAATAAAGTTGATTTACTTACTATACTGATACTGTGTTTCCGTTTCTTTTTGTGTACCTTAAAATGACTCATGAGAGGGTGCCGAAATGGGAATTTTCCGTAGACAAGATAAATAAATTCATGGGTGCCGAGATGGGAATAAACCGCCGTAACTTGAGTACAGAAATTATTATGTCTATTAACGCATTGCCTGCTGAAATGTTTGCGAATTATTTGCCGCTGTTAGGCACAGAAGTGCTTGAAGAAAGCATGTAAGTAGTATTTTATTCGCTAGAGAATTAGCTAGAGTTATAAGCTGTTTCACTTTCTGTCTTGCAAGAGCAAGGTGTATAAAGTATGAATTTTTGTTATGTAAATTCGCTCAATGTCAGGTCGTCCTGTTATCATGATGTCAGTAGATAATATGAACGTAACATTAAAATATTTTGCAGCATCACCAGTACACCGCACAGACCGCGTCGCTCCCAAAGTGAGGAGCTTCGGCAGGATCGGGCGCTGGTGGAAGAGCGGGTGCGCCTCTACCGGCGCCTCAGCCTGCCAGAGCTGTTCGAGGAGCGGCGCCGATTGGACAAGGCCGAGGTGGCGGCCTTGTCCGAGCGCTGGCGCGTAGCAGTGGCCGCCACCGAGGGCAGAGTGGCCGCCTTCGAGTCCAGAATGGCCCCCAACAAAGGGAGGGAGTAGGGAGTTCTATTTAAGTTCAATTTCCAATTTGACAATTGTTTAATGATTTATAAATTTAATATAAAATGGCCCTGGGCCTGGGCTTTTTCAAACTTCATTACAATCTGTTTAATTTGTTACAAATATTTAGGCATTTTTCTTTTGAATTTGCTTTTGCTCATCGTTTGTTGTTCGTACGTAAACTAAACGTATAGAGTGAATGAATGAATGAATGAATCTGAACACATACTTAGTGTTGCCATTTAGTGGTATACGATTTCATGAATGATTTATTAAAGCAATTACACTGGTCAGCAAATAAACCGGGCCACCCGCTACCTAGGAACTCAGATTCGATTTCCTCAAAAAGTATAAACCGTACAACTATCACAGTCATACCTACAGAAAGTGCATTTTGTGCAAAGTGCAAATTTATTCTAAAGTACCGTCAACTCACATTGTAATCAAGCAACAAACACAATGCTAACGATTTGCACTGTTCTGAAAAGAGCTCGCGATTAGCGTTTTTGTTCCGTTGACGGACGTTGATGTTGACAGTCGGATATTTCTCATCATTTCTTTAGGTTTTATCCATTGTTTATTCGGTCAATAATGCATATGACACCTCAGGAAGCACCTCAAGCCGTAGCACTACTTCAAGCAGGCGTTGCGTAACGTGAGGTCGCTCGTAGACTTCAAATCAGCAGATCTTCGGTGCAACGATTTTACAGACTACCTAGACACTGGAGCATTCGATCGCCGTCCAGGTAAGGGCAGACCTAGGGCTACATCAGCAGCAGATGATCGCTATATTCAACTCACTGTTCTGCGAGATCGCCGCCTCATCGCAGTTCAAGTGCAACAAAGTCTGCGTGACGAACGCCAAGTGGTCATAAGTTCATATACCATTAGAAGGAGACTTGCAGAACAGAACCTGACTCAAAAGAGAGCTGCAACAGGCCCAGCATTAACGGTAGCCCACCGTCGAGGACGACTTGAATTTACTCGAGAGGATAGGGATTGAACGTTAGAGCAGTGGGGTAATGTACTCTTCACTGATGAGACCAGGGTGCGTCTACATGGAAGTGATCAACGTCAGAGAGTATATCGTCGCCCTGGAGAACGTTATTCTCAGTGTTGCATCGAGGAAACTGTTGCATATAGAGGGGGATCTGTAATGGTCTAGGGCGTCATCTCGTTAACCGCACATACAGCGTTAGTTTTCATTGAACCGACGGGCCGTACACGTGGATTGACTTCTGATCGCTACATTACTGAAATCCTCGCAGACCATGTGGTACCTTACGCAGAATATATCGGGCAGGATATGCAGTTGATGCATGATAATGCACGGCCTCATGTTGCTCACGTGCTGACCCAGTATATACGCAACGTCAGCATTCGTTCGATGGACTGGCTAGCTCGAAGCTCGGACTTGAATCCGATAGAACACTTATGGGATGAGTTGAAACGTCGGGTTCGAGTACGGGTACCTGCTCCAATAAGGCTTTCAGAGCTGCGAATTGCAATTGAAGAGGAGTGGAATGCAATTCCTCAAGATTTCATCGTCAGACTAGTGAGGTCGATGAATACGAGGATGCTGACAGTTATCCGAGCAAGGGGAGGGAATACTGAATACTGATCATAAACTTTTTTTAAATTTTTTCATTGTTTCAGGCTTTAAATTAATTTTTCCATTTTAATATTAGTAACAATTAACACGTCTGGAAAACGACTCTTCTTTGTAAAATCCTTAATAAAGACTAAATAAATGTATTAATCTCAATGAGTTTCCATTTATTTTAATCATCATGAAACGCAGATTCTGTAGGTATAACTGTGATAGTTGTAAGTTGTATACTTTGTGAGAAAATCGAGTAAGAGTTCCTAGGTAACGGGTGGCTCGGTTTATTTGCTGACCAGTGTATATCAGACCCATACTTTATGATTGTTTTTTTTGGTAGTAGGTAAGTAGTAGAATAAAACTAATTAATATTTATAGTCAAAACATTTATTACAAAATAAGTGATTACATTATTATTAAGTTAAGTTATTGTTAGTTAGTTAAGTTATTGTTAGTTAGTTAGGTATTATTAATAAGTTAGTTAAAGTATAAAAAACAACAACACTTTACATATAATATGGAAACAGACATGGATACTTAAGAATATGACGAAATGCGATAATAATAATTTATTATCGTATTTCGGCGTGGCCACACCACGCCGAAATACGATAATAAATTATTATATAATTAGGATAAATTCAGTTTTTCATCATATCATTAAAATAATTTAACAAATAATCAATTTTGGAGTACTTAATGCGTGACTCATACGTTGTGATAAAAAAATGCGTCTTAATATTAATAGGAATATATTTATTCACATTAAATTTTACATAGCAACTTTTCTTCCAGTAATCGGCTATTTTACTCAACCTAGCGGTGCCCATGAAAAAAAGGATGCCCAAAAACGTCCACGATTCTGCCATATTTGTGTTTTTCCACTTTGTTAGGCGGCTATTAGGCTTAAGTGGCCTGGACATCAAAATTTGGGCATGCATATTGGTCATTGCCGCTAGGTTGGTCATAAAATTTTCTGTGAAAACAGCTTTAAAATATTGTACTGGCCCTTTATTTGATGCTTCCGCGATCATGATCTCGGGGGTCCCAGTAAATGGGAAATTATTTACAATTCCTGTCTCCTCAGTCCACTCTCCATCCGGAGACAAGACAACGGAGGAAACTCTTGAGCTATAAACAAGAAAAAAATACCGTTCAATGCTGGAATTAAACACTACGTTTAAGAATACGATTATAAGTAATTAGACAACCCCCCCCGCTACCCCCCCCCCCTACCTACCCCTTCCCTACCTGTCTGACGCCTCGGAGGTGACGCTTTCGCTGTCAGAACCGCCGGACTCTTAACATCCTCTCCGAAGATTTCAGTGAGGTCTCACATCGATGGCCCCACCGAATAAACGTGCAAGAAAGTTCTCTGAGGTATACTTAACACTTTTTCGAGATTAAAACATGCTACAACACTGTCCTTTTTAAAGGAACAAGTTCCCAGTCCCAGTTAAAGGAACAAGAAAAAGAAAAATTGGATAGAAAGGACAGTGTTGTAGCATGTTTTGATCTCGAAAAAGTGTTAAGTATCCCTCAAAGTGAAGTAGGGATATTTCATTATAAACGTAAGTATTCTGTATATAATTTTACAGTTTATAATATTTTAGAGAAAAAAGGATACTGTTACGTTTGGCATTGTCAGATTGCGAAGACCCCAGCTATAGAAATAGCGAGTTGCCTGTGGTTATTTATCCAAGCTCACGTTGAGTTGGGAATTAAAAATATATATTTTTACTCCGATTCATGCACTGGGCAAAATCGTAACGAATTTGTGTTTGCCATGTTCTCTTTAGCGTCGAAGAAATTTAACATCAAAATAACTCATCGATTATTAGAGAAGGGTCATAGCCAATCGGAAGGTGACTCTATGCATGCTGCTATCAGGGGTTCAAAGAAAAGACATACTATACACACTCTCGGTCAAATGTATTACTTGATAGAGGATGCTAAAGTTACTGGGCAACTACCGAATAAAAACAATTACACAAAATGATTTTATAGATTTTAAAGAGTTAATAAAGGGGAAGTATTGGTTAAAGGACACAAACGGCGATAAAATTTACTGGAGCAAAATAAAAGAAGTAAACTTTGCTCATGACCATCCTCATACAATTTACTTCAGGTATAGTTTGGAAGATGAATTACGAGAGATGTAAATCATGACAAGGACTATCTCAAGAAGGCGGCGTGGAGAACGTACAGAAGATGCTGAGAGCTTAAAACTAGCGTACGCTGGAATGTTACCTATACCACTTCCGTTATTTAAGGATTTGATAAGTCTATGTGATTCAGGAGCAAAACCAAATCATTATCAAAGTTTTTATAAAATTCTACTGCCTTTGCAAAACTCCATCTCGGTCTTAAATGACAGAGAGGAGGAAGATTAGTGTTTCTAATATTGCAATTCGTTTTTTTTTTAAATCAAAAAGTCTATTACTTTGTGTTCACGCGGATAAATAGAATAAATACATAATTATATATTTTTTATTCTATTTACTATGTTTGATTTCATTTCATACTTTTACAAAATTAATTATATTATTATACCATGCATTAACAAAGATGTATTACATAAATGAAAACTGATCTTATTAACACTAATATAAATGCATACGATCTTTCCAATAATAAATAGCAGAACAATGTACTGTAAACAAGCGTGTAAATAGTTATAGCTGGGTTAAAAAATAAACTTGATTTACGGAGGATAATAGTGTAATATTACAGTGCGTTTTATTCGTTAAGTACTATTACGCGACTAAACGTGTAATGATATATTACTGTGACCTAGTCATGAAAATTTCACAAGAGTAAAAACATTAAATAGTTTTTCATGAATTTCCTGAACATCGTTGAAGTTAAAAAAAAAGTAAATATACAAGTCTATAGCTTATTTTTTTACCTATAATTCGATTCTACATTATTTATACCTATTTACAATGAAATGAGCGTTATTGAAGTTTAAACGTTTTTATTTTTTGCTGAAAACTTGTCATTTTTCTCTTATACGTTTATTCGATGGGGCCATCGACATCTTCATAATTCGTACATTTTGTGCCGCATAATCAATACGATAAGTAGCCAAATAAAAGAACAGCTGGAGTGTTTCCTAAGCCATAGAAAAAGAAATACGAGCTGATAAAAAAAAAGATGCTTATGTACATAGAAGAAGTTGAAGGAGATAGATGAAGATTGCTTAAAATTTTTCGTGGGTGAATGAAAAAATTCAATAGGTACCTACATTGAAATGTATCGAAATTTGGATACCTATAGTTAAACATGCTGCCTAATAGCTGGATTCAGTCGTCAAAGTCGAAGTATTACGACGAGTTGGCGTCAGCTACATAAATATTGGATATGGATACCATATTTTTGAATGATAGCTCTCAAGTGAATTAAGTAAAAGATAGCTCATAATAATAACTGTTGGTACTTACCATGTACAGCAAGAAAAATCACGAAGATTCACCACACTTCACACACAAAGATAATCCAGAGTAAGATACACCAAATGATCACAGCGTATTATCAAAGTCCAAAAGGCCAAGATAGTCACGAGGTATTTTCAGAGTCCGTGTTTTCGTTATTTTTCTTAATAATTCGTCGTTGTTTACATTTCAAACATCCCATTGACATCTTTGACATATATTTTCTACCATGATCTCCGCCATTGCTCGATAAACCAATCAGAGGCTGCGTAGGAATGTCATTTTGCACGTCGCCAACTTCATCACATTCACGTTGCAAACCTTCGTGCATAGTGCTACATTTCTTGGTGAATTTTCCCTCTGATAGTCTCGTAAATCTTCAACTTTTCCTTAAGCTCGGGGTATGTTCTTACTCCGTAAAGCATCGTTTTGTACAATTCAGAGTCCACTATGCAGTCGACTATGTATTGAATCGCGACATAATCCGGTATCTTACCTCGTTTTCCCATTTCCTTCATTACCAGTAGGTAATCCATGCAGGATTCATTTTTATGTTTTCTTCGGGTACTCATCATCTCATGGATGGCTTTCACGTCTACCGTGTCCGGAAATTCCTTACTTATAGCTATTTCTAATTCTTCCCAGCACTTATACGGTCGCTCCGCTCGTAGCCATAGCCCTTCGTCTGTTTTATATTTACCCAATCTTAAGAATCTCCGCGTTCCGCCGACTAGTGGCCGAGCGGCGCTAGCACGCTCTCCCCGCTCCCGCGCACCCCCACTACTCGCGAAGAAAGAGGGCGCAACGGCGATTGTGGCTTTATTCTTCGTTGAAAACGTAGTGCTTAAAATAGTGGCTTTTTAGAAAACCTAATTATTTGATAACCTGTACCGTTTTTAATTGTTTTGTTGAACTGGTTATATGTGGTATGATGAGCAGAATTGCATTATGCAATAAAAAAAGAAAGCCCCTATGTTCGTTACGCCCCTCTTCGTAGGATACGACGATATATTTGAAAAGGTAGATCATTATAATAACTTATTTAACGATAATTCTAATAGAAGGTTGAACTTTAGCGTTTCTCTCAGATATATTAGAGATACACAGGACCCTTATAGTTGTGAAAAGTTCAAAAAGAGGTACAGATTTTCACAAAATATGGTGAAAATTTTTACTCTACCGATGATCGATCACGATTTAAGGAAACCATACAAACATGGGCATCCCATAGCCCCAGTATTGGAAAGCCATATGTGTTTACGTTTTTATGCGACGGTTTCATTTCAGGTGAGCGTTTTATATGTTCACATTAAAATGCTGTTAATGGATCCATTAACAGCATTGATTCAAAGAAATGAATCAATCATTTAATTACTTTCATTATATTTTGCAGATAGTGTGTGGTGATCTCTTAAATGTTTCCCAACCAGCTGCTTCAAACATAGTTGCAACTATCTCTCGCCTTATAGCTCTTCAATACAGACAATATATTAAGTATCCACAAGATATGGTCTCACAGACAGCGCAGTTTCAGCAGCTGGGCCAGTACCAAGGATATCCTGGCTTCAGAACTGTAGATGGTGCAATTGACTTCACACACATTAAAATAGTTCATACGCCAGGTGTGGAACATCATGAAGCATATAGAAACAGAAAATCTTATTTTTCTATAAATATCCAGGTTAGCTAAATATTGATTATGTACTTAACCATACTATTATTATTTTCAAATAATTACCTATCTACACAAAGAACATTTATTTATTTTCATTTATTTATTTCAGGCAGTTGTTGGTCCATCTGGCCATTTTATGGGCATTATGGCACGTTGGGCAGGCAGGACACATGATAGCAGAATTTTTCAAATGTGTTCCTTAAGGAATCAGTATATTCAGCAACAACTTACCGGCTACAGGTAGCGGCACGTAAGTCTAGCGCTAACCTTTCATGCGCAGAAGTCGAAAATAAGGTATCCCGGGGGACTGAAGGGGACGCGCGCGGGCGTGCGTAAGCGCTTATTGGCTCTCTAGTCGTACTCTGTCCTCTTGAGTATTAATGTTCTGTGACTCTGTCCCGCGCACCGATACGACGCCCCGCTCACTTCTGGTGTATAGTCGCGTTCTAAATTGTATTGTTATTACCGTTGTTGTTTTCTGTTAAGTTTGAGTTTAGTTTTTTATTGACTGTTTTAATTAAGTTTGTGTTTATTTGTGATTTTAAACAGTGAATATGCCTAGAAGAAATACTGTTTTGAGAAGACAGGCCCGGAAAATGGTATATGACGTGCATTCTTTTTTAAAGACGGAAACTAATGAATTAATTGATTCTTTGAAACATATTAAAAGACAGATTGACGAAACTACGAATATGTTACTCAGTCACTTGGACAGTGGCACTGTGGATTTAAACATAATGAAACAAACTGCACAAGTTATTAATACGGCAAATATGAAATTAAATTGTGTAGTCAGTGATTTAGGAAAAATTCAAAAACGAACAGCAGAGGCCACAAAAACATCAATTGCAACTGTAAGGAACATCTCCACTCAAGCAAATAGTTCCGGTTTGATCGCAGTGTTCAGAACACCTGGCAAAAAACGTTCTAAAACAAAACCGGTTAATAATATCGATAATTTCGACCAAGGAGTTATAAAGAGATGTGTACACAATTTTCACATAACAAACAACGGACTTCCCACCATTGCAAAGCTGAAAAGTAAACTAGAGGAAGACATTAATGTCCAAGGCTCTGAACGAAGTCTTCGGCGAATCATCAAGGATTTAGGATTTCGGTGGAAAAAGACTGAAAACAACCGTAAGGTACTGATAGAGACTTCAAATATACGTGTACAACGCATCAAATATTTACGTCAAATTAAACAATATCGTCAAGAGGGAAAGTGTATTGTATATACGGATGAATCCTACGTAGATTCGTCGCACTCTACTCCAAAAGCCTGGACAGATGGAACTACTAAGGGCATAAAAAAAACGATATCTAAAGGACAGCGAGTGGTCATTGTCCACGCAGGATCTGAAACTGGGTTTATACCGAACGCGTTACTTACTTTTAAAGCCGGTACTAAATCAGGCGACTACCACGATAACATGAATTATGAAAACTACGAGAAATGGCTTAGAACACAGTTAATTCCGAACTAACCACCTGATTCCGTTGTTGTAGTCGACAACGCATCGTACCAAGGCTCGGAACCGGTTTATTAAATACCGGTTAATACCGGTTTATTTCGGTTTTCCTCCGAACTTTTCGTAAGAACGTGATCGTTTTAAGAACTTTATTTTAACCTAAATTAACCGGTTTATTTGACGAACGCCATGTCGGTAAACGCGTTGCAACTTGTGACTACTTGAAAGGATGCCGCGCATAGCGGCGCGGTATGTAGACGTACTTACGATATTTATTTTCATTCGATTCGTTACTTCGTGAGTAGACGTCTGCTGCGCAGTGGATTTAATCATCAGTTAATTTTATTATTTGTGTTTAATTTAAGATATACATACTTTGACTACAATGAAAACAATAAAACTTCAAAGTGTCTAATAGAAAACTGTGAACAAGTTTTACGGGTAAGTAAACAATTGATTGGCATACAGTTATTTTCTAATTCGCGGGTAGACCGGTAGTAAAGAGTAGACCGGTATCAGCAGCGGCGGCCTTACCCATTGTGAGGCTCCGGGCGGCAGGGCTTTGCGAGGCCCTTGTCTTTCGTGAAAAGTATGTGTTGCGAAAGTAGGTCTGGTTGTTTGGTTTAGGTATTTGTCATGTTTACACTTTTCCAGCTCACTCAATACTTTAGCATCATTAACCATATACCGTGGCAAGAATGTATGGGACCGGTGGATGTCTGAAAATGGCTATGAGGGTACCTGTTATGCAGCTACCAAGAATGGGTGGATAGATGCCAAAGTTTTTGAGAAATACATGTTGGGGACTGTCTTGCCTCACGTAAGTAAAGAGTCACCTTGTTTGATTATATATGTAGGAACTAACGGTACTGTGCCGGAACTGTGGGTTCACTGATATTTGTGTGAATCGACCTTAAATAGGTCGAGACAGGCAATAAAACTATAAAGTAGGTACTGTTAAGTTAAGCTTCAATGCATACATACCTAAACTACGCCTTTGTCCCATGGGGGTAGGCAGAAACTACAGAACGCCACCTGTTACGATTACGACTTACATACTCCTTTTGCCTCGTCCATGTTTACAGTTCGCGCAAAACTTTATGAGCTCTCGGAACACGCACGCTAGTGGCTGCGCAGTACGCATATTATAGGTATCCGAGGGACGGGATAGGGCGTCGGGGAGGGCACCGGCCCCCGCGTCCCGCGCCGTATCACCGCTCGCGTAAGCTTAGTGTAAGTGCTACGTTCATACACAACACTTGCGCGCGTTGTAGACGAAAGTACAGTCGAGTGCAACAATTAATTTTCATTGCTATTGTAAATTTTTGTTACTGTTATTTGTTTTCTTTATTTTTATTTGTTTCTGTTATTGTTGTTGTTAAGTTTTGTCACCCTTATATTGTATTTGTTATTTGTTTGTTCTATTACTGTGGTTTCTTACTGTTATCTAACTTTTTGGTTTAATTAAATATGCCTCGCGGACGCTTTAATGTGCTACGTCGCCAAACACGTAAAATGGTGTTTGATGTTTTCAACTTTATGAAAAAGGAAGCTGAAGACGGTCTACAGTATGACCTGAAAATGGTGCAAAAGCGAACTGCGGCAGCTACAGGTGTCTCTTTAAGTACAATAAAGAGAATTTTAGCGGCTGCAAGAGACCCAAACATGCCAAGTGTCAGTATGGCACCAGTTTTTCGTACGCCAGGCAAGAAAAGATCAGGGCAAAGGAAAATCACCGGGATCGATAGCTTTGACCTCAGTGTTATAAAAAGGTGCGTACACAACTTTCATAAAACGGAGAAAGAATTGCCAACAGTAAAATTACTTTTAAATAAACTAAGACAGGATATAAATTTCAAAGGCTCCGCCTCAAGTTTAAGAAGTATTTTGAAAGGACTTGGTTTTAAATGGAAAAGGACCGAAAATAACAGAAAACTTTTGATAGAGCACACAAACATAAGATTAAAAAGAATTGAATATTTGAGAAAACTTTCAAAATATCGTGAAGAAGGACGACCTATCATCTATACTGATGAATCATATGTAGATTCTTCACACACAAAACCAAAAGCCTGGAGTGACGGTACCACAGAGGGTCTGAAAAGAAATATATCAAAAGGCCAACGCATCGTTATTGTGCACGCCGGTTCAGAAACCGGTTTTGTGCCAAATGCTCTTTTATTATTTAAAGCAGGCACTGAAACGGGCGATTATCATAATAATATGAATTTCGAAAATTATTTAAAATGGGTTGATACTAAATTGATACCCAATCTCCCGCAAAAGTCAGTTGTGGTAGTCGACAATGCGTCCTACCATAATAAACTCGATGACGCAGCACCGACATCCAGTTCTCGGCAGTCAGAAATGGAGGCTTGGCTGCGAGATAAGAATATAACTTTTAACCCCTCAATGCTGAAACCTGAGCTATATAAATTAATTTGTGCAAATAAAGAAAACCACAAAAAGTATGTTGTTGACAACATATTACGCGCCCACAATCATACTGTATTACGGCTGCCACCCTATCACCCCGACCTGAACCCTATCGAAATGGCTTGGGCGGCAATTAAAGGATACGTAGCACAGAAAAATGTTACGTGGAACATTAATAATATAATGAAATTAGTGAACGCGATGGGTGAGCCGGAATGGAGCGCACTATGTATTAAAGTTAGAGGTATAGAAGAAGAATATAAAAAAGTGACGTAATCATCGACCAGATGACCGAACAGTTTGTGATTCACGTCAGTGAAAATGAATCTGACAGTTCAGAGACAGGGACTGAAGATTCCGATTTAGATGAGAGCTATGATAACGCTTCTTCAGATGAAGATCTCCTTTCTACTAGCCGGGAAGAAATATATATGGAAGGTGTAGCTCCGTTATAAATAAATAAATGCACAAGTTTTATATTAAAGTTTTTAATTTACTTAAATAAATACCTACCTGTTTGGTCTAATATCTTACTGCACGTAAAAAATTTTTGATAGGCATAAATGTACTATGTTTTTTTTTTAAATCTTACAATAATGATTGTGCGCTCAACTGTACCATGCGCGGTTACGTACTCGGGCCTAACTTCAGAGGGCTCATAAAGTTTTGCGCGAACTGTACACACAGGGTCATACACGCACGCCGTTTAAATAAACTGGTCATACACGCACGTCGAGCTATGTTCTTTCATTTTACAGCCACACGACAGCGCAGAGCATCCCGGCGGCATCCTGAGTCCCTTCAAGCTGGAAGCTCTGTATAGGATAGACTTTTTAGATCAGAAGAACGTCGTTTGATCCTTGAAGAAGCAAGGAACGTAGAACTAGCTGGCATAAGGATGGCTGTTGTAGAGTTGTGCGGTCATATGCAGCAGATTAAAGTGCAATTGCAATCAAGAGTATAAAAAAAATATACACTCAGCGGCAGAAAAAGTGGCCCAAGAGCTTATAGGAACCTTGTAAACAAACTAAGTGTTATTTATGAGATGTTTTGATGACGGTAGTTTTCAAGTGACATGTTTAGTTTATTTAAGTGGGTAATTTGAAATTAACTTGTGTTTAGATAGACGCTGTCTAAAAACTTATGACAGAACTGTTTTGAACGATAATCCGAGAGGTAACTTAAATTTTTTTTTTTTTTTTAATGGGTCTGTAAAACAGTTTTTGATTGATTTTTTTATTGATAACGGGTTTATTTCGATTCCAGAAAAAAATTGAAGATGCCACTTACTGCTGGTAAGTTGCTCAGGCGGTCTTGCGAACTCAACGTGAGGTGGCTGCAACTCTCCATGTGCCGCGTGCTACCCTACGATATGCACTAAAGAGGTATCGTGAGACTGGACTCTATACACGGCGACCAGGTAGCGGCAGAGTAAGGTGTACTTCTACCCGCGATGATCGATTTGTGATACTGGAAGTGTTGAGAAATCGCTTCCTGTAGGCCAAGTGGCACGTGGTATCATTGTTAGTGAACGGACCATAAGGTGAAGGATGGAGGAACGTGATTTACGTGCCAGGAGAATAGCACGAGGGCCAGAAATTGACAGACACCACCGAGTTGCACGCTTAAGATTTGCCCGTGAACACGTGAATTGGACTTTGGACCAATGGAGCAAGGTCTTGTTTACTGATGAGTGCAGAGCAGCCTTACGAGCACCAGATGGTCGTGAGAGAGTGGCGCCATGGAGAACGTTTCCTTCCCATAACGACTTCCATAAAGTACCTGACTGCTGTTAGCGCCTAACAGCAGTCAGGTACTTTGAACATGATCTTGGAGAATTTGTTCAAAGTACCTGACTGCTGTTAGGCGCTAACAGCAGTCAGGTACTTTGAACAAATTCTCCAAGATCATGTTGTGCCTTTTGTGGACTTTATTGGTCGAGAAGATTTTCTGCTCATGCAGGATAATGCAACAGCTCATTCTGCTGGCATCGTTGAGTCTTACTTAGTTGATGTCGGTATACAGAAACTGCCTTGGCCGGCTCGCAGCCCAAACATGAATCCTATAGAACATGTCTGGGACATGCTTAAAAGACGAGTCCGAGCAATGCCAAACCCGCCAGAGATACTCCGTGAGCTAAAGGTGGCTCTAGTCAGAGTGTGGGAGGAAATTCCTCAAGTAGACATAAAAAACATACTGCAAAGCATGCCAAAACGCATGCAAGCCGTCATCCAAGCAAGAGGAGGTCATACGCGGTATTAATTTAAGTGATTTTTTGTTGTAGTTACGTTGCGATGACAAATGTCAACGGGTCTATTACATTTTGACTGCTTTAGTAGACCATTTACCGGCACTCTTTCAATTCATCAACTTACATAGAAGAAGACCAGTCCTGATATCATGCATGCTAGAAGATTAAGCTGCAATGTTTGTATAACGGATCAGATTTCCGCACATCACGAAATTAGGCTTATTTACTTCACTTGCAGCAAATAATACATCGTTTTATAATACGGTTGTTTGTTGTTATACTCGCTGTCATATTTTCTATACTAAGGACTGAATAATTTTACTTAATTTTTTGTAAGGCTCTTATTAGTAATATAACGTTGTACCGTTACTATTGTTCTAAACAACAGAATGACAATTATAAATATCTAGTCAAACCACAGATGTAATACACTTGATCCCGGATCTCTCGTGACCTAACATACGTAGTCTTCGTATTTCTTTAACCCTAAAGCAGGCAACAGTTTTTATTGAATCATATTAGTCAACCTTATTAAATTCTCTGTTTTCGTAACCACATACTGGGTAAGTGTTGATTACAACACAAGAAAATAATGGCTATGGTCATTTTGATATTAGTTATGGTATGTCTGTGCTCTCTCTTCCTACTACAATAGAAACGCGATACGTTCGTTTGTGATAAGTTATTAAGTAAGACAAAATAAAGTTTTCCTGTGTCGTTTGGTTTAAAATAAAAGATTTCACAACTGTATCGCACGGTCTTTCCTTAATTTTCTATCAGGTTATGGGTATTGTCTCCACGTAAATCTTGTTATTAGGACGTTCTGCGTCCTAATAACAAGATTTACGTGGAGACAGTTTGTACAAATAAAACTCGGGGCGAGGCGACGCCGCCATCGTGGATTGTCAAGGTTCTGCTTCGGCTTCTGGGGTGGAATTGCTGTGGACCAGTGGAATTACTGTAGTAAAAGTTACTGGGGGTGAAAATTGGTTGCTGTGAAAGTTTCAGACCAAGATTGTGTTAAATAGTCTCGACCTGTTAGGGGTTGTTGATGCCGGGTTAGAACCAAAGGAATGGGAGCAACGAGACACATATCGTGTTTAGAGTGACAGAAAACGTCATGTAACATGAGGCTATCAGCGCAAAAGCGGCCTAACCCTTTTTTCAAAATCCCACATATCTACTACAAATGATTTAAAACATGCTAAAATTTAATGCAAAACCGGCCTATCTCTTGTTTGACCTATCGTCAACAGATGGCGTTGCCAAAGCTCTTTTTGCAATGCATTATTTTTTACTGTTAATAATGCAAAAATAGCCTAAACCGCTTAGGCCACTTTTGTATACTGATAACACATATTTTTGGCGGGATAGGCTGACAGCTGCTGTCAATGAAACGGCTCATTTTTTCTTGACGCAGCTAAAACTTTGTTGACAAGTTTCTGCAAAGTTATTCTTTATTGTTTATTTGTTCTTTTTTCCGTCGATTTAACTATTGAAAACTATTCACAATGGCTGATGAAGATGTTGTAGAAGATAATATGCGATGTAAGTACAGCAAATTAAGGATTTTCGTAATTGTTTTGGTTTTAAACGTTTTAGTTAAAAATCTAATGTTATGTTTCAGCGCTTTTCGGTTCTGATTTTGAAGATTCAGGGTCTGAATATTGTCCGTCAGAACAGCATTCTTCATCAGATTTGGAAGATATTTTACAAGAGGGACTGGATGTGGCTGGAAGTTCAGAAATACAAGAAGACGGAACTGCAAGGAAACCAAAGAAGAGATTAAGAAACAGTGAGAGTTGGGCCCGGAATGTAAAGAAATTAAGACGTGCTAAAGAAGAGGAATATGAGAATTACAAGGGGATAACTGTACCAGCTAAGACACCAAGGGTAGGATTGTGTCCATGTCCAAATAAATGCAATTTGAAAATAAACAGTGACCAACAAAACAAGTTATTCAAAGAATTCTATGCTTTGGCAAATTTTGACTTGCAAACATATTTGTTTTCACTTATTAAAGTTGTTTCCAAGTCTCGTAGCTACACTACTAATGCAAACTCAAGGAAACAAATGACAAGACATTGACCGAATTCTGCGCTAGCTGGCATATTCCCGTGATGTTCCCTGGGTTCCCCGGGCCATAGACCATAGATTCGTGTCTGAAATGGTCTTTTGAGGAAAGAACCACACAGATTGAGTGGACCTGTCCAGTCAGTGCACGCATTTGTCGGTAATCGTGCAGCTCAACTCAGAAGTCAAGGAGCTCAACGATTCGACGAACAATACCAAAGAAAGGACATTCATATAGTACTCAAACTGCCAGACCATGGTTAAAACTAACTAAGAAAGAAAAAATCTATGACCCACATAGTCTTCACATTCACAATAATAAACAAAAAAAAAAAATACTTTACATAGTAAGTATTCATGTCATTGTATACAGGGTTACTGGTAACTCGACGTATTCCTTGCAGGACGTCATATTAGGGTTAAAATGCAACAAATTAAGCCACTGAATGTTCTACCGAAATTCAGTAGTTTTTGAGTTAGTTCGATTTTTAGAGTTTTTATGAATAATCCCAGATTAAATCATTTGAAACCAGTTTAAAAATTATTTACGGCGCGACAGTACAGAAATTTTAAGTTATTATCGTAGTTGATGCCGTAGCAGATCTTTGTTAATAATTAAAAGTTCAAAAATGCCTTAAACCTTGGCAAATATCACTAATCAAACATTTTTTTTTTTGTAATTTTTGTTATTACTCCATACAAATTGTTGTCTAGTGCAAAAATAAAATACTACGCCTGATGTACAAATTACTAGGAAAATATCCTTGTCTTATCAGCTATTCAGAAAGGTATGATTGTCAATACTTTTGCATGTATGACAGGGTAGAGAAGAGTTTTATGGGGAGCAGGTAAAATTGTGAGACAACCAACATTTTGTTTGTTATTCGTAGTATTCGTAGTTTTACCTGAGCTTGAACTCCAAACACACGGTAAGCTTTGTGATTGGTTACTATTGTTCTCTCGGCATGACTCGGGGTGCGATTTTCTGGTCGTCAGCGTTAGTCAGTCTCAACTCTACGTCGCGCAAGCTCGTGTTTTGTTATCTGGCTATCCCTATCGCGTATCTTGCTCTCGTGCTGTGCTGTGCCTTCATAAGTGCTGACTATGGCTGCATATTCTAATCCTGAATACGCTGACATAATTTACTGTTACGGACTTTGTGACGGTAACGCTGCTGAAGCGCGGAGATAATATGGACTTCGCTTTCCCAACCGCCGACTCCCACACGTTAGTGTCTTCGGATCGACTTATCGGCGAATATCTGAAACTGGCAGCGTCCAAAGAACCAGGCAAACTGACACTGGTCGTTCCCGGAGATACACGGCTGACGACGAAGAGCTGATTCTTTAACGTTTTATTGACGACCCCAACATATCGACAAACATCGTAGCGCGTGAGCTTGGTATGTCACAGTGGAAAGTCTGGTCTGTAGTTCACTTGTCAGGCCGACATCCATATCACTACCAACCAGTCCAGTCATTAGAAGAGGGAGATCCGCCGAGACGGCTTGAATTTTGTCGTTTCATGCTGAGTGCCGACGCCGAAGGCGAAAACTTTTTAAAAAACATTCTGTGGACCGATGAGTCATGTTTTGACCGTGATGGTATCACAAACTACCACAACTTACATTACTGGGCACCGAAAGCAGAAGCAAACCCTAAAAAACTGAAACCAACCGCATCCCAGCGTAGGTTCTCGCTTAATGTTTGGATGGGTATTATCGACGACAAATTAATCGGCCCACATTTTTTACCCCGAACACTAAATGGGGAACTTTATGAAGATTTCCTTAGAAATCATTTAACACCACTGCTCGCGGATGTACCGGAAGAAAGAAGAGCAAACATGATTTATCAACATGACGGATGTCCAGCCCACTTCCGAATCACAATTCGACAATTGCTGGATGAAAACTATCCAAACCGATGGATAGGGCGCGGTGGGCCGATTCCGTGGCCTGCGCGAAGCCCTGATCTGACGCCCCTAGACTTTTACGTCTGGGGTCATATGAAAGACCTAGTTTATGTGACCCCAGTAAATTCAATTGAAGAACTAAGGGAGAGAATAACAGATGCGGCGGACCAGATGAGGGCAACAATCACATCAAGAATCACAAAAACTGAAATGAGGAAGCGAATAAGACATGTATTCGAAACCGAGGGCAGCACATCGAACAAGACGTGTGAAATGTATGTCATAAAAGTTATTAAATTGAAATTTATTAAAAATAATAATAACATTCACGAAATTGTTTAATTTGATTTTCCGAATAATCACCTTTTTGTGAGACGCACGTCTTCCTGTACTAAATCAAAAACGATTTTCATAATGTAGTCCATGACTTTGTATTAACATTCATACCTTTTTGGATAGCTGATAAGATAAGGATATTTTCCTAGTAATTTGTACATCAGGCGTAGTAATTTTTTTTTGCACTAGATAACACTTTGTATGAAGTAATAACAAAAATTACAAAAAAAAAAATGTTTGATTAGTGATATTTGCCAAGGTTTAAGGCATTTTTGAACTTTTAATTATTAACAAAGATCTGCTACGGCATCAACTATGATAGTAACTTAAAAAAATTGTACAGTCGCGACGTAACTCATTTTTAAATTGGTTTCAAATGATTTAATCTGGGATTTTTCATAAAAACACTACAAATCTAACTAACTCAAAAACTACTGAATTTCGGTAGAACATTTGGTGGCTTAATTTGTTGCATTTTAACCCTACTATGACGTCCTGCAAGGAATACGTCGAGTTACCAGTAACCCTGTATAAAAAAGTTCATTAATGTCAATATGTATATAAAGTCCAGAGATGATCTTGGTCAGATCATTGGAGGACCATGTAGATTTGTGTCTGAAATGGCCTTTTGAAGAAACAACCATACAGATTTGAGTGGACCTGTCCAGTCAGTGCACGCATTTGTCAGTAATCGTGTAGCTCAACTCAGCACTTAAGGAGCTCAACGAATAGACGAACAATACCAAAGAAAGGACATTTGGGTAGGCCGCATAAAGGACTCAAACCGCCAGACTACCATAAAAAGTAACTGAGAAAGAGAGAAAATATATTTGACCCACATAGTCCTCACATTCACAATAATTAAAATAATAATAATATTATACTTCATAAAGTAAATATGGCTGTCATTGTGTTTCTAATAAAATTAAAATAAATCAGTAAAAGAACATTAAAATAAATGAATTGGAGCAGCTCACTCCCAAGCCTTTTTATCATCAATATAATCTTTTACGGTATAAAACGCTTTCTGGCACAACTTACGTTTAATGAATGATTTGAATTTATTAAGGCTGAGGCTTTGTACTTGGCTTGGAAGTTTAGTATAAAAGCATATACATTGACATCTGAACGAGCCACCTATTTTCTTGAGCCTTGTTGAAGGTACAACAAATTTGTGTTTGTTCCTAGTATTTATATTATGAATATCACTGTATTTCTTAAACAATTTAATATTTTTATGGGCATATAAAAGATTCTCAAAAATATATTGAGAAGGCACAGTCATTTAGGTTATATAACCGTCTCAAGATCGGGGATTGGTTCATATTGCTGATGCTTCGTAAAAACATTAATGTGCTACATTACGAAGAGTTGATTTTGCACGTTGCAAACACTTATGAAACTCATGTGTAAGAATAGTTTTAATTAATAGTGTATAAAAATATTTTCAAATATTAAGGGTGTTGGGGAAAAATTACGCTTATTTGATGTTATTATATATATTAAAATACTCCACTGGGAGCCGTTGATCTAGTAAATGAGGGCTCGGGCTCCACGCCGCTGGATCCATCGCCATCTATATTAAGTCACGCCTTACCTACCTGTAACGCCTGAGCCTATGGTACACGGCTCATTGTGCCTCCCGTGGATGTTTCTTTTCGTAAGTAAGAAGGTGCCTGACAAAGTGTCCCTGGTGGCCGTGGATGGACGTATTCGCGTTGCCATCCGGGAAATTTAGCCAGGCTACCGCCTGGATCGGCAAGGTTTTCTGCAGTTTCCCTTGCCCTCGGTGAATACGATACAGAAGTATCAAGTCGGCTGCAGCCGCGCATTTAGGTTATTAGAAATAATTAGTATGTAAGAATTGCAGTAGCCAACTGGCAACACAAACTTTGTATCACCGCCAATCCTACAGGCTATAGGCATGTATAGCTCTAGTTGCATATCGATTAAATGAAATATTATGTTATGTGATTTCTTAAGGCGATACCAAAATAAATTGGGGTATTTTTCGTATCCATTTATTTCACTATTACAGCATGTATCGATTTTATTATTGGATATAATTTTTATTGACTAAATGATTAATACTTTGACTGAAGGAAAAAACAATTGGATTAAAGGATATCATTCATTTCCGGCCCAAAAACCAAAGTTGAAACGAGCCAACGAAAAAAAACGTGCTACCACTGTTGGGGAAGTCAGTCCGAGTATTTTTTACTACGGCACTAAGTCTCTACATCCATTCCTTCAGCAGATTTTTTGGATTCAAAAATTAAGTTATGAGTACGTTTTATTTGACAAAAATCTTTTCATCAGCTGGAGAAAAAGTGATATGAGCTTGCTGGGATGAAAAACAAAGGCTTCGAAAAATATTTTGTATTATATTTGCATCATACAATAAAGGGCCATGCAGACGAATACAATATAATACAAGATGTCTTCTAAGAATAATGCCGGAGGGATTACGTGCGGCTCATGCCTTGCATAAGTTTGTACCAAACAATGCACATTACGTGTGAACAACACCCTACCGTCCTTTTGCCGATACTTTACTTTTGCGGAGACCATTCACGGTTCATACAATGTCCGGCCCAAAAGTCAAAGTGCCGGCGCCAACGAAAAAAAAGGAACAACACCCTACCGTCCTTTTGCCGATATTACAAATGCAGTAATAATGACTGACAGCATGCCGACCGTTCAACGTCCTGTCAAAACCAACGTATAGGTAGTAAGTTTTAGCTCTCACATGACGGAATTGGATTCGCCCTCGTATTATGCACAAATCTCCTCCTCCCAAGTCCCTGACATCTGATGCTGGCAAAGAGTCACCCAATTCAATTAAAAATGCTCGATTCTCATTCACTTGTTCCCCGTAGTAGCTGATAGCCTGTTTCAATTGGTAAATACCGAGGCTTAACAATATCAAGTCTTCTTCCGTGAGTCGGGGCAGATCATCGAATTCGGGGAGATTTCCAGACATTGTACGGAATACAGTCCTCCTGCGGTTATAATTATGTCTCATGACAAGATTATTTCTAGAACTCGCTTCAAAATGACAGATAAACAATCACAATCTGTCACTTTGACTATTCCCCTGTCGACAAAACGACAAAAATTCTCCCGTCGTTTCTACCGTGGTCCTGCTACGCGTGCAGAGCTAGACCAGTTCCATGCGACTTTGGTTACAGCGGATCGCTATTTTTCTTGCGTAATAACTTTTCTACTTTGGGCGCACTCGTACCTAGTTTTTATTTATCTAAAATGAACGAACGAATGTGTATTGAGTGTCGTGAAGTTATTGGAAACCGAAGAAGCTATTCTTGGTCTTCTAGAGAAGAACATTACACTGAAATCGCGCAGATTATAATTGCTGACTTGATTTATCGAGAGGTAAGTGCATTTAGTTTTATAATTCAATGTTTGGGATGTTATTAGCTAGGTAATTACAAATATTCTTTTATGTTTCAGCTGGAGCCTACAGATTTTATTTGCCGACCTTGTTGGCAAAGAGCAGAAAGAACGCACCAACGGCTTATTAGAGGAGCAAACCAACAAGCTGAAGATGATGTGCCAAATGCTGTACCTGTGGATGAAGATAATCCTCAACCGTCTTCAATGCTGACATTACCAGGTTACGCTCGTGTTCCAAGCACTGAACGGACTTGCGTTTTTATGCACTGTGAAGGCACAATTAGACGTATGATACCGGAAGATATTGTTCTCCGACTGCTTGTTCGATATAACTTATATGTATGTGAAAATAGTCGTGTCTGTCAAGATCATCTTCAACAAAACGTTTGGCATGAACTTGCACTACAAGATAATCTTTTGCAAGAATTTACAGCTGCGCACATTGTTAGGGCTTTTGAAGTTATGAAGAAACACCTTAGCGTTGGCCTTTTAAACTTCGAACAATACGAAAACATTGACCCAAAGGAATTCCATACATGGACTGGGCTCACTTATGACCAGTTTGAAAACTTGCTGCAACACACTCCAAATCTCGACAACGTTAATAAAAAGAAAACCATTTTAGCTGCTCTTTTGGTAAAATTGCGAACCGGTGATTCAAACCTGAGACTTGCGTCCATCTTTAAAACAAGCGAAGCGACTATTTCGCGAATGTTGAAAAAAGGTCGTGAATGTCTCTTGCAGGACTTTGTCCCATTACACCTGGGCTATGGTCATATGAACCGTGAAGACGTAGTCCTAAGAAATCTCAGTGTGCCGGAGACCCTTTTTGGAAATCCCGAAAGTCCTATTACTGAAAGAAAGGCAATCACTATTAGCGACGGGACTTACATATACATCCAAAAGAGCTCCAATTACTTTTTCCAGCGAGAATGTTACAGTAATCACAAATACAGGAACCTGGTCAAGCCTTTTTTAACCGTTTGTTGTGATGGTCATATAATAGACGTGTCTGGGCCGCACGCCGCTCGTACTTCTGATGCCCAAATCATGAATAATATTCTATCCAACGAAACTGATCAAGGTGACGGCGTTTTTAATTGGTTTTTCAGAGAAGGCGACATATTTATAGTTGATCGGGGCTTTAGAGACGCTACAGAGAACTTACAAGGTCACGGCTATGTTGTACATATTGTAGTGTTCACTACATGAATTAAAACTTTTAGCTCCGAACTTTTCGACTTTTCACTGGCATTTAATAAAATAGTTTTTATCTTTCATCTTTTTTGAATTTGAATCTGACAGGAAAAAAATCTGAAGTATTTTTTGATCCGTCAGCTTGGTCGCATTCCAACTCTTGAAGAGAAAACATTTTGAAGCAGCCAATTCCAAATTATCCAATACTAACTATATTATCATTCGATCAATTACGATTTTACCGTGTGTTATATACAACAAAAAAAGGTGCGTAAGGTTTTTATTATTCCATATTTTTCCCCTTTTTAATCGTGAACCTGTGCCTCATAAATTAGGGATCAACGAGCCGATTTCTCTTTTAGGATTTCCATCATTTGGAAACCCAAGAAATCCGGCCAAGATCCGGCTCTGGGTGCCGGCCAGAGCCTTCGGCGTTTGACGCCGCTTCTGTCACTGCGGCCGGAGGTTCCGTGGAGCGCTGCGCGCGTGGTCCTAATTTATCCTATTTCTACACCAGTCTTATCTACTCTCCATCGGCGCTATAACGCTCTAAATCGACGTGTTTTTTTATTTATTTTATATGTTTTAGTATTCCTGGTTCTGATATAGATTAATTCCAATTCCTGGCAAAAATTCATTCATTCATTTCATCATTCATTTTTGAATGACGGGAAGAATTCGGGTTTTATCTTGAAACTAAAAAAATACTTACTTTTAAAAAACGTGAAAATCTGTTTGTACAAACAACTGATCGTTATTTTTCTTATTAATTAAACTTTTAAAAACCTGCGGTTCAGTACCGTAGAGAACCCTAGTCTTCTTAACTAAATTTTATTTTACAAAACAAACATGTAAGCTCATCATTTTATTTTATTTGGCCTTTTTTTTTATTTTTCTAAAACCACCTGTATTTTTTATTATTTTGTTAAAATTATAAACGTGTAAAAAGTGGCGACGACGTTTTATTTCGCTACAAAATGGCGCCCGAACTTTAAAGTAAGTAAATGTATCATATTTTATCCATTAACATAAAATTTTTTTTCATTATATTGCGTGTGGTGCTCTTTGGAGCAATTTTAACCCTTTGTTCCTTATTTCTACTTTCAGGTACGTCATTTCGAGAAAACGGTTGTTTTTCTTTCTTCGACTTGAAGCAGCTCTTGAAACTGATTGCTTTCTCCCTCGATTCGACGCATTCTATGCCGTTAATTCATATATTATTTGAATTGTTATTGAATATCGAATTTTAAGATAACGTGTAACCATATCTAGAGATTATTCTTTTATTTCTTTCCCATAAATACATACTCCTGAGTTTAATTTTACTCCTGTAGTTAGTACCCAGTAGAGTACGCTTGGTGTGCGTGAATGTTTAGGCGTCGTGCTCAAGGTAAGCGTATTTGAGTGGCCGTTTTTGCCAGTTCTAGTTTTTTTTTTGTGTTACTATCTCGTGGGTTGGTTCTCTATCATGGCTGATGAAGATCGTTCTATCGTTGAGACTCCATTACGAAGAAGTCCAATAATTTCTAGGCCACCACCGATCCCGCCTAGGACTGCTAGAACTTCCATCTCATCAATCATACCTTCCCCCATTAGATCCGAGGAATGCCCTCGGTACTTTCACAAGCAGATCTCTCTCACTAAATGGAAAATCGAATTTTCCGGTGATACTTGCGTTCGCGAGTTCTTCGTCTCTATAGACGAACGTAAGGAGGCTGATGATATTTCAGACCAATACTTAATAAACCGTTTTCATGAGGTAGTGTCTGGGGCCGCTTTAAAATATTTTAGGTCGATCCGTCACCCAGGTCTATCATACAATGAACTCAAAGAGGCCTTCATAAGGACATTCGGCTCCATTGACTTTGAATTTAAGACTGAGCAACAAGTCAGAAATTTAAAACAAAGATCTGACCAACCAGTCAGAGATTTTATCATCCAGGTCTCATATTTGAATGATCGCCTAATTAACCCTATCTTCGAAGCGAATCTGCTTCAAATCATCATGCATAATATGCACCCTAAGTATTTCCCTTGTCTATCTATTCATAAATTCACAGACCTTGATTCGCTTATTGATATGGCTTCTCATTTCGAGAGCTTTTTACCAGGCGTTTCCAAGCCGGTGTCCAGCGTGACCTGCGAGGCCCAATTATGTCCTAAATGTAAAAAAAACGGACATTCATATCGTTATTGCCCCGATTTCCCTGGCCCGCTATGTTTTAGGTGTCGTACTCCTGGTGTGATAACAAGGGACTGCCCGAAGTGCAATCCAAAAAATGTTTAAGCCACCGGCGGCCCGTTTCTTCTCGTACAGTGTCACCGGTGATAACTAGCAATTCATCAGACAATCGACCGTTTATAGATATATTATTGAGCAACCGCCCTGTCCAGGCTTTGTTAGATTCAGGCGCGCAAATGTCACTTATAAGCGACACCCTTATCCAGGAATTAGGTATCACTTTGAATTCCAACGATTCCTGTCCCCATGTTATCTCTGCTAATAATTCGCCCATTGATATTTTGGGAACTGTTTACCTCTCTGTTCAATTCAATGGAACTACCTTTGTTCATGAGTTTTTAGTGGCACGTTGTATGTCATCCTCTGTCATTTTAGGTATAGAATTTTGGAATAAATTCGGTTTAACCTCAGTTTTTAGTAAGGCTTTTAACAAAAATATCAAAGGTAACATGTACCTTCCTTCGCTTAATCATGCTCCTCCACAAGTCTCTTGCGTAGCTGAAGCCCGTTACGTACATCCCCGTAACGTTCTGTTACCCGATCAAGAACGAAGCTTACAACTCGTCATAGATGAGTTTGAAGTTATTTCGTCTGATAAGATTGGCCTTGGCAAAACTACTTGGCTTTCACACAAAATAAATACAACAGGACAGCCAATTAGGCAAAGATTTTATCCCCTTTCTCCAGTTAAATTAAAGGTACTTAACGAAGAGATCAATAAGATGCTGGAATTGGATGTCATCCGACCTTCTCGTTCTCCTTGGGCTAGCCCTGTTGTCATGGTTACCAAGAAGGATGGCTCAGTTCGCTTCTGTGTTGACAGCAGAAAGCTGAATAGCGTCACTATCAGAGACTCATACCCCCTCCCACGTATTCAAGATATCCTCGATAATCTTCGCGGTGCGAGATATATAAGCTCTCTTGATTTTAGGAGTGCATTCTGGCAAATTCCTTTAGCGGATAAGGAGAGTTGCGAGAAAACCGCTTTTATTGTCCCTCAGCGTGGTCTATTCGAGTTCGTTAGAATGCCGTTTGGACTCACAAATGCAGCCTCTGAGATGCAACGCCTTACTGATCTAATAGTTAACTTCGAATTCACATCGACCAGCGATGACTGCGTCTTTGGTTACGTCGACGATCTAATTTTGGTTTCCAAAGATTTTAACAGTCATCTCGCTCTCCTAAGAAAGGTGTTGAACCGCCTCAAGGAAGCTGGTTTATCTATAAACTTAAAAAAATGTGAATTTTGCAAAAGCGAGTTGAAATATTTGGGTTATATTGTAAACGAAAAAGGCCTACAAACTGATCTTAACAAACTTAATTCTATTAGAGATTATCCAACCCCGACTACCGCTAAATCATTACGCGGTTTTATAGGGATGTGTTCTTATTATAGGCGTTTCGTCGATAGTTTCTCCTCCATAATTGCCCCACTTACTGCTCTTATTGGAAAGAGGAAGGGTCGCGATCCGATAACCTGGGATGACGCTGCCGAACAAGCCTTTCTTAAGCTTAAAGCGGCACTAATCAACACTCCAGTGATGGCTTGTCCTGATTTTTCCAAGCCGTTCGTTTTACAGTGTGATGCGTCGTCTGTCGGTCTCGGTTCGGTCCTTTCGCAAAAGATTGACGGGATTGAACACCCTGTTGCTTATCATTCCCGCCTATTTTCCAAAGTAGAACGTAATTATAGTACTACTGAGCGTGAACTTTTGTCTGTTCTTGATTCCATAAAGCACTTCCGCTGTTATTTAGATGGAATGAAGTTTTCAGTTATAACAGACCACATGGCTCTGAAGTGGCTTCTCACGCTAAACAACCCTTCTGGTCGTTTAGCACGATGGGCCACTATTATCTCTCAATATACTTTCGACATCGTTCATCGCAAGGGGGCATTGCATGTTGTTCCAGATGCATTATCTAGAATTTATGCAAGCCCGGTTACATTTAACCAGGGTCCCGAGCATACTAACGACAGGTGGTACAAGAAAGTTTATTTGGGCGCTCGTGATACACCCCAAATATTTCCTGCGTACGCCATTCGCGACGGCGTTCTCATGAGGCGCATGCCCATTACTAGCCCTTTGTCGTCTGATCCATGGCGCATAGTTTTACCAGCTGAAAAGGTCCCACTCGCTATTTGGGAGGTCCATAATAATTTCCCCTCTATACATCCGGGGGTCACAAAATCCTACCTTAAGATTAAGGAATTATTTTACTGGCCTAACATGTTTCGGGACGTTACCGAAACGCTGAATCAATGTGAGGTGTGTAAAGCATATAAAATCGCCAACACCCAACCACGCGGCCAAATGCGTTATCCAAAGGACGTTTCGTTACCCCTACAGCTAATTTCTATAGATGTTATTGGTCCGCTACCCATTGCTTACTACGGTTACCGATATATTTTATCCATGGTCGACGTATTTTCCAAATATGTCTGGCTTGTTCCATTAAAAAAGGTAGACGCGAGTTCCCTTATTAAAGCCTTGGAATCCGAGATATTTTTCAACTTCGGAGTTCCACGTGCGATTCTTTGCGACAACGCTACCGTTTTTCGTAGTAACCGATTTTTGAATTTCCTCAGATCTCGTCATATCGATTCCCCAATGTATACGCCCTATTACACACCACAGGCGTCACGTGCCTAAGCATATTGGTCGGTGAAAATCAAAGAAATTGGTCCAAATTATTACCCAAAGTTAAGCTGTATCTTAATTCCTGTATTAATTTAGCCACCTGTTTTACCCCAAACTTTCTCATGTTTGGTAGAGAAGTTCTTATTGATCCGGCGCGTGCACAAGGACAGACTCTAGGTACTAATTTAGCCGAAAGTCGGTCTCAACATGCGTCCAATTTATCTTCTCTCGCGGAAGTTTACGCTAAGGTTGCCGATAATCTCTCTATGGCCTTCCTTCGTAATTCCCGTACGTATAACGCGAACCGTTCAGCTATCACCCTCAACGTCGGTGATATTGTATGGAGAAGAAATTTCTCTAGGTCTTCTGGAGCAGATTATTTTTCTGGGAAGCTTGCCCCCCGCTTTGTTAAATGCCGGGTGGTTAGGGTTATTTCCAGGACCACTTATGTCCTTAAAGACTGTAATTCCGTCCATTCCGGACAGTTTCATATTAAAGATATTCTTAAGTAATCGTCTTTCTCATCTTTTTCATCACTAACTTCCAGAAAATACACTGGTCATTCTATATTTACTTCCTATATTTTTCAACTCTTATATTTCCTATTTGAATAGTCAGATTCAAATGAATTAAACGTTAATATCCGTTTTGCAAGTAATTTTACCATTTGAGACCAAAATAGTCCAAATAGTATCATTAACAAAAAAACACATTTTCAAATTACGTAATTATCCAACTATACTTATTTTATTCAAAATCTCTGAAACCTATTTCCAACGGCCTTTTTAATGTTTTATTCTTTTGACTGACGTTATTTCCTTTTGACGGATATGTCATGCGATTTTATTTGCCATACGTCAGACGAAAATGGTATTTATTCCAAATAAAACGGTAAGTTCTTACAAGTTTATCGACTTGCTTTTGATTTCTTTGATGTCTACAGTACCTTAGACACTATTACCCTGCTATGGTCTACTTTTCCACTTTTTGTGTTCCTGATTTAATTTTCCTTGCTAGGGTGTATTTTTTTTTACTTTGTGTTCGTGACCCTAATTTGTTATCGCAACATAATTTTAACTTACCCGACTGCTGGTAAAGCAGGAGGTATTGCTAGTCCTCTAGGTATGTCCCTGAGGCACAACACTTCCTGTACCTTTCTCCTGCTGGTCAGACTCTAAGCCCTGAATTTGCTGAAAGTCTGACTAAATGGTATGGATATCCGGCAGTTACTTCTCGGTTGAAGTCCCAATCTTTAAGTCTGGGGTATTATATTTTTTTGGAACCCTGGTTCTTCTTTATAACCTGGCGTTCTCCCTTTTTGCCTCAGTCTATAATTTTTTTCTGACTTCAACCGCTATTGTCTTTTTTTCTGCTATCGATCATTTTCCCATATGAATCGATAGTTTGTCTTTGTCTTATGACAATATTTTTCTCGTTATCTTCTTGTATAGTGTACCTATAGGTCTTTAGTTCCTAGATGAGTTTAGCTCTTAGGTTATTGATAGGTTTAGTGGACACACTCGGAGATCGCACTGATAACGGGTAGTTTAGATCGCGATTAAATTTAGTCTTTATCTGCTGCACTTCGATTTGTCGTCCGTTAGGTTATCTTATAGGTTAATCTAGGTTAATTAGATATATTTAATTAATTTTATTTTTTTCTTTCCCAGCTAGTTAACCTTCTTCCACTCCTATAGGGATATAACCCTACTATTTCTATGTAACACTTTAGTGGTGTGATATATTGTAGTGATGTCACCCCTATATGTTTTTTTGCTGGAAAGAGGGTACTGTAGTGTTCACTACATGAATTAAAACTTTTAGCTCCGAACTTTTCGACTTTTCACTGGCATTTAATAAAATAGTTTTTATCTTTCATCTTTTTTGAATTTGAATCTGACAGGAAAAAAATCTGAAGTATTTTTTGATCCGTCAGCTTGGTCGCATTCCAACTCTTGAAGAGAAAACATTTTGAAGCAGCCAATTCCAAATTATCCAATACTAACTATATTATCATTCGATCAATTACGATTTTACCGTGTGTTATATACAACAAAAAAAGGTGCGTAAGGTTTTTATTATTCCATATTTTTCCCCTTTTTAATCGTGAACCTGTGCCTCATAAATTAGGGATCAACGAGCCGATTTCTCTTTTAGGATTTCCATCATTTGGAAACCCAAGAAATCCGGCCAAGATCCGGCTCTGGGTGCCGGCCAGAGCCTTCGGCGTTTGACGCCGCTTCTGTCACTGCGGCCGGAGGTTCCGTGGAGCGCTGCGCGCGTGGTCCTAATTTATCCTATTTCTACACCAGTCTTATCTACTCTCCATCGGCGCTATAACGCTCTAAATCGACGTGTTTTTTTATTTATTTTATATGTTTTAGTATTCCTGGTTCTGATATAGATTAATTCCAATTCCTGGCAAAAATTCATTCATTCATTTCATCATTCATTTTTGAATGACGGGAAGAATTCGGGTTTTATCTTGAAACTAAAAAAATACTTACTTTTAAAAAACGTGAAAATCTGTTTGTACAAACAACTGATCGTTATTTTTCTTATTAATTAAACTTTTAAAAACCTGCGGTTCAGTACCGTAGAGAACCCTAGTCTTCTTAACTAAATTTTATTTTACAAAACAAACATGTAAGCTCATCATTTTATTTTATTTGGCCTTTTTTTTTATTTTTCTAAAACCACCTGTATTTTTTATTATTTTGTTAAAATTATAAACGTGTAAAAAGTGGCGACGACGTTTTATTTCGCTACAATATGCCTGAAACACGACATGCAAATCAAACTCAACTTACTACTCAACAAGCGAACAAATCCCGTCTTATCACCATTACTCGATGGGTAGTGGAAGTAAATAATGGACGCTTCAAAAGAGATTTCCGGCTTTTGAGAAACATCTATATCAACCTCTCTTTGGAGTACATGATTGAGTATTTCAGAATTGCTGCGGCACTATTAAATGGCAAGTCTATGGTAAGCATAGACTTATTGAGGACAACCCCCGAGCTGAAACGTTTCTGGAAATAATTCAAGAGAGGCTATCAGTGCCTAACACGTTGGCCGATCTTGTCATTAGACATAATTATAACCGCAGGAGGACTGTATTCCGTACAATGTCGGCAAATCTTCCTGAGTTCGGTGATCTGCCCCGACTCACCGAAGAAGACTTGATATTGTTAAGCCTCGGTATTTATCAATTGAAACAGGCTATCAGTTACTACGGGGAACACGTGAATGCGAATGGAGCATTTTTAATTGAATTGGGTGACTCATTGCCAGCATCAGATATCAGGGACTTGGGAGGAGGAGCTTTGTGCATAATACGTGGGCGAATTCAATCCCGTCATGTGAGAGCGAAAACTTATTACGTATATGTTGGTTTTGACAGGACGTTGAACGGTCGGCATGCTGTCAGTCATTATTACTGCACGTGTAATATTGGCAAAAGGACGGTAGGGTGTTGTTCGCACGTAATGTGCATTGTTTGGTACATAACTTATGCAAGGCATGAGCCGCACGTAATCCCTCCGGCATTATTTTTAGAAGACATTTTGATACGACCAGATGGATAATTCTATTTAGTATTAGTTAGCTATTAAGTATTTTTATATCAGTCGTATTATATTGTATCCGTCTGCATGGACTTTTATTGTATGATTCAAATAATCGGGTTGCGGGACCACCCAGAGGGGGCGTGACGGATGTGCACGCAGCGTAGCCGCGGCCTTGACGCACGAGAGGATACTAACAAATATTTATCGAAGCCTTGACTTTGTTTTTCCATCCCAACAAGCTCATATCACTTTTTCGCCAGCAGATGAAAAGATTTTTGTCAAATAAAACGAACGGAAATCCAATTTTTCAACCAAAAAATTCAGCTGAAGGAATGACTGTAGAGACTTAGTGCCATAGTAAAAAATACTCGGACTGACTTCCCCAACAGTGCTGACACCTTTTTTTTCGTTGGCGCCGGCACTTTGACTTTTGGGCCGGACATTGTATGAACCGTGAATGGTCTCCGCAAAAGTAAAGTATCGGCAAAAGGACGGTAGGGTGTTGTTCACACGTAATGTGCATTGTTTGGTACAAACTTAAGCAAGGCATGAGCCGCACGTAATCCCTCCGGCATTATTCTTAGAAGACATCTTGTATTATATTGTATTCGTCTGCATGGACCTTTATTGTATGATGCAAATATAATAAAAAATATTTTTCGAAGCCTTTGTTTTTCATCCCAGCAAGCTCATATCACTTTTTCTCCAGCTGATGAAAAGATTTTTTTCGTTGCAAAACGTGCCCATAACCTGATTTTTCAACCAAAAAAATCAGCTGTAGGAATGACTGTAGGGACTTAGTGCCATAGTAAAAAATACTCGGACCGACTTCCCCAACAGTGCTGACACCTTTTTTTTCGTTGGCCGGCCACTTTGACTTTTGGGCCGGACATTGTATGAACCGTGAATGGTCTCCTTTGCTCGATAAAATTTAATTCCGAAAAGACCTCTACTTTTTTATAATTTTCTCTGTAATTCTAAAATGCTAATTAATTTCTTTGCAAAATTGAATTCAAAATGTGCGTATTAGGTAATAGAAAATTCTGACTGAAAACATTTTTGATAGATAGCTTAATTTATTTTTAAACAATTTTTATTTGGTTTGGCGCTTACGTTGTTTTATTTTGGTCCCAGCGCATTGTTGCGTTCTCTTTTTTCGCATGTGGATGTAATTGACTCTGTCACTTTCTTATTCCCGCCCAGTTCGCCTGCGGCCTTTGCCAGTAACAGACCTGTGTCGGTTCCTCCCGCAACCGTGCAACAGTACAACATCCAACATTTTTTTATCCCAATACTTTTTTAGTTTGTGTTTGTTTCATGACCTTCATTATCTATATTTGTCAAGAGAACAAGGTATAAATAACAACATTACATTGCCGTTATGGGGAATAAATATAAACAACGAAAGGTAAACAAATCCCAAAAGTTAAATCGCTTGAGGGAACATGCTCGTAAAATGACGGAAAATAAAAAGTAAGTTTGTCTTTATAATAATTACATATTGAGTAAGTGTATAATACTTGAAGGACTCGATTGATGATTGTGGAAGAAGCGAAAGAGGTATGTCAGGATCGTACGCAGCGTTGTCACATCTACCAACTTTGTGGTAGATCTACCCTATTTCACCTCCCATCTACCTATCTACCAACTTCGGCCTCAAATCTACCTACTTTTCAAAATATTACGATTGAAAACATTTTTTAGGAACACACAATTTGAGCCATGCATGCGTCATAAACTTGTAATGGAACGTTACATTTTGACACTTGTGACGGAAAAACGACACTGACAGTTAGCAGCGTTCCGAAATGATCTGGTCTCCGATTTCGGCGATATTTCTCTTTCCGTTGCGTCGGTATTGATGTGAGCGGGATCAGAGTGAGCGTGACAACGATACATTGTGGGTTGTTTGTGGAAAAAATTGTCGCGAACCGGAGCGTTTGACATTTTAGATGAAAAGTTCGCGCGTTTTGTTTATATTTCGTTCGCGGCCATTTGAATGATATAATTTATTTTCATATTAGGTATTCATTTTCTTTTATATTTAGGTACTTACCAGTTTTATTTTACAGAGCAAACCGATCCTCAACACACGATAAAAGCGACAAAATAACAGCGCCGGAGCAGACCCCGGACCAATGTGATTCGGAAAATAAAAGAATTGAGTCGCCAATATCATTTTTAAATTTGGACGATCAATGTCTAACTACTAACTTGTTGGAAAAAAAAGGGAAAAGAAAAAATGGAGCCAAAGTTATTGTCTTTTTATTTTGACTGCCTCTTACCTGAACCGGTAGATCCTCGGTTCACGAGAAATAGGACGATCCGTGATCCAGAATATGTTAAAAATAAAAATAAAAACAAGGATACAAACAAAGAAAATAACACATCATGCAGCGGAAATGTCTCTGATGAAATCTTAAACGAAGGCGAGAGACATGTATTCCAAGAAATCAGTGAAATTGTAATAGATATTAGTAATTTTTGAATACATCTCATACATTTTAATATAAATAAGGTGCAGGGGGGCAATTTCGACAGCGGGAAATTTCAACTAATCTTAATAACTTGTATATTTTACTTTATTTGAATAAGTGCCATCTATGACCGGATAGCTCAAAAGCAATTTCATAATTTCTACAAAGATGGCACTGCTAGACCCAATACCGTTTGATCAACACGGCCATTTTGTTTTCTTCTCTTTTTCTTGTTTGCACGTGCAAATTAGTGTCTCACATTTTTGCGAAAAAAAGTTGCAATTAATGTGCTTTTCGAAGATTTTCAAAGGTAAGACATTTAATTAAAGCCTATTTCATGTTTTTGGCTATTTTTTTCTGTTGTAACTTGCGTTTTAACAGCATTTTGGTGTGAGTTTGAATAACCCCACCTGGATTGTAATGGCGGCTAATTTCATTTTTATACCTTCAAAGTTGTGGTTTAGGTTTTACCAGTCGAGTTTGCCCCGCTGCACCTTACTCTGACTTTTATTCGTACGAAAACATCCATCACAAAATGTAATTAGTTAAATTGTTACTACTGACGTAAAGTTTATGAATGAAATAAAATCATAGTAAGAAATTATTCACTAGCACTACACTAGATAATTACAAAGCTGTTTTAAAATAAATATTTGTAAAGTTTATGACACTAAAAACAGTAAATAATTTTAATAAAAGAATAAAACTAAAGACCTTGTTGACTACGTAACCCCAAAAATCTGTTCATACAAAGTACACAGCACATAAAAAAAAACCAGCCAAGTGCGAGTCGGACTCGCGCACGAAGGGTTCCTTACCATTATCTATAAAAACCGGCCAAGTGCGAGTCGGACTCGCGCACGAACGTTTCCGTAAAAAAATATTTAAATCAAAATCAAAATCAAAAGTCATTTATTCAAACTAGGCTGAGAATCAGCACTTTTCGAACGTCAAAATTACATGAGACAGTCCCCCAAAAACGCCCGCCCTTCACCACTTCCTAGTGCTTTAGCTGGGAAGAAGAAGTGGCGCAACAATCTCCCCAGCAGCACAGCTGTCTGATCAGTTAGAAAAGAAAATGAATCTATACAATAGTATCCAAAATAATATGCAATGCAATGCAAAAAACGTCAAACTTATATTAAATTATTTGCCTTATGTCAGCTAGCACACGCCAATATACCCACAAAAAACATCGAAATCCTTACTCAAGCGAATAAATTAAAATTAAAAACGAAAACAGAACTTAATCGAATAAAAGCCTCCATGCAAGCATAAGGGGCGTGCCCACTTACATAATAGCTATTAAAACTGGAACTCAAAGCCACAAAAATGTTAAACTAGGACCATCGAAGTAAAATAAATAAACAGTTAATTACTAATAACAATAACAAAACCATGGACAGCAAGACGACCAGTCACCACGAGCAGCACCCGTTCACGAGCATAACGCGAAGATCAGCCATCACCCCCTTCGCCATATTTGAGGGAAGGAGGCAACCCGACCCCCGACGCTACCGCAAGCAGTGACATCTAAGGGAGCATGACGAACTTGCTGCCGGTTGCTCAGGCAAAATAATATGATCAATTGTCGAGGTCGCTAGCTAACCACTTATTGCAATACAACTCATTAAAAAAAAAAATTTAATGAGTAGATTATGTCAAAAATAAAAAATAACACCAAAATAAATAGACTTATTAGTCAACAAAAATAAACAGGTCGGTAGGAAAGCTAATTCTGGAGAAAGAACATAAACATTGTCTTGAGTTAATCACAGCGCCCAACTATTCTTATCGTTCAAATAGTCGTTGATAGAATAGTATGCCTTTGAACAAAGGTTGGATTTTACTTTAGCTTTAAACGCATTAAAAGGCAAATCTAACAAAGAAGAGGGTAGCTTGTTATAAAAGGTTATACCAAGCCCAACAAATGAGTTATGCACCTTATGAAGCCGGTGAAATGGAGCTCTTAATTTGTCTTTATTTCTGGTGTTAACATTATGAATATCACTGTTTTTAGTGTATAAGTGTATATTTTGCCTAATATATATGATGTTCGCGAAGATGAATTGTGATGCCACCGTGAGAATACCAATATCTTTAAAAAAATCTCTTAGAGAAACTCTGGCACCTAGCTGGTAAATTGCTCGTACAGCTCGTTTTTGAAGAACAAATATATTTTGAATGTCAGCCGCTTGGCCCCACAACAGAATACCGTAGGACATAACGCTATGAAAATAACTGAAATACACTAACCGAGCTGTATCAACGTCAGTGTATTGTCTAACTTTCCTGACGGCATAGGCAGCCGAACTGAGCCTTCCCGCTAGGCTTGATATATGAGGGCCCCACTGAAGTTTGGCATCTACTGTAATGCCCAGAAAAACTGCCGAGTGTACAGTTTCAAGCTCCTCTTTATCTAAGACGATGTTGGGTCCTAGATTTCTAACATTCGGTAAGGCAAACTTTATACATTTCGTTTTCTTGGCATTGAGAACTAAGTTATTTGTCGTAAACCAATCCGTAATCATTGAGAGGGCACTGTTTACGTCGTCAAACTCTTGTCTATTCCTGTCTACTTTAAAAATAAGAGAGGTATCATCTGCAAACAGTACAACGTCACAGATATCCTTTAAAAGAAATGGCAAGTCATTGATATATACCAAGAATAAGAATGGGCCTAGTATAGAGCCTTGCGGTACACCTAACTGAACTGGCAGCCCGGAAGATTTCACACCATTAACATCAACACATTGGAACCTATTATGTAAATATGAATTTATTACTTCGAGAGCTTCATTTTGGACACCGTAATGACGTAGTTTACGTAATAGCGTTTCATGGTGCACGCAATCAAAGGCTTTGGAGAGATCACAGAAAACCCCAATAGCATTTTGCGAGTTCTCCCATGCGTTAAATATGTGTTTCAGCAGAGCAACACCATCAGTAGTCGAACGACCTTTTGTAAAGCCATATTGTTCATCATGAAGGAGGCTATTTAAATTAAAATGTCTTAGCAACTGCTTGAGTATTAACTTTTCAAATATTTTGCTAAATGCAGGAAGGATAGAAATAGGCCTGAAATTGCCAACGTCATTTTTATTACCTGTTTTAAATAATGGTATGACTTTACTACTTTTCATGAGGTCAGGAAAAATTCCTAAATCAACACATTTATTCAAAGTAACAGCTAGATAGGGGGCTACGATGTCTATTATATTACTTAATATTTTAATGGAGATGCCCCAGTAATCACCAGTATTTTTAGACTTAAGTGTGTTAAAAACATTAACTACATCACGAGGTGTTACATGTTCGAAGCTAAATAAGCTACTACATTTGGGCACACTACTATGCAGAAGGGTTTCAGCTTTAGACGGTGACGAATTTAAGGGGGCTCCCATACAACTAACGTGATTTTTTTGCCGTTTTTGTAGATAATGGTATGGGACCCTTCGTGCGCGAGTCCGACTCGCACTTGGCCGGTTTTTTTACTGACGCGGTTTCTTTTCTTAGATCAATATGATCTTAAGTGTTACCTGTTCATTTACACACGTTATATATTTTTTTTCATTCAATTATAGCAAAATACTATATTAAGTAATAATACGTAAATTATAATTTATTAGTTAGTTTAATTTAGAGGAAAAAAAAACAAATGTATTTCTGGCGACTCATATGCCTTCTCTATTCTAAAACTTCAAAACACAGACACGCTCGCGGTGCGTTTGCGATGTATTCAAGAGGGGCGCGGGGCGCTCCCCGCGTCTTCGGTTGAACGCGTTGAGCGCCCGGGTTAAGCCACGCCCCTCGAGCTATGATTTATTTTTTACGTATCACCTTAAAGATATGATTTTTATGTTTCGTTTATGTACAAATATTTTCCATCTCTTGCATGGATCTTCAACATGTGTGATTTCTAAATAAATGTATAATAGTTATTTGTTATACAAGAGTGCAAAGTTGCTTTTTAACCGCGTGTTCAATTTTGATGACCGAGCAAGCGAAGGATTCTAAAATTTAATCACGAGCGTAGCGAGTGATTCAAAATTAGAATCCTGAGCGTTAGCGAGGGAATCAAAAGAGCACGAGGTGAAAAATCTTTGCACTCGAGTGCAACACGTAACTTTTCATTCCACCTCAGCGAGGAAATGACTAAATGCAAAAAAAAAAACGTTTACAATCACAAGATAGGTACACTTTTATTTCAGTTTAGGTATTAATTACTACATTATGACAGGTAAGTAATATAGAATAATCTTTAAATTATAACAAAATATTACTAAGGTATAATTAAGAAAATTTTAAAGTAACGTTGCTACAGTTATTTAAATTGAGTGTAATATTTTTGTTTGGTACTGTAATATTGGTGTTAGTCACTTGTGTACTGTTTTTCGGTAAACTATCTGTCATACTTAATAGTTGTACCGATTCATCGGATTCCCTTGGCGTGAATGTTGGAGAGAGAGGGAGATGGTTAGGTGTTTCATAACGGCTTATTTTTGATGTAGAAGGGCCAGTCCAAGGATCCGATTGAGGCTCTTTCAGTGTAATGGCTCCTACGATGCCTTCACATATTTTAGACTTATTTTGGATGGAATCCTCTATGTATCCCTCTACAACTGCATTGGACTTCCAGCCTCCGTGGCGCTTAAGGGACAGGAGATCAGCTCCGGAATCAGCCAAAAGTGTGGCTGAAGTTCGTCGGAAACAATGACCCGTGTACAACAGGGGTTCTGGAAGTTCAAGAAATGTTGCTATTTCTCGTGGGATACTGCCAATTTTATTAGTACCCATAGGCTGTCTAACACACTTTCCATTGCGATACTGTAGAAAAAATCGATTGATTGGAGTGTTAGGCGGGCGTAAGGCTTGATATTTCTCAACAATCGTTACGTATTCCTTGCGAATGACGAAGTTGCGGTCTCTTTTTGTCTTTGTATTAGGTAAATTAATTAATAGTAAGTCATCTGAATGTTTCTCAATGTTTTTGACATTAAGTTGTGTTAGTTCATTAGTTCGACATGCTCCGTTTATTCCAATAATAAGAACAACCTGTAACGTAAAGAGTATTGTAGTAGATAAATGAATAAAATTGATATGAACGCATAATTATGCCTATCAACATCTACTAAGTATACTATTTAATTGAGATTAATATACTTAAGTAGATACTGAATGTGCAACTGACTTACTTTTGCCGCCAAATATACGGAATCGGGTGCTTCGTTAAGAAACTTTTCAATATCAGATACTGTGAAAACCTTCGATTTTTTTGGTTGATGACCAGATGAGGCTCTTTTTAAAAATGCCACTAATTTAGGATAGGTATCGATATGTTTGTCTTTTTTCATCTTTATTGTTGCTTTTAGCATCGAATACGTACTCCATAGAGTGCTTGCTTTCTTGTTCTCGGATAATTCTATAAAATATGCCAGCAAAACGTTTTCTGAGAAAGTTTTGGCTCCTTTTGCTAGTCGCCACGTGTTGAACATATCGTACTGTTTTAAATACTTCTCGCGTGATTGTTGAGGGAGAAAGCTCATTTGCGCATTATTAACAGTTTCAGTTAATTCTGTTGGCGTCAAGCAAACTTCCTCGTCGCTAGAATCACTCATTTTAGTTTTTTCACTTGTTTTCAAGTTTCTTGTTTTTAATATAAGGTTTAACAATGACGTGAAAAAATGCCGCGTAAAGAACCGCGTACAAAGCAAATTGAAAAAAGAACACCAAGAAGGTTCCGAGTCTGAGTTTTTAACAAATTAAAAAAAAGTTGTATGATATATTCGGCACCATAGAGGTAGCAGTAAATAGGTTTAATGTTTTTTTTAATTCACAAACTTAGTGCACACGATGTTCTAAATTCAATTTACTTTATCCTCTAGAGAATAAAAACGGCTTTTCCACTCAGATATTGAAGATTAAAAATACTCTTTCCGAGATGGTGGGATGAAAATAATGTTTGATGTTTGCAAATGTCTCCGGCCCATGTAATCTGTATGTTATTCCAATAAAGACAAAAACTCTGAGACAAACGTCTACTTATTGCGGTCATTGCCGTATAAGGAACCCTAAACGGTCACATAACCCAAGCGATGACACTTTCTCAAGTGTCATCCTATATCTGCACATCGGTCTGATGCGTCACGCTGCAACTTGTGCAACAGATACTGCACTCTAATAGGTCGAGCCTAACGGCTTGGGAGTTAACATCGTTGCATGATAGAACTGTTTCTCCTGAGTTCAAAAATACCACCCCCCGCTACCCCCGACCCTTAACTTTGGAGTTATAGGCCGTACGGTCTTGTGTAATTGACTGTACATTACTCTAGTTTACGCGGGCGGCAGTACTTCAGACGGCGCGCGGCTTTTATGAATGATCAAAGAGAAACACGTGACCGCGGCGCGCTAGCGCCCGCCTCCCCCGCCCTGCGCCCGCGCCTCGGCAGTGCAGTCCCGGACAATCCGCGTGTTGTATCAGTCGCGCGCGCCTTATCTGATACGCGTCGGGCTCATTCGGGCACGATTCTAAACAATGCCTAACTACAGGTATACCAACCAGGACTACCAGAACATGGTGGTGTGCTACAACGAGGCTGGAAATATTTTGCTCACAGCCCAAGCCATCTTCTTGGAGCGATTTGGGAGAAGACCATCATTGCAGACCATCCTTGGAGCTGTAGAGCCGCACATGGACTATGGGGTTTACATGCCACCAGCTGCAGACGGAGGCAAGCAACGAGTGCCAGAAAGAATTGAGGACGACATCGTCGACTTCTTTTTGCGACACCCAATGGCCAGCACATCTGACGCCGCTCGTGTTTTTAACGTGAGCAAAATGACAGTTTGGCGCCTTCTGCGGGATGAAGGGAAGCACCCGTTCCACTTCACGAGGGTGCAAGCATTAAAACCGATGAACTCCACGCGTGGAATTTTGCCGTTGGTTACTTGAAGACCCGACGCGGCGCATACTCTGGACGGACGAGCCCACCTTTACGCGCGTTGGGTTGTTTAACATCCACAACGCGCACTGGTGGTCATCAGATAATCCACGTGTTGTTAGGCCGGATCATTTCCAGACGCGGTTCAGTGTTAATGTGTGGGCTGGGCTAATAGGCGATAGACTCTTAGGACCTGTGTTCCTGGATCGGCTTAATGGTCAAACATACCTACAGTTTTTGACAGGCGAACTAGCGACCATGCTAGAAGACATTCCACTTATTTATTTAAGGACAATGTCGATGTACTTCCAGCATGTTGGCGCACCCGCGCATTATGATAGGCGCATTCGAGAATACCTCTCTAACGAATACGGCAATCGTTGGATAGGTCGAGGTGGAAAAGTTGAAGGTATTCGTGGTCTTATTTTCAACCCACGTAATCCTCAGCCGTTACAGCAAGTATACTATTTTATGCGTATTTCGGATAAAACTAAAACCCACACTCGGATTAGTGTAATGACTTATTGGTTATTAACTATTTTTACAGTGACATATATCTTTGCAGATTGTGTTTAATAATACATAAAATGTGTGCCATTGTTGCTGGCAAAGAATTAATGCTGCTCTTGCTGCTATGCAAAATGCCGGAGAAATACTTAACGTTCAAACGGAGAACTTTGAACCTGCGGTGGAAATACGTTAAACAAATTCTTGATGTTCCCGATTAATAATAGTACAGTACCAAACACGGCAAATCATTGAATACTAATTTAATTATTGCCACTAAATTGAACGGAAAAGAATACCCCACAATGATTAAAGTAGTTCTTAGCACACAACGTTTGTACATCCCGAATAGTGCAATGGTCTGTCAAGAGCAACTGGAAGGTTACATGTGGGATTCGTTACTTGAGCACTGTAATGCGTCGCACGAATTAACGTCGTATTTTTCACGGATATGAGTGATATGTTAATATAGGCTCTTAACCAAGGAACTAGGATCGATTTCGAATTATTAGGGTCGCTAAGAGACAGTGACATGGTTTTTTGGGCCGGACGACTAATCAGTCAGCTGACGATTGTCTGACTAATCAGACAATCGTCAGCAATTTTATATACGTTTAGTAAAAACTCCTTGACTGACACCAGCGGCTAACCGTCCTCGTACTGTAATTGGAGTTTATTTATCGAAATAATGTCCGGTCTCTTAAATATGTCACGCCGAACCCTAGAAAGGAAACTGGTATTAGCCAGAGAACATTTAACAACTGATTTTGTGACTATTCATTTTGGAATGGACAATATTTCGAGACATAATATGTTGGATAGGAATTTGTTTTTACCAAGCGGTATTTTTGGTAATAACGAGAATACAAAAACGATCTTTATTTGCGATGGAACATACATCTACATCGAAAGAAGAAGCAACGGTCTTTTACAGAGGTTGGCATACATACACCCACCACAAGCAGGGGGGGGGGGGGTTAAGTAACGTTCACGAGCCATTTCAAAAAAATATGTACCCCTGGTTTTTGCCTTGTCCTTTGACTTGGTTCATTTATTTTTTTGTGAGGAATGACTTCTAGCACAATATATTAGTTTAAGTGAAAAAAACATATTTTAAAATATACACGGTGACATTTGAATCACAGTTTTGCTAGAACAAACGTTGTTCAGACCGTGGTCTACTACCATTCTATAGCATCAAATATGTTATTAAAAAAAACTAAATTAGGCGTTCTCAAATTAGTCTTACGTTGCTCAAACGTGTTCAAACATTAACCGTAACATCAAAGTAGGTAGGTACTCATCGCGGTAGCGATATGGCATTCAAAAGATTTATGAGGAGTCCACGTGGACTACAAGGATGTCCGGCCAATGCAGGCCGAAATGCAAATAAATCATTAGCCAATGACATGCAATCGCACGAAGTACCGCTCCGCCCATTTCTTTTGTGACTACCGCCCAAACTACCCCGGCGGTAGCCAGTCTACTACCGAAATTTCTCGAGTGAGCGACGTATGCATCCGATGTACTTACTTACCTTAATTGTTTGTGAAAATGAGTTCTTATTCAAATGTGGAGTGGCTGGATATGGTCCGCTTTTACGCAATTGCTGGTGACAATCTGGCGGAAGCTAGGCGAATGTACTCTCAACCAGAACATTTAGCGGCGCTGCGTTGGCGAGGGATCTTGAACCCGCAGATTCCCACACCTGCTACAATACTGGCAGCTTCACAGCGGCTACTGGACCACGGCCAATTCACAGTGCCGAATCATGCCCAAGGACGTGGTATTGGTCCTCAGTATTCAGCCGCATTCGAAGAGCAAGTACTCGAGTACTTCGCACGCAACCCACGGAATAGTACCAGAGATGCAGCAAGGCGATTTAATGTTAGCCAATTTTACGTATGGAGCCTGCTGAACCGATTGGGGAAACATCCATACCATTTCCGTCGCACGCAAGGTCTTTATGACGCTGACCCTCAAGCACGCATAGCTCTGTGTACGTGGCTGCTGAATAATCCAGAAGCTAACATTATGTGGACAGACGAGTCTACCTTCACCCGCGTAGGCATCTTTAACATACATAACGAACATTATTGGGCGTTTAACAATCCACACGCGATTAAAGAACACTCTCACCAAATTCGGTTCAGTGTCAATGTGTGGGCCGGGATTCTTAATGACGTGTTAATTGGGCCAGTGTTCATTGACGAAAATTTAAATGGTGCCACCTACTTGGACATGCTCACAAATGTGATACCAAATCTTTTGGAAGATGTTCCTTTATCTCACCGTCGCGAAATTTTCTACCAACATGATGGCTGCCCCGCACATTATGCGACTCAAGTACGCACATACTTGAATAACCAATTCGGTCACAGGTGGATCGGGAGAGGTGGCCCTGTTCCATGGCCAGCCAGAAGCCCCGATTTAACTCCGCTAGACTTTTATTTGTGGTCGGAGTTAAAAAGGCTGGTCTACACCGATGAAGCCACAAGTAGGGACCAGCTCAAACAAAAAATTGAAAGTGCGTTCGAAACAGTGAGGAGTGATAACATTTTGCGAAAACTAAAAGACAACTTGCAAAAACGTGCCCGTCTGTGTATTGAAGTCAATGGACAACATTTCGAGCAATTGCTTCAATACACGTAGGAAGTGTAAATACTGTGCTTAATTTATTGTGTAAATACTGTAATTATTGTGTAAATACCTAGTTGATTCAAATTAATCGTTGTAAATAATCTGATTCCATTTTTTTAAATACGCCAGAAATAGGTACCCACTCGCTGTCAATTTTGTACCTACATTCTGAACTGTGATGTAAGAACGTAACTAAGTAGGTACCTACTTTACTCACAAAAATTAATAATTAACTTCAGCTAGAATTTCTGACGGTCCTAAGCCCGATAAGTATGAAGGGAAAATTGGAGTCAATGTTGTATTGGTGCACACGGAACTAGCCCGGTTTTGTGGTAAGTTTTGTTTTGTTCCTGTAATATTGCAATAAATAAATATAGTATAATAAATAAATATAGAATGATAGTAGACCCTGGTCTGAACAACGTTTGTTCTAGCAAAACTGTGATTCAAATGTCACGGTGTATAAGTATATATAAATTGATGTTTTGTTGTAACTTTACTAAATACAAAACTTACGAAGGTTTTAAAATATTGACGACCGTCAAATTTACCTGTCCCCTTTCCAACTGTCGTCAGAAAATCCTTGATTTCAAAAAATTTCCGTCTTGTTTCCATGGTTTAATAAACATAATTAGAATTTTTTAAAGTTGAATTTATCAGAAAAAATATCAATAACATTTTTTAAACATATTTTCTATTAAAAATAAATCTAAATTAAAATCGAAAATCTTAACTAACCTGAACATTCCATTTTATTACCGCACTTTTTTGCAATAATTCTTAAAACTGTGGAATTATTCGGGAAGAAATGGCAAGACTACATAACGTCCTTCATCGAGCGACGGTATTTTGCTGTGTTCTGTGTTTGAATTTATTTGCTCAGGTATGTGATAGTGTGTATAGTATATGATATCAAAAAGTTAATAGTGCTAAGTACGGTGGCTAATTTTGAATTAATAAATTAGCCTCAAATGTCAAAGATCTTCCAAATGACGAAAGGTTGTGCATTTCAATATTTGACGAAATGTATATTAATCCACAAGTTCATTATAATGAAAGAGAGGATAAAATGAATTTATTCATTCAATAACTGCAAAATTGCTGATCATGCACGAACTTTTATGGTGAAAACCATAAAAAATTATAATAAGCAACCTGTAGCCTATTATTTCACAAATTGTTTAAATGCAATACAGCTTAAATCGGCTATAAAGGAAGTAGTGCACGAAATGAATTCTAGAGGTCTCAAAATTATAGCTACTGTTTGTGACCAAAGCCGGGTAAATGTATCTGCTATTGAAAGTTTAGTGGGGGATGCCTAAAGGTCATTTTTACGAAAAGGTAAGGAATGGCGACATGATATTTTCATTGTGGATAGTCTACTTATTATACCAATTTTTGATGTCCCACATCTTATAAAGGGAATAAGAAATAATTTACTAAATAAAGACGAGACCTACGACACCAACGAACATGTTTATGTAGATAAAATGAACAAAATGAAGGTGAAAATAGCTACGCAGCTATTAAGCCGCCGTGTTGCCGTGGCAGCAAACTACTTAACCAGGACAGGGAAAGTGGACCCTGCGTGTCACCAAGTCATACCTTTGGTAAAAAGGTATGACTTGCTTACACAAGGTGGAATCGACCGAAAAATATTGTAAGTCCCAAAAAAATTTTTTTTGGAAAAAATTTCTAAGTCCCAAAAACATTTTTCAACCAAAAAAAAAATATTATGGTTTTCTTTGCTGCTCATAGTGCCCCTAAGCGTATACTCCAACTCCTAAAATTCCGCCCCTAAGACGACCCACTGACCGTTTGACAACCTTTTTGACTCGATGGAAAATGTTATAGGGCTGGTGTCAAACCAAATTCTCCCTGACTGACTGTGGACAGAAGCCATAAGATTTTAAAAAAACTTACAATTTTTAGAAAACAAAGTAAATGGCATGTGGGCAATGACGTGATAATGGTTGAGAAAAAAAACCATCAGTTAAATTTTTTATTAAAACAATAGAGGGTATCCAGGCCATTTGGGAGGTTTTAAACCAAATATATGGTTTCTATGTCATATTTTGTAGAAATTTTAATCAATACCCCATTGAAAACTTCTTTGGCAGAATAAGAAGTATATCGAATCGTATGTAATGTTATAAGTCTAAACTGACTATTTATTACCTTTCTTGAATCGAGAATTACCCCTGACATTGTTATACAGGGTGTCTGGCGGCAGATTTACATTTTAAAAATCGAATATTTCAAAAAGTTATAAACGGTGCGGGGGGGAGGGTGGTGTCATTAGAACCACTGATCGTGCGGATTTCTCAGTCACGATGTCGCAGTGGTCGGGTGAGCATCGCGCATTCGCTATCGAAGCGTTTTTCAAGAGCCACGATTCTTAACGTACTCGCTCGCCGGCAGTTTTGTTCACATTTCAATATTCGACGGATAAGCGATGGACCGAGTGTGAATTTAATTCGTTCGTGGGTGGAGAGGTTCCGCGCAACTGCTTCGGCTATGAACACACCACGGCCAGGGCCTAGTCGATCGTCAAGGACCCCGGAAAACATCGCACTGGTGGAACGGAGTTTACGTGAAAATGCACGACTTTCAATACGGAAAAGGGCAGCTTCACTGGGACTTCCAAGAGCGATTGTTCATGAAATTTTGAAAAAGGACATGAAGTTCCATCCTTTTAAAATTCAAATCATTCAAGAATTAAAAGAAAATGACTTTGTGTCACGCAATTTTTTTTGTGAAACCATGTTGGAGCGTTTTCGCACTGCGAATTCAATTTTTTGGAGTGACGAGGCTCATTTCCATCTAAACGGACACGTTAACAAACAAAACTGTCGTTACTGGGCTCCAAGAACTCGCAATCCTCGATTGAAACACCAAAAACCATTACATTGCCCGAGGGTAACTGTTTGGTGCGCTTTATCCGCGAGTGGGATAATTGGGCCATTTTTTTTTGAAAATGCACGGGGCCACGCGACTAATGTCAGTGGTGAGAATTATGGACACATGATTTCGAATTTCTTTTTGCCGAGCCTGCGAGCTCATCCATCGTTTTCATCACACACGTGGTTTCAACAGGATGGAGCGACTGCACACACGGCCAGAGCTTCAATGGATTTGTTGCGCGAAAATTTCTCTGAAAAACTGATTAGTCGCTTTGGGGACATCCCGAGGCCACCAAGGCCCCCCGACCTAACCCCAATGGATTTTTTTTTGTGCGGCTACCTCAAAGCGCGAGTCTACACCAACAATCCGCGAACTGTTGTGGACTTAAAAGAAAATATTCGGCGAGAAATCGGCGCAATTGAACCGAGTTTACTGCAGCGTGTGGCGCGGAATACGAGGCTCCGTTTTGAACAGTGTGTGCAACAAGATGGAAGACATTTGGATGACATCATATTTAAAAAATAAAATCCGCATTATGACTCTGTATTTTAACACTTTTATTAAAACTATACGTATAAAGGTATTTATTTTATTTTATTTTGAAAACCTAAATCTGCCACCAGACACCCTGTATAACCATTTAAAAATGTATCACAAGAATATCGTTATAAATTTCCACGATTTTTTTTTCACGAACATATTTACTAAATGCATTTCGGATAGCTTTCCCCACTTCACGCGCCACCTCAGTCGTCGTTGAGATTCGTACGAGTCTGCACGTATTACATAGTAAAATTACGTTTTGAAGTGAATTGATGTTAGTTTGTCAACTTTCGTCATTAAACGATTAGAAATATTGTTGGTAAGTATATTATAGTATATTTTACTTTAACGTTTTCGTTTGGGTGGACAGGAACGTGTTTCATCTTGTTTCGTCATTTATCGTAACATCATTCATCGTGTATTTCTAGATGAGATGAATGATTTCTTTTGAGGAAAATTACATTTTTGTTACGTTCAATGATGCCTTAACGTAGCCACGGATCACAGACTAACCCGTGACATTTTAAACATAATAAACGCAAAGATGAACTCTCCAAATCTAGTGTTTGATTATGTAACATTAAAAAATCTTAGCAGACAACGAGTTGCGTTTGAAACAATGGATGCGAAGCATCCTCAATTACAAGATTTTCCTGTGTTACTATTGATGATTTAATTCTTATTTCTCTACCTCTGTCTAAGCTCTTATCAACTGAAACTTGCACGATCATACGTTAGCGAACATTCGCGTGAAAACGGTCTCTATAGAATAGAAATATATGGGGAGAATAACTTACAAGACTTGCAACAATGTAATATTTTGCAAAGTAACGTATGGCTGCTCAGAGGACCGAGTACAATCTCAACACGTAAGGTCTAGAACTTATTATACTTATACATTAATTGATCGCGAACAAGTAGGGCGGGATGCGATACTACAATATTATTTTACATGTCTAACAGGCAGCAAACTGTAAGGAGCTGTGCCCGTGTTATCTCCATAATCTGGTACATGGAAGACTGGCCAGACTGGATGGATTTCATCGACCAGCTTTACATTTAGATGAGATTATTATTGACCATTAATAATTGTTGCGTCATTAGCCTCAGTTTATATATTTAAGTAGCTATGTAAGGATCATTCAATTAGTCGCTAATAAACATCATTGAAGACAGACGCATTTGTGATTTTCTAACAAGTTTCACGTAAAGACAAAAGTGACCCTAAACAACATCAACATATGCTCGATATCTCGCCGGATCATTACCAGTTACCTGAGTGCACGTGTTGAACGGCCGGCTCGCGAGAACAAAAGGATACCACATTCCTGAGCGATAAGGATTTGTAAATATGACTACTACGAAGGAATTATTAAATGTATTGGAAGATACCGCTTCATTATTGCAAAAAACTCAAGTTAATCTCAAGAAATGCTCGAAATCCCGATTAACTAAAGGATATATTGAAACCCGTATAAAGGCGATAGAAGATTATTGGTCTACTTTCAAAAACGCTCATCATCCTTTGGTAAAAATAACGCCGAAGTAACAAAAGGCAATATTACCATATTTTGCTAATGAGGAGTTTTACATTTATGAAGACTTATCAGTTGAATGAACAAAATAAAACAGCGCCGACGACCTAGAATACAGCTGCCATCTTTTAGTGGAAAATATGAAGAATGGCCTACGTTTCAAGATTTGTTTACCTGGTTAGTGCAAACGAACACGAGTATTAGTGACGTAGCCCACTTTAAGCTTTAAGCCCACTTTTTTCTATCAACTTCACTCGTCAACGGTGTTTGCACTGGTGGTGTCATCATTGCAAGTGTTTTTTCAAGAACACCTCCGAGATGTCCCGGAATGTCATTTTAGGGGTATGAGGAACAGGGTGTAAAGTTCACTCATACTCAATGGAAAAGGGAGGATCCTCCGACCAGACGGGTGTTATGTCTGGCGGGCAATTGCCCAAGGATTGATGTCGGATAGTTTTATGTATGTTAATCGCTCGGTAAACTGTTATACCGCGATGTAGGACTTGTGACGTCTGGTCTTTGATGCGTAGTTCGTATGTGGCGGTGTAGATGCCGCCACATCACTCCCCTCCGGAGGCCGGAGGTCGATAGTGTGCTGAGTCTTGTATCTTGCGATGCTTGCCAGTGCCAGTTGAAGTTCCAGTGAGTTGGAACCGGGTGCCGCATAGTTCACAGTGGGTCGGAACTGTCTGCGATGATTGGTGGTGCTTTGAGTTTGAGTTTTGAGTTTGATTCCCCAGTGAGTCGGGGTGGCGCTGCGTTGTGATCCAGTGCGTCGGATGTGGTACAGTGCCGGGTTGCTGATGAGGCTGAGGGTGGTGACCAGGAATGCCCGTTCGCTGCATGCTGGTGGTCAGGATACCCGTTGAAGCCGTGGGTGTTGGCTGGCTGTGTGACTCGCCTCACGAAAAAGCTTGCGGGAGTGATGATGATGACGTCACGCTGAAGTAGTTGCACGAAGGCTACGCTGACGTTCATATTCGGGGTCACCAATTTAGGGGTATGAGGAACAGGGTGTAAAGTTCACTCATACTCAATGGAAAAGGGAGGATCCTTCGACCAGACGGGTGTTATGTCTGGCGGGCAATTGCCCAAGGATTGATGTCGGATAGTCTTATATTATGTTAATCGCTCGGTAAAGTGTTATACGCGAAAACTCACTTTTACAGTGACAAAAGTTATGTCGTATCCTGAAGTTCCTGTATCCGAATAGGGAATTAAGATGGAAGTCTACAACTACTATCAATGGGGCCTCATTGTATTAGTCGTACATACGATATTATTCGCCATACCGGGCTACATCATGCAAGCATGGGATAATAGAAAACTGGAAAGGACGGCCATCTGGGTGATTCCTCCGATGCAGAGCGAAGATTCGATCGAAAACGACGTGCGACTTCTGACGGCCTACTTTCCTCCAATCTCCATTCTCACGACGACTACGCATATAAATCCTTATTTAGTGAAGTGATATATCTCGTTAACTTCCTAACACATTTAGAATTCGTGCGTACCACTTTAGGTGGAAGTGTTGGTGTCTGCAAAATTTTTGTGGTGTTAGTGAAGCAACTACCAGATGGAAATATCAAAAATCTTACTACGGATTGGCTGGTTTCAACGACTACTGGATGTACGTTTAGTGAATACGGCGCCTCAGGATTTGTAGAGAAACTCGACGGAAATTACTACCCACAATGGTTTACGGTCAACAAGATCTACAGTTTTTTTCTACATCTGGTTTCTTACTACAACTGTTATTATCACACTTGTGATTACATATCGCATGTTTACTTTGACATTCTCCTCAATCAGAAAGTTTGTGCCGAAGACATTGATGTAGTTTTCAAGCAGCTAAAGTTCGGGGATTGGTTTTTATTACTTCGGCTTCGGCAAAATTTGGATCCGCTGGTTTAGAAAGCGTTGATACATGGTATTGCACAGCGTTATGGCTCTGATATGTAAGGATAGGGGATTTTTTTTTTTTGTATATGTTCTAAGGCCCAATGCATTTCGACAATTTATCAGGCTAGAACTACAATTCTGTAACAACGAGTAGATAGGATAGGACTTCATTACGCCTGTGTGAAAAGAAGAAAAGGAGCGACAGAACCTGTAGTAATATTTAACCCTTTTAGGTATTGCAACGCCGTTTACTAGCGCGGAGAAAACTAGAAGAAACAGAGAGAGGTTAAAAAGTGAATATGCTGCCCAATGTAAAAGAAACTTAGATCGACTGAAATCAAACAAAAAGAAATTACGGAGTTGTCATCAGAAGAAGCCGAACAATAAAAGAAAAAAATGGCGAGAAGAAAAGATCAAAAGTAGTGCTAGGAAAAAACAGAAGAAAAGTATTCACCGACTCTGTGGTCTAGTGGTTAGACCACCTATCTCAGACCCAGCGGTCCCGGGTTCGATTCCCAGTGGGGGCAAAATTTTCTGCTCGGTTTGGTAGGTGGTAGGGCTTGTTTTAAGTCCGCTTGGCTAGCTACCACCATCTTATCGAAGTCTGTTGCCATAACAACAATTTTATCAGCATTATTTTGTTCCGGCAGTCAGAGGTAAGATAGCCAGTTCCTCCGTGGTAGAGGATTCCGGGTGAAGCTCGCTTACACCTTCGGCCTGATCATCACTTACCATCAGGCGAGATTCAGGCCAAGAGCTTTTTCCGGATTGTATGAAGTGAAACGTGTGACATTGTTTTTAAAGAAAAATATTCTCACACATCTAAAACTGTACATAACTCAAAATGCTAGGGTGGGTGAAGAACATTTAAGTTTATACAATTGGGTCTTTTTTGCTTAATTTGAATTCGTAACTGAATTCAACCAGGTGCATATTACTGAAATGCTTGACTTATTACGGAGGGATATAAATAACACCATAGACTTGAAAGTGTTGAAAACATGAATAATACTACTTGTCAATACTGGACAGGCTTGACTGTTTTGAACTTTCTGGCAATATTAACTTGCATACCTCAATTGTCCAATTTATGTAGAAAGACTAAAAATCAAGTAGTAGTTCTTCTCCATAAGGAACCTACTACCTACGTTGCGTTGAATAGGCGACTAGCTTCACCAAATAACTCAAACGAAAAGTGATGACTGTACACTGTAGTAAAAGTGCCTGTAAATGTTTTAATTGAAATAAACGCTTTGAGTTTGAGTTAAGCATTGTGTGCGATTGAAAACCAACCCTTAACGAATAATAAACCGGAGACTGGTCAGAAACGGCACAGGATAGGTTCCCGGCCGTGTTATATAAATGATTAATCTTATTATGATAAACGTGGCGTTCATTCACACCTACGCCGGTGTGAATGAACTAATGATTAGACTGGATTAAAATGTGTTTGCATTATAGCGCATCGTACCCACATATGCACCCGATTGCTCATAGTAGCGTTAGTACACTTCGGACTTGCCAACGAAATATATTGTGTTGTGTTGTTTACAATTGGATTTGTTAAAAATGGAAGAACAACGACGTGAACGATGCGTCACAAGTTCGCGATCTGTAGTTGATGATTGGAATCGACGTGTTTTGACACGGGAATACATGGAAAACCGCCCCACGCAGGCGAAATATCAATAAAAGTCGGACAAAACCTAAAGGGCATTGTCAAGTCTTGGCCATTTTTAAACACGATGCTATACAAAAATGTAATATACCAATATTTTAAATTATATTTTAGTAAATATCTGATGCTAATAACTTTGTATCAATTAGCACTGTAAAAAATCTTATTTTTTTAGTATGTGTAACCACTAAGTTTTACCAGCAAATGGGATTAGTGGTAGACCAACCGAAGCAGGGTGGGGGCAACTCAAACGATGGGAATACGGCCAGGAAGTTTTTTGCTGAGCCTACAAAATCTGGGGCTATTACAGGCTTAGATCCTGTAATTATAGAAAGATTTTCCAACATCCTGATTGTTTTATGAAACACAATCTAAAATTTGACAAGCGGTAACGAAACGATGCCGAAGTTTTTATACGATAGCTAAGCGATCGCCGAGACCCAAGAACGATATCGATACGAACGATAAAAAAAAATGGCGTCTTTATGATACAGCTGTGTTGAGACCGAGAAGTGTTTTGTTCATTTACCATATTTTGAACTATATTTACCATTTAGCATTTAAAATGCATACTTTTTAAATATGTTGTGGTGCGCTCATAATGAAGAAGTGTGGCTTAGGCGCCAAAGAAGAGATTTAAATCGTCAGTGCATGGAGACAATACGCGAAATGCCGGAAACTTTATTTGTGTTGCAATTTCGGCTAAACAAAACTACTTTCCAAGCCCTTTGTCAAGAACTCCGACATAAAACTTAATTGAAATTAACCAACGAGTTTCCCCTAAGAGTTAAGGTAAGTGCTTATGCCTTGCTGACTGAGATATAATTCATATACCTAGTACTAACATTTTTTATTTATTTACTTAGCTACTTATCATTTCATTTTCTAAATTTTTGTGTTTTTGTAGGTGTTGTGCGCTCTTAGTTTACTAGCCTCAGGATCCTATCAGCGAATTGTTGGCGTCACTCAGCATTTTGGCAACGCACAGCTAGTCGCTGCATCAGACAAATTGTTGATGCTTTGAACCACCATGCTGTCATGGCAAAATGGATTGTGTTTCCGAAAACACGACAAGACAGAGCATTTATAAAACAAGAGTGAGTACGGTACCTTAACAAACGATTTAACATTATTTAAGTGCATATAATGTAATTTTTTTTTTTTTTTAATAGTTTCTGGTTCCAAAGAAGATTTGGCCTGTCTGGTGTAATTGGGTGCATAGATTTTACCCACGTAACTTTGGTAAAGCCCAACGATGAAGAGCATCTTTATTATAATAGAAAAGGGTATCATTCAATGGTAGATATTATATTTTTTTATACTGTATGGCATTTTAAAGCTAGATAAGTCTAATAATAGTTTTATTTTCAGATTTGTGATAGTAATATTACTATTTTAAATGTGAATGCAAAGTTTGGCGGAGCTACACATGATTCACATATATGGTCTTCCAGTAGAGTTGAATCATATATGCGTGAACTAAATCAAAATAATGAACAAGTATGGCTATTAGGTAGGTATTTATAATAGTAAAAGAGAGAGAGAGGAGGAGGAGTTTTCCTGTGTTTTGTCTATAGAAACTAATTTTTCAGGTGACACTGGGTATCCACAACGCCCTTGGCTTATGATACCTATCCTCAATGCAGTTCAAGGATCTATTGAAGAGCGATACACACAAAAGCATGTGCAAGCCCGTAACTGCATTGAGCGCTGCTTTGGATTACTCAAAGCACGGTGGAGATGTTTACTTAGAGACAGGGTTCTTCACTACCATCCTCATGTAGCTAGCAATATTACAATGGCATGTTGTGTGTTACACAACATAGCCTTGAAAGCTGGGTTATCACCACCACAACCACTTCCTGCTGCACATGACGATGGTGATGATATAACCATGCAACATCCCACATCCACTGCGACTATGGGTAGCCAAAGTGAAATATTCCAAGGAAGAGCCATGCTGAGAAGTTTATTGAAAAGTTTAAGGTCACCCGGGGCGAAAGCAACTATGAGGCTAAAGCAACTAATTCTCTCAATCTAATCATTTTTGTAGATAGCTCTATATATTGGAATAAAGCGGAATCATAGTTTTTTCAAATAAAGTACAGATGGCATCACTAGTTCACCTACTGTAGTACTGACAGATCATTTTCTGTCAGCCGCCATTTTGGAGCAACGTGTTGCCGCGTCCTGTGTTTTGTTTTATGACACTAAAAATATTTCAAGTCGTTGCAAGGAAAAATAGAAGTGCATCCTAAAAATAAGATAAAACGTAAGTGTTTTTGGTATATTTGGTTAAACTCTAGGTGTTATAATTAACATTTTATTGATATAGTTACATTAACCTCAACTTTTCATGCACGTGGGTTATTGCAACTATTTTTGCAGTTACAATCGCCCCATGCTTTTCGTACGAAAACTTCAAATTACTAGTGACGTTCCATGTCGATATTTCGATAAGTGAATTTCGCGTATTTGCATAAATGTTTAGCTGCAATTAGTATGAAGTATTTTAGATTTTGCGTAGTTTTAACAAAATGAAATGGATAGCTTAAATAATAAATGTACCAAGTTAATACAAAATCCAAATTTTGTTATCAGATGGTCCGAAACTATAAAAGAAAAAAGGAGAAAACTTATTGCTCTGAAACACTTCTTGAAGCTGTATAACTAGTAAAGCAAAAACAGTTAACCAGTTATGCTGCTGCGGAACGCTTCCATATTCCTCGTTCAACAATAATATCACATGTATACGCTACGCGCGGGCATAAACAGGCAAATCCTGGAAAAAATACTGTATTGTCCAGATGTTGATTTATGTTATTTTACCGATTAATACGGAATAATTAGTTTATTTGATTTTGACTGAGAATTATCCTGTTATTTTTTTACTTTAAGTAATAATTTTTTAAATAAAGTTTCAAAATACAGACAGAAATCGCTTTTTTTAACCTAAATCCTAAATATTAGATTAGTCATCAATGCGTACTTATCGTATATTTGTCAAAGCATTTTACAGACACAAGTCACAAGAAATCTTTTCTTGTTCTTATTTTATGTCTTAAATTCCATTAATAAAATAGAATTACTCTGCAGAATCTGAATTCTGAATCTGAATTAGCTGAGTATAATATACTTTATTGATCTTATTCAGATCGATTTTTGCACTAAAAAACCTATATTTAAACCTTCCATTATTGTTAATTATCGAATGTCTTCACAAATATTTATCGATAAGTAGTAGGTACTACATCTCAACACTAGTCAGTATGGAAGACAGTCGCATTCACCCCATAAAAAAAGAAACGTAAATTTGCTTGAAACTGAACTCTATCTCAGCGACTATAGATAGCTTTTACAGATAATTCTGTGTGCATCTACATGTACTCTTGACATCAACATTAAGAAACAGATTACAACTGAGTTATAACGAATAGTCACATTTACCCCAAAGTGGGGTGAATGTAACTTTTACTGGTCTTATTCAACAATAATGCAAATTAATGAAAAACCAAAGTTTATTTGTAACTTAATTTATGTCGAAACTGTTCATCGAAAGCTGTGCAATGAAGTACGTTTATTAGAATATCCCTATTATTTAAGTAGCTCATGGTGGAGGGAAGCAAAGTTACAGGATTATTTTTTTTAGTTGCTTTCGCCCCGGGTGACCTTACTGATTTGCACCTTCACATAACAGAAGCTCCTCTTCTGTTATGTGAAGGGTACTCAGACGACCAAATTCAGAGCTTGGAACGCACCTTTTCTCACTTTAAAAGCCAATTAAAACAAAGATGGGCAAGCGCTCATAAGAAGGAAGACGTATTTCGCAAATACATGATTCGTAGCTGGAAGGAACAATTTAAATTCTCGTGATTGCACAAAATCTCTCACAAAATCTGAATTCAACGAAACGAATTTTTCTGGGTAAGTTGTCAAATTGGCAATATATTACATTGAGGCAGACAGCGAAAGATATGGGATGTGATATTTTTCCATCATATGATATTTTACAGAATGAGAAGAAAAACTGCTACGTAGAAAAAGAAGACATGGTGATAACCGATACTGAAATCAAAATTAAACTAGAGTCCATTTTAGACATTACAGTCAAGAGACTGTTCAAAATTCTGGCAACTGAAGTTACCGACAGTAATTTCACTCTAGTCAGTCAATGGGGATATGACGGTGCATCTGGACATAGCAACTACAAACAAAAATGGAAGGTGATGATTTCAGCATCTTCAAGTGTTCATTTGTTCCGTTGAAAATGGTGAAAAATGATACTGATGAAGTGATATAGGAAAATCCCAAATCGTCTTCAACTTTTTACTGTCGGCCAGTTTATTTCCAGTTCGCAAGAGAAAATGATTTGAATATTAAAGAAGAAATGGCATCAATTGAAACAGAAATTATTGAAGGGGCAAATGTGAGACACAAGCTACACCATGATCGATGGCAAGATAATAACCTCACATCTATCAGATACCTCCACAGCTACATGTGATATCTGCAAAACAACACGGCGACATGACAGAGAAGCCATTCTGTCGACACGTTTAAGTTTGGTCTGTCTTCCCTTCATGCACGTATCAAATGAATGGGATGCATCTTGCACATTGCTTACCGCGTCGACTAAAAGAAATGGCAAGCTAAAGGAGACGATGTAAAATCACAATTGGCCAACAAAAAGAGTTTGTAGATTAGAGTAAATTTTCTGAAGAGGCATCTGAAGCTCGCAACAAAGATTTTAAAATAACCAGAACCTTCTACTCGCGGAAAACTAGCATAATGCAACAAATGAGGATATTATACATAATTTGCTGATATCCTCTGACCCATATCTCTCTAGTTCCAGACCTAAGATAAGGCAACTTCGTAGTAAACTTCTATCAGATGAATAAATCGATGGTCCCTATTAACAATGTCGGTTATGCATTTTTACCAATATTCACTTTTTTACATAAATAGAATCACAGTTAAAAGATTTATCGTATGTAACATTTTATTTTATTTTAAATCGTGATATTTGTTCAGTTTCTTAGTTAATATTGTCGGTTGTATTAACCTTGTCCGCGCAACAGTGTTGGTAGTGACGGAACCGGCGTTGTCCGCGGGGCGGAGGGAGCGCGGTTACGCGCGGATCTGCCACTACGCACTTTGTCCCTGGGAGGAGCGGTCGCGCGGTAAAAATTGCAATAATATTTATGATTCATTATTTTTGTGCGTGTAAACAAAGTGTCCTATCATGTCGAAACGGGTCAGTGGGTCGTCTAAACGTTCTAAACGAATTTTAGATCTAGTTAATGCTAATAAACAAGATCCTATTTACCAACTTGAGACACCAAGAAGTGACTGTCAAGATTATCCCATATCTACAGAACCTGGTAAGCACCCTTTATTTGTTACTAAGTAGGTATTTTAAAGTATATAATATACAGCCATTTCAATAATTAAGATTAAAACTTTTGTTATGAAACCATTCGTATTTTGCATAATATAGATATAATATCCCCTTTAATAAAGTAGGTTCCGGTAGATACATCTATTTTCAATGTATTCAAGTAGACAATTTTGTCGGATATACCACTTCCGACATTATTACTTGTACTTATAGTAGATCATTTTGTTGGATGTGTCACTTCCGACATTATTACATGTACGTAAAGTAGATCATTTTGTTGGATGTATCACTTTCGACATTGTTACATGTAACCTAAAAACAGACGTTTTGTCGGATGTTTCACTTTCGACATTGTTACACGTAACCTAAAGTTAGTTGGTCGGTTAGATATGTCACTTTTTTCACTACTGCGTTATGTACAGATTTTTTTTCTGATTTATGACTTGCAAAAGCTTATTATAGGAATTATCTATCTTTGCAGATCGAGGGTCTTCACCAATACGTGTGCATTCCGATGAGGAGTTGACAGAATGTCTACAAGGAATGATGGATGATAATAATGTATTCAGTGACATGGACGAGCCTGTAAATACTTCTATACCTGTAGAGAGAATTCCTGAAGAGGCCACTCCTGAGAGGAGAGTCCCCGAAGAGATTGAGATTTCCGTAACAGAAGAAACGCAGGCAATCTCTAAAGGCGCATCAACGTCCATTGACAATTCAACGCCAATACCGTCACCAGTTCCTGTTCACGAAGACCAATGTGGAAACGAATTCTGTGCCATATGCTTGGAAGCGTATGCCATTAGGCCCGATGAAGTCTATCTAAATCTTCCAACACCTTCAACTTCAACTATAACTGTAACTTCCACTAACGTAACACCGACCACACAAAAAGCTTCCAGGAAGAAAACTTACAAAACAGATATAGGAAAGAAGAGACTTGTACACAAAGAGAATTGGTGTGTAGTTCAAAGAAAGAAAATGAAGAATGAAGGAAAATCCTATACAAATAAAAAAGGGAAACAAATTGCAGAAAAAGTATTAGGTCAGCCGTGTGGAAAGAAATGTCGCTACAAGTGTACTGAAAACTACGATCTAAAGCAAAGAGAGGCTATTTTTTCAAAGTTTTGGAAACTGGGCGATCGTAATAAGCATTGGGAGTTTGTTATAAAGTACACAAAAAAGATTAGCAAAGGGCGTAAAACCACTGAAATAATTAAACACAAACGTGACTATACCTATGTTTATTATCTCCCAACAGCAGAAAAGGAAACAAAAAGAGTCTGTAAACAGATGTTTTTAAGTACAATATCTTCTGGTGAGCGAATAATAACAACGGCTTGGAAAAAATATGACGGCATAGCAGCTGTAGAAGACGACAAGAGAGGAAAGTATGACCATAAACCTAGAGTGATTGATGAAGTAATGATACAAAGTGTAAAAGACCATGTGAATTGTTTAGATCGAGTGGATTCGCACTATGCACGCAAAGATTCTAAGAAACTCTACTTAAACAACATAAAAAGTACCTCGCAGATGTACAAACTTTATGTTGAATGGTACGATCCTAATAAATACACAAATCTAGCCAACAAACGTCAATACCGTGACATTGTAAATGCTAATTTCAATTTAGCATTTCACAAGCCCAAAAAAGACTTATGTGAAGTTTGCCATATCTTTGCGAACAATCAGTTTCCCACAGAAGAAGAAAAACAGAGTTTCTTGGAACATCAAGCGCGAAAAAAGAAAGCTCGATCACTTAAACAAGCTGATAAAACAAAAGCATGTGAAAATACTGAAATTGTTGTAGCTACATTTGATTTCCAAAAAGTTTTGCAGACTCCGCACGGTGAGGTAAGCATGTTCTATTACAAACGGAAACTGAATACTTACAACTTTACTCTTTTTGAGCTTGGAAATAAAACTGCGACTTGTTACATGTGGCATGAGGGTATTGCTAAAAGAGGGGCTAATGAAGTTTCAAGTTGCTTGTACGATTTCATTAAAATTAATGCCGAAAAAGGGGTGAAAGAATTTCGATTTTGGTCAGACAATTGCGCTGGCCAAAATCGGAACCGCATTGTCTTTGCTTTATATTTGCTTACTGCTAAGGAGTTTGGAGTAACTGTAGTGCATAGATTTATGGAGAAAGGACACACCCAAAATGAAGGGGACAGTGTTCACGCGCTTATAGAAAGAGAGAGTGAGCGGAGAATGATTTACGTTCCTGATGAATGGTTCTGCTTGGTGCGTTGGGCGAAAACAGAAGGTATGCCGTACAATGTAAGAGAAATGACCTCACGAGACTTCTACAATTTTAAAGATTTGTTGGCGAACAGAAACTGGGCGAAAGATGTAAGAAATGAAAAAATGAAGTGGACACAAATTAGAGAGGTTAAAGTAAAGGGCAACGTTTTTGATCGGATAGAATACAAATACGATTACGATGACGAGCCGAAGACTTTAGTGGTTCTCAGATCCACCAAAAGAAGCACGCAACGCCAGAATGATTTTGAAATATCCCAAGCTTATAATGGCCCCGTTCTTATTCCATATGGAAAGAACAAAGATCTTAATGATATGTGCAGATCTGGTGTCATCCCGGAAAAATATCATGGTTTTTATAGGGACTTGCCACACATTTCCAGTAATGCAGTAGAACAAGAAAGTGATTCTGAATGAATGGCTGTAATTTTTTTTTTATTTCTGCAAGTTTTAGTTTGATAGTTTTGTGATTTTGAAGTTCCTGATTATTATATAATTATTTTTAAGTATGTTATGGTAAGGTGCCTTAAGCGAAGTTGGAGAGATTAAGTGTAGACTGACTTTTAAAGTACAAAACTAAGACTGTACATTCGTTGTAGTAATTAATATTTTTAGCCACAAAAAAGTTCCTAAGGGTTTTATTTTTTATTTTTTTAAAGTTTAACATTTTATAAAACTTTGTGATACTTACCTGACACCCGCCATCCTCAAAGTGTTTTGAGCAGTCACACTATTAAATTGTGTGTTGATTGCTCATAGTTTTATGCAATTTTTATGTCTAGTTTAAGATTGACATGTTTTGTAACGTACTTTACTTAAATACCTACTTTTAAAGCATAACGAAGAAGAAAGAAAATTATCGTTTATAGTTCTTAAACTATTTTTAATTATGATTAAGTGTGTTGAATTATTATTTTTGTTATTACTTACTCTTGTGCTTAGTTATAATTATGTGATCTCAAAGCGTGTATTTCTTATTTTTCATTTGTTTTGTTGTTAAAATATTTAGATGTTCAATAAATGTATGGAAAAGTTGATTAAATAAAGTTTAATTTTATCATTTATGATAGCAAACCAAACACATACGACAAACTTATTTCTAAATCTCCATTTGAAAATGTTGAATATACCACTACCTACTTAATGACTGTCAAATATCCGAAGAAAACTGTCGTTTCTGTCACAACCGACAATTCATCTTGGAAATAGTTCATGTTAAAATGTTGGTAGTACCTTATTTCCTAAATAATCAGGTAATTCTATATATTGTCTAGGTCAGTACATAGTAAACAATACATAAAACAATCAGTGCAAATTAAAACATCCACAGTCTTATAAATTTTTTTTTATCGCCAAAACAAACTTTGAACTGCTCTACTGAACAGTAGTCTTTTTGCGGAACCGACATTGTTAATAGGGACCATCGAAATATGCAGTAACAACAGCTGTGTCCAGAATAACAACCATGTCGAGCGGAAATCCTCGTACATGCCTATAAACTTACTCATTTTATCGGAAAAAAGGAATGCCAGCACTTCAAGAAGCAGCTGAATCGATGCTTAACCTGAATAGTAATGTAAGTTACAATATAGTGAAGAATGGAATGAGATTGTGCAGGAATTACAGCCAAATGATCCAATTTTACGACGAGCTTTTGTTGAAACAATGTTGGAACGCTTTCGGAATTTCAACAATATTCTGTTCTCCGATGAAGCCCATTTTCACATAAATGGGCATGTGAATAAACAGAATTGCCGTTACTGGGCTGCAGAGAACCCACGTTCAAAACATCAAAAGCCTCTGCATTCGCTGAAAGTAACCGTTTGGGCGGCCATGTCAGCGCACGGAATTATCGGACCCTACTTCTTCAAAAATCGACATGGCCAATCTGTCACTGTAAATTCTGACCGATACATAGCCATGTTAAGCAATTTTTTCTTTCCACAACGGCAACAATTTGAAAAAGTAAAAAATCTAAAACATTTATTCCAAAAGTTTGTTGTAAATGAGATGGCTGGGGAGAAGCGTATTTCAGCATTACGCCTCACACCCTAAAACTGCGAGTTCAACCCTATAGAATTAATATGGGCTCAAATGAAGAGGTATTTGGCTCAACATAATAAAACATTCAAATTAGAAGAGATAAAACGGTAACTCCCACACTCAGCAATTGGAGAAGCTGCCAACTACATCCACACGAAAGGCAGATATACAGGAGTGGTTAAAAAACATAAATATTCCTTCTGACGAAAAAGTCCTTAGGGCAACTTTATTAGAAAAAGTAAAAAATCAAAAACATTTATTCCAAAAGTTTGTTGTAGATGAGATGGCTTGGGAGAATCGTATTTCAGTATTACGCCTCACACCCTAAAACTGCGAGCTCGACCCTATAGAATTAATATGGGCACAAATGAAGCGGTATTTGGCTCAACATAATAAAACATTCAAATTAGACGAGATGAAACGGTTACTTCCACACTCAGCAACTGGAGAAGCTGCCAACTACATCCACACGAAAGGCAGATATACAAGAGTGGTTAAAATACAAAAATATTCCTTCTGAGGAAAAAGACCTTAGTGCAACTTTATTAGAAAAAGTAAAAAATCAAAAACATTTATTCCAAAAGTTTGTTGTAGATGAGATGGCTGGGGAGAAGCGCATTTCAGCATTTTACCTCACACCCTACAACTGCGAGCTCAACCCTATAGAATTAATATGGGCTCAAATGAAGGGGTATGTGGCTCAACATAATAAAACATTCAAATTAGATGAGATGAAACTATTACTCCCACAACAAGCTCTGTATAATATTACGCCAGACCGATGCCAGTCTTTAAGCTGTGGAAAAGGTTCAAGAATCCATAAATCGTATCTATGAGTGGACTACAACATGGCGTATCAAACTGAATGAAAGCACATGTGTCCACATTGATTTCACGAATAAAAAGCCAAAATACTTCCGTTATTCATCAGTAACCAACAAATACCATACGCGAATACTGCTAAGTATCTCGGCATGACCCTGGATGCAAAACTGCGCTGGAAAGAGCATGTCAAAAAGAAAAGAGCAGAATTAGATATACGGTACAAAAAAATGTATGGCTACTTGGTAGACAGTCGCCATTGTCAATACCTAACAAATTGTTGTTATAACGGGTGTGATATATGAATATCTGAAAAGTCGAGTGTACCTTAATAAACCGAGGACCATATCCCGATCAAAAGAGCATCAACGAGGAGATATCCGCGATCCCTCGCAGCATGTGTCAGCGAGTTTTCCAAAGTTTGCGTAGTCGAATGCAGGAGTGTCAACGACGAGACACATCTCGACGATATAATTTTTAAAACATAAATTTCAATAAACGTTTATTACGTTAAACAAATGACCAAGAAAATAACATTTCTAGTTTTATTTCTATTCAAGTTTCAAATGTGCAAAGATGTATGGCCCACCCTGTAGCTAGAACATGTTTATTAATTGATGATTTCGTTCCACATTTTCTTGGCGTAGATCACATAAGTCGAGAAGAGTTTGTTTCCAGAAACCTTACCATTCCAGCTCATATTTTTGGAGGCAACCATGACGCAGGAGTTCTTGTATTGGCGGCACATACATATTTTATGTGCAAAAGAGCGTTAACTTTTTATTTCAAAGAATAACATATAGTCTACATAAATTCCGGAATTATTCAAACCATTCTTGATAGTGTGCAAAGATGGCTATATAGTTGATGTCATAGGCCCATATGCAGCAACAACCTCAGATGCTACAATTATACGCAGTATCATGCAAGAAAAGAAAACTCAGGTTGGCATTAAGCCCGCTCGGAAAATAGTACTTAGTCAAGCCCATAAGGAGTGTCGTGAGGGGAGAGTCCGGTTCGCACGAGATTATCGAGATTTCGATTTTTCACAAGCAATATTTTCCGACGAAAAAGTTTTAGGTCCAGCCAGATAGGTCGTCGGCATTTATGGCGTGTGGCTAATACTTGGTACGAGACGCAAAATGTTTTACCAAACCTAGAGTCAGGAAGAGTAGTGGTCAACATGTGGGCCTGGATATGTGCGGTAGGTCCTGGGGAACTAGTCTATATCCCCGGGAGGGCAAACGGTGAAAGTTACTTGCGTCTGCTGCAAGATACCTTTTTGCCAACAGTGCGAGTGGTGTATCCAGAGGACGAAGTGCCTGAAATTGTTTTTATTCAGGACAACTGTCCTATACACACTTCGCGCTTGGTGCAAAATTGGATCCGGCAGCAGCCCAGTATACGATCGGTACCGTGGCCTTCTAGTCCTCCGGACCTAAACCCCATTGAAAACCTATGGGGTATTATGGTCCAGAGATGGGATAATAGGAGCGAAAGGACCAAACCAGCACTAGTCGCACAAGTTGACGAGGTTTGGGAATCACTTCGCGGCTCGTACCTTTGCGAGAACTTAATAAAATCGATGCGAGCGCGGTGTGTCGCAGTCATAGATGTAGGTGGGGCTCTCACGAAATACTAGACTTATTCCCGTTTTCACCTTCACTAAGTGACACTTAAACGAATCCCTAAATAAAAGTGCTCTGCTTAGGTTTTTAGTAAAAAAATTGTGTATAGTATTATGCGTGTGTGTGTTTTAGTAATATTATTCCTAGTATGTATAGTCATAAATAGTATTTTTCATTGTATTGTAATATAAAATAAATAGGTATAGTTAGCATTAGGCTAAGGTTTTTAGTTAAAATGTTTTTATTGTATTCATATATCATGAATCTAACATTAAACGCTGTTCCATATTTCAACTGGCTTTTTCTTCTATCCAAATTATTAAGTAATACTTAAATTGACTTTGTTGCGGCGTAGACTCAGAAAACGTCTTATTTCGTTACATGCACAGTAACAGACATCATGGCTAACATCTTAGATGTGGACGGCTGGTTCACATACAGTGATTACGTAGATATACTTATTAATCAGTTGTCTTGGCCCTGGCAAGAGGTGCACTTTATTCTATCAGAATCTTGTTTCCTATGTGGTAGTGAAATTCCGGACGCTGGACGTCCATACCATTTAATTTTCAATTTCGATATGTTTTGAAATTTGAATATGGAACGAACAAAAGAGCTATACATATCGACCAAGGCACTCATCAACCAACAATATCAAGTTTTGTTGATAAAGATGAAAGAAGATCAACAGGGAGGTCCTGAGGTCCTAAGGTTCTTGCCACGGTGTGAGAAACAACATCCGGTGGGAAATCAATCGACGCCTTTTACCGTGCATTAGCATGCATCTTCATGTCACAGAATAGTGTAAAAGCTTACAAGATCGCATTTGAATAACACAGTTTCCAGGTTGGGTACCGGAACAATTTCATGTCGACTTGGAGAGCGCCGCCATAAAAGCAGTGTCGAAAATTTTAAATTAAAAAATGTGACCATTATTGGTTGTTATTTTCATTTTCGAAATCGAAATGCAAAAGCAATTGGACTAAACTCAAGAAGTTATAGGCGTATCATCAATTTGTGTTTCATACTGCCATTGCTATCTGTAACATAAAATACAGAATGGTTGGCAACATATTTCACTAAACGAAATCTGGCTTGTTCTACTAAACTGGTCAGGGCGAATGCCATGCACATTTTAAAAAGTTGACATTTGGTGTCCCTTAACCCTATATACCAACGTCTGCACTCCCCGCAGTTTTTAATCAAATCCAATAAAAGTGTGACCCGTTCATGCAAAACCAATTATCGACTGGTTTTCGAAATTTTATGTCACTGGAACAAAAAGAAATAGAACAAAAGATTAAGAACACTTAGTTACATAATCAACAGTACCACCATCCTATCCACCGGTGGTCGGTTGCAGATTCCATTGAATGTGATTTCCTTCGACTCAAAATTCAATCGAAAGCTGGCATATGAGGTGGAATAGTCTGCTCAATAGAAAAAAAATGAACATTTTTAAGCAACAAAAACTTTTTGTTTACACAGCGAAAAAAAAAAACGACGCCATCATGCGCCAGGCGTGCGCACACCGGTCGTAAAAACTGCTATAAACTAGTTTGGTGGGCGTGGCCGGGGGCTTAGTACTGTCAGCAAACATTCAAACACACAGCGAATGAAATATTTTGATTTTATAATTTTCAAGTACGATTTTTGTTGTTATTTTATTATAGATGCTTATTGTTATTTTATTCTGTTTATTATGTGAATTGTGAATGTGAATATGAATTCAGAGCGTTGTGTATATGTTAGACGACTTCTTGGTGCCTGAACTGCAAAACTTTCCTGGCTATTCAGGGAGGGGCGCGCGAATAGCGAGGAAAAAACCGTTACAGGGAGGCTCCCTGTAACGGTTTTTGAGAAATCAAGTGTTGCTATTTGCAAAATTTGGCCCACCCTGTACAACAATATTAAAAAAGCGATTTAAGGAAGCCGACGTACAACCCACCCACAAAAAATACGATTCAAGGATCCTGCTCAAGTTATTATACCTGATTTTTTTCAAAAACCTTTGTTATTTGATTATAATGAGGACGGCAACAGGATCATCGTATTTGTATCAGACAGACATAGCTTTGGATGAAATTAAAAATGTGCACCACTTCTTCTGTGACGGTACATTTGATTGCTACCCCTCTCCCTTCAATCAGATTTATATCTATCCACGGGAGATATTGGGAATAGTTCAGATGAAACCAACATTGTGCGCATATTTTACGCGCTGCTGGTTAATAAAAAAAAGGGACATATGAAACCACCGCTGACGTATTTTATACTTCGGGGTTTAGCGCATACATGACGATCGATGGCTTCCTTCTTTTAAATAGATGTATTCATTTCAATGATAACCTGGACGAGGCAAGATTGTTTAAAACACAACCTTTACTGTCCCATTTGAATAGCAAATTTCAATCATTGTATAGTAAAGATGGTGACCACTCACCAGACCACACACTGATCACTCTATGGTAGGTACGAAGCGTGGGGGCATGGGGAGCCGTCAATCAAGAATCCCTGGGGGCAAGCGGGAGGGCGCAAATTCACCATCTTTACAAGAGAGTCATCAAAATGGACAACTAAGTTTAAAAAAAACTATATAAATATTTATACAATTATATTTAACAAAAAGATTATTTTGTAATTTATTGATTTTAACATATAAAAGTTTGAATGTGATAGGCGGGCAAAATCTCTCGGATTACTAGAATATGAGGAGACCACACAGTACCTAAAACTGTGCATCTGCCTTGCGTATCTGCCAAAAGAAGAAATTGAAGACGGCTGGCTTGCCATAATGGAAAACTGGTAGTTGAGTATTTTTTACACTTTAAAGCTTGTCTATCCCTGATATTTTTACTTTTGCACAACCATTCGATCGATTATTTTCTTTTCAGTATATCAGATGACCAAGTAACTAAGTTCAAAGATTATTTTGTTAAACAATGGCTTGAGCTTTGAGAGGAAATGATCGCAAAGTGGTGTTGTTATAAGGAAAAACATAGAACCACTAATTTAGTAGAGGCCTGGAATCACGAAGAAAGTGGACAATGCGTTATGTGAAAAAAAAATACGGAAAAATGTAACTACTGGAGAAAAACAAAGGTTGCGAAACGGAAGAAATTGAGATCATATTATAGTGAAAACAGTCCTGATTCGGATTTTCAGAGATATTCTTTGTGTAAGCTTTTTAGCGTTATACCACGCCGTCATTTGAGTCGTGATGAAATGTGACGGGCAGTTGGCATGTTAGAAAACGGTGCTATTCAACGCGTCGTTGCTCAGTCTCTGGGCACAAGACAAAATGTGATATCCAGGCTGTGGTCACGTTATCGCGCTACTGGGGATGTGGCAGAACGGCACACTGGTAGATATCGTGTTACCACTCAAAGACAGGACCGATTTCTCCAAATGACCGCCAGAAGACTAACCATTATCACAGCGGCGCAATTAGTGCAAAGGCTCCAGGAGGACCAGCAGCTGCTGGTGAGCGACCAAACCGTGCGAAGAAGGCTGCATGAAGTTGGTCTTCATGCTTGCAGACCCCAACGAGTCCCAGCGCTGCGACGTGGCAATCGCAGTAGGCGACTTTTATGGGCTCAAGAAGATTTAACATCGAGTGACCAACGATGGTAATTGGTGCTGTTTACTGATAAATCCCGCTTTGGATTTCATCTAGATTCAAGACGAACACGCGTTTGGAGAACTCCAGGTAGATGCAGCCGTCTCTGACATCCACAGGAGGTCCACTCTTACCAAGGCGGGACAATTACGCCATTTGCTCCGGTCACCTATTATACCCATTTTTTTTCGAGACGGTAGAAATAGTCACCCAGTATAATTATATAATCTATACGTCCCTTACGAAAAAAAAAAATGTTAGACAGACAATATTTTGATAGTGCGTTGCGTTGTTTTGTTTGTGTTTGATTTGATCGTTCAGTGCCGAAAATAATTGTAAAATAATCATGAAGTATGTTTATATTTGTGGCTGTGGAGTTTAAAAATGATATTAATAAAATAGTAGGTATTTGTTTTGTTTTCTGATCCAACAATAATATTCCAGTCCAAATGAGACACGTTCCTCTCACCCATCGTCGGCTCAGGTTGAAACTCTGGTAGAGTTTATGGAAAGAAACCATGCATGGCGAAGGGTTTCTTGAGAACTCAAAATTCCAGAGAGCGAAGTCGACGCTAGTGGGAGGAATTAGCCGTGCGCCTAAATAGTTTAGGTGGCACAATAAAAAATTACAAACAGTGGACCAAGGTTAGCATCGCTTTTTTTTACTATATGTTTGTTAAACCACATAACATTCCTCAAAGCAAACAAAACAAAACAAAGGTTGTTTTTATTGAGCTTAAGGTTTAAAAACAAAGGTATCGGTTCGTTTTATTGAGCTTAAGGTTTAAAAACAAAGGTATCGGTTCGTTTTATTGAACTTAAGGTTTAAAAACAAAGGTATCGGTTCGTTTTATTGAGCTTAAGGTTTAAAAACAAAGGTATCGGTTCGTTTTATTGAGCTTAAGGTTTGAAAACAAAGGTATCGGTTTGTTTTTATTGAGCTTAGGTTTCTAATCCCTTGTTGACGATTTTGACGACTACTGTTTATACAACTTCAGCTACCTTACTTTAATTTATTGAACTTAGCTAATCTGTTGTTATGCGGTCCATGTGGAGGCATCAGAGGGTTAAAAATATGCATCATTGGCTGTATGAGGGTTTGACGTTTTACAAAAGTTTTTGACGTTTGTGTTGTTTACATTACAATCACTTCAGCTTCTCTCTCCAGCTAGTTGTTCTAAAGTGACAACAATTAGTAAATAAGACAATAATGTTCTTTTTTATTGTATGGAGCATAGCTAATATAATTGCACAGTAAGTATTCTTTGTCTATTTGTTATTTCCGATAAACCTTCTTGCATAAACAGTTATCATATTAATTATGAAATAAATTTGATATGGCCGCCGCCGCCGGCCGGTTTTCCTTTATATATTTACGATATCATCAAACGTAAAATAAAAAGAAAACTAATTTTACTTACAAGCAGTGTCATCGAAAAAATATAGGTACCTGTTTCCATAACTCAATCGTTAATGAAGTTTGAGTTTTAATTAAGTTTCAATTTCCTATTTTAGAAAACTACGGCGAAGAAACGACAATCGGGTTGTGGAGTGGCGACGGGCGAGGATAGAGCGTCGCCTGTAGCAGGTGCAGTGGTAGAAGAATTTCTTTAATTATATGTCTGATTGTAGTAATGGTCTGACAAAAAAAGAGCCATAAAAAAAAAGTAGCCGCGCACTCTGCTGCTAGGCGTATTACTGGTGGTGGGGTGGAGGATGAAGTAGAGCTATCAGAGCTTGAAGAAAGAGTTGTTGCTTTGCATTTATAGACTTACCAATTTCATTTCTTTGCATCATTTCGATGAGCCATATAAAAAAAACAAGGTACTTTGAGAACAAGTAGAGGCATTATGAGATCTCTTACGTGGTATAAGAGGCATGAATTTTGTCCGCTACTTGACCAAAGCATTCCAGGAGATTGAGTGCATCATGTAGAATGTTTTCACGCAATCACTACTCAGCAGCGCTCGATGCGAATGGCTACTACGTAGAGGAGTACCGAGCGATCTGCCTTAACAATGTATTTGGTGAGAAGATGGAACCAAATGTATTAAACAAATTAGTATACGCCATGCCTACCTGGATCTAGGCCGCGCTTTTGTACCAGAGGCTGATCAACTTTCGGAGAAGGGGATATCGAGAGGTACGATGTAAACTGCTTGATTGGAAAATTTCTCGGGCAACCAGCTGTAGCAAACCGCATACTAGGCTCAGAAGCGCGCACTGAGCTTTTGAGACAGTCAGTCGACGCACTGCGACGACTGTTGCATACTAGGGCCAAAGATGATAAAATTGTCCCCGGTACACTCTCAGAAACGGAAAAATCCATGGACAGTACAGAAATAAAATCGAGAAATGACGCCATCTATCGTAAAACCAGTTATGATGAAACGTGATGCCTTTTTCTGTACTTACATAGGAAGGTATCGTATTGTTTAGTATAGGTACATACCATATCAAACTGGCACGCTCCTACGGGAGCGTGCATATAAGAAATGGTGTATACACAATAGAAGTATGTGTAAATGAAAGTCCAAGAATGACTGACTATGGAATCAGAATCGTCGCATGCATGCATATTTTATCGCGGCACGTGTCAAACAAAATATATTATACTTGTAAAGAAAATGTATTTACTTTAATCGCGTTCCGCGTAGATAATAATACGTTTTGCTTAATGACTAATGAGTTTCTTTATGACAGTTACGGATGTCAATTTATTAGAAAAAAGTAAAGATGTCAAAATGACATGCAAAAATACAATTTTAATTTTTAGCTTTTAAATATTTCATTATATAATTATTTTAGTAAAAGGAAATTGACATAGGCGTAATAATATACTTTTAATGTCGTTTCTTTAATTTCAGGTATGTTTTAGTATATAAATACCTAATACATTATTTTAGTTTTATACTTTATTTAGTGAAACATAGTTGTTAAATAAAATCCTTTAATTTCAGATGCAACGCATTTTGGTTTTAATTATTACACCTTATATAATAAAAATATCTTATAAAACGACATTTTTTGTTAAAAAATTAGTCCAGAATGGCGAAACTTCGCTTTGAATTCACACTGTTGCCTGGAAGTGATGGAAAATCAAATGTTTTTTCTATAAGTGCAATAGGCACTTGTGATAATAAAGTATACGCAATACCAGAAGAGCTACAACCAGCTTCTTTTCATGTGGAAATAATAAAAACGGACGCGTATCGTAAAGTAAAAAATAGCTTAAAAAAAAGGTACCAGGTAAGAAGAGTTTGGATAACAATGACAGAAGAACTTAGACCAATTTACATGGATGAAGATGATAATTTACAATTTCGGGATCAATTTCTGGAAGAGATAAATCAAGATCAGTTTGCTGATGCACATCAAACTGAAACTGGTACATTGGAGAGATTATTAGAGAAATTAATAGAAAATTCACAGGAACATAAACAACATAGCTTAAAACGCATTGCAGAACAGTTTGTGATTGAAAAATTTACAAGCAAAACTTCGAATGCAAACCAGTGGATGGATATTTTCGAAAAAGAATGTATACGTTTTGATGTGACAACAGATGAAAATAAAATAGAAATACTCAGATTATTCATGGATAAGTCTTGTATGGATTGGTATGGCTCAATGATTATAAAATTAACAATGAACTCAGAGTGGTCAACATGGAAAAATAAATTCTGTGAAACGTTTGCAAACAAGGGCTGGATTCCAGTAACTTATGCATTACTGTTTAAATACAAGGATGGCTCATTGTTGGATTATGCTATGAGAAAAGAAAAACTCTTATTAGATATGAGAGAATCAATTGACTCAGGTACCTTAATTGATCTTATTGCGGCTGGTTTACCGGAATTTATTCTCAATAAAATTGATAGGATATCGTTAAAAGACACTGTGGACTTATTTAATGAAGTGAGCAAGTATGAACAGATGGTAAATAAAAAAAGCTTCATGGATAAGAAAAAAAATGTGTATCAAAGAACTAAAGGTAAAAATGAAGATCAAAATCCGTGTAAAATTTGTGAAAAGCAAAATAAAGGTACTCGGTATCACTCTGAGGATATGTGTTGGTTCAAACCAAAAGAAGATGATAAAGTGAAGAAAAATTTCATCAAACATGTAAACAATTCGGTCATAGAAGCGGAGTTAAATGAAACTCAACAAAAAAACTAATTGTAACACCATTAATAAATGTCAAACTACTGCTGAATGGAAAAGTAGAAATAAATGGAGTTTATGATTCAGGCTCTAATGTTTCTTTGATAAATTCAAAATTGTTGAATATAAAAGGAAAAGGAAACAGTATTAACGAAGCAGATTTAGTAACGATTAATGGTGTTAAAAAAACAAGTGGTTTGACAACTTTGCATGTTAAAATGTTTGATCTAGAAAAAAGTGTTGATGTATACATTATTGATGACGATAATTTCAAGTATGAGTTTCTGATAGGATTAGACTTGATAAAAAAGTTCAAACTAATTCAAGATGAAGATTTAAAAATAACTCGTAAACAAAGTTTAAATAATGAAAATATTGTGGAAGAAATTTCTACAGATAAAAAATCCAATGACACTATACAAGAATACAAAATAAATTTTAATGAGCATATAAAAGAAGAAGATTTCGAAATAAAAATAAATCATTTAAATCAGTTTCAAAAGTCTGAAATAGATAGACTGATTTGCAAATATGATTCTGTTTTTGCGAAACATAAATATGATGTGGGCACTGTTAATGAATATGAAGCAAGAATAGACTTATTAGTGGACAAATATTGTAGTAAGAGGCCTTATAGATGTACCGTTGAAGATAAAAAAGAAATAGAAGAACAAATAGCAAAATTACTAGATAATAAATTAATAGAAGAATCCTACAGTCCATTTGCTGCACCTGTTACATTAGCGTTTAAAAAAAGAGGAAAACAAGAAATCCAGACTATGCATAGACTTCAGAGACTTGAATAAAATAGTAGTACCACAAGCCCAACCATTTCCGTTGATTGATGACCTAATGATGAAGGCGAGAAATTGCAATTTTTTTTCAAGTCTAGATATAAATTCTGCATTTTGGTCGATTCCTTTACGAATAGAAGACAGAAAAAAAACGGGATTTGTAACACAGGACGGACATTACCAATGGACCTGCCTACCATTCGGATTAAAAACTTCACCAGCAATTTTTCAGAGGATATTAAGTAACATATTGAGGAAATATAAACTAACTAGTTTTGCTGTTAATTATATAGATGACATTCTTTTATTTTCAAAAACTTATGCTGAACACATCAATCATCTAACACAGTTGCTGGAAGCCATCAAAACGGAGGGGTTCAGGTTAAAGTTTACAAAATGTACTTTTGCAACAGACCAAGTTAAATATCTGGGTCATATAATACAAAATAATTCAGTCAGACCCTTAAAAGATAACTTGATTTCAATAAAGAATTTTCCTGTTCCAAAAACACAAAAGAACATAAGACAATTTCTTGGAAAGATCAATTTTTACCATGAGTATATACCAAGAAGTGCAATAATATTAGATCCATTGCATAATTTACTCAGGAAGAATCAAAAATTCGTTTGGTCTGATGAATGCCAAAAAACATTCGAAATGATAAAAAGCCTGCTGTGTTCTCAACCCATCTTGGAAATTTTTGATCAAGATTTACCAATCAATATTTATACAGATGCTTCTTTAGAAGGAGTTGGAGCCATTTTGAAACAGATACAGCCCAATGGAAAAGAAAAACCAGTAGCATATTTTTCAAAAAAACTTAATGAAGCTCAAAAAAAGAAGAAAGCAATATATTTAGAATGTTTAGCCATAAAAGAAGCCGTGAGATATTGGCAATATTGGTTAATAGGTAAAGCATTTACAGTTTATTCAGACCACAAACCTCTGGAAAACATGAATCTTAAATCTAGAACCGATGAAGAGTTAGGTGATTTAACCTATTATTTATCGCAATATGACTTTAAAATAAAATATGCTCCAGGAAAAAATAATTTAGAAGCAGACTGTCTAAGCAGAAATCCAGTATTAGAAACAGATGAAAATAAAGATGAACAATTAAAAGTTGTTAACTTGATAAAACTAGAGGATATTATAATAGATCAAAATAAAAATGAAGAAATACAAAATAACAAACACAAATTCATTGAAAAACACAGCGTATACTTAAGAAAGGACAGGGGAAAAGAAAAAATAATGCTGTCAGAAGAGTTTAGCATCAGACTTCTAAAATATATACATGAATACCTATGCCACATTGGAATTAGACAAATGCAAATAATGATAAGTCCACTTTATACTGCCAAAAATTTGACAAAAAATATAAAGGAAACTTGTAGAAGCTGTGAAATTTGTATTAAAAATAAATCTAGAGGACACGATCGGTTTGGCTTGATGTCTCATCTCGGTCCGGCCACAAAGCCTTTCGAAATAATCTCTATAGACACAATTGGAGGGTTTGGAGGTTCAAGATCGACAAAAAAATATCTACATCTGTTAGTAGATCACTTTACTAGGTACGCATTTATTCTCACCTCTAAGACGCAAAATGCCAATGATTTCATAAAATTAGTTAAGAATATAGCAGAAACGGAAGACATTGGTATGCTTCTCACTGATCAGTACCCGGGAATCAATTCGAAAGAATTTAAGGAGTTCTTAAATGGCAAGCAGATACCGATGGTTTTTACAGCAGTCAATGCACCATTCTCAAATGGCCTAAATGAGAGGTTGAATCAGACGTTAGTTAACAAAATCAGATGCGAAATAAATGGAGCAGAAAAAAAGAGAGCCTGGGCAACAATTGCTCAAGAATGCGTCACTAAATATAATAAAACAAATCATTCAGTCACCGGTTTTACACCAAATTATCTTCTATATGGTACAGATTTCAATATTTTACCAAATGAATTGAAAAAGGAAAAATCGAACAGTGACTGGATTAGAGATAGAGAAACAGCCCTAGAAAATACAATGAAATCGCATAATTATAACAAAAACCTATTTGATAAAAATCGTAAACACTGTGAATTTAATATAGGAGACATGGTTTACGTGGAAAATGGAAACAAACTAAACAGGAAAAAATTAGATGAACTGAAAATTGGCCCTTATGAGATTCTAGAAAAAATTTCAAACTCTATATACAGAATAGGAACAAGACACAGAAAAAATGAATCAAATCTTTTCCATATCACAAAACTTATTCCAGTCCCTGCATTCGATAATAAAGAAGATTCAATAAAAGGGGAAGAGTAGTTTATAACGAAAATTTGTTGTAAATCTTCTCTAAGGGGGGAGATGTAAAGAAAATGTATTTACTTTAATCGCGTTCCGCGTAGATAATAATACTTTTTGCTTAATGACTAATGAGTTTCTTTATGACAGTTACGGATGTCAATTTATTAGAAAAAAGTAAAGATGTCAAAATGACATGCAAAAATACAATTTTAATTTTTAGCTTTTAAATATTTCATTATATAATTATTTTAGTAAAAGGAAATTGACATAGGCGTAATAATATACTTTTAATGTCGTTTCTTTAATTTCAGGTATGTTTTAGTATATAAATACCTAATACATTATTTTAGTTTTATACTTTATTTAGTGAAACATAGTTGTTAAATAAAATCCTTTAATTTCAGATGCAACGCATTTTGGTTTTAATTATTACACCTTATATAATAAAAATATCTTATATACTTATATTTTGTTCAGCCCTAACACAGAGTGTAGAGCAAAAATATTCCACAGAAGAAAGAACGTGTTGATCTAATCAATAAATTAAACAATTATCAAATCAAATTTGACGACAGCAAAAAAATCTATGAAATTGATACACAGCGCTTACATTTTGACATACAGGTACTTGAGGACAGACTTAGTTCCCTTTACATTAAATATGTGGGTTCAAAGAACCAAATTAAAGAACATATTCTTGCTGGTAATGAGCTAGTTATGTGTCAGTGTACTTGTCAGAAGGTTCTTAACCCTGATGCTGTCCAGCCTGAGGCAACGGAGGACAAGTCCCAGATTGGAGAGTTTGTCTCAAGACTGTATCCGCAGCTAAGATTTGTCTGGTTTAGTACAAGATGTATCTCAAGTGGTACAGCCTGATCAGTTGACATGTCGCAGTTTGATCACTGCTATGTTCTTGATGTTCGAGTATACTTAAATTCAACATATTTCCCGTATGAAAGCCTCAATGTGAACTTCGCTGATGACAGAATTGCTTTATTATATGAGCAATAACATCAGATTTCAGCAGTCATATTAAGGACGTTGTCCATATGGACGTTGTCCAGAATCTTTATTAAACCAGAAACAATTTAAAGAGTTATCACCGTTGTTTGTTGTTGATTCCTCTAGACAGACTGTAAGGGTAGTAGAAATTGAGTGTGATTCAGAAATACCAGATCAAACTTCAGCATACTGCCTCATTCTCAACGATTGCATTGTTGAATACACAGTGCCATTAAACAAAACAGTGAACAAGATAAGATATAATGAACGCGGATATTATCATTGTCGAACTCCAAGGATTCAAATATTTAGACAATAATTTTATCGTCAAAGAAGTGGCCATCGTAATTAATGAACACACATTGACGTTATTGGCTAAACCACAGCATTCGTTTTATTATTTAACTCAAGAAGAAAAGAAAGCAAGCGATGGTTCGAAAGAAATAGTGGAATTTTCTGGAGGGCTTTATAGACTACAGAGCGTTTCAACACGTCATCGGACCGTATTTAGAATATATACAAAATATTACAAATAGTTTGCAAAAAAATTAGTGGATTAAAGAGTTTTGAGATTGCACACTGAAGTAATTGACATACAACCCGGGCGCAATAACTTGACACCTGGCTCGAAACTCGACCCCCCTCCCGCTACCCCGCGCGAGGCCCCGCTCTCGTCCTTCAGTAGCGTTAGCATCACTGTTACCGTTGCACGTAATCTTTCTTGAGTTTCGGAGTAATTCGTTTGCTGTTATAATTATTTTTGTTGAGTTTTTGTTATCGTTACGTTTGGACCTGTTATTTGTTTATTGTTATTGGATTTTTGTTATTATCGTTACGTTTGGACGTTTTCTTGTCACTGTTGTGTTTAAAATTACACAATGGGAAAAACCATACACAGCAAAGAAAGGGCCTTAATACTCAAGGTGTTGGCTTTTTTTGAACGTGAGAAGGAAGTTAGCAAATTCGTGATTCCTGTGGACCCTACCAAAAGTGCTAATGAAATTAGTGAGCATCAAAAAGTGAATAAAAAGTTTATGATTCCGGTGGATCAACCGATAAATAGAACTTGCGCTGCTACTGGTATATCTAAAAGTACATTATTAAGAATAAAAAAGCAAGTAAAACCAGTGGCACCATTAATTACACCGGTGCCGAGTACTTCGACGTCTGCCCAATTACCCGGACCATCAACTGAACCGTCAACACCTGGCAAGAAGAGATCACGAAAAAAAAAAAAATCTTGACAATTTCGACTTAGTCGCTCTGAGAAACATAGTCAACAGTTTCTACAAAAAAAGAAGTCCCTACGCTGAAGAAAATATTGGCTGCTGCAAAAACGGATTTGAATTTTCCAGGTGAGTGTCTTTTTCTAATATTATTTTTTTATCCAACAACTACCTACGCCAGTAACATCGTATACTATTATGTGCCAAGGTGGTCTTAAATTTGTTTTCTTTAGATTTTTACGGCTGATTCGGTTTAACTCGGTTATCCCTAGTTCTCGGAAATAGATGAAACGTATTGACCATACCAGGTTTGCGTTGTGTTGTATTGTGTTTTGGCTTCACTCTGTCTCGCTCGCTCGACTACTTTCTTGCATAATGAGCCACCACTCACGATTTTATTGCCTTTTTATTACTATATAAATAATACCTGGTCTAAAATTTTGGTAATCGAATATTTTTAGTAATACGACGAGTAAATGAACTTAAATTATAAAACATACTCTTTTTTTACAGGTGAGAGGACTACTTTGCGGCTTATCTTAAAGAACCAGTTGGGATACAAATTTAAGAAATGCAAAAATGCCCGATTGGTTTTGATACAAAAGCCTGATATCGCTGCCTGGAGGGCTCGCTACCTGCGGCGAATGAAAGAAAATAACGACCTCGGATCGGACAAAAAACCGGTGACGTATTTAGATGAGACCTGGATACATTCTCATTATACAGTACGAAAATGCTGGCAGAATAGTAGCGACGCTAGTATAAAGAAAAATAATAATCCCGGCCAACGTTGGATTCTCGTTCATGCGGGTGGCGAAAACGGTTTTATCCCTGGGGCCGAGTTATTTATATAAATGCAAAAGTAAGACAGGCGATTACCACGACGAGATGGACACAAAAAATTTTGTTAAGTGGCTCAACGAAAAGTTGTTGCCAAACTTGCCTCCAAACGGTATAGTTGTAATCGATAACGTGCCGTACCATTCAACGCAATCTAAAAAAACACCTTGCCAGTCATCACTCAAAAGTGAGATGCAAAGCTGGCTTACCGAAAATAATATTAGTTTTGATCAAAAGATGACGAAGCCAGAATTATACCACATCATACGATTAAATAAGCCAGAAAAAAAATATGTGGTAGACGAACTGTTGAGGGAGCATGGCCACGAAGTTGTACGTCTGCCACCCTACCACTGTGATCTAAACCCAATAGAATATATCTGGAATTTAGTCAAACAAAGGGTGGCAGACAAAAATATAGATCAGTCTGAATGACTTATTGAAAAGTTGACTAGAGAAGCGATAGAGTCAATTTCAGTTGAAGACTGGAAAAAAGAAGTTAACCATGTCCAGAGACTGGAGAACGAATACTCGGTCAAAGATCGACTGCAAGAACACCAAGAAAGGGAGTTTATTATATCTCTTGCTGGAGAAGAGAGTTCTTCTGAAAGTGAAAGCGAGGAAGAGGAAAATGACAGCGATAATATGTCTGGTATAGAAGAGTTAAGTTACGATTCGTCATAATTTTAATAGTAAATTAATATAACATTCTTTTTTGTTTTATTTCCGTAAGAAATTTATTGTTTTACCTACTTAATGTAGACGTACTAAGTATGAACTTAAATTTAAAAAAATACATTTGTTTAACAATATTGAAAATTAATCCCAAAATAGACTCTAAATAATTTATTACTGCTCCAATTCGTAATTAAGCAATAAATACTGCATTCGTTATTAGTATACAGATGTTTCATCTCAGTAGGTAATGAAATTATAAATCAGTAATACTTAGGTTTTTACATCGATCACTAATAATATTAGTGATCGATGGGTTTTTAGTTAGGTTAGGGTTTTTATTTCAAACCTCGCCATACGGCGGAATACCAATGGAACTAAAATTATAATGGAAATAGTTATTTTAGTTAAAATATAATAAAGCCTGACAAGAAAAATAAAAAACCTGCTCTGGGGGCGCACTCAGTACTATAGATAAACGTCATTTGAGCCAGGTGTCAAGTGGACCGTGTTGTGCAGAAATGATCCAATCCACAAACTAAGCAAAACCAAGATTTTGATGCCAAACAATCGAAAATGATCTCTATTTTCATGTCACAAAGACACATTCTATTCTGTCAACTATAAATATTATTTTATGATGGGTTATACCAACCCACACCTACGAAGGAAACTTAAAAAATAAAGCAAATATGGTTCAAAACTCTTGAAACATTATAGCAAATAATAGTTAGGATATAATATTTTTTCATAAATGTTCCATGCGTCTTGATCTTACAGCTTAAAGGAAATGTAAATTCCTAAAATGATTCAAAAGCATTGAATCCAAAGGAATGAATTGGTCCCTTTATGGCCCGATGGCAAGGCAATAGCCCAACCTAAACTTTATGATTTGAAGTCAATATTTGAGATAATACCAGCTGACTGTCGCCCATTGTATGAAAATTTAAAAGGAAGTAAACAAATTATTGATGATGTAGGGTTTGGTACAGTCCCAGACTTTGATTTTGAACCTTGAGCTCTTTTTTATTTTTGGAAGCAAATAAATGTTGAAAATTAAAATATCTGCATTTTATTTTTGAGTAGTGATATACCTGAAAAATGTTAGAATGGTTGGTGGCAAAATAAGGAATTTCAATGTATATTTGATGTTGGATCATTATAGCAAAACTGTTAAATATTGTGATTCATATAAAATTTTAATTTAACAGAAATGATACAATCATTATTTTTTAAGTTCTCTATTAATATGAAGGTATTTAATAAACATTAAGAGTCATATAGAAATCTAGATTCAATTCTTTATAAACCTATAAGTATAAGATGGTGTATTAGGATCACAGTCACAAAAGAAATGAACTTATGTTTTAAATCATCATAACTTTTCTTTTAGTTTTTGTTGGTTGGATCATTACTGCACAACACGGTCCAAGTTATTGCGCCCGGGTTGTAGGTGAAAAAGGGGGATGTCCTCATTTTGCGACATTAAAAAAAAGTTCTGTAAAAATTAAACTAATATTAATTTTGTGAACCATAAAATGAATTGTGCATAATGCGGTGTGTATTAGAAAATGGTATACTAATTGATACTAATACGTCTGCATTTAATCTATTTTAACTTATTTTGTCTTGTGCGGTTAATAAAAATGTATATGCACTTATGTTGGGGACAGCTGATGACATATTCCGAACCTCCGAAGACAAATACCGTAACACAAACAAGACTTATCAAGATGGATATCGTTCTCCAAGAAGGCGCGAGATGGATGCAGTTGCGGGCTAGGAACTCTATGGATGTGGAGAATTCTTTGCCTGATTCTTGCTGTGACACTTTCCTTTTTGACAATTTACACACGACCCATACATAGTCATATTTATACAGGGTGTCCAGTGGCAGATTTCAAAGTTTGAACAAACATAGTTTCTGAACGCAACGCGTGAGAGGGGCGCGGCGTCGTTCAAAGCGCAAGCGGTGCGGATTTTTTAATAGCCATGGAACAGTGGAGTGGAGAGCACCGCGCTTTTGCCGTCGAGGCGTATATCGAGTGGGTTTTCGCTGCCTGAAGCACGCCGTCGATTTAATCGTTACGATATTCGTCGATTACGTGATGGACCATCGATCAACCTCATTCAGTCATGGGTAGCAAGTTCAGAGCTACAGGATCAAAATTAAATAGCCCCAGACCAGGACCTATACCAACGGTAGCCACGGACGAAAATGTTGAACGTGTTATGGATGGTTTCTGCCACTGAAAATCCTCGTTTATCACTTCGTGGACGATGCATCGATATTGAGAATTACGAAATCAACTTTACAGATTATAATGCGAAAAAAACTCAAGTTCCATCCGTATAAATTCAAATCGTTTAAGATTTACATGATTCTGACTTTTCATTTAGAAAAACTTACGCGGTGGTGATGTTGTTGAGATTTAGTACTGCTACTCGGATGGGTAACATAGGGTAAACATACCAGTTTACCGGCCATTACCCCTTTTCGGCCACTTCGCACGTTATTTTGAATAATAAATAGTTTATAGACCGGTCCTTTCTAATTTCGCGCGATTCGACCCGGACGAACTTCACGATACATAATCCAAAAGCATGACCTCGGAATTTGCGAACTGAGTGCTCAGTCGCCATTTCAAAATTTGGTGGGTGGACGCGTGGCAAATTTAGTCAAAAAAATAGCAGGTGGATTGAATTTCAAAGGTAAGTTTTTAAGTGTTACTATTGGTTTATTGTTGATTGATTTGGTTTGTGTTTAATTAGCATGTTTAATTTCAATATTCGAGTGCCCAAACTCATCAAACTTTTCATAATTTGTAATATTTTTGGTGGTCGGATAATACGTTATCAATTAATTTCAAAATCTCCTTTCCGAGCAGGTGGTCGCAAAACCGGTATATTCATGTCATTTCTCTTTGCCTACATTGCGGAAACTTTAAAATCACCAACATAGATTCCATTTTATTAGTGAACAGCTAGAATTTTGTGAATTGACAACTAGATTCCGGCCGCCAGTATACCTCACACTTTCAAAGATATGACCTTCAAAAATACCGAAAGTTTAGCGGCCGATAACCAGTAAAAACAAAACCTGTTTCCGGCCGTCTGAAATAAAAGGCGGCCGATAACCAGTGAAGAGAAAACCTGTTTCCGGCCGTCTGAAATAAAAGGCGGCCGATAACCAGTGAAAAGAGAACCTGTTGCCGGCCGTCTGAAATAAAAGGCGGCCAAAAATTGGTAAAACATACACCTGATTCCGGCCTTTCGAGAAAATAACGGCCGATAATTAGTAAAATATAAATCTGTTTTGGACTTGGGAAATTAAAGGCGGCCGATAAATGGTAAAAATGTAACTTCTTTCCGGCCATTACATTTGTTTGTGACTTGTTGACCGTTACTATGTTTATTACCCCTTTATGCTTCAACGGCTAGATGGGTTTGAATGAAATTGGGCATAAAAATAACCGTACTCTGGAATACGCTACTTTCTAACCGCGGGGCGAAGCTTTTTCCTATTAATTAACACTTAATTTACCCGATATAAGTATGTGCTAGTGGATACTTTTGGTTAATGGTGCTTGGTGTTGGAATTGTGCTTGTTTTTTTTTCAGATGGCACCCGTCGGTAAAGGAAAAAAGAAAAAAAAAATGAAGAGTCATCCCGAAGGTTTGCTTATAGTAAAGAAGCACTGACAAGCGCTCTTTCAGATATACGCGGTAACGTTCGCGGCATAAGAGAAGCATGCCGGCAGTACGGAGTTCCAAGATCTGCTGTACAGGACAGACTTTCCGGTCGTGTTACTGATCAAAGGAGAAAAGTTGGCCCAGACCCTATATTTGGTTTTGATGGAGAGAAAAAAATCGTTGATTGGATAATTGAGTTGGCGAAATCCGGAATTCCAATAAACAAATATGACCTTCTGGATACGGTGGCTGAGCTTGCAAAATCACTGGGCATAGATCATCGCTTCCCAGGAGGTAAACCAGGTATACGATGGTATCTCAGCTTTCTCAAACGTCATCCAAATATAAGCATCCGAGAGCCAGAAGCTATTAATAAGGCGCGAGAAGCTATCAAAGAAAGTTCCATACGAAAATGGTTCTCAAATCTACACACTTTCCTGGCTGAACGTAATGCATTGGACATTTTAGACGATCCGAGGCGTATTTTAAACGCTGATGAAACGGGTGTTTCATTGTCTCCTAAATCAGGGAAAGTTCTAGCTCCTAAAGGCTATAAAAACGTTTACATTGTCAAGAAAGGCAATGAGAAAGAGAACATAACAGTGCTGATAGTAATGACTGCATCTGGAGATATATGTCCACCATTAGTAGTGTTCCCATACATAAGACCACCTAAAGCAGTCGTCGACAGCATGCCGCCCGACTGGATTCTGGGGAAATCGGAGACTGGGTGGATGCGTTCAGACACATTTTTTGAGTACATCTCTAACGGTTTTAACGATTGGCTCACAAAACAAAACGTAAAAAAGCCTGTACTTTTCTTTGTAGATGGACATAAGTCTCATATGTCCATGCCGCTTAGCAAGTTCTGCGAGGATAATAATATCATTCTGTACGCATTACCGCCCAACACCACTCATATTCTGCAACCAGCAGATGTGAGTGTATTCAAGCCGCTTAAACAGGAATGGAAGCGCACCGTGAAAACTTGGCAGAGTCGGCCTGAAAACTTAAACAAATGCGTTACTAAAACCAACTTCTGCCAAGTTTTTAGGGAAACGCTAGACATGGAGATGAGTCAAACTATAAAGAATGGATTCCGTAAATGCGGTCTTTACCCATTTGACGTGGAACAAGTAGATTTTTCAAAATGCGTTAAAGATGCTCAAATACGCAACACAATTGCTGCTCAAGCAAATACAAGTTCAGAAAAACCGCTAAACGAGAGGCATTTTGAAGTAGCCCGAAAAGTTTTTCACCTGATGGAAGAAAATATAGGTAAGCTGGGTATAAATCCAGCCATAATCTTACGAGAACTTGATCGCACAAAGGAGGCTTATCTACAAAAACGGCGATCTAAATCTAGGACGCCACGAACTTCTCAATCCAATTCAGCCAGACGCTCAAAATCATTCGAAGCTAACAAATCGTCAAAGGCACCTTCACGATCCAGTTCAATCCTCGGATATTCTAAATCATTGGAAGTTATCCAATCCTCTGACGAGATGAAGACACCCCGGCCTTCACAATCCGGTTCAATTATGGAAAATTCAAAATCGTCTGAAGTCAAGAGATCCTCTGACATGACTCTGACATCAAACACAACCCGAGGTTTAATCCATCCATCAACTTCAGCCCCAGATATTCAGAATCCGTTGACTTTAAAAATCCTTCTGACAAGCCTTCGAAAACTGCCAGGCCAAAAACTTCAGGATATTTTTCTGTTCAGGACATGGACCACAGCTCTATTCAAATTCCAGAGGTTGGTTCTTATGTATCTCTCAACGACATCTCTATAGCACCATTTAGTGACATACATTTATCAGAAATATGTCAATCTAATAACAATATCGTTATTCCTTTTGACGGCAGTCCCACGATGGATGTTATCCAAATTGAAACGGTTGCTGAAATACACAAAGATCTCTACCCGGAAATGCATAATTATGTAGAAGATAAAGAACCTGAAAAGTATCAGGATCAAAGCGAAAACAGCGGGATAGATACTACATTTGCAGATACAGATCACGATCATATCCTCTTAAACAGGTCTTTGGATATTTCATCAGATAAGCAACAAACATGCACTAAAAATACTGACACCAAAAAGAACCCTTCTATTATCATAAGTTATGGTAATACAGAGGCTAGGACTATTTCTGACATTAATCTAGCTTCTTCTGCGTTGAATATTGGTGATGTTAATTTAGTTAAACATACCAATACTGATTTTATTATGTTAGCAGAAAAACAATCAACACCTTCTACAGAATCTTCGAACATAAAATCGGGAACTGCCAGTAAAATAAAAGTCATAGAAAATATTTTAATTGCGTCAGCTCCGGGAACATCAGCAACTCTTAAACATGAGGATCCATTTAAAAAACCCCTGAAATATCCTGATGTCGTCACAAAAAATAAAGGAACTTGTACATCGAACCAGTTTCCGAGTGCTATATCATCTAAAGCTTGGCAACAATATTACGAAAATAAGGAAAAAGCGAAGCAGGACAAAGAAAACCAAGTTAAGAAAAGAAAGCTTGAAAGAGAGCTAAAGAGAAAAGAACCACCACCAAAAAAGAAGAGGATGAAGAAAACGAAAGCAGAAGAACCTCAATCCCGTCTTAAATGTGGTTCTTGTGATCTTGTTCTTATAAGTGACACTGAAGACGAGGGCGAAATGAATATTGGCTGTGATCATTGCATTCGATGGTATCACCTAAAATGCACGAAACTAAACAACTTATCATACAATCAAATAGCTACTGCACAATATGATTGTATGTTCTGTGAAAGTGTTGAAAATGCAAGGAGAGAAGTTTTGAAGACTTTCAATAACAATATTGACTAACTTATTGTTAGGTATTATAAGTCTTCAAATCAGTTGATTGATAGACTGGTTAAGTAACGTACTTAATTAAATTTTATGTTGATTTATTTTTATATAAGAATTCTTTTAATGGTATTGGTACCTATTTTCATCTTAAAGTGTTACTGAGCATACATACAATTTCATTTTATGTTTAAATTTTATTTTGATATGATTATCTGTGATATGATTGTGTTAGGAGATGTTTATTGATTCCCAAGCCAAAAGTACCTATTTGTTTGAGTTAGAAATTTTTAATCTGTTACTCAATTGTATTTTTCAGCCGCAGAAGAGCGTAAAATATACCGCTATTTGTGAATTTATTCATTGTTTTACTTTCATACCATTATAAACCCTATGAGCTATTGAATAAGACTCGTTTTTCTACCGTGAATTAGGTGGCCGATAACCAGTGCTCTGGTGGACGATAGTTGAGTAAAAAGGCCGATAACCGGTATATTTGCTATTTTTACGAATTCTATTTATTTTTTATTTCTGTATTACCGCTACGTCTATAAATGTTAGGCTTTATGAAACTAGACAATTGTAGGACCAAATGTTTTTTTTTTTTAAAGTCTTGACGTACAGCATTATGACAGAAATCAACTCCAAAGTCAACAAGCCGCTTAAACGGCCGATAACCGGTATGTTTACCCTATTCTTTAGTGACGAAGCCCACTTTTACATCGGAGGATATGTCAATAAGCAAAATTTCCGCTACTGTGATGTCTGCAACCCAAGACAAAAGCATCAAGAGCCTTTACATAAACCTAAAGTTACAGCCTGGTGTGCAATGTCTGCATCTGCCATCATAGGGCCTTATTTCTTTGAAAACCAAAGTGGTAAATTTGTAACTGAATTCGGAGAGATATACCGAGATGATAAATTACTTTTTTAGACTAGAACTACAGAATAGTCCATACTTCAACCGAAACACGTGGTTCCAGCAGGACGGGGCCACAGCTCATACTGCTAATGTGTCCATGAATGCAGTGCGGCAGTTATTTCCAGAAAAAAACATATCCCGACACGGCACCATACCGTGGCCACCCAGGTCACGAGTGACTTTTTCTTATGGGGATACTTAAAATCCGTTGTTTACAAAACAAATCCGTGCACTGTGACACAGCTTAAACAAAATATTCGAGCCGAAATCAGCAGGATTCCCCAGTCGCTCTGTAAACGCGTTTTTGAAAACATGCGTGCTAGACTCGAAGAGTGTGTCAGGCTCGATGAACGCCATTTGGAGAACGTGGTTTTCAAAAAAAGTTAATCCGCATTTGTTGTTTTTAAACTACAATAAACATACTTTTTATTAGAGGTGTAGTTTTTTTTTTTTACAATTTTTCGAACTTTGAAATCTGCCACTGGACACCCTGTATTTAAGGTAGTCTAGTTTAAACCTATTTCATACCAATAAACAGGCACTTTGATTGAAGGATTTTGTGTTACTACGCTCATTCATTTTCTACTTGTTATTTTTTTCATAAACTCATCTGTGGAAAAAGGTGTTATGTTACTTTTTTTTTCAATTTTTTTATTATTATTTCTAACTTTGTATTATTTTTTAAGATCCAGTATTACGAAGTAAAAGTTACCTACTCATATAAACAAATATTCACAAAATAATAATGACAACAAAATTATGAACCAGTGACATATCACCTTCATCAACTCAACTCAACTCAAAGCATTTATTTCAAATAAACCAATTACAGGTACGTTTGAATTGTCAAGGGGTCGGTCAGTCAGAAAAAATGAAGCTAGTTGCCCATTCCAAAGCGTAGTAGGTTCCTATGGAGAAGAACGGGCAAGAAACTCCACGGACACTCTTTTAAATCAAAATATATGTTACAAAATATTTGTTACATCATTCATGTTGAAATTATACATGTGAGAACAATGTAAAAAGACGTGCACGTTAAAAGCAACTCATGTCTTCAATTGTGAATACGAGCAAGCGACGAAGAGAGCGACGGAAACTAAAGAACAGTCGATCGTCGATTACCGCTGCTGGCTGCTGGGAACTTGACGGCTTCTATATCCAAACTACAATAATTCATAGAAAATTCACTTTCAGTTTTCCCAAATCCTGCAAGTCCATCCAAGAATCCAGGCAAGGTTTAAATTTTTTATTTTCGTAGGAACCTGATTTCAAACACTTTAAAACAGGACTAGCCAAATCAGTCAGCGCTTACCAACAAACAGTTACATAGAAGATACCTACATAGTTAAAAACCCCACATATTTTTTTATAAAAATCAGCCCTTATATTTAAATTTATTAATAAGTAATATGAAGATTTTTGTTTTATTCCAAAAATCTTGGGTCAATATAATCAGGTACAATAAAACTAAATACTAATTAAAACTAAAAAGTACCTATACTAATTTGTATGGTTTTTTCAAGATATAACTAAAACATAAACTTAGGTTTTCAAGGTTTTTTAAATTGAATAATGAATACAGACTTACTATCCAACAGATAACCAAATATAATCCAAATAAATAATTTATCAATCTACCAGCCTTTTCCAAATATATTGGAGTCAGCTTCCAGTATAACCGGTTGCAACTAATAGCAACTGCCTGCCAGACTTCCACAACCCAGTTACACATGGTAGCCCTTAGTAAGACTAGTTGTCAGACATTAGGGGCTTCTGACTACCAAAGATCTTCAAATGACAGCCAACAGTTGGCTTTCCAAGCCACAGAGGTGTCTCAATGTTATGAATAGTCACCCATTTACAAACCGATCGCAGCAAGCCTAGCTTGACCTTCAATCAATGCATGTGGCTATTATCATTTAGCCACAAGAGAATCATTTATCACAAGCAAATATTCCTTTTTGTACAGAACTAAAATAAGATTACATGTACAGCATGTTTAGAGGAATGTAACATAACGGCAGTACATTTTGTAGAAAGTAAAAAACAAATATTATCATAATAGTGATATAAGCAATCTATACACACAATGTTCCAAGACTCCTGAGAAACATTTCAACAGGAAACTTTTAGGTATTCAACTTGAAAGTGTTCCAAAATAACAGAAAACTCCATACAACAACCATTCATCCGTTACAATCAACAAGACTTTTAAGTGATACTAATAAAACACCATTTTTCGCTTCACTGATGCAGAAAACGGCAAAATAACAGCTTATGCTTGGAAGTCGGGAAAAACAAAGAGTGGTATTTTCTAGATCAAAATATTTTAAACAAGGATACCGACTGTCCACATATTTTGTAACTTGCTGCAAATTTTCAAAATACACCAACAACACAACATTTTGGAATGAATCCATACAAAACAAAGAATGTTGGGAATGCGACATCTTTGGTTTCATCAGTCTTAGTTTTAGATACCCAGCATTCAGGCACCAGCAACTAAATAGGAACAAACTATCCTCTCTCTTCAAAAATGTTAGGAATAACGATCGGGACCTCTGGGCTGAGTTTCCATACACGGGCTAGCACGATAAGCAGCAAATTTATTAAAAAAAATTGAACATGAAATCCCATACCCTGTTCGATTGCTCTAAAGTAGAATTGAAATAGCAACAACAACATAATTATGTACTGGATGACCACTTTACAACAATAATCTTTGCTGTTTTTTTTTTTTCTTCAAATCACAGCACGTGAGCTTTTCTTCTCTCCTAATGGACACAAGCACGACACGACGTAAATTTCGATTTTTCAACTCATGTTTTCAATGGTTCACTTGAATCAAAATAGTTCACTTGTACGAGCATTTCGGATCCCAGACCGACCTTCTAGAGTAATAAACGCCCCCTCAAAAGTTGCTGCCACACGACGAGTACAATGAATGAGTAAGGCACAGAACACTTTTACGACCAATAATCGATGATACTACAATTAAATGTACAGACAGTTACGTTTCCTATGGCGGTTGCTTGTTCCCCGACCGGGACGAATAGTTCATAGAGTATAGTAACTAAAATGGAATAGTTTCGATCGAGCGATTCGAAGTGAAGCCCAAACCCACCCACACTGACCCACAGAGCTGACAGAGCATCCCGAACCAATAAATAACGGCAATAACTATTTTATGATTTTTTATGTACTGTTGTGAAGTGAAGTGTTACCACACTCCACAGACACCAAGAGACCAAGACCAGCCAAGACCTAGGTACCACCCAGTGTTGCCAACGGTTAACGTAGCTCTCCACCAGATTCAAGTTCTAAAACCACCAGAAAACAACTAACAAAAATCGGCCCTAATCTAAAAATCGCTAAAATTTCCACTAAACGCATTTTTAGTTTTTTTTTTTTAAAGTCAGTCTTTATATTAGTAAAAAATGTTCTTTAAAATCAACAAGTCAAGATCAGAAACGTAAAAATATTCAAACAACAGCTATATTTTTTTTTAAATTAACTGATATGCTAAAATCCGTTTTCTTCAAATGAATTTTGTCTACACCATCATCGTCGGTTTCACATTTATATGATTCTTTGGTACCGATTTGTTATAACTTTTAATGGAATTTCACAATCATCAATTTTTCCTTCCAATCTTACACTTTCTATTCTTAGAATAGCAGTTAAAAAATTCAACTTCATCCTGTTCTTTTGCTTGTTCTTTGCTAATTCTTCAAATCTACATCCCCCTTGAGCAGCTTTGAAATGTAATCATTCCAATATTTTTTAGTATCTTTGCTCCATTTCAGCAAATGAATTGCGAATTTGCGACAAATTCATTCATTCATAAATGAAGTAAAAATAATATATTTCATAACGTTTTAGTGGCTTAGTGGTTGAGTGATAGCATTTTCAGTAATTGAAACTGAAGACTACTAAACCACTAGAAAAAACCACCAGCCACTAAACCCAATATTTCACCACTAAAAGGGGGGACGAAACCACCAGTTTTAGTGGAAAATCCACTAAGTTGGCAACACTGGTACCACCTAAAAAAAAACCACGCCACCACGCCAAAACGAACGAACCACAGAGAACGAAATACCTTCTTATTGACAGTTTGACAGTTACGTTGTCTCTGGTAACTTTTTGATGTAGGTTTTTGAGGCCAAATATGCGCAATGCGCATGGAATTAGTATAAACTATTTAGGCGCCAACCTCCGTTAGGAGTATATGTGTTCTGTGGTCCACACACAGATTTTGACGGACGCATAAATATTCACAACTATTCGTTAAGTTTAAAGAGTTCTCTAAACGCTGTTCACAAACCTGAAAGTTAAGTTCTGAGCTGAAAGGAGTTGACCTACATGATTACTGTCAAATGCGTACACTGACTGGACAGATCCACTCAAATCTATGTGGTTCTTTCCTCAAAATACCATTTCAGACACTAATCTACATGCCTCCTGACAATAGATTATGTCTAGACTTTAAAAGAGACTGCGACCTCTGAGTTTGTTTCGGCCTTTCTTCTCAGAGTAGTCAAATAGGAAACGCCGATATCATCTACTTTATTTTAAATATTTTTTTTGTATGACGTGTACGGTGTAATAAAAGTGTTTCCGGAATCCTATTTACAGAATAAACGATTTAATTTATATTATTCCAATAGCTGTTTGGTGGCAGGGACTAGGCAAATCATTTTACCCAAAATGTGTAATTTTCGACTCGGAAGACTGTCGAACGGTTGTGAATAGCAATGCAGATTTTGTCGCTAGGAATGTCAAAATCTGTGTGGAATCGTGCAGGTGAGAATGGTGAGATTTTGAATGCGCGAGCTATTCGCTACGACCAAAGTCGCTGTGTGTGTACCTAGCATTAGATAGAGCGGTGGCAGATAGGCTACGGTTTCCTAGAAGAACGGTGACCGCGCGTCACCGTCAAGTTAAACTCATGGAATAGGGATAAAAACCGCTACATGTGATAGACGTGACATCTGAAGTGTGCTCACTTCAGATGTCACGTCTATCACATGTCCAAGAAAGAATTTGGCAGCCAGGAAGTGACTTCTTTTACGCATAATTAAAATATGTGGCTCGTTGCGCAGCTGTTGACTGCACTGAAGAATTTGCTAAAGACGTTAGGTAGGGTTATTCCGGTTATTAGGACGTAGGGTTATTCCAATGGCAATGCAGGGGATGTAGGAGAAGTCGTTTATAACTACAACTAAACCACATTTGCCCCAGAAATTGTAAGTTGCTTTATAAAAGCTGTTATCTCCGCTATTGTAGATCTTTATTTTATATTATAAGATAGGTTTGAATGAATAAGAACAACGTGTTTTACCATCGTGTTATAAGGGCACACATTTATTAATAATTGACCATTATTTTGTGCTTATTACTGGCCATGAGATCATTAGTGCAATCGTTGAGTTTTGACGCCAACACACACTCATCTTGATGGTGAACGCTTATTTCAATACAACGATCCAAATTCTTTTCCAATTTCTTCATGAGCTTAGTATCTTTGGCGTAAAACTTACTTACAAGGGCTAATAAGTTATCTGTAAAAAATAAAAAATAGGCTATTGAAAAATTATGTAAAGTCTGGTCTGCTGCACATTGTTTTAATATTTTAAAAACATGAAACATCAAACACGAACCAATCAGGCATCCGCAAATCAAACACGAAGCGATTTGATTGGTTCGTGTTTGATGTTTGATGTTTTTAAAACAATAAAACATGGCGCAGCAGACCCGCCGGCTTAAGAGACGTTTCCGGGATATATAAATAAATTGAGCCGAAAGACTCATCGAGCTAAAGAAAATAGTAATAGTTGGTTCAAAACACACTTTTATACGTCAAAAATTACTAACAAGTAAATTAAAAATTTAAATAACCCCCGACACAATTCCAGGTGATGTTGCTGTATTGATTCAAGGTTTATATGTTCTTCGAATATCATTGAAGTAACAGAATACTAAATTTCGAATCGATCAGACCTGTGGAAGATGCGCACATCCAATCATCAACTAGAAAAGAGCTGATAATCTTCAAACGGCTGAACCGATTTTCTTGAATTGTAGAACTAAGAACACTCTCGATCAAAACACCTTTCAAATAAAAAAATAATAATCAAAATCAGTTCAGCCGTTTGGGAGCTATGAGGGAACAGACAAATACACAGATACACATGTTAAACTTATAACACCCCTCTTTTTCCGTCGGGGGTTAAAAATAAAGAGTTCGGTGTTTCCTCACTGAGTAATTTGAGAAGAAAGACCGAAATGTCAGTCTTTTTTAAAGTTCAGACATAAATGTCAATTAGCAGATTGGTGTCTGAACGGGATTTTGAGGAAAGAACCACACAGATGGACCAGTCCAGTCAGTGTACGCATTTGACGGTAATCGTGTAGTTTAACTCATTTACCTTGCACTTCTTACACCCAGCTAGTACTTAGAATTTCGAATCTCTTACCTTTGTTAATTTTTCCATGTATAATGACACCGTTGCGTTTCAAGACGCACGCAATAAGACATTCTCCATGGACCGGTGACTCCATTTTTGGAGACAGACGCTTCACCGGTCTTTTGTCGTTGGATTGTACCTCCTTGAGACACTCCGTCATATTCTTTTTGAACTGATCAACATAATCAGCAACTTCCTTAGGGAAAGACTTGTAAGACCAATCTGGTTCTGGATCTTCCTCAATTTTGTTAGAAATTGCTTAAAGAAAAGAAACAAATTATTATCAAAGCAAGTCATCTTCTACTTTATCTAGTACCCGGTACCCGGTTTTGATTATTACAAGTTACCTCATGCTTAACTACTTGTCAAGTTGACGTATTAAAATAGTGGAAAGCAGGCAAGAGATACAATTAAGTAGGTAATGCCAATGTTATTTTAACCCGTCCAAGTGGGCTTAAATATAATACATTCGCAGGACCATCCATGTGGCGTGGCGACGTTTGGGGGCCTATTATGTCCAACATTGGCTTGCTGAAATGATTATGATAATTGAAGATACATTCACAAAACTAATTAAAAGAGGCTTACGCTTTTGTCCGCGAGTTCGCTTCTCCAATTTCAAGTTACGCGTTATTATCGTATCCTTATCAATTTTCTTAGATTTATCATGAACAGCATCTATTCCCATCATACGATTCTTCTCAGGGATATCTGTTTCGGCTTTTTTATTAATTTCACCATTAGTTAAATAAATAATGGAGAAAAGTAACAGTAATTGGCGAACCATTTTGACTAAATGCAGGGAAATGGTGTGGCAGCAAATGTAGATTTTTGTGTCCATTTTTACTTGTCCAATTAAAAGTAATCTAATTGATTGTTAGTGAGTTAGAGATAAAGTTTTATTACAATTAGTCGATCCGTATTAGTTACGAAATAAATCAATTAATCCAATGAAAAAGCTTGACTTTGATATGGAGACGGAGCCAGTAAATATAGTAGGTACATTACTGTCGCGGCGGTGTCGCGGCCTGCATCAGAGGCATTGATGGAAGATCGTGCCGAGGCACATAAACGTGAGTCCAACAATGCTTGGTTGCGGCCAAGGTTTGTATAGTAAGGGCTCAGAATAATATCGTAAATTCATATTTCGGGTAAGAACTTAAGATATTATGGGTAATTGTTTTTTACTGGTCACATTGAACAAAGCAAGTGACACCAGCCAGCAAAAATACGCCACATCCACTTCACTCTGTCGTTCCCTTAATTCTTTCCTTGAATGCAGCTTCCATGATAGGAAAGAAGTCAGAAATCACCTGCATGATGCAGGTGACACAGCATCCGCCGGTCGAGCTGTGCTTGGGCTCGGAGAATGGATGTCCTTTGGAACGAAGAAGTGCGAAACTATGAAAATATTATTCAATAAAATCGAGCAAAATTCATGTCCATAGTTATACAGACAACCTGTATAGACAGGGACACACAGCTCTCTCTCTCTTTTCTCCGATGACTCGCTCCGAAATAGACAGGCGTCCTAAATGAATGAATCAATTAAAGAGAAGAATTCTTGAAAACGATTAATAAAATTCTTTGTCCACTGATATACATATATTTTTTTAACTAAACATATACATGTATTTGATTCTAGATTACAATATTAAACAATAATTACACCTATTATTTACAAGCATAAAAATTATCTTAACAAATGTACAGAATATACATTATTCTTAGTTTTCTATATATTTTTGAACTTTTTCCATAGTATAGAAATAACGAAGGGATAGGCAAGGTACTATCTGTCGTGAACCACTACTTTTTAATGGAAGCCTCTCTACTCTTTCGTTCCTTTACAAATCATACAGGGTGTATTGAAATCATTAGTCGTGTGTCGCCGACGCCTGCGCTTGCGTCGCGACACCGGCCGAGCATTTGTCTTGCAAGGCGGCCTCACGGGGCGTCTATACCACTGGTTTTCAAATGGGTATATGTGACGTGCCACGACACTAAGGGACTACTCACACTTATTCGGCTCTATTCAGCGTTTGCCCATAGAAAACTACGATTTTGTATGAGACGCGTACGCGTCCTTTCAGCTGCGGATAGCTGAAAGGACGCGTACGCGTTTCGCGCGTTTTCTATGGGCAAACGCTGAATAGAGCTGAATAAGTGTGAGTAGTCCCTAAGGCCGTATTCTAATTTGTTTCGATCAACGCGATTATTTGTCACTTATCTGTTCGGAACATCGGAAAGCACCCTCCGACAGCTCGACGAGGCGTTTGGGTTCGTCAAAAATAAACATTATATTAGGACACGCAGTACTTGCTAATCTAACCAACGCTGCATATTATGAGGAATAATTATATCATATAAAAACTGTCAGACTGTAATTTTACTCCTCTGTATTCCACGGATAAAAGACTTAGGTAAAATCTAGACCTAAGTCCGATAACGAAAAATGAATACATTTTGATTGGGTACTGGCACAGAGTAGTGCAGATGGTTCACTCCGCAAGCAATTTTTTTTAAAGCCACTCTTGCTACGCCACAATAAAGTGTAATTTAGGTCGTACAGCGCTGATTACCTACAGTTATATTCACCTAGAAGTTGCATCTCTTTGTATCGAGTAACTCTTATATCTTCTGACTACGTTACGCTCACTGAATTGGCCCGACAAGACGAGCCCGCCGTGTAGTTGTAGCTTCATACCTAAAACGCGGAGTGCGCCTTCTGTACTATTATGTAGTAATGGCTTTTTTTGTAAGAAACAGAATTTATTTTTTTCGATATTTCAGCGTAGGTCTCCTTATAAAATATGTTTATATTCGTGAGTACATTCACCTTCTGAAGGTGCTAATGATTTCAATATCTTACAGTAGAACAGTAGAAACAATCATAATAATAACCTGTAATATTTTAGATAAATTAATTAATTTTATATAACTAAAACAATAAAAAAAGTATTCTATCCGTTGTCAGGAACAGCACCCTAATTGCGTAATACCCGATCAATCACAATCTGAATCGTTTTGAAACAGATTGCTAATTCATTGCTGGTATTTGAAAAATTCGTCTGCTCAAGACCGCAAATAGTAGAATTAAACCCATTGCGATTAATTGTAAGTGTGTTACCTACGCAATTGGGGTACACGTATCCAGAATCTTTCTAAATCATTCAGATAACTTTAAAAACAGCTATTGTTTACATCGAGATCGTAGTAACTTGCTCTAACTATAATTAAGCGTCTAAACAAATAATACTCTCAATGCCAATAATAAGTAACAAAATAAGTGCTGAGTTTTCAATTGCCAGGTAACTTTTATCTGAAGATTGAATGTTATGTTGACAGAAGGTACCAGAATGTGGACACCGACATTCGGGCTGGTCCACAAATTCAAGGTTGCTCAGCACGCTATTGAGCGGGCTATGCTCGGAGTTTCTTTAAAGGATAAAATCAGAATTGAATTTATCCGGAAAGGAAACGGAGTTCCGAGATAGCTTGCAGAGTAAGCAAACTGAAGTGGCAGTGTGCTGGCCATGTTTGTCGAAGGACTGATGGCTGGTGGAGCAGACGAGTCCTGGAGTGGAGATCGCTTGTCGACAAGCGTTTTGTGGGACGCCCCCCGACCGACGACCTTAGGAAGGTGGCTGGGACAGACTGGATGCGGAAGGCGAAGGACAGGGTTTTGTGGCACAGACACACATTTAGAACATGGCTTATGACGTCACGACATAGTCGTCTTAATGAATTAGCATCAAGAGACACTTAACAACTAACATATTAAAATGCAATATAAACCTGTATTAGACGTATTAGCTACAGACTGATTTTGAACTCATTAGAATCCTTCCACAGTGTCTCATAAGTATGAAAAACTTTTACTATAGGACCAACTTTGAAAAAACGAAAATCAGCATCTCTCTTAAACAATTTTGATTGGGTAAGGTGGTAATCCAGACAGGCGCAGTTCTCAAAACGGTGAAGGAAAATATCGTGAGGAAACCGGCATGTCCTAGAACCAAAAATTTGAAGACATGTGACATCTCTACCAACCCGCACTGTGCCCACGTGATGCATTAAGGCCCACACCTCACTAAGGCGACCCATACACCTTCAATAATATTGCGCAATGTTGATGATTGCACAATATTATTGAACATATAGGGGTAGTATTGAAGATTGCGCAATGATTGAGCAAAAGATTGAGGACTTTTAAATTTTATTGCACAATATTTATTTATTGTGTCTTGTGTATGGTATATTGCCCAATATTTTTTAGTCTACAGTTCGGAGCGGTCGCGCACGGACGCGTGTATTTTTGCAGCGAAAATGGCACAAAAAATATAATTCTTGAAATCTTTCAATTCAGTTAATTCTAAATCCTTTAACAGGCGTTCGTTATTGTAGATTGGCCTTTTCATCAACCAGCCCTTAGTCCAGATTCGGCGTTTTCGTTTTTGCCGTTTCGCTACAATTAAACACACGATAGCTGCAGCCAAATCTTTATCAGACATGGTGCTCTGAAGAAAGTTATGACGAGAATGCTTGTTCAATTTTATTGTCTCAATTTAATTGTACCGTGTGGGTTTCGGAGCTCATCAATCATATTGTGCAATCATCAACATTGTGCAATATTATTGTAGGTGTATGGGTCCTCTTAGAGAAGGCTTGTGTCCTAGGAGTCGGAACATTATAGGCTGATTATACTTCTTATTTTTAAGTAAGTCTTTTAATAGTTGGGAACATTCATGAGTACTTTAAGCCCTGGCAAGATACCAATGAATTCAATTCCACCTGTATACAGGCTGACTTTGAAAACATGCAACAAAATTTAAGGGGGTGTTATGAACAACTTTTACTATGGGAACAAATTAATAAGCACTCGCAAAACAAAAATTGACCTTCTTATACAAAATGGTCCAATCAGGTATACCTTTATACAGGAAAGTCATTTTTTTTTGCGAATTCATGTTGTTCCTAGAGTAAAAGTTGTTCACATTGATGGGTCCAACACCCCCATAAATTTTGTAGCATGTTTTCAAAGTCAGCCTGTATTTACAAACGTATTTAAGTTAGCCGTTGCTGCTTTTGATAATACACTGATAAATTCCTGAAATTTTAATAAAGTATACTATTTTATAATGGGTGTTGTGAATGGTAACTAATTCTGAATCTACATTTACTTAAGAAATAAAATTCTGCTTTATTAGTTACATAGAGAATACTTTTGAGAATTACATTCAATACTGCATATTTTTCAGTTAGCCGGAGTCACTATTTCTGTAAAAGAAAAATATTTTTTAATATATTTAAATTTATATTACGCCTGTATTTCCCCGAAGGATTAGGCAGAGGTAACCTATAGTACACCCACATTTCGCCAGTTATGTTTAAGTCCCAAGTAATAGGGGCGAGTCTATTGCCATCTACCGGGAATGCTGATTGTTGGTAAACGCATCATTTGACAGATTTCGCTATTTTATAAATGTTTCTCTTCATAGTCCGAATAAGGTTTTAAAGAAAAAGTTGCTCGAAAAATTGGGAAATTCGGGAATTCGGGACTTTTTATGAAAACGTCTGTCGGGTTAGCTAGTATATAAATAAATGTGTATGGATGTAACTGACCGCGCTCGGAGTCAGGAGTGTTGGGGCTGCAGGAAGCACACAGCGGAGCAGTGCGCGGCACGTGCAGCGCGGCCAGCGCGGCGCGCGCGCACACGCAGCGCGTGCACACGCAGCGCCCGCAGCCCCAGCAGTGGTGCTGGGGATATATTACGTATTTCACTAATGTGTGCAGACCAAGCTGGCTATCAATGAAACCAAAATCTCAATCTCGAAAATAGTATCAGCTGTCCCATACGAAATTACGAATACCTACTCGACGCAAATGCATGGGGCATTTGCGTCAAGTAGGTATTGAAGTTTTCGCGATCACGGCTGACTTTTTCGCGATTACGACAATAGCGAACATGTCTTTTCTTCCAACTACGTAGTAATGTTATCATTAATTACTACAAAACCGATCACAAAGGACGTCTTTTTTGCTTAGAACCAAAACAGTGCAGAAATATTACATGAAATCTCATTATTGCACTGTTTTACTTTGATGCACTGTTTTATGTGTTCGTTATTGTCAGGAGAAGGTTTGTATGAAAAAAGATAGGTAGTTTGTAGGTAGGGTACCTACCCCACCTACAAACTACCTATCTTTTTTCGGGAGGATGCATGTAGGTAGTTATGTAAGATGGTAGGGTAGGTAGGGTAGGTGGGGTAGGTAGGGTAAGTGGGGTAGGTAGGGTAGGTGGGGTAGATAGGGTAGGTAGGGTAGGTGGGGTAGGTAGGGTAGGTGGGGTAGGTAGGGTAGATGGGGTAGGCATGGTAGGTGGGGTAGATAGGGTAGGTGGGGTAGGTGGGGTAGGCATGGTAGGTGGGGTAGATAGGGTAGGTGGGGTAGGTAGGGTAGATAGGGTAGGTGGGGTAGGTAGGGTAGGTGGGGTAGGTAGGGTAGGTGGGGTAGGTAGGGTAGGTAGGGTAGGTGGGGTAGGTGGGGTAGGTGGGGTAGGTAGGGTAGGTGGGGTAGATAGGGTAGGTAGGGTAGGTGGGGTAGATAGGGTAGGTGGGGTAGGTAGGGTAGGTGGGGTAGGTAGGGTAGGTGGGGCAGGTGGGGTAGGCATGGTAGGTGGGGTAGGTAGGGTAAGTGGGGTAGGTAGGGTAGGTGGGGTAGGTAGGGTAGGTGGGGTAGGTGGGGTAGGTAGGACAGATGGGGTAGGCATGGTAGGTGGGGTAGGTAGGGTAGGTGGGGTAGGTAGGGTAGGTAGGTAGGTACAAAATAAGTAGATAAGTACTTAGTGCTACTTCTTAATTAGCAAGAAAAGTTTAAAAAATGGAAATAGACACAGCGATAGCGATATAAAATATGAATTCAACTACAGAAAGTATAAAAACAGCTATAAATGAAATTGATCATAACCTTTTGCCGCAAAAGTCGCGGGATAAATATTTATTATTTTACGTAGATATATTTTATCACGGTAGGTAGGTAGACTGGTAGTTGAAAGAAAAGTAGATTACGCACCTTGCTTAAGTGAGTAATTAATGCCCTCGTGTTAATTTAGTGCCCTCGCATGCGCTCGGGGGCACCAACATAACTCTCGTGCATTACTTAATCACTTTGCGCTCGATGCAATCTACTATTAAGAAACTGTTGTATAATATGGGGTATTAAAACAAGAATGTGGGTTAATAGTATCACATGAGTGTTTTAATACCTAATTATATACAGTTGCATACGAGACTTTATCTACATCCATGCGATAAATCCTCTGTAAAAGTTTCTGAAACAGTTAGCTATTCCTAACATTAAAATGACCATAGCCCCGTAGCCCTCGTACGCGTGACGTAGCGTATTGTGGAAAACCTGCTGACCGGATCGAACAAGCAAAAGAGTTGCATAATAAAATTTAGTACAACATTATAACACTCTTTTCGATGATATAATGGTTACACTGGTCGTTAATGTTGGCAATAAGCTAACTGTTTCAGAAACTTTTATAGAGGATTTTATAGCATGGTTATTGATAAAATACAATAGACGTAGATATATCTAGTAACCTATTCCGCTTTACTATTAGAGAGTCATAAAAAACCCTAATTGACTTGTCGCGAACCCGAACACGACGTGTTGCCACGTCGAGCTCTGGACGCTGGACGCTGGTCAGCGTCAATCATCATCCTGAGGATGCCTCATTGAGAGGTGAAACGTGTCGATTTCTTACAGAGATAGGTTACTAGATATATCTACGTCTATTGTATTTTATAATGGATTTCCGCCAAGTCACACCTGAATCAATTAACATACCTTTCTACTGAAATGGTCGAGGGGCGTGGAACAACTGCACTCGGTGACGTTCTTGATGCTCTTCCAGTCCAACGCGACGGTGTTCACCTCCTTTTCCAACAACGCGTAGTTTGCCGGTATTGTGTCAATCGCCCTCTGTTTATGAGACAAAAATATTTACTACCGGATGTTTTTTCTGCCTAAAAATCAACTTTATGAGCGTTGAAATAAAGTCGAAAATATGTCAATGTTACGCCTGCCTTAGCACTGTGCTCTTGCAGACTATGATATAGGTTGTTTATTTTTAACCGACTTCAAAAGACTAAAAGGAGGTTATGCATTCGGAAAGTTTTTTTGTCACCGACTTCCGAAACTAAAATTATTTTTCACTTTGTTGTGTTTTATTTTTTTTATTTTGTAAAATGTGTTTTAATTCGATTTTATTTTCAAAGTTGAATTTTGTTTTGCCACGCTTCGCCATGTATTTACCAGCCTACGTACCAAAGATAAGTTTAAGAATTTCGAGAACACCAAATGTAAGAGTTGGTCTCATAATCTCTCAATGAAACAGTTGAGCAATTTTTTTTCTCCGCATCATATGTTGCTGGAAACTAAGTTTTTAACAACATAACATCACGCCTGTATTCCCCGAAGGATTAGGCAGAGGTACACCTATAGTACACCCACATTTCGCCAGTTATGTTTAGTCTCATGTAATAGGGGGCAAGCCTATTGCCATCAACCGGGCACAAACCCAGCTTTTCTATCTGGAAAAGTTGTTAATATTCATGAGTAAATTTGTGGCGGCATCTACAACGACACCAAAGTCTTGACGTCACACAAATCCTGCATCCCGCGGTAAACACTTATTGTGCAATGCAGGATTTGTGTGACGTCAGGTCTTTTGATGCATAGTTCACATGTGAACCTGTAGATGCCGCCAAAAATTCAACCCTAGAAAGATTGCCGATGAATGAAAAGTCAGCATCTCAGATCTTACCTCATTAATAATTGGAATCTTGTTGGGTTTGAGGGGAGCGCCGGTTTCTTTCAGAGGATGGTCATGGTTCGCGCACTCAAGCTCGGTCAGAGTGCCGCCAGACTCATACAGCAATCTGGAAACATTCAATCAGTTTTTAAAAAACCTAAGTGCGCCCTAAAGGTTCTGTCTCAAGGCCGTGCTCGGCTGCCCGAATTGCGACAAAGTGGTGGCTCTAACACTTCCTTAAACAGCCTTTCGTATCACGATATGATCCACACTTATATTTAAGAAAAGAAAGAAGGAAAAATTGTTTATTATACACATCGATCATTAATAAAGAACTAGATACACAATCAGCGACAATAAGTGTCCTCACCAAATGACCGCCCACTTAAATGTTTGGGTGCTCTTTGAATTTAGAAGCATTGGAACGCTCCGACGGTAAACATGCCTCAGCGCTCCTTAAAAAATTGCAAAAATCACACATCTAGGACGCTAAAAAAGGATGGAGTTCGTTTCGATGATTCTACACAAACAAACGCATATTACAAAAAAAAATTACCTAAATACACACATCTTGACAAGGCACCCGCAACTGACAGCACCGCGACGATCGCTTACGAGCGCGTCTGTGCCGTTTCGAACGTTTACTACGTAGTTTCGGTACTGTCCATATTTATACTGTGGTAATAGGCCTCCTGCTTCGCCATGGTAATTGCGTAACACGCAGAAGCAATAGCTTTTATTTTCACAGTTCAACAACATACATTGCGTTATTTACGTAGTTGACCAGACAATTTTTTCGAACATATGCAATTATGCAGCGATGGATTAGGAATATCCTTCAAAATCATAAATGTGTAAATAACTGTTCTGTTACAAGTAAATGCTCTAGTCTATAAATCTATATATATAAAAGAAAGTCTGTTAGTTACACTATTTATAACTCAAGAACGGCAGAACCGATTTGGCTGAAAATTGGTGGGGAGGTAGCTTAGAACCAGGAGACGGGCATAGGACTTTTTACCCCTTTTTTAATTTATAAAACGTGGTTTATTAACATTTCATTCATGTTCCCATAAAAGATGTTCCTTTAACTGTCGTTGCCATAAATTCTAACAAAAAGTACTAGGCTTACATGAATTCACGATGGTAGGGTTGGTAGGGTAGGTAGGTACGCCGTAGACAAGTACTTATTGCAACCCGTGCGAAGCTGGGGCGGGCTGCTAGTATAATATATAATAATAATAATAAACTGACTTGTTATCAATCTGCAGTGCTTCAGTCTTGGTCTCGATCTCCACTGAGTTGACGTTGCCGTTTTGGTAGTTGACCACAGTGGTGTCTTTGCTCTTGTCTGCCCTCTTGCCGGACAGAAGGTTCTTGAAGGTGGTTATTCGCTATAAAAATTAAAACAATATTTTTTTTATCTGTATAGGGCGAAATTTTCTATATCTATACAAATATATGAAATTGAAGTGTATGTTTGTAATGTTAAAATAACATTTTTTTACTAAATGCATATGAAACCAAACGTTTTTTTTTTTACTATTGTCTCCGAAACGGCTGGATCGATTTTGACGGGCTTTTCACTGGCGGATATATCTTAGGCTATTTTTATTTTAGAAAAAAGAATAAGGTTCTAGGCGGGCGAACCCGCGTATTTATTTTAACAGGAACTTAGATACACTTTTTATGACATCAGGAATGGAATTTGTACCAAATTGATATAGTTTTCAGTCTTTTTTTACAGATTCAGAGGAGATCCAGAGCTGGTCCAGCCATGCCGCTTGGGTGTCTCGGTGCGGACATTGAAAATAAAGTTTTAATAATATCCTTTAAAAAAATCTCACTCTGCACGGAGACTACGGCTGACAGTCCACCGAGGCGGAGTGAAAGGCGGGTCTCCGACGCACGCGGCGCCGAATATATTAATAGCAGCAGACGGCGTAAGCCTAGCCTTTTGAACAAAGTCTGTATACGATTTCCGACCGGCGGCGGCCTGTACCTTGGTGAGGTAGTTGATGTGATGCTCGAGCGCAGAGCAGTGCTCGACGGCCGCGGGCAGCAGGTCGGCCAGCGACTCGCGCGGGTGCACGCCGTTCTCGTGCCGGCAGTACATGCCGCGCCAGAACCTGCGCAAGTTACACGACTATAATACTTATATTCTTTATTATATACACCATGTACGGGTCGTCGGAAGCCCGAAAGTCTGACAACCAGTCATATTAAGGAGTATCGTATTACCCAGTGACTGGGTTGTGGAGATCAGATAGGCAGTCGTTCGGGATAAGGCTAGGCAGATAATGATGTTGATCATCTCTCAAATAGAAGTGCGGCGATTTTTTTGCAAGCAAACGTATATTATTTCAAAAATGTTTCTTAATTACCTGATACTCTGTGCACCTAAGTCCGGTTTCAGTACATCAGGGTGTGACTTGGGGTTATACAGGGGGTTCTTATACTCGTTCAAATGACTCGCCATGTAGCCCCACAAGGAAAATGTGCGCTCTGATAACCTGGAAACACATTAAAAATATTGAGTTTTTACTAAAATTACAAAATGTAATCTCGACTCGAGATTGAATAGAATAGACCCTAGTCGAGACATTTCAAGATTTCGTCAGGAAATGTAGCGACATCGAGATTTCGGAATTCTGAGATAGGTATTTCGCCTATAACTAACAATGGAATGTTTTTCCACCTGGAATTGCTCAGTAGCAGCCCGGAGTCTGGATTTGTGGCCGGTTGATGGCAATAGGCTCGCCCCCTATTACATGGGACTTAAACATAACTGGCGAAATATGGGTGTACTATAGGAACACCTCTGTCTAACCCTTCGGGGAATACAGGCGTGATGTTATGTGTGTGTGTTATAATACAATATGAGCCTATTTCACACAATTTTACTGATAAGTCCCTGTTAAAGTGGATGCTCCAAGGTAGCCCGCGAAATTCAAATTTTCTTACGTCAGTGTCAGGTTGTATGGCGGTTAAAATATGATTTGCGACCGTAACAAATATGGTTTTTACAGTATTATAATGATTAGAAACAGCAATACAACTCCTTAAGTTAGAATAATCCTCAAATATTATTATTTCATGAAATAGTCATTCAATAGGATTATATGAACTAAGATAGTTGTATTGATGATTTATATGACTATAATTCTATAAAGAAAAAACTCTGTTACTGCCGCAAATCATATTTAGATCAACATACAACCTGATACTGACCAGCAAATTGCAAAAACGTAAAAAAAAAAAAAATTCGCGGGCTACCTTGGAGCATCCACCTGAAGATATTTAGCAGATGGAATAATACATACCGTAAGTCACGTCTATCTTTCTCGCAGTTGCCAATGAAGGTGCCGTACTGACACGCATGCGCGTGGTCGTGGAGGGTCAGCAGAAACCGTTCGTTGAACTGGAACGCCTGAAATTAACGGTATACAATATGTTAAAAAACCCTGTCTGATCCGAATGCGGCACATAGATACTGCAATAACATTACCAAAAAGTAGTGAAAAAATCTTATTATTATTGAAAATAAAAAAGTTATTGCTATTTAAAATTCACATTTTTAGTTCCAAAATTTCCGCAAATCCATAAAAAATTTGCAAACTTTCAACAGGGTAATAAGTTATGACTTTATGACCCCTGTTGAAAGTTTACCTTAAACCTGTTGAAAGTTTACCTTTACCTTAAACAAAACAAACTTGCTAAACGACTGCCGCCCGCGCCCCATGTTCCGGTATGTTTTTTTTTCGTTCTCTTACTGCTCGGACCCAGGCCTCCTCTCTGTGAGAGGGAGTGGGCCGTAATCCACCACACAGGCCCAGTGCGGGTTGGTGGATGTCACATATCTTCAAATTTTTGGGTCTAGGTCATGCCGGTTTCCTCACGATGTTTTCCTTCACAGTTTTGAGAGCAGTTATGATGAAATACATTATACAAAGTAAAGTGCTAGCCTGGGTTTGAACCCACGGCACAGGCCATCATTATTCAATGCTCTACTTACCTCAGGTCTCTGCCGCAACAGTTGCCAGGTGCAGTCTAATAGTTGCGTGAACACGGGCGACCTCTCGCGGCCGTCGCACGCAATATGTCCACATCGAGCCGTGAACTTATGACCGAACGACAGCCAGTCCTTCTCAATCAGTGCCTGTAACGACAAGTAATCATTGAGTAATAAGAAGGATAACATTCACGACTATGTTCCCGAAAGGTGAGGCAGAGGTACTAAACCCACATTTCGCCAGTTATGTTTAAAGTCCCATGGAATACGGGGCTAGGTTATTGCCATCAACCAGGCAAAAGAATTTGAACATTTTCTGCCTACCCCCATGAGAAGGCGTGAGTATAATTATGCATGTATGTAAGAATTAGAAAATTGGAAAATTCGGGAAAAACTGAAAAAAAAAAGAAATTCTATGAGTTTTTGTATTTATTGGGACAGTACAAGTCTGTCGGGTCAGCTAGTAAACAGTCGCCGTCAGATATATTTTAGCAGACAAGGTGACCAAATACTTATGAAAAATTTAAAATGTCAATAAGTTCCATTCAATAGAAGTTACTATTCATATCGGAACTTTCAATACTTAATATCAGAGCAGATGCTTGTCAATAATTTATACAGGCTGACTTTGAAAACATGCAACAAAATTTAAGGGTTTTCTACCCATCAATATGAACCACTTTTACTGTGGCTCCAAATAAGAATTCGCAAAAAAAAATCGACCCTCTTATACAAAATGGTCCAATCGGGAATACCTTTATACAGAAAAGTCGATTTCTTTTTTGCAAATTCTTATTTGTTCCCATAGTAAAAGTTGTTCATATTGATGAGAAGAACACCCCGTTAAATTTTATTGCTTGTTTTCAAAGTCAGCCTGTATACACACAACTAACCAAAAATATCTGGGGTAGTCTAAGTAAGCTCAGTGTTTGTCTGCGTTGATACTTAACATCAAATGTATCTACGTTTATATATCTGACGGCGACTGTACATGTCTGTCGGGTCAGCTAGTAATAATATAATGCACCTGATATCCATTGATGGTGCGGTAGTGCGGCTCGAGGCACAGCGCGGCCAGCGAGCACACCTGCGCGGTGCGGTCCCAGCCGTCGCTGCAGTGCACACACACGCTCACACCGCTTTCTATGGCTGAAGCGATCCACCATGATGTGTCTAAGATAGATCTGGAAATAATAATCTTAATTTTATGCTCGAATTCAATTATAAACAAAGCTTATTATTATAATAATAGGTAACGTAATTCACACAATCCATTCATGGTTTCCTAATTACTTTGGTAATTAGGAAATAATTACCTAATTACTGCTGATAGGGATTGGGAAAAATTGGCTGATAGGAATATATTGTAGAAGTTTTGTAAATTGGGATAAATTGGGATGAGGTCAGGTGAATGATGGCAAAACAAATATGAACAAACTTACTTGATGTGTTTCAGCCAACCGGAAGATTCTAATCCATTGAGGAATGAGGACATGGTGGGAGTGTTTTGTTCACAAGCTGAAAACAATAAATATCATAATTTAATAATCATTAGACTTAAAACTAATTACAGTAACTGGGCTGGCAGAGATCAAAGTCAAATCATTTCTTTCTAATAGGCACATTAAGGGCAGTTTTGGACGTCAAAATTTACAACATAATAGAATTGTTTCTAGTCGTCCGTTCGAATAGGTAGTTTCGTATGGAGAAGAATTGGCAAGAATCTCCATAGTAACTTTTTTTTTTTTTTGCTTACCTTATTTACTTGTACAATTAAATAAGCAACCAGTTTGATATAGATTGTCTAGAAGTCAAGCTTTAGAACTGTCAGGTTTGAGTAGCAGGCTACGTTCTACAAAAAAGGCTATTTTCTAAAACCCCATGTTTTAAAACGGCCGTTTGCTACGCTCACTATCTTTACCATCCTAACTAATAATATTAAAAATGCGAAAGTGAGTTTGTCTGTATGTTACGCTTTCACGCTACTCCATGACCTGGAGAAGGACAGAGTGTACCTTTTATCCCGATATTCACACATGCGTCCTAGAACCAAAAATTCGTAGACATGTGACAACGAAGACGTGTACCAACCTGCACTGGGGTCGCGAGGTGGATCACGGCCCAAGCAGGCCTGTGTCCCATCAAAGGGAACACTATAGGCTAATTATACAATGTGTAACGGAAAGGGTTTATCTATCCAAAAGGGGTGGAGATTACATTAGGTATAGAATCTCCATGCAAAGTTTCAGCTCAAAATAAATTACTCAAATCATTTTTTACCAAACTTTAGGTAACGTAAGTTTATTGAATTATGAATGAAAAATTGATTGTCAAATCATAACAAACGTGTCACCGCATTACGAAGATCAGACAGGATCGAATAAGCCGAAAATACGGAGAAGCACAGAATAGATAATAGTACCGAGCGGTTGGTTCATGTACTGAAATTTCTCATCATGTTCGTAACATGTAGAAATAAGATTTTAAAACCCTTGCCACATAGTTTGTTGTCATCCAAAGAAGCCATGCACTTGATATGTATATACCCTTTCCGTTACACGTTGTATATGACCCTAGTTTTGCAGGACATGTGTGCTGATACATTTGACCTCTACTGTTTCATTTACCTCCTACAAAAAGTCGGCCACCGATTGTATGCTATCTGCGAACGCTGTAATGCTTACTCTCAACCAGTTTCTGAAGGCTCTTCCTCATGACATGGATGTTGCCGATGCCCATGAACTGGAACTTGATGTTCTCGTAGAACGCTTCGTTCTCGTAACCCTTGCCCGCCGCGCGGTTCACCATAGCATTGATCTGATGGATAGAAATATATTAAATAAGTTTCTGGTCAATTATTTATTGCCCGCGTAGTTGGATAGGAAACACCGAACTCATCCAGTTTTAAAACTTATTTTATTTTTGTTTGTTTGTACCAATTTACAGAAATAAATAGAATTTCCATCGAATTTATGAGTATTTTCAACCTCCGGAAGGAATTTAATCATTTCCATTAGACCGTAGATAAAAAATCAAATTTGCTGTTCCATGCATTTTGTCTGCTGCTTGGACTTATGCATGAAACAGCAGATTTTTATTTAATAACCGACAAAAACTGTCTCCTCTTGGGGTGTCTAGAATCATGTGCTGACTTCATGGTAACAATAACAGTCCCATACAAACTTTATGGCGGCTCGGAACATGAGGCGAGTCGCAGTAACAAATTCAGGTGTCAGCGGAAGCGAGGGGTGCGACCGGTGCGACACTGCGCAGCGAGTAGCGCACTTCAGAGCCGCCATAAAGTTTGAAGCTTACTATAGCGTGTCGTTGAAATATCTCATGTGCCTGTTATAACACCGGCATCCATACCCTTCAAAACGGGACCCAGAGGCTGCCTGGTGGAAATATTCTTACCCTAGGCCTGGTATCCACCACGTACATATAGCCACAGTTCGGGTTCGCCCGCCTGATTAAGTCCAGCATTTGCTCGTCTTCCATGCATCTGCAATTATGATTTCCAAGTATTATGCACTAGCCCTCGAACTAAATCAAAATTGTTTAGTATTTTTATCTCACTAAGTGACGCGCGCTTTACTTGTGATAAACAAGTGCACAAACACGCTGTGAATGTGTGCGTGACGATTCATAGCGTGTTTGTACACTTGGTAACCACAAGTAAAGCGCGCGTCGCTTCGTGAGATAATAATACTGTACTGTTTGAAGTTCTGACAACTCTTCGCAGGGTTAACTCACCTGGCAGAAAAGCCGCTGAGTGGTTGGCTGCAGCGCGCTATAGCAGCTTTATTGTGATGAAGGTACGCGAGCACCGGCAGCCGGCCCCGCGACCTGAAGCTTGCGCTGCCCAGGAGTACCGCGGTGGATGCGCGCGCAGGCACGTACACCTCGCTTGGGTATGTGTCGCAGAGCTGGTGAGGAAAAGTGAGATATTACGAGTAACTGAATAGGGAAGATGGCAGCTTCTATATAAAGTAATATACATGTTTTAAAAAGGCACCGCCATCATCTACGCATTCTGTACATCAAACTTAGTAACATTAGCAAAAATAATTGATAGGAAACGATTTCGCGCAAGCGCAATGTAACGCACGCAAAATATTGCGCCTACGGATGAATGGACCAGTACAGGAGTCATAGGGGTATTTAAAGTTAAGTTATAACATTTAAAAACGTAAACTTTGACCTTCAATATGTCAGTAACCAGAAGGTTCCCAGGTATAATCCGGTATAAAATGATCACTATCACAACGACGGAAAGAACATGAGACTCTTGGGTAAGCGTCTTAGTACACCTGTGTCTTTGTGAAGTAGTTACACAATAATTGAATATAAATGTGTTTACTTATTGTTACAAACTTGTTAAATATGTCGTTGGTGTGCCTTGCTTAATAAATAAATTTCACAATGGTGCCGATTCCCTTGTTCATAAACTAAACTACTCAGCACCTGTCACTACTCCATACAAGTTTCTTAGACGTGATTAAAACTTGTCTACTAAATTTACGTCAGGCGCCGATTAATTTGACAGGACTAAACTTAAATTTATCTTCTGTCCTCTTCTTAATGAAATAGAAAGAAAAAGATGCACTGAACTTAAATTTAGTGTAGTTTGTGAACAAGGGAATCGGCACCAATGTATACTGGAAGCTGACTAAATGTTCTTACCTCGTAATCCTTATTGGCATTGCAGAGAACCCACTGGTCGTTGGGCACGTTCATCCTCTGGTACTCGGTCTGAATGTCGAAGAAGTTCCAACCAGCTGACTTCGGCAGGTCGTCTGGTGTCGATTTATAGAAGAAGCAATACAGCTCGTCTATGTGAACTGGAACACGTTAATTTAACATAGTAATATTATGTCACAAATAATCTAATTAAATAATCGGGTATACAATTAACGTGAATGATTGGATGTTTGTTACTCAACCAAATTTTAATAGTTGAATGACTTTGGATGAAGGATGGCAGAACTAATAGTCCTGGACTAAAACATAGCATTACTATCTCTCTTAAAATACATAAAGAGTTAATATGGCACTTGGAATTATAGAAATCGGCTTTGTATTGTTTCGGCTTCCCGCTTTGTTTCCACGAAGGGTCAGGCAGAGGTGTACACTATAGTTTACCCATATTTCACAGGTTGCCAGTTATGTTTAAGTCCCATTTAATAGGGGGTGAGCCTATTGCCATCAACCGGCCACAAATCCAGACACCGGGCTGCTACTGAGGAATTCTAGATGGAATTCCACAAGACCAACGAGGCAACGGCTCTGCTGAAAATCGATGGGCCATATTTGAATTTAAGATTAAACTCTTTATTACATTAACACACAACTAACAAACTATTAAAAAGAAATAACAACATAATATTCTAGCTTAACTAAAATTATAAACCAACTAAAATGTGGCGTCGAAAAATGAATGAAAAAAGAAAAGAATTTGCACTGACCCCAAGTAACATGAGACAACGACAGGCAGAAGAAGGAGACAGTAATCGAATGAACATGTGACAAACCTGGTTGACTGAGCCTGAGGAGTGTCTGGTGCATTTCATGGCAATCTCTCTCCCGAGGAATCACGAAGAATACGGATTGGAAGGTCTTTGTGCGCACCAGGAGCGGGGAGCCGGTGGTCGTAATCGGCAGCCGTTCCACTGTAGATATGTGCATCAGAAGGATCTGTGGAAGATTGTACTTGTAAGTATGGTTTTTGTATTATTATATTTACCCCCTATATGTATAACCCCCAACTTTCAAAATTCCTTCCTAGTGCTCACTTCTACACATATTTACCCGACTACGGCGAAGCAAAAAGGAGGGTTATGATTTTGACCGGTATGTATGTTCATCTTTTCCCTCATAACTTTTAAACTACTCATCACAATTTGACAAATGGTGTATCGTTGGAAGCGTCTTGGTCGTCCGCTGGATGGTCATGTGACGTCACAATAAATTGAATATGGCGCTCTCTAGAGGACATAGTCATGAATTTAAAAAAAAGCATTTTTAATGGTTCCATGTTGCGTATCAAATGAAAGGGCTTAATTAGCACATTTCAATAATATATATATTATAACCGCAAAATAATTAAAAAAAAGTAAAAGTAATAAAATCTAAATACCAGTCTTTAGACACCTAATCTTGTTTCTGTAAAAGCAGTCACGAAAATCATTATTTCAGAGCACCAAGATTGAATCTTTAAAGTGCTCTTAAGGTACACACCTCAAGTATTCCTCAGTAAACTTCAGGTGTACAGCCAACAGCACGTCCATGGTAACAATTTGCTATTGATAGCGCCTCTATTTAATAGCAGTAAGAAAGGATTTTGTAGCTCAAGTATTTTTTACAAACTTGCAGTTGACCGTATCTCCAATTAAGTGGTTTGGTTTATCGGCTCGTACACACTGGCGCGATAACGCGCCAGTGTGTACGAGCCTTAAAGCGTGCCTGGTAAACAGCGGTGAACGATCACACAATAAGGGCGTGTGTGCACTACAAGGAATTTTACGGTCCGGATGTAAAATCTCATACTTATATTTCCGGATCACGTGATATTTACTTGAGAATCGGACTGCCGGACTGTAAAATTCCGTGTAGTGCACAAACGCCCTAACAGTGCGTTTTTTGAGACCTTAATGTCAAATACTGGGGAAAACTAGTTTTTAATGACGGTCGTTATAATATGATGGAACTGCTTTCCTAGAAAACCAAAGCTTAAAGCATTATTCATTAACCTTATGAAGGTTTCATCTTTTCTCCGACAACTAAGACCGCTTTAGAGGCCATTGAATAACTAATTAACTTTACAGGGTACTTAACTACTAGGTATCAGAAATGTAAAAGAACTAGCTTCTGCTCGCAACTTCGTTCGCGTGAAATTTCTTGTTCCCCTGACGCACCGCGTCGCGAGATCGCGTCGCATGACCCGCCCGCGCACGGCTACATAACAAGCTATACATTTCCAGTATAAGCAGACCTCTCATTGAACGGAAATCCTATACATTTCGAGATCAGCTTATACTGGAAATGTATAGCTTGATATGAACTTTTTCTTTCGACGAGCGGCGCGTAAACGCGTTGCAACTTGTCACTAATTGAGAGGATGCCGTGCTGAATAAAAACTGAACAGCGCGAAACCATTAAATCCATTAAAACCGTTATGTAAAGACTTCTCCAAAGATTGGTTAAAAAAAACGAATTTTTAGAACGAAACCGAATGTAAAAGTTTTCCGTTAAGTACATAATAACGGTTTGAAAATGTTACCGGTATCTGAACCTAGCATGTAGGCACTTCGTTTTCGCTTAGCGTTCTATCCGACTTTTTTCTTAGAGATAGACAATTATAGTTTTGTGCTTTTTTCTGAATGGCGCGAAGTTAATGACTGGTTGAGTTGATGAGCTGTTTCTGTCTAGCATAGAATTTAAACCGCATACAGCTTCGCCATTTTCTTAGTATTTTAATATTGTTATTGGAAAAGTCTAATAAAAGAAACAGTCAATTACACTATTTGAATTGAAGGCAATGACCGTACGGACATGACTAAAAGCTTTGAAGTCTCGCTGATAGCTTCTGAATAGTTTTAATTTCAGAATCTCAAGCCTGTAACTTGCACAAAACTCTGGAAGTAGCTTGTATTCGTTTGAGACGACAGATATTAATGGGTGAATCATGAAATCAGATATTGTTGAAATTGCAAATTGCCGAGCAATTGCAGTACATTTTTTATTTTCTTGCATGCGTATTTGCACATCGTTCCTCAGCCTATTATTCATACTTATAACACACATGCCTCACAAGGAACGCTATTACAGCCTGTTACAGTCATGTATATTAGGTACTTGCTTTATGGGTCTTATTAAGTTCTGTGACTATAGTTAACCAAAATATCATCAGCCAATCAATTCCCGTTTCTAAAAACCCTTGAATTTAATCGTTTTGAATAAAAAGCTCTTGAATTTAAACTTAAGATTAGATCTAAGGGTTTTTAGAAACGGGGTTAATAGCAGAGTACATACCCATGTCTCCTTCCTCATCTCATGGTCCACGAATATAAGGTGTGTGGTCGCAAAGTACAAGGTTCCCTTGGACGGGTTCCGCAGATTGTACTTGTCCAGTAGCTGCACATTTTCCAACTGCAACAATTTAGAGAAAAGGATATAATTATTAATTTATTCGTAAAATATGTAAAGGAGAGACCGATCTTACATGGGACTTATACATAACAGGCGAAATGTGGGTGTATTATAGGTACAGTTCGATTCAAACTTAATGGCGGGTCGGAACTTGAGGTGAGTCGCTGCGCAGTAACAATTTCATGTGTCAGCGGGGGTGAAGGGTGGGGTACTGCGCAACGAGTAGCTAACTTCCGAGCCGCCATTAAGTTTGAATCGAACTGTACACTGCTTAACCCTTCGGGGAATATAGGTGTGATGTTATGTATGTATGTACTATGTAGACCGATCCTTTGCCTTTGTAGGTATTTATGGTCTAAGTTCGGCAAGCCTGATCTATGCGCTGCAGTGATTGGCTGTAAGCGCGTATATTATGACGACAGGTTTTCGACCAATCAAGTTCATGAGCGGGTACAGGCGCCTCGAAGCAAGAGTTTATTTGTAACATGACATTGTTAAAGGCTCCTGTAGACAGGCGCGGCTCTAGTAGAACAGTTTCTATGAAAATTTCATGGAAAATGTGCAGAAAGGGGCGACGCGACTCTGGTAAAAACCGTAAAAACGTCGCGCCTTTCTGCGGGAGCCTTAAAGCGGTTAAGTGGGATGCGCTAAGTAAGCCCGCGAAATTCAAATTTTCTTACGTTTTTTGCAATTTGTAAGTCACTATCAGGCTGTATGTTGATCTAAATATTATTCGCGGCCGTATCAAATATTTATTTATAGAATTATATCTAATCATTAGAATCAGCAATACCCAGACGCTGTCGCCTTAACAAGAAGAATTTACAATCTATTTTATAGCGGTACCTAGAAATTAAACGTCTATGTTTACACGATGTAGTCATAAAAATCGTATAAAGTTTATTAGGCACTTGTCTCGCTCAAGTCGTAAGGGCAAACTGAGTAGGACGAGCAACCCTTTTTATTTATTTATTACTTAAAGTTCCAAACAAGACCCTTCTCAAGTTTTTGAGGAAAATAAAATGTCTATACATTCTTTGTTACATCACAATATAGGACTGGTTGAATAATAAGCCGCCGCGCCGGACCTGGTTGGAAAGTAAAAATAATCCGGCTTTTTGTTTACAACTTTCAGAGTATGTACCGAACACTTAAGTAGTCTGCCCACTACCCCGTACCATATCATGCCCGTGCTATGAACGTATCAGGCACGGAAAGAAACATGACACGGACTACTATGCCCACTAGAACGTATCGACAGCTCGTTATACCCGTGCATAACGGTTTTAGTGACCGTAGAGCATTTTTTGACACCGTAAAGTCAAACCCCGCTGTCATCATTTTTATCACAGCCGGCCACATAACGGCCACTGTAGTTAAACAGCGGCCGTTATGCGGCAGCCACCGCTCTTCCAGGAACTCTTACTGCTACGAAATAAAGGCGCTGTTAATGTCAATTTCCATGAACGTGCCGTTGACTAATAAGTACTGCAGTCTTATTACAAAACGCCTTCAATCCAAACCGAAAGCCTCGGACCAGTTTTTGTATTTTAAACCATATTTCAACTTAAGTGAAGTTCTTAATTCAAAATTGACAATACAGGCTCTCTTGCACCAAAAATGACAAAATGCGTTAAGCGCTAAACATATTAAAACATCAAGTGGGTCCCAGAAACTTGTTATGTAATAAGGTCGATAGGGTAGTCAGTATGTCAAAAACAACCGAAAAGCTTTCTAGAGTACTAAATCAACCGTCCCTTGCCAGCAACTTGTTCCGGGCAGTTTTCAGCAAACTTTTTCTTCCGCGTTAATTAAATCCAAACGTTTTCGCTTTGTTTATTCCATACGTCCAACCGTTATGGTCGAAAATAAATGAAGGGGTTTAACTGTTTCGTTGGTTTCATTTCGGAATACTGAACTCTTTTAAGGACGGATTCGACGACATTTACTCTGACAGTTCGTCGTATGGAGAGACTGTCAAAAATTCAAAATTTTCTCGGAAGAGAAGACTTATTCCGCGGATAAAATTTATTCGTTTGGTTGAATCCAGCCTAAGTAAAATATTGAATTTAAAATACAGAAAACTTAGCAAACATTTCACCGGTTTCTAAAAATCTATTGAATTAGTCTGTTGTCAAACCTCGTGGTTGGCTGTTATTAGGTCAGTCATGGCCTAGTAGTTTAGTGGCCTAGGATTCAAAACTACCAATGTGACTTTTTAAATTCATACCTACTCTCCGGAGTTTATTTTGGACATTATTGACATCGGTGAAGGAAAACATCGTGAGAGAACCTGGACTTTATTCATTAATTTAGACGATAAATCCACATTTTTATTTTGTATTTTTACGACGCTATAAGCCCCTTAACAGCGGTTTAATTAAATAAGATTTTGTTACCCGTAATTCGTGAAGGATATTTATTTTTAGCTAGAAAAAATACTTCGAATACTTAATTATATTTTGCTTTGACTGTGATGGTCTTAAAGGCCTACCCTTGGCCTGGCCTTTAAGGTAAATGATCTAGGCCTACCTATAGTATAATGTACAGTTTTTTTTAAAATGTGGAGGGTTAAGCATTTTATATACTGAAAGGTTTTTCTCAGAATAAAGTACTTGGTGGCCCAGAAAGAATATCTATGTACTTTTTCATTATAAAAATGAATCCCTATTTCCCTTGGTTACGCCATAACTTGAGTGAGAACGACTTTACCGATTTCATCCATCTTTTTTTTTAAGTTTCTTACACTTTGTAGAAGGTTCATAAGGATTTTTTTTTATAGGTTGAGTATGTAGGTATGTATGTAAGTAAGTAGCTGTAGGTAGGTAGGAGAAAGTAGGCAGGGCTAGGATAACAGTATATTTTTCGAAACGGTTTCGTCTTAAAAACCTAAGGAACGATTTTTTTCGGTTACGTTCTAACAGAACGTTATTAAAACGTTTTTTGAAGAAGAACAAAATTTAAATTGTTATCGGTCAATAAAACGTTTTTAACCATTTTTAGGTTGATCGATAGGAAAGTTTTTTCTCTTTTGTCCCATTTTGTGAGCTAGAAATAAGCACCACTAACAAACTATTCACTACTAATGCATAGGAGTATTTAGGAACTATCAAATAAATCTTAACATTGAAATTAAAAAAGTGATTTTTTTCTTACAAACTAAATAGTAGTAATGCACCGACTATGGGTTTTGCCCATAGATATTTATATTTCTATGGTTTTGCCAATCTTTGACTAGCTATAGTGACCAAACATTTGGAGATCTTTTGATCAAATTTTCGTATGCAGACTGGGAACGTCATTAGATATACGCAGTTTAATTTATTGTTGGTATTGGTATCTCCACCTTGTATAGGCATTAGGTAAGTTCCAAGAATCAGGTTTCTTATTTCTTTAGTCAACCGTAGGTACCGTAGACGAAAACCGCCCGAAGAAAGATCATAGTTTATTATGCCCGCCACTAAATATAACCTTATTCTCCTAGGGGCATTGTTTTTATTAGTAAGTATTGTGAACAGAGAAGACAAAGAACGGATAATGGTAAACGAAATGGTAAAAAAAAGTAATGAAATGAAATACGAAATTATCAAATACAATTACTAATGTCATGCCTAAAAAAAAAAAGCGACATTTTAGATTAAATTAGGCAGATGGGTTTCTTGAGAATATCTGAATAAGTTACTTGCCCTGAAATTAGCTTGATTTAGAAGAAATAACAATTTCACAAGCATTTTCAATTTGAAAGTTGAACAATTTGATTAAGAAATAGACTGTTACTGTTACTGCACTTAGTAACCACTTAAGCCAATACAATACAGTTACACATATTAAGTTTGGTTATATTGGACTCTATCACAGTGGTTACTAACTTACTATTTTCAGGATAACTATGGTCAAAATACCTACCGTTTAAGATGTACCTCAAGATCGTTACACCGATTTTTTTAATAACTAATGAACGAAACCCATAAAGGAGAATTCATCTACGGTTTATTCAACTACAATCAACTCACATAATATTAATATGGTTGATTAAACTAACGGTCGATTCACCTACTGTTGATTTATCTGTGTGTGATTTCCTGGTTATTGTGTATATGTGACAAAATACATTTCTGTGAGAAACTTGGTAGTAGCGCTCGCCGGCCGCTGCCGCGGTACCGCTCGCTTCGCCCGCTCGGCTCGCGCGCTGTTGGTCACAGTTCTAACCTAACCTATTTCACCCAGTTCAAAATGACGAATCATACAATCCGCCGCAGAAATGTTTTTACCATTGTCTAATTATTTAGTCGCAGGCAGTATGATTCGTCATTTGGAACTGAGTGTGTCTTTTGTGTCGATCAAAAATTATACGAAAGCTAGATAAATATTTAAGGACAAGAGAAGCGTATGCTACTGGTAAAGTAGAGCAACGCTTTCGTTTCACCCTGTCTCGGCAAACGTTCTCGTCGAGACCTCCCACTGAGAATATGGAGCAGGCTTTAATTGAAAAACAAACTACTTTTTAATATTTGTTTTATTCAGTTCCTTTTCAGTCAGACTTCGTCCCAGAACACAAATAGCTGATGTTAGCCGCACCATTGCTGGAATAAAGTGGAAGTGGGCTGGCCACATTTGTCACATATTGGAGTAGCAATACACAAAACCCACCACACAATCCCAGAAAGAGATGGCGGGATGAGCTGGACTCTGGATTCCAGGGCTCGGAACCGTTATCCTACTTCCTACTAATATTATAAATGCGAAAGTTTGTGAGGATGGATGGATGGATGTATGGATGTTTGTTACTCTTTCACGCAAAAACTACTGAACGGATTTTGATGAAACTTTACAGTGATATAGCTTATACATCAGAATAACACATAGGCTACAATTTATAATGATTTTGTTTGATTTTGCCATAATATAACGATAAGTATGAAGTAAGTCGGAAAAATTTCTGCCCTCTGAGAGCTATCTTGGCGTGCGCTGCCTAAACCGTTAGAGTTATACGAAGATAATGTATCGTGGGATTGTTTGTCTAAAATAGTTCTATATAAAAGTCCGCGACAGCATATATCTATCTTTTATGTGGAAGCCATTATAGCTAAAATACTGAGCCATAAATACATTTAAAATGGAGACTTTTTTTACATTGCACATTTTGAAGTATTTAGTTAATTCTTATCAAAATTAATAACTTCATCGCTTTTGGTATTTAATGTAGATAAACTTTGTCTTTTACACTAAGACATTTGAAAGAATAGTTTAAAAGTTACAACGATAAGAATGAAGCGGGGATGAGCGGCGGGCCAGATAATGACGCGCCATGGTCTAATAACAATTTTTTGGTAGTATTTTAAGTAGAAATATATTATAGTACTTTTTATTTTAATTAGATATAAGAAGTCTTTCTTTTTTTGTTAGTTTAAGAATAACGGTTAGTTTTAAAATTCAATCGTGAATGTCGGAAATTATCCCACAGGAACGTGTTACATGTCCTAAATCAACGGGGTAATTGCGTAACACACTTACAATAGCAATGGGTTTCATTTTGACAGTTCGACAAAATTAATTGCGTTATTTATGTTGTTGACAGATTTCTCGAACATAATAATTAATGAAGCAATGGATTAGCAATATCCATAAAATCATTCAAATTTTGATTGATAGTGTGTTACGCAATTGGTTTTTATTTTAATTACTTATATTATCCTACTAATATTATAAATGCGAAAGTTTGTGAGGATGAATGGATGTTTTTTACTCTTTTACGCAAAAACTACTGAACGGATTTTGATGAAACTTCACAGTAATACTGCAATTTATATTTTTTTGTTTTTATACTAGCTTCCCGCCCCGGTTTCGCACTGGTAGCACTAAGTGCTTATCTACGGCACACCTACCTATCCACCTACCGTACCCTACCTATCCACCTACGCTACCCTACCTATCTACTTATCTACCTACCCTACCTGCATACCTACCTCTTTACGACCTATTGTCATACCTACCAAATAAACATAAAATTTTCGTAAAAATCGGTCGAGCCGTTTCGGAGGAGTGCGACCACAAGCACCGTGACACGACATTTTTATATTTATAGATTAGCCTACACTGTCCCATTGCTCAGCAAAGGCCTCCCCAAATACTTCCAAGCATCGTTCTCCAGGGCCTCCTCGATCCAACCCTTGCGGTTTGCGTCTAGGTCGTCTCGCCTCCTCTTCCTGGGCCGGCCTCGGCGGCGCCGTCCATCCTCAGGCACCAACCGTGTGGAGACTGTTGCCCAGCGGTCGCTATGCATGCGGCTGACATGACCCGCCCAATCCCATTTTAGCTTGGCAGCCTTTTTGCCTACATCAAGAATCCCCGTTTTAGAGCGCAGCGTAGTGTTTCGATAATTGTCAGTTCGTTTTACGCCTAGAATGCTTCGCTCCATTGCTCTTTGGCAAACCCCAAGAAGAAACTTTTGTGACTCGGTAAGTGGCAGAATACACATATCGATGAGTGTTCGCTTCAAGGAGATCGGCAGATCACCTTTCATTACCGTCTTCAGAGACCAGTACCTTTTCCAGGCATTTTCGATGCAGCGATAGAATTCCTTTTGTTACCTGTTTTCGAAAGCAACTAACTGGCCCAAGTAGATGTACTCATCGACATGTGTTTCCTGCCCATCTACCTCGAAACTACACTTAGTGCTGTTGGTTATGGTTTTTGTTTTAGGCCGATTCATCGTGAGTCCAACACTGGGGCTTGCCGTGCTTAGGTCTTGAAGCATAGTCTGTAGTTCCAGAGCTGTGGGGGCAAAAAAGTACTATGTCGTCGGCAAATCGGAGGTTTATCAACCTCCTACTACCGACTTCAATGCCCTTGGTCATTCATGAGGCTGCCAGTGTCCTAAATATCTCCTCGGGAGTGCTCCTACTTACTAATATTATAAATGCGAAAGTTTGTGAGGATGGATGGATGGACGTTTGTTATTCTTTTACGCAAAAACTACTGAACGGATTTTGATGAAACTTTACAGTAATATACCCACTTAAAACTTAATAATGACTTAATCTTACTGATATTATAAAGGTTTTGTCAGTCATCAGTTCATCAGTTTGTATGTTTGTGTGTTTGGATGTTTGTTACTCAATTATACAAAAACGGCTAACGGATTTGGATGAAATTTGACACATTGATGATTTATAACCTGGATAAAGTACCTACTTTTTTCCCCGGAAGTACTTTCCTGTAGGACAATTTCCGACCTCCACGCGGGCGAAGCCGCGGGCGAAAGCTAGTTTATAATAACGTTTTTAAAACGTTTCGAACAGTTCTTTGTACAATATTTTGTTTGGAAAGAAAACGAAATGAGAACGTTTATTCCGTATTCAAAAACCGTTTATTCCGCAGGACGCAGCCGCACACCCCCGTGCGTCGACAAGCATGTACTTGTTGAGTTAAATTAAGTATCCTATCATTGTTTCTTTCATATCGATCAACCCAAAAATGGTTAAAAACGGTTAAAAACGTTTTATTGACCGAAAACAATTTAAATTTTGTTCTTCTTCAAAAATCGTTTTAATAACGTTCTGTTCGAATGTAACCGAAACAAATCGTTCCTTAGGTATTTAAGACGAAACCGTTTCGAAAAATATACCGTTATCCGAGCCCTGCTCTGGACTAGTAGCCCGGGAAAGGTGGATAGAAAGAGAGGAGGGAGGCTTTTGCGGTGCAGTGGGTCAACACAAGCTTTAAAAAAAATGATTTCAACACAAAGTGAGTTGCAATAACCTCGTAATATAACTAACAAGCTTTCTCTTCTAACAAGCTTCTTGTTCAAGCCGCATATTCTAAAGTTTCTTCCTTTTGTCTGTAGCAAACTTTTCAAGGTTCTAAAGTTTCTACATAATTTGTATAAGGTAACAAAATACAGAATAGTGGCTTGGACTTACATTAGAAGAGTCTAATTAAAACTTTTATACTAGGCTAGGGTTTTAACTGAAGTTTTAACGTTTATACGTTCGCCCCCTATTATGAGTACACTTAAACATAGCTGGCGAAATGTGGGTGTACTATAGGTAGGTAGGTACACCTTCGGGTAATAGAGGCGTGATGTTATGTTATGTGTATTGTTTCAACTAAGACAGCTCAAATATTAGGAAGTTTCTATAGTTGGGTCAGAGTTTACAGCTCACGTTGAATCAAGTTTTGGTTGTATCTTGAAAATATGTCCGTGAAAGTCATTGTAGCTTTCAGTGTACTTGGAGATATTTAAGTGGATTGACAATAATAATATAGATACTTGTATATGTCGTAGGATGATTTGATCATTCGAATTTTCGCGAAAACCCTAGGGATATTGCTAAAACACGGTAATGTTGTAATGTTTTAGCAATATCCCTAGGGTCTTAGGACAATGGTGAAAACATTTCTCAATCCAAATCCTCCAGGGCTCCAGAGCAAAAACAAGGTTGAATTTAAAAGCACATAGAAAGGCTGCTAACCGCCATTTGCATTAGAAAGGTAAAAACCGCCACGACCGCGACACGGGAATAATGGCTCCCGCAGACAGGCGCGACGCGACGGCGCGATGCGACTCTGGTGGAACAATTACTAGGAAAAGGAACTTCACGGAAATTGTTCTACCGATGTCGCGTCGCGCCTGTCTGCACGAACCTTAACGCAAATACGTACGTGTCTGTAATTCATTGTTATTCCAATAGAAATATATATTTTCTGAGTAAATGAAATAAGACATGAAACATAATATATTTATTGCCATAAGCCTTACCTTTCTTATGGAATGGATATACAGGACCTTGGTATGTCTTTAGATGATAATACATTGTAGATGGCGTTCTAGAGCTTGCTTCAACTATATGTATTTAAGGGGTGGTAGATGTGTGTACTTATGGCTCGGCGACCATTTTCGCCCGTGTAAGTACGCGTACCGCGTACCTACTTTAAAACCGCTGAGTAAGTTCGTCGGCGATCCAACAGGTTTGGAATTTTGCTCGTAGACCGCCTTGGCTCGTAAAGGCCAACGCAGACCAGGACGGGTTGGCAAAGGATTTTGCTGTCAGTCAGCGCACACTAGCCGCTTATATATCGCGGCATCATATTAAAACATAGCAATTCATGTCGTATTTCTATATCGATACGTTTGAATGTCCATTGGTAAAAATTTAAATCCCTTGCCATGCCGTCCCGGTCTGCATAGATCTAAAGTCTGGCATCGCTGTGAGTCGCGAGCCGCACATTTGGCAATGTTTGGCTAAGAACTCACGGAGCGATTTTCGCCCGCAACCGCCGCGGTCGTGGATCTGCGGTTTTATTTCAAAACTCACGAGACCGGTTATTCGCGCGGTTACGCGGCCGCCGCGGTTGCGATCATCGCCCGCAAACGTGGCGGGCGATGATCGCAAGATTGCAAGACGGGTGCGCCGGCCCCCGCGGTCGCCCGCCAACCGATCGCAAAGCGCGCGGGCGCCACCCGCCGAGGCTGCGGGTAACCGCGGCCCGCGCTATTCTACTAGTTGCCCGCCGGTACAGCGGGAGCCGCATACAACCGCGTACACCGCGGGCGTAAAACGCGTCGTGAAATGTGCTTTAATTTTTTATATAAATATTTGCATTCTACAGAAGCTGCGGGCCCGCAACCGCAGCGGACGCGGGCGAAAATCGCTCCGTGAGTTCTTAGCCTTCCAGTGCCATTTGATTGATTTCCGGACTTATTCGCAAGAACTGCTAACAGAATTTATTGAAGGTTTCCGAAATAATCCTATGCTATGAAATAATGCTAAAATTCCTAAGTTAGTTAGTTCCTATGCTATGAAATAATGCTAAAATTCCTAAGTAGCACGAAGCTTCCTCTGTCAACGACACGACATCACGATACAGTGTGAGCAAGCTTCACGTGTGTCACCGACGGACGTCGAGCCGAATAAAACTTAAAAAGGCACCGTGTACTTTAAGGGCTATATTTCACCGGGACACCATGGCGGCGCAACCAGTCGCCGCTACCAACAAAATGTATACAGCTCTATAGAGAGTTACTCACCTGGTGTCCGTTTGGTTGCGCAACCAATTTGGCGGCGCGACCAGCTCGGACGCATGCATAGAATGTTACTGGTGGCGCCGCCACGCTGGTCGCGCCACCACTTATTACTATAGCGTTGTATGGTGTCTCACTCACTCGGCCGCCAGTGACGCCCTCACCTCGAGGTGATTTTCTTTTAAAAGTTATCTTCGAGATCCATTTTGATACTGTCTCAGTTTGGTGTGGCGACTCTGGTGTCTGTATGGTGTCTAGTTTGGTAGCTTACGGACACCACGGTGGCGCGACTGGTTGCGCCGCCTTGGTGTCCCGGTACAATATAGCCCTAAGTTCGCACGTCTATCACCCACTTTAATCATGTTTCTCAGTTTTATGTTCACAGTTCAACATCATTATTATTATATTTAGCGATAAAATTTGCCTTAGGCAGTGAACACGGTGAACAATTGCCTTTGCGAGTCCTTTGAGGATGTTCACGACGACAAAGTTCTCAGCGCTCAAAGGGATAAGCGTGTACAGAATGTGGTAGAATTTCTTGCGATACAATAAGAGGTTGCGAGAATATGATCGGGTTGTCTTCAATAGCATTTGTCCACTTCGAATGTAAATAGCGAGATGTTATCTAGACCTAAGTATGGAATTGAAGACCTAAGTGTTGAATTGACATCATGATTGCTGATCTGGAGAAACAAGTTATACTTCAGTAGCTACGGACTGACCAAGGAGCTGCTTTTGGGGGTTTGATCAAACTCTCGGCATTCAAATTTAAAACTTAATATACAATGAGACAAGACTTAAATTGTTAGTTGGTTTTACGTGAAAATTGACCATTCTTTGATCGTGCATGTGCTACTTTAGCCAGGAAAAAACGGTTGAAATTAAAGATCCTGAACGTTGGGCCATCTTGGACAGTCAGCCTACTAACTGGCACCATTGCTATCTGCCAAAACGTTTAAATGAGCGAAAACTTGAGCCGACTCGAATGAAAAAATAACAATTCCACAAAGCAACTTTATTACCTAAATCTAAAAATACAGTTGAACCGACACGATTTATCTCAGTGTTCAAAGTACATTAGGGATGATTACAACAGCATTGAAACCAGACACCGAGAGTAATTAGAAAATGTAAAACATTGTAACTATTAATGAGTTTTGGCAGTGCCGAGTTAGATAGCGTTTGAAACTTTACAAAGGTATTCGGGAACTTTGGGACTTTTCAACATGCATTGTTACTGAGTTTTAGCGAATTATTTTAATGAGATAGACTAGTAAGTTAAGTTGAGGAGCTCGTGGCTAAGTTATAACTGCCGCACGGGTCGATCCATCAGGTTAAGCTACGCTTGCTGGGGTTGGTCCGTGGATGGGTGACCATCTTTACATACCGAGACTCCTTCGTGCCTCGGAAAGCACGTTAAGGCGTTGGTCCCGGCTGACATTCGTGGATCTTTGACAGTCGTTACGAATCGTCAGAAGCCCGAAAGTCTGACAACCAGTCTTACCAAGGGGTATCGTATTATCCAGTTATTGGGTTGTAGAGGTCAGATAGGCAGTCACTTCATGTAAAATACTGGTATTCAGCTGCATCCGGTTAGACTGGAAGCTGACCCGAACATAGTTGGGAAAAGTTTAAACCGGCTAACTTTTAATTATGCTTCATAATCTCGTCCTCATTGTACACTATGTAGTTTGCACTCGTTGCACTACTACGCTATCACATTATTTAAAGATGAAATACTTCATCCTAAAACAAAAAATGTTATCTGTGGTCCACTCGCTGGCGGGCCCGCATGACGTCTGTCAAATCATTGTACTTTTTTGTGCCGCGCGCTAATCATGTTTCCGTTTAAAAACTCCGAAATTTCTTAACGAAATGGGAAACCATCGAAGAAAACGTGGCAAAAAGAAATGGAGGACCTTAACGAACGTCTGCGAGAACTGGAAAATTGAGTGAAGACGCGAAAGCGGAGTCTTCATCGACATTCGGGTAAGTTTCTCGATATACCTACCAATTTGTCGTTAGTTGAAATAATTTTTCGAAAATTACCTTGCGATCCATACGCACATCAGTCTCTAGAGTTTTCATTAGAGGCTAACTATGAGAACAATAACTGTGCCGTATACTTACAAAAGAACGACACCACACGAGCTTTCACGAGAGGCTAGCCGATGGTACCTATATCGTTGAGTGTTAAAAACATATGCCTGCTGAATCCCTAGCAGTCTCTAAGAGTTTTCACGAGAGGTTAACCATGAGAACATTAACTGTGCTATATAACTACAAAGAACGACACCACACGAGCTTTCACGAGAGGCTAGCCGGTGGTATATCGTTCAGTGTTAAGAAAAACACATCCCTGTTGAATCCCAAGCAGTCTCCAAGAGTTTTCACGAGAGGTTAACCATGAGAACATTAACTGTGCCGTATAACTTACAAGAGAACGACACCACACGAGCTTTCACGAGAGGTTAGCCGATGGTCTATAAAAAAATTATGTTCAGTGTTATAAACACGTCCCTGCTGCATCCTTAGGGCTATCACGAGAGGTTAGCCGTGCATTTGGGCCAATGTATCACGAGAGGTTAGCCGTGAATTTGGGCCAATGGTTTATTTGTGAAAACACGAAACACGTCCCCGCTGCATCCCTAGAGCTATCAGCCGCGGATTTTAGCAGTCTGGGACCTTACTCTCATATTCTTTGTAGAGGAGTACGAAGTTCGTCTCTGTGGAAGACACTACAGTCAAGCACGTTCGAGAGGCTGTGTGTCACGTGACTGAAGCTGATGCAGCCAGACTGAATAGCCGTACTCAATGCTGCCAGTTATATGTTTATTTACATATCGGAAAACATTATGTTCTCTTAAAAAATTCCAAAATACTAACAATAATAAATTCTAGATATACGATTACATTCGTTACAGATATTCGTCATTCGATACAGACAGTATACGATTTAAGTTAAATATGTTGTGTTAGTACTTGCTTCATTTCCACTACAATGCAGCCGGAAGGAGACTGAGAGTAAAATGGTATCTATACCCCAACCTCAGGCCTTGCCTTCAAGTGTTAAGAATCTGCTCGGAGGGTGCAGTGGTTAGTTCACCTATGGAACTGCATTGCAGTCTGGCCATACAATGGTTAAAAGTTATGATTAATAGACTAAGCTGACTGAAGCACCCATAATCTGTGGCCTATTGAACCCACCAAAGTTTGAAAGGGGGGGGGGAACACCAGTGAATGAAGATGGAATCAAATGGGAACAAAGGATCAGGGGGGCAGAATACAGGGGCTGCCATTATGTCCATTGACAAGGTCCTGAACAGTTTAATAGCCTCCCGAGGGAGTGACTACTGTGTGTCATTTATCATGATTGCATCACATGAAGATCCTTAACCCTACCCAACTTTATAAGGATATGAAAGAATTGATGGAGTGGACACCGATACCTAACAGGTATTTTTAAGTTTCAAGATAAATTCAATGCCACCAAACATTGTCAGATCTAGGATTGTCACTGGCTCAGATACGGAGTGGTGGATTGCAGTATTTCTCTAAATTTATGCATGGTTCACATTTGTGAATCAAGGGTTATAAACTACCCTTTACTGAGTTTCCAGTTCAAACTTCTAAATAACAACTTCAGTATATTTTTACTAAAATCAGATGGCACTTTAAATAACTATGGTGCCACATACCACTTTAAACTGGTGGACTTAAGGACAGCTATTATGGTTTTTTGCCTATATTTGTTACCCATAAGAAAATATGTTAGAAGATATCTCCAGTTTCTGTTTTAAGATACATTGTAAGAGCCTACATGCCTCGCATTCGGGCTTAGCACAGCACCATGTGTGTTCGCTGGGATCATCGGTTGTCTTTTATAATTATATCCTGACAATATTCTGTGCCTTGCTGATTCATAGGCAAACTGCATAGAAAATGTGTCTACTACTCAAAATGTGTTAAGAAATCTAGGACTTATTATTAATATTGGAAACTGGAAAGGGTGCCCTAGAACCCAGCCAGTATCTAGGTTTCTTGTTGAATCAGTCCAGTTTGCCATTTCACTTAGACACTCCATCCAAAAGGAGATGCAAATAATAGAGTTTGCCTAATTACTAGGTATCTTTGTTGCTACATGCCCAGCTGTAGAGGGCTTTACACCAAGATCATGAAAGGTCACACACAACAGTTAGTAGCCTTAAAGAATAACAATGAAAATAACAAGGCCAGAACTGGTTTATAATTCAAATTTATAATAACATATCGCTTGTATTCCTCAGAGGGCTGGGCAGAGGTGTTCTTATTAAAAAATCCAAATTCAATTATTATCAAATACAATAGAACTAGATTAAAATTCAAAATAAATTATTTGCAAATACAATAGAACTAGAATCAAATCCAAAATCATTTATTTGCAAAGGTTGTCTCACATTTCAACGAACCACAATATAATTAAACAATTTGACTTTTTTCTTGAAATATTCTCTGTTGCTTCTCAAACTGACTGGGCCTGGTATGTTATGATAAAAAGTTCCATATAAATTACCTTGAACTTTTAACAGCAGGTAAGGATCAAAACAATTGCAAGCAAACTCAGATACTATGATGTATTACCTAGAACAGATATCACAACAGTCATAGCCTATATCAATAAGATGGGTGGTACTTGCTATACTCACCTAAAGCTTAGCTAGACAGTTATGGCAATGGTGCAAGGAAAGACAAATATGAGCTCTTGCATCTTATATTAGTTCCAAAGAAAACACTATGGTAAATCTAGAATCTAGACATCCTAACATAGAAATTGAATGGAAGACCTGCAGGTCTTTTCTAGTCAATTGTTATTAAACTGGGTCAGCCCCAGTTAAACCTGTTTGCAAAAAGTCCAATACTAAGTGTCAGAATGACATCATGGCTCCCTGATCCAGGTGCATGCTCAGTAGATGCATTCACTATAAAATGGGACATCCACACCCATTGCGCAGGAGTCTCTGACACTGATTGGCCGCAATATTATCAGGGACGATTCCCTGAGAAGAGGAAAACCAATCCCTTAACTTTCTTGTCTAGCAAAGCAAGAAAGCTATATGAATCTGTTAGATCAGTGGATTCACTTCTGACAGAGTCAAGATATTGGCAGGCTCATTCACCGTGGTGATATTATTATTAGATTTTTATTTATTTATTTATTAACCACTAAGTTTAATCAAGGATTGTCTTATGGCTCACTCCCTAATGGTATTGAATGAGTTATAATTATATAACTGAAACTGGAGAAATTACCGACTATTACTATTAGCTGACACAGATGAGTAGAGTATCAAGGTTTCTTAGGGTAGGTAATTATATTTGAAATAAGAGCAAATAACCCCAAACATGATATAATTTTGGGACTCCAGTAACATACGGGTTTATCTAATATCTTTCATAATTAAACCTTTGGTTTAGAATATTACAAACCAAAAAAATTGTAACCATAATAGCTCTTGTAATTGTACATTGAATTCAACCTTATCACTCATTAATATAGATAACATTTCTTATAATAAGGATAATTATGATCTTATAGATACCAGAAATATTTGAAACTTCTGCACCTGGAAGATCTCAACCGAACTTGATATTTTTTAATTTTTTTAAGAGAATTTATCTATCTGGCCTGCCACAACCCTTTTTGTTCTATCCAGATTTTACTAAGAGTATAAGACAAGATTTTAAATCATTAATTATATCCATAAGAAAATCTTTTCATGCCGCCTCTAATCTAACCATTAGTGGATGGATAAAACAAAAATTTTGTGCCCAGTAGTAGAATAGATGTTTCTAAATTCACATAGACAGACATACCTCTACCTTAAAGGCCTCTAAGGGCTGTATCGATGTTGAGGTCATAAGAAGAGCTGCTGATTGGATCACAAATTTTTGATTGTGGTCCTAATGCTTTTGCCCAGGCTGTGTGCTCTATAGAGAGTGGCTGCTCATAAAAAATTATTACATTTTTATGTCAATGTTAATTGTCTGTTTATATATAATTGATGTTTGTAAGTATAGGATTATTAATGACATGGTTGATTCAAGACTGAATAAGAATTCCAGGACTCATAGTACCTAATTAGAGAATTTTAAAGTTAGGTAACTAAGTATGTCTTTAACTTAATGGAAGACTGATTTTTAAATAGAAATACATTTATAATGAGACTTGGAATAACATGGTAAGTTATAATGTTCAGTTGGTAAATAATGCTGAACTGGTTACCAACACAACTTTATTCTTTGAACATCTACATAGTGTACAATGAGGACGAGATTATGAAGCATAATTATACAGATCGGACTAACTTACCTAGTGACGTCCGATCCTTAATTATGTGAAGTAATCTCGTCCTCATTGTATCCCAACCCCTCCCAGATAATCAACCTACATATATACCTATGTGTATTGGATTGCCTTATCTAAACCCCTTCTAAAAGTTGTGTTGTGCTGTATGGACTATACGATGCCCGCACCGGTCATCGTGAAGTCCCGTTCATATGCTTTGAAAGAATGATTTGACAGACGTCATGCGGGCCCGCCAGCGAGTGGACCACAGATAACATTTTTTGTTTTAGGATGAAGTATTTCATCTTTAAATAATGTGATAGCGTAGTAGTGCAACGAGTGCAAACTACATAGTGTACAATGAGGACGAGATTACTTCACATAATTAAGGATCGGACGTCACTAGGTAAGTTAGTCCGATCTGTATAATTGAATGACAATCTTTCAGGGGGTGAAAGTATTCATGAATATGAACAACTTTTAATATAGGACCAACTCTGGAAAAATAAGGCCAGCGATATTTCTGTCGAGCCCGAACATTCGCGTAAAAGGATTTATGTAAAGGAAGAGTTAGGTAATTTGAATTTACGGTTCGCCTGCTTGCATATAGTCAAATAAATTATCTCAAATTGAAATTAATGCTCCAGTTTTGTGTGTAAAAACTCTGTGTGAGGAAATAAAATAATAATTCCTCTACCGTGTTCAAGCGTCGAAACTAATGAATCAAAAAATATATCCGTGACCACAGATGAATACAGAGGCCTTAGTTTAAGCTTGCAAGTGACTAAACGTAACTATCGCGTTTGCGTTAAGATTTGACTCATACATCATAACGCTAAGAATATAAAGGTGAGAATAAAAATCTTAACGCAAACGCGATACGTACGTTTACTCACTTGCAAACTTACACTAAGGCCTCAGATGGTTCACTCCGCAATTTAGGTATGAAGCTACAAGTACGCGGCGGGCTTGACTTGTTGGGCCAATTCAGTGAGCGTAACGAAGTCAGAATTTATAAGAGATACGCGATAGAAAGAGATAGAATTTCTAGGTAATAACTAAATTAGCGCTGTGCGACCTGAATTTATTGCACTTTATTGTGTCGTAGCAAGAGTCGCTTTTTATTTAAATGATTTTGCGGAGTGAACCTGTATTCATCTGTGCCGTGCGTGGGTCAAAAAACGCAGAATGGACAACCCTAATAATGACATTTATTTGACAAGACTGATTACACGGTTCGACAATAGATTTTATTCTAGAGAAAATCTATATATCTATTCTAAACAAAATAATTGAAAGAAATCTCAGAAATTAACAGAACCGCCCCCTAACTAAGCGCCATCTTGCAGGAGCTCTAGCGATCAAAGCTTTCTCGAATTTGCAATACTAACTTTACATTTGCAAAGTTTAAATCAATGTTGGTTTAAAATTACGAGGTGCAAGTGTATACCTACTTCAAAGACTTTCGAAAAAGAAATACGACGCCATTGCTGAGTAATTATTTTATTTATTACGTTGGGTTAATGGAAAAGGTCTCTGTTAGGTACTGTAAAGGATTCAGATTTAATAAACAGTGCAGCAAAGGTTTGCATAAGACTCATTATCCTATAGTTAAAAGTAGTAATTCTTATGAAGTGTATGGAAAAAGGTCTTAATGATTTGTGACTATTTTTTGCTGTTGCTGACTGTAGTTTTTTTTTTTTTTTCAAAATAAGTGAATGAAGATCAACATATCCCAAAAAGTTAAGGACAGTATTTTATGACCGTTATCCTGTAGCTACAATAGTTAAGGTACCTGCCCTTACTGCCCCGTCTCAAAAATCCAACCTGTATATCGGGAGGTTATATTTATCTCGGTCACAGAAACTATTCAGCTGCTTAATATAATTATTCTGGCTCGTTTACTACAGGACTGCTCCTCTTTTCTTTGCAAATACAACATAGTTTGACAGCCTTTAATTTTGGATTCACGAATCGGGGAACTGACGAATTATGCATCGTTTGATGGATGGAGATATTTTTCGGCTCACTATAGCAGATAGCTCACAATAATCAGTATAGAAGAAACTGACAATGGCCGGTGTCATTTTGGACGATAACGATGACGACACGATTATCGTCGGACTGGTTTCATACAATTACTACTTTCCTAGCCTTTTTCATATCATGTTGGGGTCGGCTTCCAGTCTAACCGGATGCAGCTGAATACCAGTATTTTACATGGAGCGACTGCCTATCTGACCACCACAACCCAGTAACTGGGTAATACGATTCCCCTTGGTAAGATTGGTTGTCAGACTTTCGGGCTTCTGACTCGTAAGGACTGTCAAACATCCACGAATGACAGCCGGGACCAACGGTTTAACGTGCTTTCCGAAGCACGGAGGAGTCTCGGTATGTAAAGATAAAGATGGTCACCCATCCACGGACCAAATCCGGCAAGCGCAGCTTAACATGATGGATCGACCCGTGCGGCTGTTATTACTTAGCCACGAACTCCTCTTATTCACTACTGCCATTATTACCTCGAATACACTTTTAGAATCGCGCGGCGATGTAAGCTTTTGCTAGCGCGCGCGACTATTGAGGCTGCATACCGCATGAAAATAAGCTGTAGGTTACATCTTGTCACATACCGATATCGTCCCGATTTCGTTGTCGTCCTAGCTGACGATGTCGGTGTCGTTATCGTCGCAATGTGAAAATGGCCAATATCAGGAATGATATCGGTAATATAGCGAAAAACATATTTGCAAAAACGAAAAGAACAATATTACTATAATAAATAACAAATAGACAGCAAAATAAAAAACTTCTCAGACTATTCAGTTTACTCATGCCCTCTAAAAGAACAATTTACCAAACACCAATTTATCAAGCACGGCATCGATGGCAAGGTCCCTCATTAATTCCCACTTGAGACTCCCAGCTGCCTCTGTCTGTGGTCATTAAAGGATTTCAACCGACCCTGGACTACAAAATAAATAGATACAGAAGATCTGCTCCATAAAATGAGCAAACACAGGCGCAGATATAGACGATGATAGAGTGTAGAAACCGACGGAGATCGCGCCGATGAGCCCGCGGCTCCGATGACGTTCAAATTTTCTTCAGCTATCTAATTGCGTAACACATTTTTTGCGGCCTGTTTAGAGGACACGCGCCCGCTAAGCGCACGCCACGCGCGTCAGCACCCACGTCCACCACGCTTTGAAATTTTTTGTAGATCTTTGACACATCGATAGATCTCAAATTGCATTTATTGAAGTCCACCCGCATACACCACGCGCCCGCCTCGTGCCGCCTTGATGCGGGCGCGAGGCGGGCGCGGGGCGTGTGCGAGGCGGGCGCGTGGCGTATGCGGTCGGACTCCGATTAGGCAGATTGATTGTATGGAGCCGACCTTCTGTACGTACCCATTTTGTACCTGGCCCTGGACGCAACATTAACCTGGACTGTCATATCTGAATTTTGTATTGCACGACCTAATGAGTTCAGAGAATTATTCATACCAAGCCTTTTCAGTCTTTAATATTCCAACATAACCTTTTGGGAGTTTTGGGTCCTGATAGTAATAAATGATGGAAAAGATGTTACATTATTCTGTTAGAATTGTAGAATACTTATTCTTTCAGAACATACCTTTGTGAATATCTACGCAAAAATAATAGGTATCAGGTATATTTTCTTATTTTTCTTGAAATATGTTCAGGGCCTTTGAATTAGTCGTTGTAATTCGTAAAAATAATGGGCAATTTTTTCTACGTCTGTTAGAATATAATAAGATTATCTCTTCAGTTGAGGTAGAAAAATATCCATTTATCTACATTTTGTAACATTATTTACAACTTTATAAATTTATAATCATACCAAGGGTAGGCACACGGCGTTTTTTAACGCATCATTGGCGCGCGTATTCTCGTTTCAAACACTGCCTAGTGCTGTTTTTTGTAGGCAGAAAACGGCCCTTAAAAATTGAAGTTCCCATGTCTTCGAGAGCCTTTTTTCGAACCACTGTGCATCACCGTCGTCGTGTAAAAGACGCGTGTTAGGGACTTCTCACACTTATTCAGCTCTATTCAGCGTTTGCCCATAGAAAACGCGCGAAACGAGTACACATCCTGAATACAGCTGAATAAGTGTGAGCAGTCCCTTACACGGAACGTGCGTAAAAAAACCCTGTGTGTATAAGCCCTAAAGGCTCGCGTCCTCTAGGCTCGTCGAGTCGAATCGAATCGAAGCGCAGAATTTCGCTTCCTATAGGTTATATTTATCATGTAACTGCGTCCAGTACCGCCGATCCATGGCGCCCCGAATCGAATCACCCGCGCGCATTGCTCGACAAGCGAAATTCATCGCCGTTGAATGAACATTTCGATTCGATTCTGCTGTGATGGACTTCGAAGGAATTAATGCGACTTGACTCGGCTCTCTTCGATTTGACGTGTTTCGTCTGCAGTCGACGCCAGGCTTAAGATTTAAGTAATCTCGGTTTTGATGAAATGCAAATATTTAAAAGGCCTAGAACTCGCTTAATGTAGCGCACCTGAAGTTACCCACGTCCATGTTAATGAGAGCCCAAAATATACCAAACTTCGGCCATATACCTACATATTCAGAAAGTTGTACCATAAACCTAAATACTCAACATGTCCACTTGTCTATTAACATGAACAAGTTATGACAAGTCCGACCTTGTTATTACAATAAAATCGATACGTTAGTGTTCGCTTATAATTTCATATACATATATACTTCTATGTGAGGTCAAAGTATGAACAATAGGTGGTTTTGATTGACGTTTAGGAAAGGACACACACAATACACAAGGACTACATAGGTATTATTATTATCAGTTTCTGTATGAGGGAATTTAGCGATACGAACGACTCAGAAAATATCGAAAACACATCGGCTGTTTCATACGTTTTCAGGGGATAAGTACGGGAATTTCGTTTGAAACAGCAGACGTTTTTATACACGATATTTGAGCCTTGGTCTTATAAGCACGTAGTAATAGTTATTATACTTGAGATCATTTGGTCATTCGACGAGGTGCAACTGACCAGGGGCCTAAGTCTACTAATTTATATACGTTACAATGGTCTCTCAATGGTGAGTTTTTGACAGTTTTTGTATGGCATATCTGTCAAAAACTCACCATTATGACAGCATTGTGACGTTTATAAATTAGTAGACTTCGGCCCCTGGTGCTTAGAAAAATTCAGCAAGTGCATTGGGTGTTGGATTGTAATCCTTAAGAATGCCACTGATACCGCAATCAACGTAGCCACCTACCCGGCTCAAAGAAAACAAAAACAACAAAGAACCATAGACACGAAAACAAGAAGAATGAGATACTTTCACCCCCTAAAAGCTTACAAATAAATTAAAATTCAGCCTGTATAGTTTCAGTAACGTAGTTTGATATATTTATAGCTTTCAATGGGTCTTGGTTGAATCCAATAAATTTCAATAATAGCCGACATCTTCCGGGTTCGTGGTACATCGCTACTGAATCAAACTTTCAAGGTTAAACATTACCTAATCGGAGATAGTAAATCAGGGAATTGTGTTCTTAGAGAAAAAAAGATACAATAGACGTAAGTAGATATATTCAGTAACCTATTCCGCATAACTATTCCTAAAGATTAATTAAAAAAAAACCCTGTAAAATCGACACGTGATTCACCTCTCAACGAGGCATCCTCAGGATGACATTTGACTTGTCGCAAACCCTAACAAGACGTGTTGCCACGCCGAGCGCTGTGTTTTTACTCAGCGTCCAACACTACAAGTTAATCGTCATCCTGAGGATGCCTCGTTTAGAGGTGAAACACGTGTCGATTTCTTATAGGGTTTTTTATGACTCTTTAGGAATAATTAAGCGGAATAGGTTACTAACTATATCTACATCTATTGTATTTTATAATGGATTTCCGCCAAGTCACGCCTGAATCAATTAAAATGTCTTCGAGAATTTTTATTCTCTTGTTTCTAGATGAGAGATCTTTTACGGTCTATTCACACATATCAGGGCCGTGCCCAGAACGTAGGCGGACCGTGCTCCGTAAGGGGCTCAAAAAAAATATCGGTGTGTAAATTTTATATGAACTCGTTCACGCACGTCAGTGTGCGACGTGACGGAGCTTCAGTACCTGACTTGTGTGTGCCACGGCCCTGTCACGTCCCGGGCACGGGCCATATGGTTAGATAGTCTTTTAAGCAATATTTAGGTTTCATTAATTATTACTATCATAGAGCCTATCAATCTTTTCAGTAATTAGTTTGTTTTATTCTTTACATCTCAATAAATGCTAAAGTATCTGTAATGCAGGTCGACTTCCAGTCTAACCGGATGCAACTGAATACCAGTATTTTACATGGAGCGACTGTCTATCTGACCTCCGCAACCCAGTAACTGGGTAATGCGATACCCATTGGTAAGACTGGTTGTCAGACTTTCGGGTTTCTGTCACGACTGTCAAAGATCCACGAATGACAGCCGGGACCAACGGCATAACGTGCTTTCCGTCGCACGAAGGATGTGTAAAGATGGTCACCCATCCACGGACCAACCCCGGCAAGCGTAGCTTAACCTGATGGATCGACCCGTGCGGCTGTTAATACTTAGCCACGAACTACCGACTACTACTACTACTAATGGTTAACTTTTACCACACAACCTTAAGGTCGAATGTTCGCAAGAAAAATCGTCATATTCTCAGTTTATGTTCAACCCTTATTGGTATTCTGTCGGCAGAACGGTTCTATAGTTCTGTTAGTGCTCATTCAAGAGCAAGCGTTATAGTTTTACGTAAATAATGTAGGTCACCCTCGGGATTGAGTTTGTTTATGACAGTGTATTTATTTTTGCCCGCGGCTTTACCCGCGTGGAGGTTGGAAATTATTCCACGGGAACGTACTACCGGTATAAAATTATCGTACGTCCTAACCCAGCACCTTAATTTCGTAACACACGATCAATCATAATCTGAATCATTTAGAAGAATATTGCTAATCCATTGCTTCATATGTTGGAAAAATTTGTCTCCTCAACAAACTTAATAGCGCAATGAATGTTGAATGTGTCAAAATGATACGGATTGAGTTTGATCGAATGTTACGCAATAAGGGTGATGGTCATGGTCTACCGTGTTTCAAGTATCATTGAAATTCGACACACCGGTTAACCTCATTTTTCAAATTATTATGAGTAGTTTCGAAGTTATGAAGGAACAGATGAACATACATACATACCGCCCATACCGGTCAAAATCATAACCTGTTAATTGATTCAGGCGTAACTTGGCGGAAATCCATTATAAAATATAATAGAAGTAGATATATTTAGTAACTATTCCACTTAACTTTTCCTAAAGAGTCATAAAAAACCCTTTAAGAAATCGACACGTGTTTCATCGCTCAACGAGGCATCCTCAGGATGACGATTGACTTGTCGCGAACCCGAAAACGACGTGTTACCACGCCGAGTGTTGAACACGGGTGTCTCAGCATCCAGGTGAAACACGTGTCGATTAAACCCTCAAAAAGTTTGTGTCTGGACTAGGTAGATCCCAAAGGAGATGGTTGATATATCGTCTTATGACCAGTCTCAGCAGAGGTATAACTCTCTCCAAACTTTAGCACTCCCGTGTTTAAGTTGCGTATAGTAAAAGTTATCTTCACGCCTTTTTCCCAGCGGGGGTAAGGATTTATAAGATTGTAATTTTTTGAGTAACACTTTGTTCACCCAGATCTTTTGCAGATGTCCTGAACAACAGAGAGACCTTTATCTACTTCAGGAGAGAGGCCATACGTCCTCTCGAACCATACGTCAATTTCAAGAAATAGTAAGTTCACTTTTTACCCGACTACGGAGAAACAAAAAGGAGGGTATTGATTTTGAGCGGTATGTTCATATATGTTCATCTGTTCCCTCATAAAGAAAGAAAGAAAGAAAGAAAAATCGTTTATTCTGTACAAACTAAACGCACATTACATAAAACACACATTTACAAAATTAGCCAAAAGCCTCATATTCAACTGCACAAAAAAAATTGACATTGCCTGATGTCAATGTCAAGGTCAGAGACCAAAGACAATTATTTACATAGATATGTAGCTTATTGCGTAATGATTATGTTCCGACAATAACAAAATGAAAACAAACAAACAATCAAAACATAAACTTAAGTACACAAAATTTCGATTGCAAAGTGGAAAAATAACTACTTTTGTAACAAGCAAACATCAATAACAAAAACAATTTGTGCTGTGCGTCGCATAACGTCTAAACTACTCATAATAATTTGACAAATGCGGTAAAACGATGTGTGTCGAATTTCGATGATATTTGACATACAAGTAGAGCATGACCTAATTGCGTAACAAACGATCAATCACAATCTGTTTCATTTTGACAGTTCAACAAAATTCATTACATTATTAAAGTTGTTGAGGAGACAAATTTTTCGAACATATGAAGCAATGGATTAGCAATATCCTTCAAAATGATTTAGATTATGATTGAGTAGAGTAGAGTAAGAAGCTTGTCTCTACATGAAATGAGGGGCCTAAGTCTACCAATTTATAAACGTTACAATGGTCTCACAATGGTGAGTTTTTGTCAATTTTTGTTTGGCAAATCTGTCAAAAACTCACCATTGAGAGACCATTGCAACGTTTATAAATTAGTAGACTTAAGCCCCTGACAACTTTTTCACAATGCGAGCCGCATGGTTTCGTCTTGGCAACATTTTTCCATGAACATGTTTTTGGTGGGATTTGATTTCACTGCGAAGCTGATCAGATCCCCAAAACATCTAAACAAGAAAAACAAAAACATACCTATTTTTACAGCTAATTACATCATGCCACCAAATAAAAGTCAGAACAACACCCAAAATTTGACCTCGCAGTCGAAATCACAGCTAACAAACAGGCATAAACATCAAAAAGTAACAACCCCGGCACAGCGCAATATTCTACGAGTGCATTTCCTGATCGTAAACGCCAGATTGGATGCCCGCCAGTAAAATGCGGAAGTCGAACCATACTTGAAATTGATACAAATGGAAACCAATAAAAGAGTCGTGGTTTTGGAAAAGCCATAATTCCTGGGATTTTAGTAGTTTCTCTATGTTTTTGTATGTCTGTATAATTTTTAAGATACCTATTCTGCCTTCGTTCCAAGTGACTAGGGATTGGATCTGCAGACGATGGTGTTTATCCGTGTTTTGCCCTGACGCTTTGCCTACGAGTATTACGCAGTTCTTTTTAAGCCACCTTCCCGCTAAATTGACTTCCTCGCTCGCTCGATTGGTCTAGTGGTCGCAAGCTACTGCTACACATGGTAACTGTTACTGGGTTTTCTATCAGGAATTTCTCAGTAACTGCCCGGAGTCTGGATTTGTGTGCCCGATTGATGGCAATAGGTTCGCCCCCTATTACATGGGATTTAAACATAATTGGCGAAATGTGGGTGTAGGTATTATATGTAGGTATACTTCTGCCTAACCTTTCTGTGAAAACAACCGTGATGTTATATGTCCCAGCTGAAGCCATACAATCGACCGCAAAATAGAAACAAAAAGAAATTAAGCCACATTCAACCAATAAAAGTGTGACAATTCTGGGCATTGCTTGATGTTAGGTTAGACAATAGGGGCCACTTGTAGGGAAGTTATTCTAGTGTTAGGTGATTTTGTTTTTACCTCTTTGTGTCTATATGTAATGTGTAACTGTACGCTCATTAAACCTTAAACTGTTAACGTGCGTTCAGTCATTGAAAAGACCCAACACAAATCCTGAGAATAACTTCCCTACATTGTACCTAACTACTGTAATTGCGAATTTGTCTAATGACAATAAAACAACAATCAAAACAAACACAAAATGCCGATTGCAGAGGAATAGTTCTAATACTTGACGTGCTAGATTTACGCACAGGTAGCTACTGACAAAGCTTCTAGCGCAATCTCGCTAGAGTTTTATATGAAAAATCTTAGGTTAGATTAATTATCAAGTCCTAGATTTAAAGGAAGCGAGAATGTTGATATATATGTACACTAGCTGTTGCCCGCGACTTTGAGTGCGATCCAGGATGAAAAGTAGCCTATGTCTTTCTCCAGGTCATGGTCTATCCATATTCCCAAATACAAATCCGTTCAGCCGTTTAAGCGTAAAAGCGTAACAAACAAAAACAAACTCATTTTCGCATTTGTAATATTAGTTAGGATTAGGATTATACATAAAAATATCTGCATAGATGAGCGACAACGATGACGTCATGCCTCAAATCTCTAAAGGGATTCAGTTTGCCGATGACAGGATATATCTATTCAGAATAATTATACAGTGTGAGTCTTCATAATGTGCACATATCGAAATGGGGGAATCTATGCTTAATTTTATCGACGGAAAAAATAAAAAATAAAATCTAAATACATTTTTTTTTTATTTTTTTTTATTAAAAAAAAATCGTCTTATTGATTTTTTTTTACGATTATTGTAAAAATTGATTAAAAAAACAGATTTTTGGACGAAATACCTGTTTATTTTCAATTGAGGGTTTTTTGGGTATAATTGGGAGGGGTTTTTCCCATAAAACACTTAATTACTACCAATCATTATGGAGTTGAGTTTGTTTCATCGCGATAGATCATTTAAAAGTTACACCGTTTTTTTACATTGGGGTAAAAAATACAAAAAAAATTAAAAATTAAAAATAGATTTTTTTAAATATTTTTTCCGTTTGTCAAATTAAGCATAGAATCCCTCATTTCGATATGTACACATTATGAAGACTCACACTGTATTAATTAGTGGTGAAATTCTGAACTTAATTGATATGTCTCTACTGAATTTGTGATAATATTAACACTAGGTTTTGCAATTAACGCTTCCGTTGACTTTATACTTGACAGCCTGCTCAGTATCAGGTTAATTGCAGTGTGTCGGTCCTGAAACTCAAAATGAATGATGAAAATCTATAGTATCAAAGTGTTGTATTGCTCATATCGCACCGGCAAGCCTTTGAGGGAAAACTTACGAAGGATTTACGCAGAAACAGCTTATCCGTTTTATATTGCAAGTTGCCGTCGAAATTCTTGGAAGGCATACACTGGCAAAAAGTAGACTACAACAAACGTGAGCCAGTTTCACATATATTTGTTCCACGGTCCTGTATTAACCCTATTAACCGACAAACATAAAGTAAATTTGTTTTCTTTACTGATGAATAGTTTCGGATTGTGAAGCACACAAGAAAAACTCCCTCGTTTCACCCCAATCTAGTCACCAACCTCACCACTGGATCTAGCTCAGAACTGCGACAGGTTTAAGTTAATTAATTTGATTTGAAAAACTTATATTTTCTACAAACAAAGATCTGCTACTGTAACTTCTAAGAGCACTACGAAAGTAAAACAATAATACCTCGTGGGCAGAAAAAACCAACAAAACAACTTCATTTAATGGAAGAGGATCGTTCCAGTTATCCATCAAGCCTTGCCGTGCAATAAAAAACACAGCACGATAGCCATTAAATTTACCTTGGGCTACAGTAACACTTCAGGACCGGCGGTGATATTTACATAAATCAAGCTAACTTAAACAAATACAACATGTTTTTTTTATATCCCATAACTCTAGGGTTAAAATGCATAGTTTCGAAGATAATATAACACTATACTCTCGATGTGTGTATGTAAGTTTCATTGATAAGTACGAGTAAATAATTTCCATTCAAACCAATCATTCACATTTAAAGCCAAGAAAATGCGACGTTGGTATGTTATTTGGTATGATATTTCACGTAAGGGTGTTTTAAATTATTAAGCGTGACTTTGTCGAATTATAAGAAAAAATGATAATTGGAAAATAATTCATAGGCCAGTTGATTCTTTGCTATGGTCTCATTCATCCCCAGAGCTATAGCATATAAAAAAACACGTTGCTTATAGCATAACTTCAAGCTATTGCTTTAAAGTAAGTAAAAGCTCATTATTTTCTTTCGATACGACGACAACGGGAACACTAAAAACGCATTTTGAAATGTGTCGTATCAACAGAAAAATTCCGAAATAGGTATATTTAGCCTATGTTGAAAGCTGAAACGGTCCACGGCTAATTCGTTTTCAGTTCGGCGTGCAGTCCATCATTTTGATGTGGCTTGCAGTCCGCCATTTTGATGTAACTAAACCCGGCCATCAGTTACCGACTGTTGACGTTTTCACAGGATGTCCACGTATGAACGCAATCCTGATTAATGTCACGGCTTAAAGCTAAAATTTCAGTTAACGGTTGTTGTGAAAATGTAAAAAAATACATGACGGTGGATAAATATTTCAAATCCCTCAGAGATTACCCCTACATACAAACAAACAAACAATATTTATCTCTTTATAACATTAGTATAGATATAAAAAGTAGGTATTGCGACATCGACAGTAAATCCTTCATTCACAATTCTCAAACAACTAACTAACACATATGTATCACAGCTCTAAAATTAAAATAAACAACCATGAACTCATATGACAAACTACTTCAGTAAATTCTCAACGACAGTCACTGAAAGAGCACGAAAGAGTAGATTTAAAAGAGCACTGGGAGCTGAGAATAACCAGTTTACAAAGCCCTCTCTTGAGTCTGAAAATGTTTTAGCTGGTACATAAAACTAACCAAGAAGGCACTAAGAACGCAGTGCCTTCACGGTATCTCAGTCAGGCTTTATGTGACATGACAACTCAGCCTAACATGTTGAAGAAAAACATTTTCTAAAGAGCTGTAGTGATTTTAATAATACAAAGGAAATTAAAAATACTGAAACGTCTGTAAAATTAAACTTTATAGCTGAATTATGAAAACTTGTGAAAGTAGCTAGTTAGCATTAGCAAAAATGTATGAATTTACGTTACGTTGGTGAAAAATCACCAAAATTGATACATTACTTTTGAAGAAAATTAAAGACATACATTACATACGTACGTGTCGAATAGAAAGCCTCCTTTTTTAAGTCGTCATCCTACAAAGCTTTTCTCTCTCGAGATTTTGATAGCAGTTATTTATTTAGATAGCAGATTTATTTTCAGCTAATTGGAAACTAAGAAGTACTACATAGTTTTAAAAAGAAAATAATAATCAAAACTGATTGATCGCTAGTCTCATTTTTTCTTTTCTGTAACCCTGGAAGTCGATCTGCCTGACGCTTTACCAGGAATTTTAAAAGATTCTTCTATAATACGCTGCAGCGGATGCATCATTTGATCGGCAAGAGCTAGTAATTGTGAGCGTCGATGGCTCAAAACATCTAAAGTCTTAGTCAAGCACAGTTCTAAAGAATCAGCTCCCTTTCCCAAGGCAATGCAAGTTTTCGTTGCTTCGAAAGCATTATACTGGCCCCCTTCACTAAACAACTTTATTTGTGAAATGTAACGCACATTTGAGATTCTGGCCTCATGAATACGGTGCTCCAATAGCTTTTTATACCCCACTATTGCCATATCAAGAGATTCTTCAAACAGTTGACGATGCTTAGCAAGACGGGGAGCGTAACTTTTCATTTTCATCTTCTTCACTTCAGGGTGTAACGGATCTTGGGTAAGGTTATTATCTATGATAACTTTCATATGTTCAATCCTTTCACAAAAAGGATACAACATAGGGGTATCTAAACCTGCGAATTCCGATGCTTCTTCGGGTAAACGATCAACAAGCTCAGAAATTGCACCTAAGTGTGATTCTAGCCTCAGATCGTGGTAACGCAACTCTGCGAGGCGTGCGTCCCGAGCAGCTTTGGCACGCTCTAAGCGTATGGTGTATGATACAAGTTTTAAAGAATAACGCATGTATAAGGCTGCGCTGCGTTCTTCAACCCACTGTAGAGCTTGATTTCGTAAATCTTCTGGAAGCGTGGAGATGTTGCTCTTAAAAGATTCAAGGAAACCGTTTCTCCAGTTCATTAGTGCTATTTCTTGGAGTTTTGTTTGAAAAATGGCACGAGGTAGCGGCAGCTGTACTGATGATGGTACACTATGGTTTAGCTGTGGAGTTGCCGAAACTGTCAGGCTTGTTGTGCTTGCCAATAATTTTATAGGAGCTCTCGGATATTTTTCTAAAAAAACATCAAATTCTGCAAGTAGCGTATTTGCCATGGATGCGGGGACGTTCATAAATTCCTCTAAACGTCCTAGTTCTGCCTCACTATGTTGTGAATACATGCTGGCTGTTTTTTCTAATAAAATCATTATTGCTTCAAACTGTTGTTGTAGTTTATCTGCATCAGAGGAACACCGCAAATGTTCTAATGCAATATTAAATGGAACCTCATTGGCTAGCTCAATTGAATCATGACTAGTAAGAAGATCTTCTACGGCTGCTATTGTTAGCTTTTGAGCAAGAGCTGAACGTAAAATATGTGCGTCCCAAAGATGACCTGCATGATTTAGTATTGAACAGGTTTCTCGAAGGCATTCTCCCAACGACCTAACGCTTTCCCGCATTGTAATAATATTAGCGCCGGTCGTTTCAAATAAACTTTTGTTAGGCGTATTGTTCAAACTATCAGATAAACGTTTAAATTGACGTTCAAGTAATCGATCTAAATCTAAAAGTTCGATTTTCGAAATTGTATTAGGTCCGCGTAAATCTTCATGACCGAGATCTTTTTCTAATTCGGTTAGCTTACTAGAAAATCCAGAGAACATTCGCAATACAGCGTTGCGATAAGCTTCAACTAAAGGCGATATGATTGCATTCAGCTCTTCAATTTGATTTAATATAACTTCAGGAGGATCATCAGAACTAGAGAGGTTCTGAGCACTGTGAGGTCGCTGCTGCAAAACTCTCTTGTCCTTACACCATATTAAGGCACTACGCCCCCTCATCGCCATTCCAACACCAAGGCATAACTGATTAAGCGATGACCGCGCACGTGTAATGCCTTCATCAGACATACTTCGTAAATCTGCTTCCAATTCCGTGTAGGCTTTCGAATTACTCAGGAGCTGTTGGTTGATGTCGTAAATCCGTTCATCGAATTCATGCATTAAATCCTTCGGAGTTCTATGCCCAACTGCAACGAGACGCTGAAATTGACCACGTAGAAGAATTCTCAACTTGTCTGCTCTTTCCCTTTCCAAACGCAACGCATCCTGTTTGAAATCCGCCATAAACGTGAAGCGTTCTGCCATAATTTTACGTACCGCCTTTAGAGCTTTATCGCGAGATTCCACTGATAGAAGCGGTTCTCCGCTGTTGCAATTTTCGACCGTGCAATCTATGCTACGTTGATTTTGTTGTACATGAGTTAAAAGATTTTCAGCAAGCGCACGTACTCTTTTGTTTATGTCTTCGTTAACTGCATCTGCACCTTTAGTGATGTCATCGATAACAGTTTTATGGTCTTGTTCTCTTTTTTTGAGGTAGTTGGCGAGGATAGGGCCGCTGTGCCGCGGCGTCCAGTTGTCAGGCAACGTAGCAACAGCATCGTTGTCGTCGAGGGACCCAGCACGCGCCACGCGTTTCAGCGGCCTATTTGCACAATGGGACAATTTGTTAGAACTCATTACTATTGAAAAATCTGTTTTCGTAAAATAAATAACAAAATGTCATGTTTTCGGGTGTCACTGTCAACTTTACATATTTTGCTGATAAAAAAGTTAATAGGCTTGTAAATAAAAGAGGTTGCCGTAAAGTATTTTTATAATGCGATCTTTTCAGTTACTTTTAAAGAGCCGTGCATGAAATCGACTGATTTTGATCAATTCTGTTTGTGAGAAAGGAAAAAATAATTACTAGATTTTTTCATCGCGCTCTGTTGGGATCTCAACGCCGAGAGCTATAATGTAGTACGCGGTAAAAAAAAGCGCCCGTGCACAAGTGGGCTTACTGAACAGAATATAGCTAACGGGTATTTTTATCCGTGTTTTTACTAACCTTTGTAAGTAAAGAAAATAAATATTTTCCTGCACAACGGGCATAGATAAGCAACAGAGAAAAACGAATACAGATGTATCCATTGATCTGTCGGGTAAATGAAGAGATAGGCAATAGTCCGATGGTTCAAAAAAGACATATAAGCAGTTTCGGTTTCTTTTCATAAAATGAAGTCGGCTCTATAAAAATATTCTCATTAATATCACCGCTGGGACTATAGAGCGAATTCGTAAATATGAACATAGGAATTTTATTCCTTATGAAACCTTAAGGCCGCTTTCACGCGGCAGTAGCGCAGCAGAAGCACATTTCTTCACAAGGAAAGTGGCAGGTTGTCGCGTGACTGTCGTGCTGCTAAATGTGAAAGCTGTATAAACCAAATATAGTAAATTTCCTTCGCGACCTGCAACAAGGGCATTGATGTATTCACAATTCATTCACATTACATACATGACTCCATCAATGCCAAGTTGTGGCCAAGGCTTGTATAGTACTTTACCCAAACAATGCGCGGAAATTAAAAGTGATTAAACCATTCATTCATTTTTATAATATAAATATAAAAATGAATCCCTTTTTCTCTCGGTCACGCCATAACTTGAGAATGGCTAGACCAAATTGGATCATTCTTTTTTTGTTGTTTTCGATAGTCTCACGAAGTCAGGACAAGGTTTGTATAAAAAATAGGTAGTTGTAGGTAGGGTAGGTAGGTATGTATGTAGGGTAGGTAGGTGTAGGTAGGTATGTAAGAAGTTAGGTAGGTAGTTAGGTAGGTAGGGTAGATAAGTAGGTTAGGTAGGCCGTAGATAAGAACTTAGTGCTACCCGTGCGAAACCGGGGCGGGCAGCTAGTTAATTATAATTTCCAGAATCAATGACGAACAACGATAATTTTTCACGCGCCAATAAGTTCATTCGTTTTAAGTTACACTTGTATAAAGTTAATATTTATTAAGTGGAAATAACATCAATCTTTGCTTCCACAAGGATGTCAATATATCAATACGATTGAGATCAATACTGCTTAGCAACCGTTTACTAGAGTAGACTATACATAGTAAGAAACAAAACCACGAACCGAAACCATCTTTGATAATGTTTTTTATAATCTGCATGAGTTTTTAATTTATTTGCCTATATCCGACATGGGTAGTGTTAAGTTTAAAAATGTGCAATAAACATACATTATCTTAAAAAAATATCAACACTAGAATGACCGGAAAATTATTTTCTATGTAAACAAAACAAAAACAATTATGAGATAAATATTTACGTATCCTCTTCAAACAATCGCGAGCAAAATACAGAGCAGATTATTCTCAGAGCGATCCAATTAATATCTATCAGTACCTATCAGTAACAAACCTCTCCCCATCTTGAGATCTGTTGCAAAAAGAAAAAAGCGGCCAAGTGCGAGTCGGACTCGGACACGAAGAATTCCTTACCATCGTACAATATTTTCTAAAAACGCCCAAAAAAACCCTATCATTTTTAACTTTAATTTATTGTTATTATTTGTTGATAAAGAGGCCTTAGTAGTACACACTCTGCGAAAATTTCAAGTGTCTACCTATTACGGTTCAAAAGATACAGCCCTCTGACAGACGGACGGACAGACTGACTACCTATCGGACGAATGGACGAACTGACGGACAGCGGAGCCTTAGTAATGGTCCCGTTGGCACTCTTTGAGTACGGAACCCTACGTACGTAATCCCACTGGGATTGAGTTGGATCCCCTTTTTATCTAGCTCTCGGGATTTCTTAATAAGCCTCTACTTTTATTTATACGTATTGAATTTATGAGAGAATCAATGGAAGCTTCGTGTGCATTTTTGATGCAAAAAGAAGTTCTCTCTTATAGCACGAACTAGGTATATCAGAATAGCTTATGCTAGACACGAGCACTCACGATGACTAGGCGGCTGGCCGATGGTATGACTGCTGAATCTGCTCATACGAGCCACGTATTCAGTGCATCTTTCTGAAAACCCCTTTATAGAAATTTTTCATCGGTTATTGAAAAAAAAATCTGCTGTTCTATACATTTTGACCGTGTAGGTATTGCACTATTGTAGGACACTGCAGATTTTTCTTTTAATAACCTATGAAAAATTTATATGTATGGGGCTTAGAATGGTGTACTGAATACGTGCCGTGGTAACCGTTTTCGCGTCGATGTCCCTGCCACCCTGTATAGAAGCTTCGTCTCAAGTCGGATGAAAATACCAATAGCTGAAATTGGTTTCAAGCTAGCAAGACAAATATTTTTCTGTATTTTTTATTACGTACCTTTTTCAAATTTCAGTTTTCAATTTCATTTCCAGCATACATTTGTTTTCTTTCCATCTTGATACATAACATTGTAAAGGTGTAAGACACACATAAGATACAGGTAAACTTTGGAGCTAGAATGAAAAGACACTATTGTAACAAGAACTCACGAAAACTCCACGATGCGGTAGGTAGGGTAAACTTCTAACATTACTCATTGCGAAATATGAAACAGTATCTAGCAAACATAATATCGCGTGTCGTATTTAATTTTAATGTAATTTCAATCCATGTCAATCTAAACTTACTTAACATCTCAATGCTCAATGCTCTTCTGACATCAACAGCCGAGTGTGTGTCGTCGAATGTTTAATATTTTTGTGAGAAGATGGATGAAAGATAATTGGATGAGAAAAATAATGTTTTTTTTTTACCTGCTTGCATTTTTTTATATTTACATTACATTTTTTGTAAGTATTTTTTTTTTCCCGTGATTACTTTTTTTTTTAAATTCCATTTTACCTATCATACTTTTGTAGGTATATATGTGCTTATGTCACATCAATAATATATTTTATTTTGTAAATTGCACTATATGACGCCTTGGGATTATTTATTCTGTAATGCTGTCCATGTACACTAAAATAAATAAATAAAATCATGAAAATATACGTATACACATTCACACAGGCATACACACGCACATGACTATGTTCCCCGAAGAAGTACGCCTAAATGACTAGAGAAGAAGTTAAACTGAGACTTTACAATGCAAAAACACTTTGCTTGACGTCGGGATTAAATCCAGCAGGGTATTTGCACAGCATAATAACAATTGCAATACCTTTCATTTGGACATTTCGACAACATTCATTGCGCTATTTACTTTGTCGAGCAGACGAATTTTTCAAACATATACCTATTTTCCATAGCAATGGATTTGGAATTTCCTACAAAATCCTTCGGATTGAGAAAAAAAGTGTGTGACGCAATTGAGCCAACAAATTCGTATAGATTTACTGAAATCCATAGCATACATTTTTTAGAAAACATTATTTTTAAATAGCATTTGCTCGCGAAATGCTATTTAAAAATAATGTTTTCTAAAAAAATGTAAGTCACATAATCTGAACTTTCTATAGTTTATGTCTAAATGTCACATTCGTTTCAAAATTGGAATGGTATAAAGGGCGGGACGAGCTCAACACACAAGAAAAAAGATCATAAAATATAATTGGAAACAGTCCTTTGAGTCGAATTTTAATAATAAGTTTTTTTTCTCTGAAATGTGGTTTGAATTTGATCATATTTACAAAGAAACGTAGATACTTAACTAGGAAAGACAAATATTAATATTAAACAATAGAGTATAACAACTCATCGATATGAACATAGAGAAATATAAGAGTTCCCCGTTGTGGATAAAAAAAAAAAAAAAAAAAAGTTCGATTTTTTTTTTGTTTGAACGCGCATATTTCTGCGGCTGTCAGTCGGATTTGAAAAAATATTTTTGCAATTGATACCCAGTAGGTAAAAGAGCGGGCGGGCGATTCGTCGAAATATAGAGAATGGATTTTTGAGACGGGGCAGTAATACCTGCAGTGCTATTCTGTAACCATCTCACCGTGAAAACTTAGGTGAAGTGAGCTGTCAGTCCACCCGATGCTAGGAATTGACACTATTGGCAGCTCACTTCACTTAAGTTTTCACGGTGAGATTTTTACAGAATAGAACGGCTGAACCTTTGTAGCTACAGGAAAACGGAGTCATAGGAAACTTCAATAAGTTAAGGACAGTAACTCAAGACCGTTTTCTTGTAGCGACAAGGATAAAGGTACCTCGAGCTGTCCGTACTGCATCTCAAAAATCCACCCTGTATAATTAAGATTTTGATTATACATTTTCATTTTATACAGGTATAGATGTTCATTTTCGTTGGCAGGTACAAATTGAGCCCCGGTCATTAGCTTGAAATGTGGTCTACTAAATCCTTTCTCTTGAAATACTAAGTATCGTATCGTGTCAACTAGCCTAGTGACATAAATCATAGTTTCACTTAGTATTTTGTCTACCTTGTGGAGAGTTCAAATGCTTATTAAGTGTAAATGGCAAAGTCATGTTAAGGATAAGGTCAGAATGTCAGACTTTTAGTATTCGTAGTAATTATTTTTTAGAACGATGATAAAGAAATGTTTTATTAATCACTTTTGAAATAGAAAAGACGACTTTTAGCTGTCTTAAAGTTACATAAATGAACGTTATCTTTTCAATTACACTTGAAATTATAATTACTACCTAATGGTTTCATGCTAATTCGGTATTAGGAGACCTTTTATATTAATTATGCAATGACGTAACATCATCAATTATACATTGTAACAGCGAGAGCAAGACCTCAAGCCTCAGGCCTCAGGCCTCAGGCCTCAAGACCTAGGCCTGATATTTGGGTAGCTCATGACCTAAACATGTGCCATAGAGAATATGAATTAAAAATTTCGACTAATTAAAAAGTTACGCAAATACCCGCAAAATGGGTTTAACAAGTAAAATGCTGTCGCACTTGCCCGGTTGTTGTATTCAAATCAATCTGCATAACCTTTTCCGACCTATGTTGGGGTCGGCTTTCAGTCTTACCGGATGCAGCTGAATAACTGTATTTTACATGGAGCGACCGCTTATCAGACTTCCACAACGCAGTAAGTACCTATCTTGATAAGACATTTTTTTTCTTCTGACTACCCATAACGTCTGACATTCGGCTTCACGTGCTTTCCGAGTCATATAAAGGATGGTTACCTATCCACGAACCGACCGCGACAAGCGTAGCTTAACCTTCGATCAGACAGGTTTTTCTATAACTTGGAAATTATTTAGAAAGTAGCACACGCCGGAAATATGATACAGAATAAATGTTCTACTACCCTCCTAATACGCCAAGGGATATAAAAATGATGTGATATTTTTTTCAAAGAAGTGCTTCGCTCCAGTGTTCGTAAGTGAATTAATAAACGGTATTGAGAACAATATCACGGTCCCTTGAATGAATCATAAATCGGTTCCAAGCTCTTTTATCCTTGTTTACTTTTGTTCAACATTCTCAGCATTTGCTCACTCAAACTCTCGAGAAATTACTTATTAAATTCAGAGGTAAATTAAATAAAGGGCTTTGTTTGTATATTAACATTATAATAAAGGTCTTTTAGTATAATCAAATTATTAACGCTCCGTTAAATGTGTAATTTTACGTATTTGCCTTGCCATTTATATGTACAGCTGTACCCGGGGGTTAATAAGGCACAAAGAGCTTTAGAAAGAGACTGCCACAGAGGAATGACAGAGAGAGCGCATCTACAAAGCCGAACTTTATCCAAACTCGACGTGCGACGTTCTTCTTCTTAGACCCAATTTACATTGCCCCGAAGCGGAATGGAAGCGATTCTTTGTAACGACTCATTTTATTGTACATAGCAAAATGAACTTTATGTCTATTGTGTAACGTATAAACTAGATACGAGCTTGTAACTGCGAGAACTACCGAGAATGCGCGAGAATTCTCCAGAAAACGCGCCACGTGTTATTTGGCTCGTATCTCGTTTGTGCGTTATACTATTGATATAAAGTTCATTATGCTTTGTACCAAAAAAATCGCTTTCATTTTGTTCGGCGGCAATTTAAATTGAGCCCTAGCCTGTCGATTGTTCTCACATGTATAATTTCAACATGAATGATGTAACCAATTTTTGTATTTTTTTTTATTTAAAAGAATGTCCGTGGAGTTTCTTGCCCGTTCTTCTCCAGATAGGTACCTACAATGCTTTGGAATGGGCAACAAGCTTCATATTTTTCTGAGTGACCGACTCCTTAACAATTCAAATGGTTTAATTGAAATAAATGCTTTGAGTTTGTGTTCGATGGCAAATATTAGGTTTTCTGTTTGGCCTAGTAATCAGCAACGTTAACACCATTCGCTGACGCAGACTCTAGTTCCTCACGTGTACAGGTGACTGCGCATGCGGCGCAACATAAAAGGTGATGAAGGTGTCTGCGGGGAGAAGCCGCATATACATTGATTAGGATCGGAACCATCCGAGAAACCCGACTTGTGGATATTGTCTTTGCTGCGGCGGAACTGAGTGCGGTGTCTGTTTACAGTTTTCCAAGTCGGCCATTTTAACAAAAGTTTGGCGCCCAACGTGGGACCTCGTTAATATAGTTTTTTTCTACTTATCGAAATACTGATCCATAATCAATGAATTTGCAAATACGTTTATCTTTTTTTTTTATTATGGCATGCTAATGACTAGTCTACAAAAACATTAACAGAGAGCGTAGTCTTATTACATAAGTATTACAGCGAACTTGTCACATTAAGTTGACCACAGCAGTTACATGGTTTGCTTATTAGATTTATCTAGGTAATTATAGAGATTATTTAAACGAACAAATTGTATTCTTCCACTTTCCTCCGCCCAGAAAATCAAAACCGAATCACTTACACGCCAAGTCTGTGCAAATGTAACCACTTCTACGAGTCCCTTATATTATTGTGTGGAGTAAAGTAACATTTTACGGTCATGCATATTACATAAAGCCTGAAAGCCATAAACTTACTTCCCACACCGTACTCGGGTTCCCGTTACTGCTTACCTGTAACAAAATAACAAGCGGTGAAATTGATATTGTAAGTTCATTACTGAGGGTAGTTCGCAATTTCCGAAGTTGTCGCGAGTCGCGAACGAAGTTTTCGTGTAACTTCGTGTTAAACATAATTTAATTATGTACCTAATGCATGGAAGATGGTTTTTGGAACTGGAATACATGTCTTTGGTAAATACCTAGAGTTTTATGTACTTGAGCAGTAAATAATGCTTTTGGCGACACAGAATATTAAAACAATTAAATATCCTATTAATATAACATCACGCCTGGTACCCCGAAGAGTTAGGTAGAGGTGTACCAGTGTACCTATAGTATACCCACATTTCGCCAGTTATGTTAAGTCCTGTGAAATAGGGACCAAGCCTATTAAAAAAATCTATTGCTCCAGTTCGAAAAAAAATCTCTCAACAACGTAAATAACGCAATGAATGTTGTTGAACTGTCAAAATGAAACATTAGTTTTAATCGTTTCCGATAATGTGATACGCAATTAGATAGCTGACCTATAAGACCCTGACCGATAGGCACGATTCACAAACCAATTTGATAAACAGGCAAAACCAAGGACATGATCTCTAGGATTTCTTTACAAGATAATTTTACTATTTATTAGGTCATATAAAAATGCCTGCTACACTTAATTTGTATTCATATCTCGTCAGCGCCTTGGCTCGGCATAGCGTAACATGACACACAGCCTTTATATAATAAAGCGTAACTGAGGATCAGTTTTTTCATTGTAAAATTTGATTAATATTGCGAATTACAACCATATTTTAATTCTTACTCATAGCTTTGGTTAGACTTTTTTAACTTTATTTTCCCTGTGGTGGGAAAGGGGTCCCCATAGATGAATATCCAATGCAGGCAGCAGTACAAGGGTCCCATTTTATTCCCAGCCTCCTGACTTCCACCTAGAATATTTATTAATTACGCTGACCCTCACATAACTACCTAATTAATTAACGTTGTTATAGACGGATTATTGAGTTTGCTAAGGGTTAGGTCCAATCTACTATTTACGCAAAGCACTTTGACCTAATTTTCTGTATTTAGGCTTGGAAGTGTGCTGACGCCATTCGTGTTTATTGAAGGACAAAATGAGAAATCATTTTCTGTTAATCCTTTTAATCCTCTCAGGAAGGTCAGAGGCCTTAGTGTAAGTTTGCAAGTGAGCGAACGTAACTATCGCGTTTCCGTTAAGATTTTTATTCTCACCTTTATATTCTTAGCATTATGATCTATCAGTCAAATCTTAACGCAAACGCGATAGTTACGTTTACTCATTTGCAAACTTACACTAAGGCCTCTGGTGCGTAGTACTCGAAACCGGCGTGAGTGTATGACCAGCACCCTAACTGCCTAATACACGATCAATCATAATCTGCATCATTTTGAAGGATATTGCTAATCCCCTGCTTCATATGTTCGAAAAATTTGTCTGCTCAGTAACGCAAATAACGCAATGAATGGTACTGAACTGTCAATATGAAACAGATTGTGATTGATCGTGTATTTCGCAATTAGGGTGCAGATTTATCAACGTAAACGAAGCAAAAGGAGTAACTAAGGATCGTAGCAGGTGGCGTTCTGTATTTCTGTCTACCCCCATGAGATGAAGGCGTGACTTTATGTGTTTTTTACGTCTTGGAAGAGAAATGAAAACGAAAGGACCAAATTAATCACTACTTTACATTGCAGTAAGTAAAAAACTTAACTGCCCGTTCAGAACTAATATAACGGTAGTATTAAGACTACCCGGATCAATTTTATTACTTCAATTAATGGGCTATAAAGCTCCGTTTTCCTTTATTGTAGTAGTCATTAACTGCGCCACCAATTATACGATTATATTGTCGAACAAAACTGGGTAAGTGAAAGACCGAATAATTGTTCGACCAAAGCAAAGTTGTTAGCCCGAATTTTCGGTTTACCAATTTCGAAAGCGATTCTTTTCAATATCGTTAGGATACAATCGAAACGCTTCACTTTCACGCTTAAACGGCTGAACGTATTTGGATGAAATTTGGTACATGGGTAGGCCATGACCTAGGTTAGGTCATAAGATACTTTTCATCTCGATATTCCCACGAGATTGACACTTATGCGATTGAAACCGCGAGGCGCACCTAGTATTATATGTATTGAAATTAATTAGACATCTTCTGAGAGTGTTACAAAAATAAAGTTTTTCAGATCTTTTATATTCTATAAATACAAATAGCAAACCAAAAAGGGCGTTGAAAGGAATCAGAATTTATCAAAGCTTTGAGAGAGAATTCCTAAATATAATGAAAACCTTTTTGAATGGTTATACATTTTCCGCCATAGTCTGGCCTTCTCTTTGAGTAGATATTTATTTACGAATTCATCATTACATATGTTTTATTATTCTAGTACATGCCTGACCTGCAACTCGGGCACTGATGGACGATCGTGAAAATGTGGGCACACATACGTGAGCCTTTAAGCCGAGCTCAATTATTTGCGTCTTTTTGCTTCACTGTAGGTACCCGTATCACACACAAATAAATGGTATCGAAACTCAACGAGCCCAGCTAATTGCTCTTTCAGTTTGATACACTTCATTCGTTTAGGCAGCAAAATCTCCTCAGCATTGACACGAGATTCAAACTTTCTTTTCCAATGAGCAAAAAAATCTATATCCGACTGAAGAGTTTGTTTGAAATGGTTGATTCGTTGCATGCCTGCGTTGATTGCCGCAGTGCTTGAGCAAAGATTATTGTGGGACAAAAAACAAGCATTATAGGAATCGTTTATTAATACAAAGAAGTTGAAAGAATGAACTTTCAAGCAAAATTGTACTGTACTTCTCCATGATTCGAGAAGTAATGACCAAAATCACGAAGGACATTTGTCGCGTGTAGCATCGTGAGTCGTGTCGTATTCGTCGCTCACGCAGGACACCTCGTTAACGGATTGCCGACATATATTATAACCAATAACTCTGTATTACGAAATAATAAAAGCCGACAATTTGGTGGAAGCCTCACAATTCCAGAATCCGCTTCTGATATGGTGTTTAACATCCTTTGTCAGGACCCGCAGTATTGAGCCCTTTGTGTACTTTCCTGGAATAATGTCGGGATCGAACGCTAAGACGACAAATCTCTTCATATTAAGTGAATTTGTTCGATTATACGAATTTTAGTTAGGTACTGCACCTCGATTCTGTAAAAATCTCACCGTGAAAACTGAGGTGAAGTGAGCTGTCATTCGATCCTAATACTAGAGATTGACACTTTTGAAAGCTCACTTCATCTATGTTTTCACGGTGAGATTTTTTTACAGAATAGCACTACTGTAAGACTTATACTTTAAAACATATTTTAGGAACTTAAAATAGTAGTTTCTGAAACTGTTGCATAATTCCATATGCTATTTCCAGAATAAACAATAGTATATTATGCAACTGGTGAATAAAGGACGGATTTAAAGCGAGGGCCATAGATGAATCACGACCAAGTGAAGGATTCTAACGACTGAATCACGACCGGAGGGAGTGATTCATGATGATTGAATCACGAGCATAGCGAGTGATTCAAGTGTTAGAATCCTGAGCGACGCGAGTGATTCGTGGCCCTCGATATAAATCCGTTTTATTCAAGAGTTGCATACTATACTTTATACCATGACTACGAGAAAAAGAAATATTTAAGCGAAAATAGATATTCAATGAAGAAAAAAAAAGTTTTTTTTTTTTTTACTTTGACCCACTCTAGGAATTTCTCCTGTATCGTGTTTGCGTTTACAAACATTTAAACTGACATACACAAACAGCCAGACCCGGAACAACTACATGTAGGTCATACAATATTTAATATTTGTTCCGTGCGGGAATCGAACCCGCGACACGCAGCGCAGTAGTCAATCGCTTAACCACTACACCAATCGTGCCGTCGAAATTAATTTAAATGCACATAATTTTTTTGCAAGGAGGTTGTATAGCATTGAGATGGATGTTGAATATATTGGTGTGTTCTAAATTCAAACACCAAAACAGTGATTAAAAGTGCTTTTTATTCACTGTTTTGCGTGAATAAAATAAGCTTTTTAGAGGTGGAATGGTATAAATTTAATTTTATACCATTCCCCCTCTAAAAAGCTTATTTTATTCACGCAAAACAGTGAATAAAAAGCACTTTTAATCACTGTTTTGTTGTCCTGGTGACCCCCATCTCAATGCTATACAACCTCCTTGCGAACAAATTAATGTGCATTTAAATTAATTTCGACGGCACGGTTGGAGTAGTGGTTAAGCGATTGACTACTGCGCTGCGTGTCGCGGGTTCGATTCCCGCACGGAACAAATATTTGTATGACCTACATGTAGTTGTTCCGGGTCTGGCTGTTTGTGTATGTCAGTTTAAATGTTTGTAAACGCACCCACGATACAGGAGAAATTCCTAGTGTGGGGTAAAGTTTAAAAAAAAAAAAAAAACTTTATATAATATGCCTATTTTCGCTTAAATCTTTCTTTTTCTCGTAGTCATGGTATAAAGTATAGTATGCAACTCTTGAATAAAACGGATTTATATCGAGGGCCACGAATCACTCGCGTCGCTCAGGATTCTAACACTTGAATCACTCGCTATGCTCGTGATTCAATCATCATGAATCACTCCCTCCGGTCGTGATTCAGTCGTTAGAATCCTTCACTTGGTCGTGATTCATCTATGGCCCTCGCTTTAAATCCGTCCTTTATTCACTAGTTGCATAATATACTATTATTACACACGAAGCTTTTTGCATTTTCAATATTTATTTCGTTATCGGTTTTTGATTTCCGATCAAGACGAAACCTTTTTAAACGTTTTTCCATATTTTCCTGTTGCTTGACCAATTTCCGGGAAAAAAAATCCGATTCAATTTTAAAACGATTTGGCCACATTGCACAGATTGAGAACATGAATTGCGGCATGATGCATACTGGTGTGGTAACGGAAAGTTATCTTTGTGAGAGATAATTATTACCATGAAATACTCCTGAATCTGAAAGAAAAAAATTGCTAACAAATTAACAAACTCACGAAAACTGCTGTGATTTGTTTATTTTTTTTACCACAACGGAGAAGCTTTTGCCCTGCATCTCACCTAATCCTCAACCACAAAGGAACTGGCTATCTTACCTCTAACTGCCGAAACACTACAATGCTGTGCTGTGAACATTGTTATTATGCGGGCAGATTTAGATAAGATGGTGATACGTAGCAGACTTAAAACAAGCCCTACCACCAACCAAACTGAGCAGAAAACATTTGAAACATTTAATTTTCAACAGCCAATCGCATCACTTGACTTGCGTTTAACTTTGACGCGTCGATCATTTTCGTTCCAGAAACTGGACGTAAATCTCTTCAATGGTTAATCTCACAAATCTGATTAATTGACGAAATTAACAACTAAGCCATCCAAATCACTTTACATGAGATATGACAGATTAAATTCAAAAACTTTTGAGAAACCGTGAAACAGTGTTTCCAATCAATCAATCTGCCAAGCCTTTTCCCAACTATATACTACCGGTTAGATTGGTCGGCTTCCAGTCTAACCGGATGCAGGTGAATGCCAGTATTTCACATGGAGCAACTACCTATCTGACCTCCAAAACCCAGTAACTGGGTAAGACCCCCTTGGTTGGACTGGTTATCAGACTTTCGGGCTTCTGACGACTCGTATCAACTGTCAAAGATCCACGAATGACAGCCGGGACGAACGGCTTAACGTGCTTTCCGAGGCACGGAGGAGTCTCGGTATGTTAAGATGGTCACCCATTTACGAATCAACCCCGGCAAGCGTAGTGATGGATCAACCCGTAAGGCTGTTATTACTTAGCCACGAGCCCCTCCAGAACAGTGTTTACAAACGTTTTCAAAAAACATCATTTGTTTAAATTCTGGAACTTCAGGTAAACCACTACTTGATTCAGTCAACTGAAGTCTTATTAATGCAGTCAGACCAACTTTAGGTCGTAGCTTTGTTTCGTTACCTTCAGTATCTGGCAAAGTTCCCAATTTAATTTAAACGCTAGTGACGTCACAGGCAACTTTATGTACTACGTTTTCTTACATAGTAAACCTTATTGAAATTCTTTAAAGATTTGTTAGTAGCGACGAAATTATGAAGGACGACTTTGCGATGACTAACGCCCGAAATTAATAATGTAGGTATCTCAATCCCAATCTTGATATCCATCTTTGTCTGTCAAGTGTCAAGCAAACAACGACCGAGTTTGCCAATCTGAGTCTGAGAGGGCGAATTACACGTAGCCGTCAGACTCCGGATAAAGATTGGAATCGACATAGGTACATTATTAATTTTGGGCGAAAATGGTACCTATTAACAGATATGGTTGCATCAAAAACAAAACGACCACTTCTCTAGAAGAGGCGATACTAGAATTTACGTCCAGCGCAATCCGCCCCAGTCAAACTCTCTACCACCGTGCTGACTGACTAAAATCTAAATCTACAAAGCAAAAATCGAAAAACGATGAAGGCATGTCTGTCTGTCTGTCTGAGGCTGCCGTCAGACGGACTGCTGCGATGCAGTCCATCTGATGGCAGCCTAAGAGCTACAAGTAGCTCTGATTCATTCAAACAATCCATTTCAATATATAGTCTACTAGCAGCGCCCCGCGGTTTCACCCGCATAAATCTCGATCCCGTGGGAATATCAGGATAAAAAGTATCCTATGTGTTAATCCAGGATATAAACTACATCTGTGGCAAATTTCACTTAAATCCGTTCAGTAGTTTTTGCGTGAAAGAGTAACAAACATCCATCCATCCATACTCACAAACTTTCGCATTTATAATATTAGTAGGATCTAGTATCTGATATTCTGATCTACCCATACGTATTTGTTCCGATCGGAATGTTTGAGCGTCGTCAACAACGGATACAGGGAAATCCTTGTGTTAATATGTATGAAAGCTCCATTCATGCATACAACTACATTTGCAAACAAACTCCACCTCTTGTGAGAACCTTATCGTTATTGCCACACCGATTCGATACATCTCGGTAAAATTTTTATCGATTAAAAACTATAGCTTCATGGTAAAATGTGGGTTGTAATTCTTATATTTTGATTCCAAATTTTGGACTATTTGAACCAAACCAGACCTTATATAAATTGGGTAATACAAAGAATTGGTTAAGTGAGACGGGGTGCCAGTATTTCTTCTGAAGAACTACGAAAAATATAGCTCTTGATATAATCTCAGAGTAGTCCATACGACACCCATGGGAAGCAATAGGATAGCCTATTCGTAACGAAACACCATATTGCCATTAATGTTAAGATACTTTTTACGACTTGCCGGGGATCATATGAAAGTGATACATTTTGCGTTTTTATGGCGAGGACTCCCAAATTAGCTTGTTGAAGAAAATTGGAGGAAAATGGACCAAATTATTATTCAGTCCGCGGGGCATGGAGTTGTTTTAATTGTCTTCTGTTTTTCGTCGTGTTTTCGCTTAAGAACATTTTACTAATGAAATGATAAAGTAAAGATTTAGTTTAATTGACCAAAAAAAACCAACATAATTACAAGATTTAGGATTAGTAGCTTCTTTTCTTAGATGTTTGAAAATTAATATTTAAGCACTAGGTTTGAAAGTTTATTAACTATATTACCTACTAGCTTGTGCCCGCGACTTTGTCAGTGTGGAAGTCAAATAACACATAGTGAAGGAAACCTGCTACGATCCTTACAATATTCCTTTTGCTTCGTTTACGTTCGTAAATCAGAGGCCTTAGTGTAAGTTTGCAAGTGAGTAAACGTAACTATCGCGTTTGCGTTAAAATTTGACTGATAGATCATAATGCTAAGAATATAAGGCTGAGAATAAAAATCTTAACGCAAACGCGATAGTTTCGTTTACTCACTTGCAAACTTACACTAAGGCCTCTGCCTCGGTTGCAAGTACTACTCGCCTTACCTTTCTGTTTCTTTTACTATATATTTATATATCCTTCTAGGGCGTCCCCTCCCGGCGTTTCCAGTCACATCTGCCTTGTTAATACCCTTTGTTTGTGGCCTTTCATTCATCCCCTCAACATGACCAAACCCTCTATACATACTCGTTTAAATTTATGACGCTTCATCTTCTTATAAACCGCAAAATAAAGCATATGTTTTCTACGTAAAAACTCCCAATTTGCACTGATGTTTTCCCTCAGTATTCTGTCTGGGGCGAAGCGACGGTTGAAATGAGAGTGCACCAATCGATGCACGAATGTACTTCAGCAATGAAAGAGCCTGTACATACTGAGTATGTATGTATACAGCATGCATTTCAATATTGGATTTTATATACGTACGTGAAGTGGATAGATAGATACTCGTTTGGCAACGAGGAGTAATTGATATTGAGTGCAATGACATAACAAATATTATGATAGATATCGAATTCAGCTTATATAAATGAAGCGATTCAATGGATAAATTATGGCAATGTTTTATAGGGTATGGTTTTATCACTAATTCATTCAGCAAAAAGGATTTGTCTGTGAAAAGGGATAAAAGTTCAGCAAATTGACAATGATCTGATGACAATGGCAAGGTATAGCTTATCTACATGGCCCTCGCGTGATCTGACCAAGATTATGTCTGGACTTACATAATTTATTTTTTGGCGTGTAGAAGTATTTGTACAAAGCTTCACCGTAAACTTACAGAAATAAAATCATTTATCATTAAGCTAAAAAACTAAGAGTCACGGTCAAATCACATCAGAAACAAAAACATACATAGCTAAGCTTTAGATTAACTACACAAAGATTTTCCATTACCAACATGCAATAACTCTATTCCTCAGGGAGTTAATTCTATTAAAGAAGAAATTACCAATGAAGTAGAATAGAATACTCTTCAAGAGACTGAATCCAATTACGCGCAGTAACAGCTTGCGGTTCGAATCAAAGGCTTTTGTTGGACTCTAGACCGATAAAGCTACATGTAACAGAGTACCATTAGACACGTACATGTTCCAATGAAATCGTGAAATTTTAGCTTACAACTCTCTCAACTTTGATACTCTGTGGATTCGGTGGTCATGTTAAACTGGTACTGGTTTTACCTAGTCGCCAGCGATCGCTGAATGTGTTGAGTGTGTCATTTATTTAGATATTTACCTATGTGCGTATATATTCCTAAAAACTTTTATTGATGGAGATTACAAATACAGAGCCTGTGGCGATGGAAATAAACAAAAACAGGGTATTGATTGAGCGATTGGCTGCTATGAAAAATGAAATGAAATATTTATTTTCCAGACATAAATCCACATACAACTTTCAATAAATACACACATAGATAACGTAATAATTATAGGAGGAGCTCGTGGCTAAGTAATAACAGCCGCACGAGTCGATCCCATCCAACCTATCTGATATCATTACATACCGGGACTCCTCCGTGCCTCGGAAAGCACGTTAAGCCGTTAGTTCCGGCGCGCGGTTACGCTGATCTTTGACAGTCGTTACGGGTCGTCAGAAGCCCGAAATTCTGACACCCAGTCTTACTAACGGTTTACTGGGTTTTGGAGGTCAGGTAAAATAAAAAATAGTTGGGAAAAGGCTAGGCAGATTAATTTTAGATAAATAACGTAATAAATATGCTACATGCAATGCTACACGTCGCGGAAACTACATCATTCCGCTAAGAAAAAATGCGATACAGGAGAAGAAGAAATTCCAAGTGTTTGGCAACTTTAAAATCAATCCATAAAATCCCACATCTTTGCATCAATGCTTAACAGGGACAGAATAAACATAATCCACACCATGACACACGATATAGAACTTGCCGAGTCAGTACACGCAAGTCCCAGTGACACAGCATACAAACACATTAGTTGATTGAAAAAAGATTTATATGGTCATTTAAAATGGAGGTCAAAAGGTTTCTTTGATAGCAGACCGAGGTTTAAAAGTAACTGGAGTAGTTTCATTTCTAAAAGCAGCAACTATGTTATCATTATTGTAATAAACGCTCCAAGTAGTGGAAAGCACGAAAATCACCCAACTTACATAATACACTACAGTCTGCCAAAATGGTCCCGAAATTACGCATAAAACTACCACTGGCTAATAGCAACAACGAGAATCTGGGACACAATGCGACAGATGCAAAGCCAAATAGGTCGACAACACAGAGTAATACATAAATGGAGTGGCAAGGAACGGAAAAGGAACTGCGACAGTTAGCTGCCAACATGCCACAAAACAGTCAGCCAACGACCGTGCTTTTTGTCTTACGAATCTGGTGAGTGAGATACATTAAAATTGTATAATCCACAAGGAAACGTAAGTCATAAATAGCCAATACGAAGTGGGAAAGCGAAATGATCAATGCTCGTGCATAAACAGATGAAAGCCTTTGCCCTGCCGTGATACAATAAATAGCCTGGTATTATTAAGCTCTCCATGTATGTACTTCTCTGTGGCAGTCAAGATATCCGGCAAATGTAAGCACACCATCCTGGCACAGCTCTGAATTACAGGCTTTGTTATAACGAGGGCGATTGTGCAAAGCCACTCGAGACGGAATGTTGATTTACAATAACGTTTATAGTTTGAATGGTCGAAAATGTGTCAAAACCCCCCTTGGGGAACAGTTTGCAATTCATTAGCAGCTTACAAAAGTCAGGGTGATAGTACTGATAGTTATATTTATTTATTAGTGTTGCAACTTGCTAAAAGTGTGACGTTTTGGTGTAATTAAAGGTAGATAATGAATTCGTGATCAGTATGATAGTTTGATTGGATGTGGTCCTAGGAGGACGACGTTTGAAAAAAAAAATAGTCTCAAAGCTGTTTGCAGTTTGGCAACGAGCTCAAAATTGACTGGTAAACTAGTGAATGCAGCCAAATAGGTCTCGAAACTGGACCCAGTTTCAGGGACAAATCTGACATACCCTATTCTTTCCAATTTTTCGCCTAAAAACGGTTAACGGTTTAAGGCAATAAAAAACATCATCCGAATCCAAAAAGAAGTCGTAAAGACTTTGTGCTTGAAGCAGCGAAATCAGAAATGATTAAACGATTTTCTAAAGTGCCACTCAGTTTGTTTTGGCTCGCAAGTCACTACTACCAAAGTCACGACGTAACCTTGGGTTGTTTGTATAAATTTCTTCAAGAAAGATTGAACAAAAGTAAATCCCAGCTTATGATGCTTGAGGCCTAATTGCCTGCTGAACGCAATACAATAAAATTCCTGAAGTCGAACAATAAAACCTAAATAATTTCTAAATGTAAAAGGTATGGCTAATAACTTGAAGCATGAAACCAAAATGGCTGACCCATAACTTCATACGAAAGGTATTCAGGGCGAGTTCAAATTACATTGTACAGAGTTCAATTTCTTTTCCCGGATCGGAATACGAGCAATAAAATTGAAAAAGGATTTACAAGAGCTCACGAAGGAAGTAAGTAAGATATAAACGGTACGCTCCGAAGTAATAACAGCTGTAACGAACAGATTACTCCTGTATTTGAAATGTAAATATATTCACAGAGAGATATCGGTTACAGTAAGCCCTCATACATGAAGGATTATCTTTTCGTACAACAAACTTGCGAGGTACTTTGAAAACTTAGTTCGAATTCACTAGTACTTCACTATTTAGCTCTTCTGGGAATGATAGTAAGCCGCTCTGATTACGTAGCATAGTAGGTAACATCCAAGCCTCAGCGCAGATAAATTATGATTGATTAGCGATTAAATTTCTCCGAAATTTCGAATTTCGCGGGAATCCTAGAGTTTGAAAAGTACCGGTTGTACTAAGTTCTAACCAGCTCTGTAGATACCAAGCCAATTCATAATTTTTAATTCAATCAAATAAGTATCCATACTCTTGAAGTTGGAAGAAATAAGATTATTTAAGTCAAGTCAAAATTACTCAATATTCCTAATTAAACAGAAATTAATTGATTAATGGGCTTGAGTCCCGTTCGGTAATCAGTCGTAATTTAAGGTTAAATAATCGGCTCTCAGACTAACTAGTCTGCTTGTTAAGACGCAGTTGATGTAGTTCTTACCTTATTGTAAGGCAAATGCAGTAAAAAATCCTTGACAATGCAAAATGCACACTTTATGGCGGCTCGGAACATGAGGCGAGTCGCTGCGCAGTAACAAATTCATGTTTCAGCGGGGGTGAGGGGTGCGGCACTGCGCAGCGTGTAGCGCACTTCAGAGCCGCCATAAAGTTTGACGCGTACTACAGCTTACTGAGAAAATACCTCATTATATTTGTCCGGAAGGGACGATCGTTAGGAAATAAAAGAATGGCTCCATAATGAAAGTTAATTTTGATAATTACAAAAGTAAATTCAATTTGTGAAACGCCAGATATACTTCGAAAAGTTGATAAACTGCCACGAAATGATATTTTAATTATGTTTGACCCAATTAACGGCAAGTAATTGGCGAAATGTAAACAGAAAAAATGAAAATAAAACACACTGGAATCTTAAGTGTGCAGAGCTCATTTATGTAGCAGAGTAAAAGGAACCCAATATACACCATATGCCTTGCACCACCCCACATTCAAAGGAATTCGATTATACGTATTGTTTTAATATTTTATGTAAACCCGAATTGATGTGATGGATGACGCTCATGGGTTTTGTCACTTGAAAGCTTTTAGATCTTGTATCAGGTCTCGGAACATTGGTCTTATGTTAAAATTATATTGATGACATTTTTGTTCGCCTACGAATTAATTCCAAAGGTTAAATTTTCACGTGGGAACATTTTACCTTGATACTGTATTCTAACGCCTACGATCTTGAGGCTTTTGACATTACCACAAATCTTAGAATCTAATCTAGGCTTAGACTGAAATCAATAGGTAATGCTAGATTTGTAGCCGATTAGGAATGTAACACATTCACAATAACGAGTTTATAGTCGTGACCTTAAAATGTTTTGGCGTCTAGCTGTTACACTTTGCCAAAACTACGAAGTATTTGTTTGAAATAGTTAATCCTACGTGTGCTTTCGATTAGATAATATCGCAAAAAATACTAAAATTAAACTCATGTCAATGACGATAACATTTTTCATTTTACCTTTAAAAAAATGTACATAGTTGACGACGATGTTTTGAAAATGCTGTCACATTTACTCGAGAGCTCGGCTCGAGTGCTTCAAGCACTGGGAAGTGGGAACAAAAAACGTGGAAAATATAAATTTCGTTAGAATTGTTTCATTTCTGAACATGAAGTTACAAATTATACCTCTTTGATTTAAAACTGTCAAAAGATTACTATAAAATGTGACGGTTTGAAAACGAAATTCTCATCTGAATTTTCATCTCCTTATTCTCTTAGTTTGGCCATTTTATCTGCATCGCCATTCTAAAGGGTAGTGTCCGCTTACTTCAGGTGCCTCCTCTGACATTTAGATATAAAGAAAACCGGCCAAGTGCGTGTCGTACTACGCACAGTGAAGGGTTTCGTAGTTGGTATGAATTTATCCAAAGAACAAACTTAACGTTGTAGCTGAAAAACATGTTTTCCCATGGTCGATTCGTTAACTTGCAGAGCCTACTTAGCTGCGATAGACTGTACTACTGAACTTCGAAGTTTAAAATACCGATGTACGGTATTCATAAAGTTTAAAAGTACGAATTACGTGAGTTAGAATGTACGCTATGCCGAATTACATAATTGAGAATGTTCATAATCGCGATGTACGGGAGTTCGAAAGTTTGCTATGACGATTTACTTTATTGAGAATGTTCAACATCGCGATGTACGGAACTTCGAAAGCTTGCTATGACGAATTACTGAATTTCGAACGTTTAGAAAGAAAGAATAACGTTTATTTGGACACAGTTTACACTCCTTTTTTGGGCACTCGTGTAATATAAAATTGTAAGGCTACCATAATATATTTCTTATGATTTTAAATCTCGACGAATTTGAGTCTATGTAAATTTTTGGCCATTTACGTGATGTTGCTATGAATTTATGTCCCAAAATTAACGTGTACGTTGTGTGTCACGAAGATAACAGACAAAGGTTCGCTGTAGACCTCAGATAACTAATGAGGGTTCAAATTGTTGGAATATATTGCTCTGAACTAATTTTCATTCCATACAACTTTGTCGGTATGTTTAAACAAGTCAAAAATGATACCTAAATGTATTACGTTTCATACTAAGTTGGTTTACAAGGTGGAGACGGCAACACAACGATAAATATATCGTTCCTAGTCTGCATAAGACAATTCAATCAAAGATCTACAATAGTTTAGTCACTATAGCAAGTCAAAGATTCACAATATCACTACTATTTAGTTTCTTAAAAAAAATCACTTTTTTAATTTTAGGATTATTGTTATATTGTCGTCTCCAGAGTGTAAGATCTAATAAGGATTTGCCATCTTCAGAAAATTACATTTTCAAGTGAACTCTAAAAATTGCGATTTAGTATTCAAGATTAAATTCGAAAGTTCAAGCTATTATTTAGTATTAACTTTTGTGTACTTACATACATTAATTTGGAATATTAATCATAAAGCTAGGTTTAACGAAAACAATAACTTTATAAAACTTTCGACAAAAATAATCAAATCAAAACTTGCTATTGAACAATACGAAAACTTTAACAGTTTCAAAGAAACTTTCTCTAAACAATTTTCAGTTACTTAATAATAACTTGCCCCTTGTTCTAAAATCAATAAATAAATAAATTTACAAAGTTTATATAATTCAAATAAATTAACTAAACAATCGAAAGGTTTAGACATGATGAAGCTTACATCAATTTATTTAACTTATAATTTTATTTTTATTTTAACCAATAAGAAAGCAAACACACTACACACTACGCACACAACAAAGATTACCAAGAGTGTTGTACTCTTGGTAATCTTTTCATGAACAGAGTGATCTGATGGCTGGTGAAGGGTGGGCGTTTTGGGGGACTGTCTTATGTAATTTTGACGTTCGAAAACTGCTGATTGTCAGCCTAGTTTGAATGAATTTGACAATTTGTTAATACTTTTCATTATAGAATACGAGCCTTTTCGCAGGTCTGTAATTGGAATTCATTGATAAAAAGTTGAGCACTTGTCGTACACGAGTGTGAAATGCGAATAATAAACTTGAACATGTTTATAATGTGACATCGTTATTAATTAAGCATATAAGTGTTAAAGGTATAATAATTGTTATGTGCTTTTAGTTTGTGTAGAATAAACAATTTTTCTTTCTTGATTTGATTTGATTGAATCAAATTCAGGAAAGCCCTAGTTAATAAACCGCTGACTTGCTTGATGTAATACACCAGTATTACGATACTCATTAAAAGACTGAATGAATAAATTCCGCAAATTGGTTTGAGTGCATCCACATTCAGTCTAACAATGCTAGAAAATAAAATTTCTACGTACGAGACCTTGGAGACACGTAGGTTCATTGTTTCCTTCGATACTTGTACCCGACAAACTTACGTAAAATATTCTTTCGTTCCAAGGATAACGACATAAACTCGGTCTTATTGAACAATTTCCTGAATATTCTCAAAAGATATTTCGCCCATAATTTTTGCACCCTTTTATAAAATGTCTCGTAACTTGTAAATAAGCTCCAAAGTTGACTGTGTTATGTAAAACAGGTTTCCGGTCTACTGGTCTGGATAAACACGTCAGATAATAGTAGTAATCTTTCCAACTGAACACACATTGCTTGTCAGAAGTATGTGATAGTGTATGTTATGAAATTTATATGCAATTATGACTTTCTTAGTCGATACTATTTGTGTTTGCGCCTTCTTTGCTAAACTACACAAAAAATCTTGATGATTGTTAGCAGAGTGTATCATAAAATATTAAAACTTTACGCGTGGACGAAGTCACTAGCACAGCTGGTATTACATTCACATAATTCCTTGTTAATGAGGTTACGGTAGGGTTAATTAGTTAAGATTAGTGCCAAAGTAACCCATTAATGGCGGATTAAAAGGATGGGATGCGGCCGCTAAAAGCATTCACTGCTCGAAAACCTCGACATTGATTGGAGCTCTGCGGAACGTTTTAGTTTTATTTACTTTTAGTTGGAGCGAACGAGATATAAGAGGGAATTGACGGCCCGCAGAACAAAGGATTAGCACCATTTTTTTTTTTTTTTGTTGAGGCTATACTATATAATATTCTCCCGCTCTGGTCGGAGCAGGATGGCGTGTCAGTCTCTTACTGACTAAAACCCACCTTCAAAATTCCTTCAGTTGCCTGTGTGTTGCCAGGGGTCACGGTAACCCTTTCGGACTTTCCCGCGACCCTGGCGGGCCCTGTCAGTTGTGCTGACATCTTTTTGAGGCGCGCGTGGAACACAACGCGCCGTCGACCCGGGCCTGTTCCTTATCGGGGGCGAGCTACCTATTGCTCAATGTCCGCGAGCCCACGCCTACGGTGGCCGGGAATCGGCCTGGGATTCCCGACGCCCAGGGCGATTAGGGGCGTGAGGGCGCGAAATTAGCCTCTCCCTCACGCGTCCCGCCTACTCCTTCGCGAGCATTACTGCTTCGCAGAAGGAGATGACGGCTTTCCATGCCAGGATTAGCGCCATGAAATAGCGACACGAGGCCGCTGCAATCCACGAAGAAGATGGCGGAATGACTAGGATGTTTTCCTTAGGTCAAAAAGTTTATCAAAATCGTGGCCGATGGGAAAAATGGAGGAGGCTTTGACCCAGCGGTGGGACAGCACAGGCTGGTATAAATAACTAATTAGTATTTTCGGTTACCAAGAGATAAGAATTATAATTTACCTTGTGTTGTAAATGTTCCTCAACGGAATTCCATTTTATAATTGGCAATCAGACAACACAAAATTGTTAATTATATACTCAGTACACTGTGCAAGGCAGCAAAGACATCGATCGGGAAAGCATTTGGTATGCAGATGTAAAATATCGGATAGATTGAGGTAAGCCACGATACGCTATGAATATTTCAGTCTTGCACATGCAGCACTTGGTGTATTCGTGGTGGAACGCAATTCTATACATGACGTTATTGTGGTGGCTGAGTACATAAAATCTTATTTTATTTGTCCTTAATCCATTAAACATTCAACTTGTTTACTAAAGCTTCGTAATCCGCCGCAGTTGTATTTAAAATTGCAAAGCGAATATTTGACTTTGAACAACATTGAGGTTTAACTCTGTTTTACGCTTATAATCTGAATAGTGACCCTCCCTTGCTTCGCACGGTTTAACGAATAAAGAGTTTTTATTCTGGATAAGTCAACATTACCTTTATACACACATAAACCTGCCGTATAAAATTTTCTACATGATATGATGGTGAAAACTGCAACAAAATCCGTTGCGTAGTTTAGAAGAACAACGCGATTACACAGACAAACACGAAAAGCAACTTTAATCCAAATATCCTTACCAATCCTAACTAATGAATAGGTATGAATTATGACATTTACTTTTATATTTTTTTTTAATTTTGTTATTTTTTTTTAATATGATTTTGTATAATTATAATGATTTAAATATTGATTGCATGCATGTAATATGTTTAGTTATAGAAATTCAAACACGATGTGAAAATTGTTATTGAATAAATGAATTGAATTGAATATTATAAATGCAAAAGTGAGTTTGTTTGTTACGCTTTCACGCTAAAACGACTGAACAGATATGGATGAAATTTGGCATAATAATATGGGTAGACGAGACGGAGGACATAGGGTAACTTTTATTCCAATATCACCATGGCTGGCATGGATCGAATCTTATGCGGGTGAAACCGCGGGACGCAGCTAATATATATGTATAGAAGATGCAAATCGTATGCTTCTGTCCTACCCGTTTTATAAAAGCTTAGGGAGAGAGTATATTTTTGCGGTTGCACCATTGCAATCTATTAAACAATGTAACAGCGAATCAATTTTCACTCCTTAAGACCTAGGCTAAATACTTTTTGATATTCCGAAAGCTCATGACCTAAAGAGGTGCCATAAAGTATTCTTTATGGCATGAAGTAATTTCTTTTAAAAAAAAACGCCAAATTTTGCGGGTTAAAGCTAGTAAGATAAGACTAGACAAATGCATCGATCTGTCGCGATAGCCCTTTCATCGACACTCTTGAAACAGGTCGCCAGTATAACCAAGTACCAGGTTATTGGCATTTCAGAGTGTGAACTTTTAAACTAACTCTGACATGGGCCAAAGATAATCTCGGCTTCGTTTGAAACTTTTTATTTTGGGAACAGCTAAAAGGGTTTGCGCTCAGATAAAAAGGCTTAAACTTTACCCCGTTGTTTTGTGTTGGGACAAGTGACGCTTAGAATAATTTGGACTAATGTGGATTTCGATTAACCAATTCGCGAGCGAAACTTGGGACCGAATGATGCATGTTTTGATTGGGTCTGGCAGAACGAGTACATAAAAAACATTCAGTAATTAAGTTGGGTGTATCAATGTTGGCAATGTTTACAATAAGCCTTATAGCCCTGAGCTATAAACCAATCACCAGTCAAATATTGTGTTCTATTTGGTTTAGGATCACAATTCATTCACACAATTCATTTCTTTATCTTTCCTGTAGGAAAGATGTGCGTTTACGATTACCAATTCCTTTATTTAAGAGCTTTTTATTGAACTCTCTTCGGTCCGTGGCGAAGAAATCCTCTCAATTGTTCGTTTTGTACAGCACGCGATTACCTTCTTTAGTAGAGGAAGCTCGAGCTTGAGCGGCTTATACTTCGCTGTTTACTGTACTATGAAGTTCATAGTTTATACGCACACGTTAATGTTAAAGTTGTGAATGTAGTTCTCGTTGGGGAAGAAAGCGAGGCTGTGTGCAACTTTGGAGAATGTTTTCATATCTTGAATGTGCCTGACACATTTTTTTTACAGTCCTGCAGACACCGGCTCACGACACTTTCCAGAATGGCAAAAGTCAGGGGATTGCCAATGCGGTGTTCAGCACTTAGCATAGATATGGAGTAGTCTCATGTGCCAGATCCATCAAATTGGAGCAGAGTAATGTGTCTTGGCCGTAAAATGGTTTTGGAAGTAGTGCTTTCCAAAATGAAGTCACTTTACAAGGCACTCTGATATTAAACACTTAAAACCAAAAGGGATACCTTCCAATAACATTGAGCCACTTTTTATACTGTACATACAGGTGAGCTCAATTACTAGGCTGTGTTTACAAAAGCATAAAAACCAAAAGCGAGCTGAAATTACGCAAATTGAAAACTAAAATTAAGTAAACTGCCGAACTGGTTTCAGCAATAATATTCTATAGCCCGAAGCCAAAACTGTAGCGTTATTATTCCATAGCTTCTAAACTAAATTGAAATGTCAACGTCTCTTGTATCGCAGAGAACATTATTATTGAATACGGAGAAATCTGATCTTCAGTGGTATTATACTAAAGGTATGTAGTACCTAATAATATCAGCTAAATGTGTGCGAAGTTTGCTAAACGCCTCGGGTACTACTAAATTGAGTTTTCGAAGAATCAAGGCGGGATTGTAGCGCCTCTAATGATCCTGAAAGCTTTAATAGATACATGTGTAGGTGAATTTAGAAACAAGTTTAAGTAAAGTACGAATAAATAATAATATCAGATACATTCCTACAAGGATCTATTGACAGGGAAACGCTGTTGGCAAATATTTGCTTTGTGAAATGTATTGAAAAACAAGATGGCGGCGTTAGTTCAGATTTTGATCACGCGTCAAAAGAGCCTTTTACAGCTAAAGATAAGAATTTGGACGGCGTCAAATCATATAAAGGGTGAAAAGAAAAGAGGCTTGTTAAACATTAGATCACAAAATACATTCGGAGTATACGCACACATACAAACCTAGGCGGGCTACATTAATTCGCACGGTAAATACCCAGGCCGGATCACTCATTCATTTACGGATCTCGACCTCAATGAATTTACCGCTACACTGCCCTTTTTCAGATCTGAGGGTACATTTTAAGTCTGTGATTCTTTTGACAGTTTTGAAAGAACTTAACTCTTCTTTTGGAGTGGATGGTGAAAATATTTGTACATATTATGTTATATCGCAGCATCAGTGGAGTTTTTTAGGTCTGAAAGAGTGCAGGTGTATGGACACCTTGTACACGCCCAACATATCGGTCATAATTATGTCAGGAGCACCGCATTCGCACGGGGTGTCAGTTACTTAAAAAAAGTTATATTATGTCCAGAACTTTGTTTCTGACTGACATGATAGAACATTACAAGTTTGAATTTCGAATAATTCTTCTTTTCTCTCGAATAAGTCTTTCCAAATCCTTGAAGATTTCCTTTCGGAGTAAGCTACCAACTTTAACGAACTTTTACCGTCAAATAGACTTCGAACGTCTCGAAGTCAAACCAAAAACTTCGTGTAACACTCAAAGTCCTTAACAAGCGCTTTTGAATAGTCAGGAACTACAAGGACCATCGCTATCGGAAAATTCTGACAAGAAGAAGAAAGTTGGTAGTTCCGCCGGGCATATTGTAATATGATTTACCTAGTTTGGAAGATAAACTAAACTGAAAACTCTATATTCCAAGTCAGGGAGACGTACTCGAGAAAATGCATGTTATTATAAATGAGGAAACTGAAAGTATTCAAATGAAGGACTTAGATAAAATAATGATATTAAACTGGACGAGGATGCGGTTTCTATCAACAAAGGTTTCTTAAGGTACGGATTGTTGAAACGTAAACACACGTTGAAAAAATTTCGCCAAGTTGTTGTAACGTTTCATATGAAGCATTATATAAATTAGGTCGGCTCATACATTTCATGTTACGTTTCATCGAGGTTATGGTCCATATAGGAAATAAAGCAAGTATTTCGTTTTGGTAAAAAACAGTAACAGGGCAATTTAGAGAACCTAAAAAAATATATATAAAAGCCGTTGTTTTTCTTGTCTCTCAATAACCCAGAAATAGCAAAGAAGAAAAGGGTTCTAGAAAAGATATACGAAAAAAATAAAAGGGTATTAAAGCCTGTAACACAATCTGAGCCAGAATCAATAGAAGGATCGTTGGCAGGGCACATCGGTCAAACAGAGGACGTAACTAAGGGTGTATGGGACTATTAGCCCTCCCTCAAATGTCATTTACTGAACATTCCAGACCAAAATATTGTTGTTTAATATTCTGTTATACTATTTATTATTCAGAATACTTTTGGCAATGGAAAGTTCTCTAAACAGTTAATTTAAGTATAGAACCCTGTGGCAGTAAAACTGAGTGAACATGTAAATAATTTCATTGAAATTCATGCGAATGTGGCTGTCGGTCGAATCACGTAGTTTCATGTATATTTTTGGGAATTCCTGTGAAACATGCCACGACTTTTTGGACAACTCCTATTTTGTGTTTTCGCTTGCTACATGTGAAACAGTGAGACAAGAAGCAGTCGTGCTATCGTCTTCATATTCTAAATAATTCTAGATAACAATAATGTTTCATAGACGGTAACGAGGTGCAAAATATTTTTATAGTTATGTACCAACAGCAATGGTCTACTAAGAAAGGATTTCGAATCACCTCCGAGGGGTTTAGCAAGGGAAGAATTTGTACAACTATTTCATTTAACAAAATCAGATTTCTAGTTTCCATACCGTACTTCTTTCTATATATTATGTTAAATCAACATTATAAACCCAAGCCAACACACACATCTTAATCTTTTTCTCATCCATTCTTTCCTTACCTCCGAATATAAATGTCCGCTGTCAGCAAAAATTAGTGCCGTCAGTTATCTCCGTCAGATTCAGAGAGCATTTCACCAACTTTATGATTTCTCAGACTTTTACGATGTATGATCCATCGTTTACCGATAACTTTTATGAAACATCAAAAGAGAATATACTGAGGCTGAAAATAAACTAAGTGCGTTAGGTATTTTCATCTTGAATAACTGTCAAGAAACGTTGTAAATACAGGATCAGCATCTTTAAGTAATTACTAATTATACATTGTTTGATATATTTTCTTTATGGTAATGAATGTGACTGTTTGGATTGTGTGGTAGTAGATATAATTTATTCACATTTCCGAGCACTGAGGCATCAAAGTGAAATGAAATCCTTTGGAACTCTGTTCTACCAACGATTTTCTTAGAATATGCTGTCCAGTAGTACAACATAATATTCTAAGCAACATATTCTTGGGACGTGGCGGGTTTACAGCCACCCCCAAGTTAGCGGTTACCTACTCTTTACCTTAAAATAAACATAAATAACATAAAATCACGACTGTAATCCCTGAAGGGTAAGGCAGAGGTGTACCTATAGTACACCCACATTTCGCCAGTTATGTTTAAGTCCCATATACAATAGGGGGCGAGCCTATTGCCATTAACCGGGCTTAAATTCAGACTACGGACTGCTACTGAGGAATTCCTGAAGGAAAAACCCAATAAAACTTTGCCCGACTTGGAAATTGAACCCAGGACCTCATGTTCAGCAGTAGCACTTGCGACCAACGTGGCAGTGCAACAAGAAATGAGTCACAAAAAGAATTTAATTTATTCCATTGTGACATTAAAAAATCTACAGCATTCAGAACAAAACCTCCTATTAATAACAGAAAAAGGTCTAAAGAGGTCACAGAAATTGTATACCATAAGCAGACGAATAATGGGTGTTCCATTATTCTTCAGAGGCATTATAGTGGAGTATCTCATAATTAATTTACCTCACCTTTTACAAAGACACGTAGTCTGTAAGTGTAGTAAAGGACAAGGTGTGTTCTAAACAAAGGAGTGGCGAGACAAACAAACGCTGTCAAAGAAAAAACGTACGTGCTCGTGAATCTAAACGATATGTAAGCTCAAAATAAATGTTATTATCCTATACAAATCGTGAACCGTTTAAACAGAGCATAATAGATGTGGGTTTTTCTAAAAATGTATGTTCTGAATTCAGATTTTTTTAAACAGTTGCACTAAATCGCTGACAAATGGACTAAAAATGTTCCATAGCGCGCGTCAGAAAAACGTTTTGATGTTTATGGCACAAAAGGAATTCCATTTATGGTTTCTAAACTCGACTAAATGATAATTGTTGTTGGTCACGCAAGTGTTTAAGTTGATTAAATTCTTTACTGACCCTCTAAAGCTACAAGCTTCTTAGATTGGCCCCGTCCAAAATGTCATTAAGGACAGTAATAATGTAAAAAATACGAATTTCAAAATGGCGCCTTAAAAACGCAGACATTTTGACAGCTCTGTGACAGTTCGCTCGAATGTCAAAATGTCTACCTTCATTTTACTACAACATAAATCGGCTATTATAATAAGTAATAGCCACTGCAGTGGGTACAAAAACAAAGCAAGTAAGAAGTCCCAAAAACAGGTGAAACAGAACTTCTCATTATGTATATACTCCATTTATGTATTCCAGAAATATCAACATTTTGCTGGTTCAATACCTTTTGCTGGCACACGGACCTTGGACCTAATAGGTTTGTTCTAAGTCAATTTACTATACCACTGGGTTCAATTAAGGGTCGATTGTTGGTGGGAAAAACAATTACTTTGCTATAGAATAGTAAATAAACCTGGTGTGTTGGTAGAAATGGGAGAGATCGAATAACAATGCGGGGTGCGGTGGTAGAAAAAATTTAGAGCATGTAAATTGAGCTTTGTGTGGTACCATCATTACGCATAGGGTTACATTTTAATTACTGACCTTTTGTTTTATAAATCCAGAGTTTGGGACATGTCCCACCGCCGACAAGGAAGCGACTAGGTATCAACGGATTTCTCGCTCATGAAACTTACAAAAGATAAGTAGGTCCCGTGTAAGGAAAAGAGATAAATATATTAATAGTTGATTGACTGTCAGTTAAACTGCGTAAGCAGTTTTGTGGGGCAATATACCTAGCGTTAAGGAAGTTTTAAGTGAATAAATAAATAATCAAATAAAAAAGTCAAGAAAAACGCGTTTAGGACTCTTTGTAAAGTAACTAGGTACTAACCTACTTAATCAAGATTTTCAGAGCAGTACATGGGTCACCATTTTGCAGCTAGTCATTATAATTCAACCCTACAATAAAAGCAACTCCTTAATCTGTCTTTCATAACACAGCATAAAAGCACAGAAACTAAGCTGGAGACATGTACACACTTTTACTCCCCAAGAATTTATTTACACAACGTGAATATTAAACATTTCAGGCATAAACTTCCCGATCTTCGTGACATTCCATTTTGAGGCGAGAACTGGAGCAATTTCACAATTTTCAACCCGCGTGAGCAGAATAACGTAAGGCTTGTTTCCATCCATTTTCACGATACTGATGCAGAAGAGAAAACGATTGGAACGTGATTAGAATGTTCTCGATTAAACGCATCTATGTCGCGTTGCACTGATAAATGTACAAGTGTTTTATCGATTTCAGTAAGTTCTCGTTTCCAAGATATGAAATTGTGTACTTTCAGCGTGACCTACCAACTCTCGATCAATTATTTATATTAAGAATTCCAATCAGGTATACTGATTGAATGAATATGTAGATTCAAGCAATCACCATCCGTGGCTCGGCTTAGGGATAATAGCCCTAAAAGTTATTATCCTCTAACGTTTGTTAAAGCGATTTGAAAATAGCTGTAATTCAGCAGTTGAATTCTTCGCAGGTTATGAAGTTGTTAGGTTAGTAAAAGTTTAGGGTCGCATATGGACGGTGAGGTATTAGATAAAGACTCAACGGTAGTAAATTATTGCAACTTTTAGAGATCTTTTATAGCTTCTTACTAGTATCTACTATAAATTGTAGCAGCGAATCAATTTTCACGCCTCCTCCGTAAGACTTAGGCCATATATTTTTTGAGATTCGGATAGCTCATGACCGAAAGAGGTGCCTTAAAGAACATTTATTTTAAAAAAATATATAAATCCGAAAAATTTCGCGGGCATTTTGGTATTAAATAAAGGAATAGTCTGCGTCCATAAGCGATAGAAAATTGGAACGACTGCCATTTGACTTCAACTTTTTTGTGAATATAACGTCATTTGGGCTGCTGAATTTACTGTAATCTGGCCTATGAGTTAAATTTTACAAAAAACGGCAATGATGTAATCGATTGCATCACCAATTCGTAAACAATAAGTTACGGATCGATATTTTCAATTTTAGTTAATTACTACTTCTGAAACAATGAACCGAATATTGATAAACGTGATATCAAGCTCACAAAGTGTCTCAATATCCAAGATAAGGCGATTGAGAAAATTGTAGCTGGGCTGGGTAATATAGTACTGCAACGTGTTGTAAACATAGTATGGCCTAAAAACGTGTGTAATAGAAGCCCCCTGCACCCTAATTGCGTTAAACACGATCTATCACACTCTGGATCGGTTTGAAACAGATTGCTAATCCATTGCTTCATAAGTTCGAAAAAAAAATCTGCTCAACATCGTAAAAAACGCAATGAATCTTGTTGAACTGTCAAAATGAAACATATTAGTAGGAATCGTTTACGAAAACGTTTTACGCAATTAGATAGCTATATCCGAATCCCGGAATACTACTATCAATACGCTGAGTGAGACACACCGCCCAAGGCTCGGCGTGGCAACACGTCGTGTTCGGGTTCGCGACAAGTCAATCGTCATCCTGAGGATGCCTCGTTGAGAGGTGAAACACGTGTCTTTAGGAATAGTTAAGCGGAATAAGTTACTAAATATTTCTACGTCTATTGTATTTTATATTGTTTTCGTTAATCCGTTTCTCGTATCTAATTGAAGTTCATTGTTCTATTATCGGGGCCACTCCAATAACTAGTACCATTAATAATATACAACTATGTAGATACCTAGATATAGTGAATACCCAGGTACGGAGTAAAACGGGTCAAGTATCGACGCTCTTTCTGCGAGGTACGCTTGTAATTAGATAAAGTATCTATTCAAGCAACAGGTAGGGGCACGAAGTGGAGTAGTGTAGGTTCTTTATGCCACAGAGAACAGCCAGACTTTGTAAATACTTGGATTATGCTCGATAGCTCTATATAAAAAGCACTAAAACGGATCATGATGTTTGCCGTCTACAGTGATAGATTATTTTAAGTTTGTGGTGAGTGGTGATGGCTGTTAAACCCCATAAAACAAAGCTGTTCCCGTAGATACGAATCTGGTTGAGTCAAAATGTATGTATATGAAATAGTTATTTCACCTAGGATTTTATCCCAATGTATTCATTGGGATAAAATCCTAGGTGAAATAAATATAACAGGCCTAAAATCAAAAAGCAAGCATTCATGAAGATGACAGGCGATTAACCCACAAACCAATACGAAGCTTGCTAAGTAATAGGACCAAAAATATTCCAAGAGAAACGGGATTCAATGAATCGTGAAAACCAATAACGAGACGTCAAGTCGCTCAGCTGTGAAGTAAGGAACCAAAGATAAGGCGGCATGACATGTACGACATGTAAACGGTACAGAAGGTTTATCCAGGAATAAGCCGGAAACGATACACGGGGCATTGAACAATTTGCTGAGACCAAAACATCATCGAACTATGTGAAAACATTCACCATGTCATTTGCATCAAGGGTTTACAAACGCCAATGATAGAGGATCGGGATTGGTGACTGCAGTGTCATGTTGTACTTTTAAAGTTATGTCGCAAACGCCAATGAAAGCTGCCGAAATATTTTCGGTGTGGTAGCTTAAACTTTATTCATCAATCTCTTTGTAGTCGACCTTCTGTAACAGTTTGTTTCTGGTCAAAGCCACAAAAAAGGTATCGGACTATCTAATCTGACATAAGCACGGTACTCAAAGCGAATGGGTCAAACCACATATGTGACTTAAGTCTTACCATTCTATTTCCTTTTTATACCTCGTATTTGGGTTTACTGCGAAGGGATTCAAAGGATCTGTGGGTTTTTTATTGTCTTTGTGGTTCGAGCAGATTCAATTTCCCGTTTCAATTACATAAATTGTCTAGATGTGGTTGGATTACGAGAGTTGCGTTAGAGCGGAAAAATGGTGATGTTGCTATATTTGTCACACGTTACAAAGCCAAGTCAGGGTCAAATGATACCGGAAAAGTTATTTGAACAGTCCCCTAACTTAAGACTTACAAGTATCGAATTTACGAAATAAAATTTCTACTCAGCATAAATTATAGTCCATAAAGGAAACGTATTATCGTCGTTAGCAGGTTACGAATGCTTAGGACAGCTCAGTCGGTCACGACTGGAGGACCATCAATCTTCGCTCTACGTGGCTGCGGGCGTTCCTATATCCAATGTTCGTTTGTTCAGGCCCCGGCATTACATTCACCCAATTTATACCCTACTCTTAAAAGTTTCTGATCCCAAATGTGCAATACCGACGGGTTTTTATACATACTTACCGGGTTGAAAGATCTTTTGTGATTGTCTGTTCCGACTCAAATTCAAAGCATTGCAAGCATTCAGTTAATCCATTTACAGGCACTCTTGAATTGTCAAGGAGTCGGTCATTCAGAAAGATGAAGCAACTAGCTGAAACCTATTCCAAAGCGTAGTATGTCTTACATCACAGAAATAAGGACGAACCTAGATACTATCTCGTCTTCCAAGGGTCTTGTTGATGGATACTTTCAAGGCAAAAGCCCGCAATATGTCATAATTAAAGAGCAGCCATTTAAGAAGAGAACAGGAATGCTGCACACTCTTTAGCTTAAGATTTAAAAGTTAACAGCTCCTGCCCAGGTACCAGTTGCCAGGTACCTCGGCCCAGTTCGGAACTACATTCATCAGGATGCTTAGAAGCTTAGCTGCTTATTGGAATTCCCAGCACGGATTTGGCACATTGCCCGATTGAAAACAAAAATCGTAATTTCTCATTGATGCAGTTTTCGATACAATGTTTGATAGTAAACCTCTGTTAAATCCTTGCTTTGATCCTGCTCCCTCAATAGGTGTTGAACGGACCATTGCAAAAGGCGCCGAAATAAATCATTGCACTTCAGTAGATTTCTGAGGACCTAGGAGTTTTCTACAAAACACAACCCTTTCAAAAGACTTCACGTTCTGCTAGCTTCATATGATTTATTGCCCTTTGGGGTAACTTTTTACTTCCTCCGTTAACCTAAATCGCGTGGAATGGAGTCTCCTTCCGGCGGTAACATAAATCGTGTAACCGAACACTGGCCTTCAATGCTTGGATGGTGGCTAACGGAAGTGTGCACTTCTATAAATGACGGCTTTCTAAGAAGGTTTTAATTTCTTCCGGATACTGCGCTACGGATACTGCCGATAATGTTGTTCCGCCGCAAAAGGGTTGACAGTCAGGAAATGTAACACGTTTTAATGTTATTTGGAAAAGGCGAAAAATTCGGTTTCTCTTTTCGAAACGGAAATTTGTGCAAGATAACACTTTTCTGCTTTATTATTTTGCGGTTGTGCTGACAACACTACAAAAAGTAATTCAGTGTGTTGTGTTGGTTTAATTCAGTGGTTGTAGAAGAACTTACGTAAGTAATTGTTCGAGCTGTGTTTGTTTTACCTTTCATTTGCAAAAATAAACAGCCAACTGTTTATTTTTATACTCGTATAATGAGGACCACAATTTTATTTAGATAGTGGACTTCAGTGAAGATAAATGTTATATAGAAGGATTTTAATGAGATGAAGACCTGCACGCAAAAAGGATCATTCCTTCTTTTAATGTGCAGGTTTAACTTACTGTAGCAAAAACTAAGTCATATCGAAAGACCATGTTGCCTAATGATTAATAATCCTTTACGCTTTCGTGATGCCGGTATCAAAAAAAAGGCGAGCGAGCGACCAAGAGGGCAGCAGCATCGTTCTATCGTAGGTATGATATTATCGGAGTAATGGTTACGAGTGCTTAGGACAGCTCAGTCATAAGTTCAAAACATAACATGATTAGCAAATAGATTGGTGATAGCCTATTATCAATCTATCACTATGATAGTAGGTATCGGCTACTTCGGTTAATGGCAATAGAAGTTGAGGAGCTGGTATAGTAAGTTGCAGCACATTGTTGCTGTTATCAAGTTAGGATCAAGTTATGCAAAGCTCAGGATTAATAGACTAAAAATTAACAGAAGCCTCACCTTCTCGGTAACAGCGAGACCAGCATACTCCTCAGGAGCCAGGCAGTCACCTTTCAACCAATTTGCAAGGCGGCCTAGCTCCCCGAGCATATTTGATGGAGTCAACGAGCTAAGCGCCATTATTTTTTGCACGGGCTATTTCGCGAACTTTATTTCATTGGAAAATGTTTGAAAACAAAATTTTCTTTTAACTTGTTTTTCGTACGTAAAAGTTCGCTTTATTTAGATGGCCAAAGTAACAACCACTTTTGTCAATTTCATTTCATTTTATTACTTCCAAAAATATTTCCCCGAGAAACAAACTTTTAATTCCAATCCAAGTAAAGGAAGAAGCTATACATTTCCATTGGTATCAACGAGTGCGAGAAATATAAAACTTTTCCAATTACGAGAATTTCGCGGAAGGGTCTCGTTACAAAAATTTGTTACTGTAAAATTCCCGCCCTTAACCGAATAGGCGTCTACCCTCTGTGATGGCGCGAATTCAACTGACAGTAATCGGGAATCACAGTTATTTATCGTCAAAATATTCGCATTTACAAACTTGTGGCTTGTGATCCAAACGATGTTACACTCTATTGTGTCCTACTAGGGTGTATTTTAAAATGCCAAAGGGCAGAGTTCAGATTTTCGGAGCATGCGCGAGGAAAAGAGACGGCACTACGACTTTTCAGGTGGTTAGAAAGGGATGACGAGATTTCCGCAATTTATTTTCCATTTCCGAATTTGAAACACACGTGTGTTGTTATTACTAACTATTATGTCGCAACAGAATGCAATTAACTATTTGGGGTGGTAATTACTACCCTCGCCCCCTCGCTAGGTGTCTGCTACAAGGACATCAGACGCATAATATAAGTACATAAAAACAGTTATGATAGATATGGGTTTCATATCAAAGTACAATTTGATTTATTTACCTATTTATTTACAGTGGTTAGTCAAAGTGAAGATAATTATAGTACATTACTGTCGCGGCCCGAAACATGAGCATTGATGGATGATCGTGAAAATGTGGGCGAAGCAGAGGCACACCTACGTGAGCCAATCAATGCCTGGTTGCGGCGAAGGCTTGTATTGTACTTTTCTCAAATCTCAATGCACGGAAATTCAAACTAAGTAAGTAAATTAATTATTAATTCCAGAATCAATGGCGAACAACGATAATTATTCAGGCGCCAATATGTTCATTTGTTTCTTCTTTACTTTAAACCGCTCTATTTGCAAGCCAAATCGAAAAAATAAAATCTTTGAAATTTTACCTCCTTGGGCCGCCAAGGAGGTAAAATATCAAAGATTTTATTATTTTATTCAATTAAAAAGTTCGTTCCATTTTTACCCGACTACGGCGAAGCAAAACTGAGGGTTATGATTTTGACCGGTATGTATGTACGTATATGTATGTATGTTCATTTGTTAACTCATAACTTCTAAACTACTCATCATAATTTGACAAATGGGGTATCGTTGGAAGCGTCTTGGTCGTCCGCTGGTTATAGGCTTTGTCGTCACAGACAAATTAAAAATCCGGAGTCACACGTAATCTATTCGATTTAACACGTGTGACTCCGGATTTTTAATTTGTCTGTCTGAGATCACTTGTTTATACCTTTTTTAGTTGACTTTTTGCCGAAGTTGGGTTTTAGTTTTTATATTTTTATTTTTTTTAATCACACGACAGAACTCAATTCATAGATACAGATAGATACAGAAAATATTTATTTGGCAGCTAAACACAACGGATTTGGATTTTCTATCAAACATTGCCGGCCGGGCGCTCGCATGTACTCGACTAGTAACGCAATTTCGAAGAAAGTTGTCAAAATTTCCAAGCATGTTTGAGTAAATATTGTTTATTGTTATTTAAATTAAAGACCAAACTATCAAATGAATATTTAACTTTATTTGAAATAAAGCTTACACAGAACCAATCTACTCTGGATAGTAAATCTAATATTATATCATAATCTGAATAGTAAATCTAATATAATATTATTAAAAAACTCAAGGGTAAAACTATCGATTTTGTTACTCTTATTGAAAGGGACACTTAATCCTTAATCTTGGGACATATTTTTCTTATTGCGTTTTTTCTCTGACCACAGATTTCACTGTTTAATTTTAGGGAAATAAGTTGACTAGTTGCTGACTTTAGCAATGTATCACAGTGTCCTTTAATATGAATAAAAATAATTTATTTGCATTAAATATAGGTGTTACCAGTTGAAAAAGTAAATGTTTTGCCTGTACTAATAATAGGCACTTAGTTTATTTTAGTAAAATAAAAATTACAAATATATTATGTTTTAAAATAAATTTTAAGTTAAAATAAATATTCCCACAACAAATAGGCTTCATCCAGATCTTGTTTCTAGAAAACTGACTAAAACATACTACAGATATTTGATTACTTTTAAAAGTCAAATAACTTTAATTAATCATAATTATTATGGTTGTTTTTATGGCACAGATATCATAATATTAAATGGCCTACTTTGTAAGTTTCAAATATTTAATTCAATGTAACATTCTACTTTATTATTATCAAGTGAAGGAACATCTATATAATACCTGAATGGGTAACCATTTTTTATAGATAGGTAGATAGAATACTCCTTATTATGTCATGTATTGTGCATTCTAAGACCTTTTCTTGAAGATCCTCAATAAATCTATACAAGGTGTAAATGTAATAACTGTAACCTCATATACTGTCATTGTACTCATCATTATTAACAACTTTAATTATGGGACCAAACCTGATAAATATATATCACAAAAAAAAACAGCTGTTCCCTACATTTATGTTCTCGTCATTTGTCAAAGTGTAGGGAACAGCTGATATTTTTATCGTGATTTCAGGTTTTTGTATATATTAGTTAATCCTAGACTATTAACAGTGAAGGAATTCTTGAGGCTAAAATTATAGAAGTGCAGAAGGCAAGCAAGTGAAACGCTGTATGGGTTGATGGCTTTGCCTTGCAGCAAAACAATATTATTCAAGGCTGATAATTATGGTGTTTTGGTTTAGACAAAATAGGTGATTAATTTACTGTAGCCAGGATGTGTATATTTTTCAATATAACTAAGTATTTTATTTATTTATCATTTTCTTACTAATGAAATCTGCTTCTAGTAATGTTGTTGTGGGAGGACTAAATACGTTTTTTCCTATAGGATAACATTCGATTAGTCCAGCTTTGTACTATACAAGATAAGGGCACAGATAACTTTATCAACATTCACAATGGCTATTGTAATTATTGTTTTTAATTAAAATGTTGAATTTTAGTTATTATCTAAAGGAGACTAGCTACCTGTAATAATATTATCTTTTAATCCGTTGTAATATTATATTTCCTTTCCTATTTTACGCGAATGTTTTGTAAAAATTAGGCAATGTGTAGAAAACGTCTTAGAATTTGCACGAACCATCAATTTTGTCTCGTTTTTTGGTACACTTCTTAATAGTAAAGTTCCTAACGATTAAATAACTAAAATCTAAACTTACCTTAGGTGTATCCATAGCAGCAGCTCACGATAATCGATAAAATAACCAATTCACATCAACTAGACATATGTTTTGGAAACATGAATTTCTAATCACGAAACTCCACGACACAAAAACACGTTAATCGCTGTAAACGAATGATACAACAGCAATTTTTAGTCTTTATTCGACAACAAGAAATCAACACAAACAGAAAAAATCAAACCAAAAGTTTGATTTGGTTGGTTTGATTTCTTACTTTGACGTTTATTTTCTGTAGACGACGTCGCGCGTTGTACAGAGAAAATTATATTTTTAACATAAACTATAGCCTTCTCTCTTACACTTACAGATAAGTAAATCTCTGTCACCTACGAAATTGCGATTTTCCGTCACCTACGAAATTGCGATTTTACAAAAAACTCATATCAATGTCAGTCATGACTTCATGATCATGAGTAAACATTTCATCTCAAAATCCTAAAGAATCGATTTTAGGTCTTAGGTGGCAGCACTGCTGTTAGGCCAGCCAGAAGCACTACTGCAAAATTTGCACTGTAAAAGCAGCTTTAGTGGAAAAGTAAATAAAATATAAACATTTTTATAGGTTGCGTTGTGTTCATTTTTTGGTGACTGAAGACTTCAGTTACAGGAATAACCTGATCGGAGTCGAAGAACAACTCGAGGATAATCTTATTGACATTCTGCTCTGGAAAACTTCAGAGATTTAATTCTAGTACTGGGGTCTGATAAAAAAAAGAACACACACACACCCATAATTTTATGTCTGTATGTAGGTAATGCAACAGACTTAGGCTGCCTGTCCATTGACGTGGAGCGAGGGAGTAAATCGGAGCGGAGTTGCGGACTGTGTCTGTCCATTGATGCGGAGCAAGGTAGTGCGGAGCGCAGTTGCGGAATGACCGAAGCTAGACCGAGTTCACGCGATGACTTGTGATTATACGATAATACGATTTGTGTTTATAGAGTGACCTTATTGGTGCTGTTCTTCAGAAAGGTCAGGTGCCTAGTACTCGCAACCGGCGTGCGTGTATGACCAGATGTATGAACGTAAATGAGTCAAAAGGAGTATGTAAAGAGCGTAGCAGGTGGCTTTCTGTAGTTTCTGCCTACTCCCATGGGAAGAAGGCGTGAGATTATGTATGTATGTAATTTGTGTTTTTTTCCACTTCCCCGCTCCGCTTGTATGAATTTTTAAACTAGTTCGCAAATTCCTATCCACTGAAGCGGAGCGATTCCATCGGTTAATATTGGCGCAGCTCCGCTCCACTCCTCTCCTATCCGCTCCACTCCTCTCCTATCCGCTCCAGTGGCCAGTCAGCTAATAAAACCGCGTTCAATCGCTGTCAGTGTCATTAGACCACAAAAATTGAATGCAGTGTAGATGTGCTGATCGCGTTCAGTTTCATTGGTGAAATTGGCCCATCGCTCTCTTGGAGTATCTTTTATATTTCTCCCATAAATATCGATTTTCCAGATTCCCTTTTATATTTTTGCATCATTGCATATTATTCAATACTCATTACTTTATTCCATTCCATAATGTGTACACATAGTTGTTGGAATCAACTATGGACGCTGTCGGACACAGCAAAAGTTAATTTAGGAGAGAGGATGAAGGCGTTGTTGAAATTTATCGTTAAAGTATTCGTCAATAGTGTAGTAGCGTTTGATTATTAGAAATTGTTTTAATTTATTGATTTATCATCTTCAATTCGAGAGAAAAGAGGAAGCAAACCTACTAGGGAGGGAGGAGACTTTTGCCCTACATTGAGATAGCTACTAATATAAAAAATAATAAATAAAGACAAATTCCGTACAATACTTTGGCTTGGCTTCTTCCCTTATGAAAGAAGAAAAGAAGTGTGCGTTGGTGTAGTGGTCGCAAGATGATATCGATCAGCATGATATCCGGGTTTAATTCACTGGCTAGGCAGCGATATTAGGTTTTTCCGTCTAGAATTTCTCAGTAGCAGCCTTGAGTATAGATACGAACCCGGATAATGGCAATAGGCTCGCCCTGTTTTACATGGGACATACCATAACAAGTGAAATGTGAATAAATACGTATGGTACACAGAGGTGTACATTAGTAAAATTTCCTTCGTTATAGTGTGACTCCCAAGGGTCCTGAGATAGGAAAAAAACGTGACCCTAAATCAACTAAAACTAAAATTCTTGGTAACACTAAACTAACTTTATAGCGACGGCACATCTCTAGCAACTGTCAGTCAGAATTTGTATTTGTGAGTTTGTGACGTCGTCCGTGGCTCGTTCAGTGTTGCCAACTTAGTGGATTTTCCACTAAACCTGGTGGTTTCGTCCCCCCTTTTAGTGGTGAAATATTGGGTTTAGTGGCTGGTGGTTTTTTCTAGTGGTTTAGTAGACTTCAGTTTCAATGACTTTCAGTCATTGACATGCTATCACTCAACTACTAAGCCACTAAAACGTTATGAAATGTATTATTTTTACTTCATTTATGAATGAATGAATTTGTCGCAAATTCGCAATTCATTTGCTGAAATGGAGCAAAAATACAAAAAAATATTGGAATGAAGTATTACATTTCAAAGCTGCTCAAGGGGGGTGTAGATTTGAAGAATTAGCAAAGAACAAGCAAAGGAACAGGATGAAGTTGATTTTTTTAACTGCTTTATAAGAATAGGAAGTGTAGAATAGAAAGTGTAAGATTGGAAGGAAAAATTGATGATTGTGAAATTCCATTAAAAGTTATAACAAATCGGTACCAAAGAATCATATAAATGTGAAACCGACGATGATGGTGCAGACAAAATTCATTTGAAGAAAACGGATTTTAGCAACAGTTTAATTTAAAAAAAATATTATAGCTGTTGTTTGAATATTTTTGTTTCTGATCTTGACTTGTTGATTTTAAAGAACATTTTTTACTAATATAAAGATTGACTTTAAAAAAAAAATAACGAAAAATGTGTTTAGTGGATATTTTAGCGATTTTTAGAATAGGGCCGATTTTTGTTAGTGGTTTTCTGGTGGTTTTAGACGTTGAATCTGGTGGAGAGCTACGTTAACCGTTGGCAACACTGGGCTCGTTCGTATTTGTTTGCTCTTTGCGTTTTGCGATAAATAATATTCATTTTGGAGGAGAAAACATCAAAATACATTTAATAAACAGAATTATGACGTCGACTATGCCAACCGACAGGAACGAGGAGCGTCGCCGAAGAGTAAGTGGTAGCATTATTGTAAAACGTAAATACATTCGCGAAAGTCTGAATCATTGTTTTTGCGATTATTTAGGATGATAATATGCCGAAGAACGCAGTTTTGGGGCCGTAAAAAGCTCCATTACCGGTTCTCGTTCGCAATAAAATCTTGTTATTGTATATAGTATTAATTATTAGAACGTAGACATCGATTTGCGTCGCTGGGAATTTTCCAGACTTTGTCTAGGGATTCCTGAAAAAGGGTTTCAGACAAAGAGTAGGTCATTAACCTACAATTATAAGGATCTTGTTATGTCGTAAATGAGTATGTATGGTAAATTCATGCATTAGTACAGTACTAAGTACTAATAATTGGATTTGTCAATTAATTTGATAAGCCGTATATACTTGCTGGTGAATCACCAAATTTTATCAATAGATAAGAATAGACAGATATAACATCAGATTTCATTTATTATTATTTACATTGTATTTTTAACAGACTTTTTTTGTTCCTGTACTTGACAAGTACCTAGCAATTGTTACAATTTTACTAGGTATGAATTTGATTATGAGTAATAAATTATTATGCAATAACATTTATGAACAAACCTGTTTTAATATAAAAAAAGAATTTCAAACAAGTTTGTTGATATGTTTCTGTAACTGGTTCTTAATATCTATCTAATTAGCATCTCAAGAAATCTATGTAAATAAACTGGAAAGAATACAAAACTCCGTGCTGCTTCTTATTAACCTACACTATGACTTTTTATTTATATTTTGATAAACACGTTTCTGTGACCGATAAACCTATTTATTCCATTGTTTTACCCCTTCATGGTCTCATATTATTCTTCTAGCTTGTTTCTATCACCAATAAACCTATTACATTACATACATATACATTGTTCTCAGAAGCAACATGATTAATACACCCAAGATTTTGTAATATCTTGATTTAAAAGAGTGTCGAAACCCCAAGGAGTGTCGTGCCTGCTCTACGAGAGATCTATGTTTTGGAACATGCACCAAGTTTCATTTTTCTGGCTAACTGACTGACTCCTTGATGGTTCAAAAGGCCTGCAAATGGTTTATTTGAAATAAATGCTTTGAGTTTGAATATAATGTTGCTTTGGATGGCAAGAGTTGGCAATCAACTGCATATTTCTTCTTTATGATGTAAAACTGTTGGCAATCTTATTTCTAAATTGAGTATTCTAGATACCAAAGTATTGATAATAATTGATTGATTTTTAAACATATGTTTTTCTCGAGTTTTTCCATGTAGCCCAGTCCACTTTATGTGGGCACAGGTGTGTGGTACAGCCACATTTAGATAGTTGCGGTATCACATATATATTAATCATTTGTTTTAGGTACTCTTAGGCCCCCTACCTGCTGGTTTCCTCCGTGCTGATGGAGCTACTGACACTGTTGATGCAGACTATCAGGCTGCTCTTGCTCTGCAGCAGCAATTATGTGGAGCAACAGTAAGTTGAATATAGATCCATGGAAAATTGTGTGTATCTGATATTCAATTCATGTTGCGGCAGCTTTTAACAAATTTTTTTGTTACACTTTTCTGTTTTGTTCAGATGGGGGGGGGGGTGGTGGCGTTTGGTACAACGTTTTTCATCATCATCATAGATATTAGATCAGTTGACCTAATTATAAAATTATGACCTCGGGATATAGTGTGGATATGATCAGTCTACAGCAGTTCTTTGCTGGACATAATATGCCTTTCCAATTGAACGCCATTCAGCTCCATTCTCGTTAACACTCATCCAGTTGCTACCAGCCTAGTGTGCCTATCTTATTTTTTTTTCTTTTAGGTTCCAGCTGCTGGCCCGCCGTTGACAGCCAGGCTTAGCATCACAATAGCACAGGCTAAGCTTTCCAAAAACTATGGTAAGTTCATTATTCCTAGGGAAAATATTTTTGTTATGTAAATTGATGCATGAATATAAAAATATGGTAATTTTATTAAACTAATTAACCTAATAGTGCGAATATTCTAGTAAAAATAATACCCTAACATTCCAGTTTAAATAATTTCAAATATAAAGTAATATCTCGCCTGTATTGTATGGAGGGGTAGGTATAAGTGTATAGTACCCACATAAATATATAATCACTAACCATAAATAATAAAATGTGATTAGAATAATTGATTGTACTCAAACATCCTATTTATCCTACAGGTCTGACGCGCATGGACCCGTACGTGCGTCTGCGCGTGGGTCACTGCATATACGAGACTCACACGGACCCCAGCGGTGGCAGGACACCAAGGTGGAACAAGGTCATCCACTGGTAAGTTGGTTTTTGACTTTATTTTTATTAATTGTTGTTATAGCGATAATAGCAAGACACAATCTGTGAAAATTTAAACTGTCGAACTATAACGGTTCATAAGATACAGCCCGCTGACAGGCAGACTGAGGGCTGGACAGTGGAAGCTAAGTAATAGGGTTCCGTTTGGCACCCTTCGCGTACGGAACCCTAAAAAGCGTTAATTTTATTCTGTTTTGATAAATGAGTGTAATGTGTGTTGTAATGAGTGAGTTTTGTGCTATAACACGTTTGTTCTGCAGCCTCCTGCCTCCCGGTGTGAACTCAGTCTATCTGGAGATCTTCGACGAGTGCTCGTTTACAATGGACGAGCTGGTCGCTTGGGCACACATCACCATTCCACCAGCAGTGCTTCAGGTAAGCTTTACAAATTACAAGTGTTATGCATGTGAAGTTTGACCTAATGAGTATATTGATTAAGGTTGAATTTCTCATACTTACTGCTAAAGTGAGTTTTTATGGTGTTTCTGTCTTTTAAGCCACCGTCGGCTAATGCCAACGCACGGCCTTAACCGCTGCGTGTAGAAGTATGAAATCTCTCGCAAGAGTTCCTTATATGTATAATGAAGGAATAAGCAATAAGGAAAGAATTTTGTCCGTAATCCTCTAAAGGGGTTAAATACCCCTATTTAACCCTAACCCTAACCTATGAAAGTTTATATGGAACTTCGCCTTTTTTGCCAATGGGAACTCCCATCCGGCGCACGGGTAGTCAAATAACAAAGTGCCGTGGGGTCCAACGACGAACATCTTATATAAAATACAATAGATGTAGATATAATATTTGGTAACCTATGCCGCTTAACTATTCCTAAAGAGTCATAAAAAACCCTGTAAGAAATCGACAAGTGTTTCACCTCTCAGCAGAGACGCGTGTCGACTCTGTGTCCGGCGCTCGGCGTGGCAACACGTCGTGTTCGGTTTCGCGACAAGTCAATCGTCAGCCTGAGGAAGCCACGTTGAGCGGTGAAACACGTGTCCATTTCTTACAGGTTTTTTTTAATGAATCTTTAGGAATAGTTAAGCGGAATAGATTATACTAAATAAATCTACGTCTATTGTATTTTACTAGATGAACTTGCGGCACTGATTATTTAAAAAGCAAAAGCACTGTGACCTTTATTATTATACGACCTTGTTTAATTCCTGTTTCAGGGCGAGACGTTTGACAACTGGTTCTCACTGAACGGCAAGCAAGGAGATGGCAAGGAAGGAGTCATCAATCTGGTCCTAAGTTACTCCGTAAGTAACTACTTACATCAAATTAAAATATGGTAGTTTGTAAGCTGTTTTATTTTACTGAGGAATAAGGCTTAAAGTTCACTCAACCCGACCAGACGGGTGTCCTGTCTGGCGGGCAACTGCCCTACGATTAATGTCGGAAAGTCTCGTATATGTTGATCGCGCGGCTAACTCTATTTGCGCGATGCAGGATTCGTGTGACGTCAGGTCTTTGATGCGTAGTTTACATGTGGCGTTGTAGATGCCGCCAAATCACTCCCCTCCGGAGACCGGAGGTCGATAGTGGGCTGAGTTTTGTATCTTGCGATGCTTCACACTGCTAGTTGAGGTTTCAGTGAGCCGGTGGTACTGCGCCGGGTTGAATTGAAGACTTCCAGTACCTGGCTCCATCATCAGACCCTCGAGACCAAACCCAATGTAATGTCGTCAAAACAAAACAAATAAGCCCAAACTCGAGGGGTTACTAGAAACCGCTGAAGAGTTCCACTATCCACCGCCTGGCACCATCATCGAATCAGCTCCAAGATACCAAATTATTGTATTGTCATCGGTGCAAATATTCAAATAAATCTAACGTCTGGAAGTTGGTGAAAATTACGTTGAAAGATTTTACGTTTCATAGATAGATAGAAAAAGGTCAAGCTAATATAAGCGTGTTGATAATTAATAGACCGTAACTAAACTATTCTACTTCTCAACCATAGGTGGGACCCGCAGCCGTGGCAACATTCCCCCCGATGCTGGTAGTGCCGAGCACCGGCATGGGCTACGCCGCCATGCCCATGTACCCGGCGCCGCAGCCGCAGCAACACTTGCAGACACCGCAGCAACCACAACCGCCGCAGATTACTGCTGAGCAGCTGCAACAGGTCAGTAAACTGATTCAGTTTGTTTAGCATTTGCAATACCTTGCGGATGTGTTGCCATGCCAAAGATAAAACTGAAATGTTTCATGTGGCTGTAATTACACCGGAACCCATAGCCTTCATACCGGAACCAGGGACCGGAACCGGTATTATAAGTACGGGTATTTTTTGGGTTACAACATTTATATTTTTTACAGGAATTTAATTTTACCTTAAACTGAATACAAACAGCCGGTTACCGAAACAAAAATTACCTCTATCTGACACGAGCCGTCGGCATTAGTCAACAGCGCGCATAAAACGGTAACCTAAATTAGGTTACATGCTTCTTCTTCTTGAGTTACCCAGTTAGCGGTAACCTTAGTCGTAGAAGTAACCAAAATTCTTCGATACCTGTATCGTAATTTATAAAGGTTTTCGGTCCCTGACCGGAACGCAGAAACGTATGGCAGTAGTACCAAAGACAATTACGAGCAAAGATATTACTATGCTACTAAGCTGAAGCTCTATCCTTACTGTTCTGGTTCAAGGCCTTTCAGATTTCAGCTTCAGAGTTCATGTACCTACAGTCGGGAAAGTTTATCAAATTGACACTACGCCAATTTGCCGTGTTATATCCATGTTATACTTACAAAAGTTGTGATTTGAATATACGGACAATTTCAGTTAGTATTCAAATTGCTAAAGAATTAATTTTACCTGATTACGTCAGAGCATGCCCAGGAACACTGAGAGGCTGTATATTCAGAGCCCAGTTATGTGTGAATCATTCCACTTCTGACTGCATAATATGGTCCAATAACACTTTGGGCATAACGGACAGTCCTCTGTGCAGGGCGTGCATGGAGACTGAGGAAACCGTCGCGCACGTGCTCTTCGAATGCACGGGCGTCACCCAGATCAGAACAGAAACCTTTGGATCACCCTTATCTTTCACAGACGTTCTAAACAGACCAGGAGCTTAAATTAACTTCTGGAGGGAGGTGGGCTGGTTGGAATAGCCACTGTCGGCCGCCATGGCCCACGCACAATGGTCCACTCGAGGACTAAGTGCGGAAACTAAAACCCCTAATTCTACATCAATCAATGTAGAATTTCATGTCATCATTTGCGAAAGCCTTCCCAGTCGTCTATTCTTTTCCCTAAGCAGGAAGAATTCAAAACATTTTTTGAGTACAGTGGCCAGCACATCAAGCTACCCAAAACTGTCAAACTTTCCCAATCAAACTTGAACCTAATGCTTAAGCGATAAAGTTTAAAATCTACTAAAGAAATTTGACAGATTTTAGTAGCTTGATGTGCTGGCCACTGTACAACAAGTTTTTCAAAGTTAACCAAAAACTGTCTTTCTCAGATCGAGGAAATGTTCCCGAGTATGGACAAGGAGGTCATCAAGTCTGTGTTGGAAGCGAACGGCGGTAACAAAGACGCAACTATCAACTCACTGCTGCAAATGTCTGAATAATTTAACTATAAACCTACATACTGCAGTATAATCATGACATGTAAAATATTTATTTACAAATTTCATCGAATCGACACATTTTAGGTCATTGCTGGATATAAAGCTCCATTTACACAATGCAAGTTTCTTGACAGTGGCATTCAATAATAAAATTGAAGCAACAAATGTCTTGCATTGTTTAAACCCTGTTTAGACGGCTGTCTTTTATTGTTGTTTCAAGTTATGGTATACCACAGGCAATTTAATTGCACTGTGTAAATCAGTCTTAATTCTCTCACTTTCGTACATAGTTGACGAGATTTGAAGTTTATTGTAAAATGTTTTTCGCCATAAATAAGTTATTTTTTGTGATAAAAGGATTTAGGTCACACATTGGCCGTTTTCACACTGCGAAGATCACGACACCGACATATCGTCAGCTCGGACGACAACGATATCGGGTCGATATCGGTGTGTGACAAGATGTAACCAGCTTATTGTCTTGCGGTATGCCACAGCAGCCTCGAACAGTCGCGTTGCACCAGCAAAAGCTTACTTACATCCCCGCGCGATTCCAAGTGTAATAGTGTATTCTAGGAAATAATGGCAGCAGTGAACAAGTGCACTGTGTCGTCCGCCGATATCGGCACGACAATCAATGTCGGCGACGATCCCGTTGACTACACCGACACAGTGTGAAAGCGTTAAGCTAGTAGTAATTGTATGAAACTACCAGTCCGACGATATCGTGACGTCATCGTTATCGTCCAATGTGAAAACGGCCATTGCTATAATGTATTTGATAAGCAGAAGTTAAGGGTCAACCCTTACCTTACTGACTCAAGTCAGTAAGTCAAACGCTTAAAGGCTTCCCAACAAAGGGATCAACAACATCGAGCCGTTGTGGTCACAGCCTTAAGATGGACGTGTAATCCTAATCCGTACGCCTAGGCTGAAATCTGCATATTGAACTTAGTTTGCACTTTAAAAAAATATACTTCTACCATCTAAAACATTACATTTTCAACAAAAAAAATTTTTGCAATTTAATCGCATTACTCCCCAATAAAAACAATGTACATACAAAGTAGTTCACTTCAGATTATAAAGCACTTATTATTGTCTAAATTCTGGCACTGAGATTTCAGCCTAGGACCTAAGGACGGAGACTGACTTGCAACGTTTGTTTGTAATGTAGCTAGTTTTTGTAACGCGTTATAATAGTTAGTAGCAGTGAGCCGAGCCGCGCGATACCAGCGCCGGATCCTCCACTCGCCTGCCGGCTGTTTCGTGAATTCCTTTGAAACGAAAATTTGATTGTGCTAGAAGCGAGTTTGCCGCTTTGTATTGTAACCAAGCTCGCCTCGAATGATACATTACAAAAAAAAGTTGTAAGTTAGCCTCCGCCTTTATACAGTGTGAGTCTTCATAATGTGCACATATCGAAATGGGGGAATCTATGCTTAATTTTATCGACGGAAAAAGTAAAAAATAAAATCTAAATACATTTTTTTTTCCATTTTTTTTTATTTAAAAAAATTCGTCTTATTGATTTTTTTTTACGATTATTGTAAAAATTGATTAAAAAAACAGAGTTTTGGACGCAATACCTGTTTATTTTCAATTGAGGGTTTTTTGGGTTTAATTGGGAGGGGTTTTTCCCACAATTTTCATTTTATAAGAACACTTAATTACTACCAATCATTATGGAGTTGAGTTTGTTTCATCGCGATAGATCATTTAAAAGTTACACCGTTTTTTTACATTGGGGTAAAAATACAAAATAAATAAAAAAATAAAAATAGATTTTTTTAAATATTTTTTCCGTTTGTCAAATTAAGCATAGAATCCCTCATTTCGATATGTGCACATTATGAAGACTCACACTGTATTCTGAAATAAGGCCCAACATACATTTACATACTTATTCTGAAATTGTAAATCTTATATGTATGATATCGAAGTTAAGCCACTCGCTTTGGCCTCAACTATAAAATAAATTTATATAAGAAGAAAAATACTAGTAGGTATTCTAAAAGCTATCGGCCTTACTATGTAGCTGTAAGTGCTTTGATACTAAACTATTTTTGTATATACATATTGGTTTATTTATTTTTTATTCAAAATGAAATATTTCGATAACTTTCATCACTTTCGAGTGACATAAATTTTGTTTATGTTATTTTGCTCATAATTGCCTATATTAAGAGGAAATGCAGGTGGTCTTTTCCCCATAGAAATGCTTTCGCCTGTTTTTCTGGTTCATGATCTCAAAGCAATGATTTTTTTTACATATTTACTTACACAAATATCAACTACTATGTTTCCCTATATTTTCCTTTTTGATGTTAAATTATATTTTTAATCACTAGAACTGCTGAGCTTGAGGTCCTTCAAATCCAGGGTCGGGCAAAGTGTTAATGGGTTTTTCCATCTGGAATTTCTCATTAGCAGCCTGGAGTCTGGATTTGTGCCCGGTTAGTCGGCAATAGGCTCGCCCCCTATTAAATGAGACTTAAATATAACTCACGAAATGTGGGTGTACTATAGGTACACCTGTGCCTAACCCTTCGGGGAATACAGGCGTGATGTTATGTTATGTAACGTAAGCACTAGAACACTAAAACAATGCTCAAAATTGGCAGTATTTTGACCGCTATAAACAGAGGCCTAGTGTACAAATTTGACAACTATTAATGAAAAGATAAAAACATAGGGACACCATATATATCTTTCTAATTCAGTTTATGAAATATCTATTAAATTAGTCCAATATTGGAGGAGGAAATAGGCGTGAGCCAGACCTCGAATAATGACTTTTTACTTAGGTTATTCAGCCGGGTCTGCAGCAGATGATAACTTATCAACTATAAAATATCGCTGTCGCAAGCGCTCGGCGTTCAGCGATAGTTTCTTCAAATACCTAATTTTCTAAAGTCTCCGCCCGCATTTCCTCTTCATTATGAGTTTTTAACCGTTTATTATTTTAAGTTACTGAATTGTTATTCCAATATTTTAGTATGTAGTCATTACATGAATTATTAATGTGATTTTAATGTTATATTAGAATTTATATCAAGTTATACTTTATGCGTAAGTAAATTACACTTGGCACGGTAAATGCTAGTAAAAAATGCAAAACCTACACCTAAAATATCATAGTTAAATGTTTACATTTATAAGAATGTCCTCCGATTCTGTTTAACACGTAGCGGGATGCTACCCCCTGACGTAATAACTATAAAACTTTTATTGTGTCTCGTTCAGTGTCCTTCAACTACTTAAAAATCTGTAATTATTTTTAACCGACTTCAAAAAGGAGGAGGTTCTCAATTCGATTGTTTTTTTTTGCATGTTTAGTTCAAACATTAGACTCGATACCGTGACAGTCTCGATATATTTTCACTTGCAGCCCAGCATGTCGAGTTTTCTGCACTGTAGTGTAAAGGAAGATCGACCATTTTCAGAAAATATACTATCAAATCGCAGTCCACAGCTGGACAAAGACATAACTATAAGTAGTCAAGTAATATAAATATTCAAGTTAATGTATCGAGTCGTGAAATATTGACACGTAATATATAAAATATAAGGGGCAATCTATACAAATAGCTACGGCCTCAACCACGCGAAAGCTTTGACAATTTTGTGCCAAATTATTTGCCATCGTCGCAACATTGCTTGAATATAAATATATCATTGTTATATTTATTTGTAATTTTACAATGTATAAAATGTAATAAATTATTAACTACTTAGCTGTTATTTTTATTTCAATTTCCCAGTTTACAATACCTCAAATTGCTTAGCATGATACTCCGTCGTAAATACTGTAGCATTTATCTTGAAATAAATACATGGTAAAGTTGACGATTAATGTTATGTTTGACGAAAACACGAATCCACAAATATACCTGCAAACCGAACAATAAAGCGCTAGTATTAAAAAAATACTTCAAATTAGATCATCAAACTGCATAATAACTGAACTAAATATAAAGTAGATACTAAGTTTTTTTTAGGATGGTACTGACGTGCAGATTTATTAAAAGTGCACATTTTGAGCAAAGATGGCGTCAATAAAGTCGGGTCATATTATACGGTAAAAAAATAAATAAATTAGAACCAATCATTTATTTCTTAACAATCCCTTACTGCCTTTCTTCTTCTTCAAACCACTTTCTGCGACATCGTTCTTGATTTTAACATTTTCAGCTTTCCGTTTAATCTTAGTTATCTTTCCTATGACATCTTTGAATCTCTCATCTTTCTTCATAAGCGTTTTGTTGACTTTCTTCAAACCATCTTTGATTGAAGCGTCAATGTCTTGCGTTTCAGTCTGAAGACGGTTTTCGCTTTGTATAGGATTTTGAGTCTGAATCTGTGATTGTACTTCTTGAATTTTCGCTAGTTTCGCCTTTTTTGCCGCTTTTATTCGTTTTCGGCGCATTTGTTCTAGTCTGTGGAGGAATTTGTAAGTTTATAATAATGTTAGCTAAAACGTTCGGATGAGTCTTAAAAAGATTTTTCACGAGCAGTTACTGCTTAGAGCTGATGTAGTAGGGGCTCTTAATGACCGCGATGTTTTTTTCTCTATTGGCAGCACTAACATTGCTATCAAAAATCTACCATCATCCTCCATAATTTTATTAAGTGTATCATAATTCTCCTGCCCCTATCTCAATTTATTTGTGGTAGGCGCACCATATCTTTTTCTTCCATTATTCTCTATTAGTCGTCATATCGGTAGTCACTAGTCACTCTCGTTCTAGCCATATTATCTATCACACAGTCCATCTATCGTTTCTTTGGTCTTCCCCTACTGAACTACCAACACACCGTTATCATTTTTACCAACACCATTATCATTTTTACCAACACACCATTATCATTTTTACCAACATACCATTATCATTTTTACAAACACTTCAACAACCGTTTACTTGTAAAAAAAAACATGTAAATTGTGGTTCCTCACCCTTCTTCCATCATATCAGGATCCACTCCAGCCTGTATCCATCGCTTGACGCGGTAGTTCTTCTTTCTCTGTTCAAACTCCTCGTTGTCCAACTGAGCTTCCTGCTCACGGCGCGTCACGCTGACAGTCGTAAAGATTTTTACTGCTTCATCATCTGAGAAAATGATACAGAATCATCATGTGAGAAATTTGTAAAGAAAATACCTCTAGGCCAACCGTTCTAGATATTACTGATAACATAATTTTCTCGGAGATCTAACAAGGAAAAAGTATAAAAACTAAAACCCAACTACGGCAAAAAAAGTCAACTAAAAAGGTATAAACAAGTCGTCTCAGACAGACAAATTAAAAATCCGGAGTCACACGTTTAAGGGGATAAATCGAATAGATTACGTGTGACTCCGGATTTTTAATTTGTCTGTCTGAGACGACTTGTTTATACCTTTTCAGTTGACTTTTTTGCCGCAGTTGGGTTTGTTTTATTTTGTTCTATTACCATCGTAATATGTGCACTTTAGAATATACTAGCTGCCCGCCCCAGCTTCGCACGGGTAGCACTAACTACCCTACCTACCCTACCTACAAACAACAACAAAGCCTAAACATCTGGTTTGGATAGGTGAGCCCGTTCTTGAGTTATAAAATTACAACGAAAAGTGGCATTGATTTTTATTAGATACTCACCATCAATTTTATACTCAGTAAGTTTGGTATTGATTGCCTCTTCAATTTCGCCGAGCCTCAGTATATCGTAGGGCGTGATTATGGATATGGCCAAGCCGCTCCTGCCAGCTCTCGCTGTACGGCCAACCCTGAGGTGAGATAAGTTTAATAATTATTTATTTTTTATAGGGCTCTCAGCAGTAGGACAGTTTAGGCTAACATACAAAAGGGTCGAACTACAGTAAATATTGATAAAGGTGGCTCGTGGCTAAGTAATAACAGCCGCACGGGTCGATCCATCAGGTTAAGCTGCGTTTGCCGGGGTTGGTCCGTGGATGGGTGTACATCTTTACATACCGAGACTCCTCCGTGCTTCGGAAAGCACGTTAAGCCCAATCATGTTGGGGTCGGCTTCCAGTCTAACCGAATGCAGCTGAATACCAGTATTTTACATGGAGCGACTGCCTATCTGACCTCCACAACCCAGTAACTGGGTAATACGATACCGCTTGGCAAGACTGGTTGTCAGACTTTCGGGCTTCTGACGACCCATAACGGCTGTCAAAGATCTACGAATGACAGCCGGGATTAACGGCTTAACGTGCTTTCCGAGGCACGGAGTGGTCTCGATATGTAATGGATGGTCACCCATCCACAAACCGACCGCGGCTAGCATTGCTTAACCTTCAATCGACCCGTGCCGCTGTTATCATTTAGCGCCTCCTATAAAAACAAAAAAAATAAAAAGTAATTTATCAATATTTTTTTATTTACCTGTGAATATATTCCTTTGGTTCCAAAGGCAGCTTATGATTGACCACTAAATCCACTGTAGGTATATCCAAGCCCCTGGCAGCGACATTGGTAGCTACCAGCGTACATTTGAGGTTACTTCGGAACTGAGTGAGAGCCGACACCCTTTCCTTTTGTCTCATGAAGCCATGGAGACACACGTTGTCCATGGATATAGCGTTTAGCATCATTGATAGGACTTGACATTCTCTAAAAGAAACAAAGGAAATAAGTCTAGGTCTTGTATTGATGAATCTATCAACACTACACAAAAATTACCTCAGTCTCATTATAAAACCAGCACCCTAATTGCGTAATACACGATCAATCACAATCTGAAAAGTCGGTTTGAAACAGATTGCTAATTCATTACTTCATAATTAAAAAAAAAAAGTCTGCTCTACACCGTAAATAACAGATTAATCTTAATCGTTTACGTAAATGTGTTAGACAATTAGATTGGAGTTCTAACTTTAGACCCAGGTAAATTTTTTATAATTTTTTTTCTTTATTTCAACTGAGGTAAAGTTCGTTATACAAAATTGATAACTTAGGCTCGGTTTTAAAGCCATTTTTTGTACTTTGAACTTTAACTCTGTCGGAATAAAGTTCGAAATTCCAATCTTGGTCTAAAGTTAGAACTCGTTTTGTAATAGGGCCGCTTTGGTTTAATACGAGAGAGAGTGCGTGGATATATATAATTATGTAATTACAGCTTTTGATCAAATATTACAATCAATGATTCTCAACTTATGGGAAATGACGATATTTGGTTCATATCACTTACTTCTTAGTATCAGTAAACACAATGATATGACTGCTCGGTTTGGTCTCGCGGTACTTCCGCAACGTCTGCACTAGGTAGACATCGCGTGCGTACGCGGGACACACCACGTATCGCTGATCTAGAGTGGTCACTGTCAGCTGGCTATCTGTTTCTGTCCACGTTAGGAGTTTCTGAAAGAGTTGTAACAATTAGATATTTTCACATCTCTAATCAACAGTATAATATTATTATTCTATAAAGTGATTATACAAGTAGCGATGGCGTTCGGCAAACGTATACGCAGTGTGGACGTGGACGGACGCTAACGCCACGTCAACAGGACGTATTTTCGATACAACTACGTCTAAGTGATGCTAATGCAGTGAATGCCGGGAATTAGCGGTGTATCTGCTGCAGAGTACAGATTCATACTAAGAAAAATTTAGTAGATACGATCGATGAATAAAATAAGGGTATTATTAAATTTTACATCAATGGTCATCAACCTATTTATATCAACCTTTTTTTACATCAATGGTAGGTACTTCTGACTCGCAGTGATCCGTTGGCAGTTGGTATGCAAAATAGCATAATTTTTTAAATTCTATGGTTAAATATTAAAAGAAAAAAAACTTTACGTCTTTATTAAGGGGAAGCAGTTTGGATTCCTTGACATCTTCTGTGATTGTAGCTGAGAATAGTAAGTTCTGCCTCTGAGCTGGTAATGCATTGAATATGGTCTCCAGATCATCTTGAAATGATTCACTGAACAGTCTGAAAATAATCATGTTTATTTTATAAGTATGCTGGGTTGACGATTTTGCACTCAACTCATGGTGTTAGTTTCTAATAACACGAGACCTTTTTTTTTCTTCAAATGATTAAATTCGAATGTTTTTTTTAAAATAAATCTTATTATTTAAAAAAAATATTTACAGTAATCATCTAATTAAGAACCAAGCACAGTAATTTTGGGATTAACCATTTATACTGGTAATTTTGGTATTACCATTTAAATTGGTAATTGGTATTACCTACAATAAAAAAAATAAGTTGATGATACACAAGCATGGTAAAAAAAAAACTGTAAACTCAGCAGTTTTAATATGGCCATAATTATTTTACCTGTCAGCCTCATCCAGCACTAAATACTTGATTTTTTTCAAATTAAAAGTGTCACATCCAGTTATATGGTCCGCCAGACGTCCCGGCATGGCTACAACTATGTGGGGACGTTTGGCAAGTTTCAGCGACTCTTCCAATTGATCTGATCCTCCGGTAACGATGCATACTCTTAGCTTGAGTGGTTGGCCTAGGATGCTGAACTGGTCTGCTATCTGAAAGATGAATTAAAGAGAGTTAACAATAGATTATATGTCACTGAAACATTATGAGCAATTTTGTATAGTTTATAATCTATAAGCCAGATTGTTTTTATAATACATGTTGATAATAATATTTAGTTCTGAAGTACTTAAACAACACACAATACAAAATAGACAAATGTCACATTACACTATTTAATTTTGGATATTAAAAAGTTCTTCAATCACAATTTCCAAAATTAAATAAATTGTCTGATGCTTATTATAGACTACACCTATATGCTGCATAGTACACATATAAGAATAACAGATTTAAAAAAAATAAGGGTGACAGTCAGAGGCATAAAATATGAGGATACTGCTTTTTTGCATATTGTTTGTGTGCATAAAATTTCAAATAGATTTTTCTTTTCATTTACCTGATAAGCCAACTCATGTGTTGGAGTTAGCACTAAAGCAAAGATCCCATAGGGGTCCTCAGCCAAATGTTGAAGTATGGGCAGTGCAAATGCAAATGTTTTGCCAGAACCTGTCTTGGCTGCGCCAATGCAGTCTTCGCCAGCTAATATGCGGGATATACAAGCTTTTTGGATAGGCGTTGGACTTCTAATACCTGAAATTTGTAATGTTTACCTGATTTTTTTTAACCTTTTGAAAACTGTGAAACCTAAGATTACACACTGATCCAATTTTTTTTTTGCATGAGATATTTAATTTACTTAATTATAACATTACGCCTTGTTTCCCTACTTGACTACTAATACTACTATGGTGATAACGAATATTACACTGCACAAGTCTGTGCGCAGAATCATAGGCACTCTCTCTTCCCTGACTCTCAAAATGTTATAATTACACTGTTTTGATTCGTATGAAATACAGAAACATACCGAGACTAAATAACTGCTTGATAAGCCAGGTCTTGACACCAAGTTCTGCAAACTCTTTTTCATCGTTTTCATTCATTTTGGGTTACTATTACTTGTTTATTCTGATAATTAAAATGCGTTTTAGTTATTAAGTTTACATGTAAATAACCACATTTTATTGCACTCTACACGAGTTCCTTTTGTCACTTTTTGACAGTCGCGATTTACGCGCAACAACCGACAACGCCATGTGATTTTGACTTTGTCGTATGAAAAATCGTTCAGAAATCAAAAATAACCTCCTTTTTTTGAAGTCGGTAAAACAAAAAACGGGAAAGACTGTTTCAACCTCAGGTTCCAACGTGAATCAAAGTACAATTTTGGGTTATTTTTTTAAATTTATTGTTTATTTGGGCAATTTTTATCCAACGAAGCGATTCTCGCCGAACATGTGTTTTATTTTGACTGGATGTCATTATTTATCAATCTGGCTTTATTTTCGGACTATCAGTTCAATGTTACCCTTAAATAATTTAATAACTAATATTTTTTGTGGTGTCCGCACTTACTCAAATACGGCACGGCACGTCAAATTACGCCAATCACGCAGTCAGTGCGTGTTTGTTGCTTTATTTAGAATAAATTTTAGTTTTTGTAGTGATACCTCGGTTGTGGCTACTAGTTTATTCTAAGTTTCCATCTGTTACAGTTATCTGATTTTCGTCGTTTCCAATTTTAGGTTTTAACCGGTAAGTTGGTTATTTACTGATTAATTAATATAACTGTTCGTCGTTCCGTTACTAGGTGCAGGAATATCTAGTGAGTACTTTAGAACTTGCCGGCGTGCAGGGAATTTATAGCTAATGTGGCACCGATACTTCAGACTTACAAAATAAGTAGAAATCTATTCAATTTAGTTTATTTATGTGTCATAATTTACGAAAACAACGGGTAGGCAAACAGTTCGAACATATCATCATTTTGTAATATCTTTAATCAATGTATCTTGTTATAAATAAAATATACAGTAATGTAATTATGTTGTGGTTGTACTCTTAGAAAAAATTGAACTCGTCAATATTTTGATGAGTTCTATTTTTGTCTCGTCAAAATACTCAAAATAATGAGCTAAATGTTTAGCGGAAATAAACAAATACTCTCTATTCAGATAGCTAGTATCTGGATTCATGATCTATAATAGAGTATATTATTGATAACCTTGAAACTAATAATATACACTGGATAGTTACATGTTTGGCATCACTATTTATCTACAATGTTGCTACTAGCTGGCTAACTTCAAAAGTTCATCATTTGAATAATTAATTATATAACTGAAAGTGAGCCAAAAAATGTTTATTAAATCAGGGGAATATTATGGTATAACAAGATTAACAAGGAAGATAAAATAATTGCAGCTGCCCTTATAAAATAATTATATATATAAAAAAAACTTATTGGGTTCTTATTAGAACAAACATTATTGAAAGAAATTAATTTACCGTTTTAATACCGTTTCTGCTAGAACTAAGCATGGTTTATATGAGCCCAGTGACTGAGTTTTTGTCCCCCAGTCACTAGGTTTATACAGACACAATTCAAAAACCAAATTGACGTTTTACTATCTGCTGGATAGACTTGCTAGTGAGTCAAAGTCCCGTCAAAATCTGCCCGTCATTTATTAGCCAGAACAAAGTGGTCAACAGAAATTTAAAAAAAATGTTATAAGTACCATATATACTTTCTTAGGCATTAAGTAACATGCTGTTATATTTTGATATAATAAGCAGAAACTTAATTTTTATTTATTTGTATGCGTAGTTATTCAGAAAACAGCCTTTCATAAAATTCTTTGTACAATGACCTACTACAATAACACACTTTACCTGTGCCTAAAGAATTGAACAACCAATGACTAATTAAAATTTTATAAACAAGACTACCTGTATAAAGTGACAGATCAAAAGTCAATGTGCCATGTAAGACTTATTGTTTCAAATGAAACCTTTAGTAATTACTATAGGAATAAAATGCCCACCTATTTCAATTAAATGATTTTGTAGCGGGTTGTCTTTCTTAGGGACTTTTGTAATAGGTAGAACGGGGTGGTGTCCGCAACTCCACGTCCACTACATACAAAAATACAAATAATCTGAAAATAATAGATGAAACCTAATATTTTCAACCTTTAATTATTTAATCTATTTAATGTGTTGCACGTGTTACATTTTTTTTTTCTATCGCCTAACTAAACGCTTGGCTTGTATTTACTTCCAGTACTTCTACTACCCCTCGAAGTTTGACGTGTGTAGGTATCAGTTTCGAATTCAAAATTATATGTGATTATCTATCGAAGTTGATAAGATGTGTGTGATTATCAATTGAAATTGATAAAGTGCATAAGAATGTGGGCCACAATCAATCAAAGCCAGAACTTGCATGAGTGTGTGGTCCACAATCAATCAGAGCCAAAATATATGTTAGTGTGTGATTATCAATAGAAGCTGATAAAGTGCATGAGTCTGTAAGAAAATGATCAATCAAAGCTAAAATATGTGTGAGTGTGTGATTATCAATTGAAGTTGAGTTTGTTCCATATATTAAGTTGAGTGTGGTCCATAGACTCATGCACTATGAGTGTGTGATTATCAATCTAAAGTGCGTGAGTGTGTGTATAATTGTCATATTAGCTAAAAAAAAATACTATTACTATTACTTATTCGATTTGTTATTTGCTTGTATCACTTACTATCGCTCAATGTACAATCTTCTTATCTAGTTGGACTTTGTATTAACTCATAAAATATTCCTAAGATCTTGGACTTCGGGCATAAACTTGTTGAATTTGTAAATATAACGTTTTTATTACGAAGAGTGCTAAATTATCTACGCTAACTGCATCGCCACCGTTCAATCACAAAGTAACGGATGTAGTTCAATGCATTAAGGTATTATTATACTAAGTTCAATGTTAAAAAAACGTCTATGGGCTTGTACACAGAACTGCGAATCGGTGCGATGCGAATTCGCAACGCAGAAGCTTCGGGCATTATTAGGAAATCTAAGGGTGCTGTCGCCGATTTTTGCGATGCGACGTCGCAACGCAGTTTCAAAATTAAAAGTCATTTATTCAAACTAGGTTGAGAATAAGCACTTTTCGAACGTCAAAATTACATAAGACAGTCCCCCAAAAGGCCCACCCTTCACAGTTCACCCACACGCCCACACTTCAGTTTTGTGTACAAGCCCTATGCTGTAACCATCCAGTATGGTTGCATCAGTTTTATGTTTTAACCTTTTGAAAGTACCAAGGAGAGGTTATTCCAACTGCGTCATGTTCTATTCAATTTAGTCCTGCTAATGGCACTTTTTTAAGCGCCGTCAACGCGCCAAATTTCATCCAAATCCGTTCACCCTTTTTTGAATGATTGAGTAACAAACACCCAGCGCGCGTATAAAAAACGCTGTGTGTAAACGCTGTGTGTAAACAAATCTAAAAAATCCCATCTCATTATAAAGTTTCGTCCCCTTTTTTCCCCCTTAGATTCCCAGAAAACTTTCCTTAGTTCTTGTCTACACTATAAAAGGGTTCTAATGTAAAAAAAAGGTTTTTTACCCCTTTGGTTTTATGGTTTGGCCAACAATCTGTGCACGGGTGCGTGCATACCGCGCGCAGACTGTATTTCCTATACAAAATGATACAATGTCCGCTCTACGAGACGGAGCGCGGTGCAGTGTGATAATCGTCTAAACTAGCCTAAAGTTTAGGCTGTGCGTTGATCGTAAATGTCAGTCAGACAGTTTACGGCTCGTGCAGCCCGATGCGCATATCGCGGGCGCGACAGGCAGCGCGAACCTTGTCGCGGCCGCGATATCGCGCCAGCCTGCACGAGCTTTTATCCGTTTTTGTAAGTAGGCTATTGAATGCAGTCGGCATTGCATAGCGCTACTGAACGAAGTCTAAAACAAGTAGTATTCTATCTAGTTGCCCGGTGAGGGTTTCGAACCCGCGACCCTGACCTGGAAACAGCGTAGGTAACCGTTTCGTATGTACCTATCAAGGCAATGATTGGGCCCGTACACAAAATGATTGTTACTTCGAATTCAGACAGCACAGTAATTATCCTTTAAAGTTCGCGAGCACATTCACATCATCACAACGTTAATGTTTTCCCACTGTTTGTTTTATTCGTTTAAGTATATTCGTGTATTTCTATAAATTTATAATGTGCTTATATTTATATATAATTATATATTTATATTATACATAAAGTGTGTAATAGACATAATGTGTATCTTTATATTTAAATATTTTTTTATTCCTCAACTTTTCGTGATTGCACCTACCATTGTTTTCTCTGCACCCAAAGGTTGAGTGGTAGGAAATGCCTATGACATTAGTATTAAATCAAAAATAAATCCTCAGATACTTATTAATTCCGCGACAATGTTTTCTTACATATTTGAAACACCCATTTGTATGAAAGAAGATTTGGTAGTGACGAAGTCATAGAGCTTTTTGGTGATAGAAAGATCTGCATTTCTTGAGTCATTATCTAAGGAATTGTCGTCCAAATAGTCGATTGAATTTTTTGTAAAGGCGTCCTCCTTCCTCTATTTCACTCTCCTATACATGGCCATTATAATGTTTGAAGTTGAAAAAGTGGACTTCAGCCTAATTTAATTAAATATTTTTCTCTATGATTTGCATTGCGTCATTTGCGTCTATCAAACAATTATCTAATTGCGTAACAAATTTTTGAAAACGATTAAGACTGTTTCATTTTGACAGTTCAACAACATTCCTTGCAATCAGAGCAATCTGTTTCGAAACGATTCAGATTGTGATTGATCGTATATTGCGCAATTAGTGTGCAGTAGTAGTACATATAGATTTTTTGTAATGTGTGCTGGAAGCCCTTTTTTTTTTTTTTTGGGTGGGAAATCATCAAATAACTTCTCCCGCTCTGGGCGGAGCGGGAGGGCGTGTCAGACTCTTACTGACTAAAACCCACCCGTGTTCCTTCAGTTGCCTGTGTTGCCAGGGGCCACGGTATCCCTTTCGGACTTTCCCGCAACCCCAGCAGGCATCGGCCCTAGTGCTAGCCCTAAGACCATAATAACTTCTAGATAAATTGTCTAAGGTGGAGCCTTTTACACTACTTTAGCTGATAAATGTATTGAATATTTACTTATTTTTACTGTTGCATGTAGGTAATCTCTAATGCTGTTGAGACCTTCTGGACAAAAATGACTTCAGATGCACAGTAAATGGCCGATTACTCAAATTGTTATAAATTATAGTCACGACAGGGATTTTATTTGTCAGTCAAACGAATGCTTGCTTATCTAGGCAACATGCATCTTTGGAAGAGCACTTTAGATATATTCTAACAACTTTAAAAATAATCTAACCAGCGTTTTTGTTGTTTTTGCTTCATCGTGAAATAATAAAGCAGGTGGATGTGCCCGTAGTCTTATTACTCATAATATATTATTGTCTCTCCTCCTTTTAATCCATCCAAGGTTGTCTGTAAAAGATCGCTTTTAGCGATAAGACCGCCCATTGTATCACCCTATTTTTCTAGATTTATGTCTATCTATAAATGTGGAGTTTTTTACAGACAATTTGAAATTTCAATATTTTTCTTTCATTCCAATCGTGGTCCTGACTTGTCTATTGACAACGTTTCTCTTATTTGCAGGTAAAATGAGTGCCTTAAAGAATGCAGTTTCGTTAGCAGTGAACCATGGCAAAGTTGGATTAAGGAGCAATGGAAAGTTTGTAAGTACCTACCTAATCTACTATTTCATGCACATTAAACACTACTCGCACATGAATCCACACTAGAATTCTCTTTGTTATGGTGTTGTACATAACTACATAGGAATTGCACTACAAAACAATCCTCAAACACTGTATCTAAGTGAGTATTTGCATCAGCCTCTGAAGAACTACGTTATAGGCACCTACCGTAGTTCGAGATAAGACTAAGATTCATCCTGAATTCAGACTTTATAGTCTAAGTTACGTGCGACCATTCATGTCATGTAGTATTTGAAACTATTGACAGTGTAATTTCTTTTGCCACTTTTACAAAATATGTGGTCCAAATATATATCCCTGAGGCAACCTCGATTTCTAAACATTGAGGACTAAATCTGTAATGTCTTTTTAAAGGGAGAAATATTGCCCATAACTACTTTGGGAAAACCGGCCCCTTAAATCTGGTCTAAAGTTTAAAAGCATTGCAAAACAACACTGGGATAATAATGTTAACAAGTCGAATGCGTAATGGCGTGTAATAATAAAAGCGTGAAACCAATTATGACGTAATCATCAAATGGATTAAAAAAGTAACCTTTGTTATCAGATTAATATGCAATAAGTATGCATGCTCGATTGGAGTGATAAAAGAACAAACGGCCTTATTTACATTAGTACATTGTACTTTGTACCCGATGTATATCAAATGTTTGGATAAAACACACTGTAGGTCCAAAGTTAAAAATAACTGTAAGTTAGTCTCCTGTAACAGCTTAGGTCAGACTAAAGGCAAGGAAGTACTAATGTTTGTAAATGTAAAGGTCGATTTCATCTGCTTATAACCGACGAGGCCCTGAAAACAAGACAAACCTGGAAATCAAAATGACCACGACATATAAGTGACAATAACACAGCACTTCCGAAGGGTTATGCGTTGTACAGTAGGCCGCACGTCAGTGATAACAAAACCAGTACCTATAGACTCCACTCGCATTCTATTGAACCTCCGTACTACTATAGGCCAGCTCTAGGATAAATTGTTCTACTATTCACTTCTGTTTTCTTTTTTGGAGCAGTCATAATGTTTTTGGGTTTTATTGGACTGATTGTGATTGAGATCCACCTAGATATCTTTCATAATGAAATTGATCACGAGACAGGATCTACATTAACAAAGAAATCGTAAACGCGTGTCATAGCGATACGTTGCTCGCATAGATAGAAGTTCCGTATAATGTGCACTTGGCAACTACTCTGATGACGTCACCGTCACGTGGCTGCAGTGCGCTAGCGCAACATGGAGTGCGTATTGTATTTTACGATGTGTATTATGAAATATAGGTTAGTAGGGATTGTGTTATGAAGGTTACGGTGTTGTAAAACGCCATATCAAGAAGTTAGTTAGAAGTTAGTTCCAGCACTATAAGTTTTTTCCGATGGAGTATTATTTCCAAATGCATTTTAGACGCATTTAGCTTTAGTTGATAAAGCGCTACTTTGATATCATTGACTTATCCTGCCATTTGCCCGGAAATGCCGATTATTTGAATTTATTTCATTCGTCCTAAACAATTGAACAATTGTTTTTCCTATGAACTTTGGTAAAGGAGTCCAACTTTTGAGCAGACCTAAACTACAGGCTCTAGGATGGGGTCATGTATTCGTCTAATTTCATATTTTATGAGGGGCGCAACATAAATCATGATGTTGTCACATATCTCCTGTCACAATATAGTGTGTACCAGGCCACCAGGAGTAAACAGGAACTATTTTGTTTTAAAGTAAACAATGCACTTGCCAAAAGAGGTGGTTCCAGCTGGTAATATTGAACGTTGCGTACTTAAATAGCAGATACCTTTATTTTAATAGATGCTTGAGCTGCGTCGACAGGGTTATTACCTTACTTTATTGTGGTGTAGGGTCGGAGTGGTTTTATAGAATCAAATTAATGTTATGTGAAATATTTGGGCGCTCGAAGACAACTTGTGTGTAGGCTAGGAGGTGACATGTGCGGCAATTTGGTTTTAAACGCATAATTATTCCTATAAAAGAATTTACTCATGATGACAGCTCTCCAAGCTGAGTCTCTATTCTTTTCTAATCTTTCTAAATACGAAATGTTTATCTCAATATACATGCTATCAACTTTTACAATATTCGTCGAGGTAGTTTATGAAAGGCAACTACAGTACCTACTTGCTGATGCTTAGCGAAGTTAGACTTCCTCTGTCCACCCATGGGTGACGATAGTGGGACTTTAGCTGAAGTCTTCGATCAAGGTAGTCCTGCTGGCTGCTCATCATCTTCCTGGACTTATCTCTTGTTACTTGGGGTCTACGCAACAAGTTTTTTTTTTCTATTCATGTCAGTCACTCTATCCTTCACTCCTTTTTCTTTCATATCAACCCTCACACAATCCATCCATCTTTTCTTTGGTCTCCCACATCCTCTCCATCCACCAACATTTATATTCATCACTCTTTTAGTTTCACGCTTTCACCACATTGTCCCCACATGATTCTAAATCTAATCTTACCAGCCTGTACAGTCCCACTGCAGCGCAAAGGCCGCCTTTCCTCTTTCGGTAGGAGTCAAGTTCGTCCCGTCTTCTTCGCTCTGCCCTGCCGCGATGTCGTCGTGCGCTTAATGGGACCCAATCGGTGACCATTCTAAATAACTCGCACAATTTCTTTGATAGCATCAATCATCCTTATTCAAGATTCTGTAAAGAAATAAGGAAGTATTCATTATCCTGAACGAATGATTCAAAACAATCAGTGGTTATTCTTGACGGTCGCGTCGAATCTGCCAATATAACTGAGTTATCATCATTTGTATTGAACAAGCCAATCAGTCGGCACGCGCTGATCTGATGATGCCTTCATTGTTGTTTGTAAATCATTGTTATTGAGAACTAATATACATATAGAGGCTCGGGTGTATTATATGCCGTGCCGATACAAGGTTCTAAGAATGTGATGCTAGACTGGTATCGCTCAGCGAATTATTTCAATTCTAAGGCCAGAATATCGACAGTCATTATACGCTCTTCTCACAATACTCCAGGCTACGATAGGTTAGGATGAATGGCAGGTGGTCCAGTAGTGGTGTTAAATAAAATCATGAAATCTCTTTATTTTATAGTGTTTAGATAGGTACCAATAACCACCACGGAGCGCGTTCTCTGCGGAGTCTTCGGAATCTGCGGAGTTTCGCTAGCTAATTTAATTTGACCCTGTTTAAATGTACGTCTGGGTATGGACAGTCAGGCCGCCTACAAACTTGCTGATTGTATAATATTTATACCACGGTCAATGAACTGTTTCACAAACGGTGGCACCGTAGCACGCTTTTCGTGAATGTCTGACTTAGGTATTGTGTGTGGACACTGACACACGTGGGTAACACGCATTTAAAAGATGATGCTTGTTTATTGCCGATACCTATTTAAATAACAAATGATTTATGAATGTTAGATAAGGCACGATACAGGTTGTTTCTGTAGGCATTCAATTGTCAACACAAAAAGAATAGTACCTACATTATGGTACTAGTGTACTGTGTAATGATCAATGCACACGCGTTTCATACGTCGTTTTTGAACTCACTTGCGAGGATATAAAAAACGATAACAAATATTTATGGAAAATGGCGCGCTGGTTTTTGTTTTTTCTGCTAGCTATGCGCGCGCAGGTGTAAATAAGGGTACCTACTGGCAAAACCGCTGAACAGCCTATATAAGAAATATAATAAACACAAAATAATGTTTTGAATACGCAAATTAACGTTAATATGTAGTGAAAAATATATAATTTGATGAAATATTATGATAATTCATCATGTTTTATGTATTAACACAGTAGGCTTAAAAAGGCTTGAAGTCTCTTTGATAATATTAAAAAAAACTTTTTAGTTGTGGTGTAGTGAAAAAAGTGAAAAATAAAAACTTTATGACAGTATTTAGAGTATTTACTATTTACTAATTCCATTCTGCCATGTCTTTACCCCGAATAGGAAATAGTTGTGTGTGGCGCACATTACCGCACTAGTGTGGTAATATAAAGCACGCGTGTTTAATACACTGAATTTTGTACCTAAAAGCGGTCCGATAAGAGCCACTTTACGAGCAAGTGTGTTGAAAAATATTTAATCTTACTCGCAATAATTGCAACTTCTTGTATTGCGAACAGCTTTACTAGTTCTACACAAATAAGTCTTATTTGTTTTCAACACACTTGCTCGTAAAGTGGCTCTTATTGAACCGCTTTTAGATTCATAATGCAGTGTATTAAAAACGCGTGCTTTTTACTTTACCATAACGAACTAGTGCTGTAATGCCACAGATAACTATTTACTAGTCGGAGTACCTAGTACTTATACCAGTCCTATGACATGGCAGTATGGAGTTAGTAAGTACTATCATGGCGGCATGGAATTTATATTGTAGAAATTGAATTTGGTGAAGCTTTTTATTTTTGTAAAACATAATACTATACGCAAACCACTATGTCACCCGAGCAGGGGATGTGCGCTTTTTTAATCTCATCAAAGAGACTTTCATGCCTTTATATTATGCATAATATTTATTACATAAAATATGATGAACATATTTCATCATATATTATTTCATATTTTTCGATACTTACATATTAACCTTATAATGTTTTTAATAGGTACGTATTCAGAACAAAAATAAAACAAAAATACCTATTATTTTGTGTTTATTTAATAGGCTGTCTAGCAGTTTTTCCAGCGCATTTATTTAAACCTGCGCGCGAATCGCTGGCGCGGCGCGCGGAAATACAAACCAGCTCGTCATTTTCCAATACTTACTTGCTATCATTTTCGTTGTGATTAATTAACAAAAATGTCGACTTCACGGGCAATACGTAGGTTTGACTCCGCCGGAAATACTCATCGAGGCACGAAACGCGAGTGATAGCCTGTTGCCACCAAAATCTAAGGAGAAATACGTAGCGGCCTACGAAACTTTTATACAGTGGAAAAACAACAAAAATGCCAATTCATATTCGGAAAACGTTTTTTTGGCATAGGTACTTCAATGAACTTGCAAATAAATACAAGCTCAGCTCGCTTTGGTGTATCTATTCCATGTTAAAAAGCACAGTTATGACCAAAAATAACAGTGTAAACAAAATTCCATCTTAGCACTCATTACATTTACTGATCACCACAGATCACATATACTCCTCTGATCACAGAGTACTTTTTTTTTTTCCGGTGTCAAAACGTTAGTCGTAGACTGCGTTCCGAATTACGATGTAAATGTAATGAAATCGAATCGATTTGAGCGTGCTTACACCCGTTCCGAATAAGCTTGAGCGGGATAACTTATGTTTGTTCCGTGAACCGTTATTTGGCTGTGTTGTTATAGGCATTTTTTCGAAATTGTGATTCTGGCTACCGTCGCCACCTAACCAAAAAAGAAATAACATACACGAAGAAATTAAAGAAATACTATACACAAAGAAATAAGTAACGTTTTAAGTTTTGACGTTGGGCGAGCACTGATATGCTGGGGCCACATTGTCGCGATAAGACAAACTATACTGCGCGCGTTCTGTCTCGCACACAGCTCGACGTCTCGCTGAATAAAAGAGAGCCCGTGGAGTTAAGTTCGCTTTATCGCGACAGTGTGGCCCCAGCATTAGCACATTCACTAGCGTTCCAAATTGATGACAGCCCTCAGCTTTCATAATCATATCATAACTAAATTGGAACGCAAAATATTGATGTGAGAAGTGTGGGCGATTAGGGCATATCTCGGAATGCGGTCGTATAGTTTTTCGGAGGCGGCGCGCGACTCTATGCCATGTCCATGCCGACTGAACGGAATGTTGCCATTATTTATTATATTTTATTTAACCATTTACAATTTGATTACTGTACTTATAGTAACATAAGGTGTATTTTTCTGCTGAAAATCTTTCTTCATCTCTTCGTCTTTCAAAATATTATTTTGTTTTTATACATTTTTTAATAGGTGTAGGCTGTTTAGCGGGTTTGCCAGTTGCCAGTGCCTTTATTTACAACTGCGGAAAAACAAAACCGTCGCGCCATTTTCTATACATATTTGTTCCCGGTTTCGCTGTGTGGTTATTTTCATAGACTAATACATATTTAAAATAATATTATCAATACGAAATCTAAAGTAACACCAACCTACGTTGAAAAGTTTTTAAAAGAAGCTCCGGATAATCAGTACATGGCAACAATGGTCAGTTGAACTTTATAATTACCTTATTGTAGCATACATTCTTACAAGTCTGTTTATTTCCTCGCAAGTGTGTTGAAAAACGTCGTATGAAACGCGAGTGCGTTGATCATTACACTCTCGACTACCTTATCGCGCTCGCCTGCGGCTCGCGCGGACAATACCGTCTCGTGTGTAATGACCAACACCGCACACTTGTATCATAATGTACTATTACGTATTTAATCTTTTACCACGTTGAAACTATGAATGAAATATCTCAGATCGATAGCTGACCTCGATGAGAGAAACGAACTGGAGAATACAAACTACAAGTAATGAAACATCTGTAAACTTAATTACTTTTTAATGGAAAATAAACTAAGGATCAATAAAATTTTATATTCCTGTTATTTTATGTTTGAATGACATATAAAACTATCAAGACGTGATAATATAACAAGCTGTTCCGCCCAGTTGCATTGAGAAAGTATGATCGTCCGAATCGACTCCCGCGCAATGCAAGACACATCACATTTGTTCGGATTCTGGCATTCTTTCAAAAGAAACCCTTTTGTGATGGACATTGTTGGCATGATTTTATTTTGTACTAGATGACCCGACAGACAATTAACTCAAACGAAAGATTAATCAGACCATTATTGTACCATGTTTAAATGCAAATAAATATATTCTATTCTAGACGTTGTCCTGTCCAAATTACAAGGACATTCAGTTTTTTTCGTATTCGAATTATTCCGGGAATATTTTCCAATTTATGTGACATAAAAAACCTAATTGGGACTAACTATTACGAACATTTTAAAACAAAAAATTGGGAAATGGGTCCAGCCAATCTCAAGTGATGCGCTTACCAAAAAACAGCATTTAATTTTTATTTATAGATTGATAACAAGGTCACTTTTCAAACTTGAAGCCCATAATTAATAGCAAAGATTTCGCTCAAAAAAACAAAAGCTAAAATTAGTAAGGACGACAGTATTTTGATAAAAATACAGACCAGACAGAATTTACAAACAATCGTTAGTATGTTTAAAATAGAATAATGTATCATTTGAAAGATAACTATATCGCCAATTTGATATGATAACACTAACGTAGACGGTTATATCTGATGATTTCCAAAGGAACAGATGGTTTTGGGTCTGCACAGATAATATTAAAAGGTGAAATTCGCAATGGAAGTACCACAAAAATATTGGCGTAAAAGATCTTAAAGATAAGGGGTTTTGTAACACCTTAAAAAAAACAATTGTCCAATAAAATAAAAGCAAAGGAATTTGTCAGAAGTGGGATTCGAACCCACGCCCTCAGAGAGGACCAGAACATCTCGTACTCGCGTTTAGTGAGCAAGGGAACCTTGAGTCTGGCGCCTTAGACCGCTCGGCCATCCTGACGTCGAAATTCGTGTCGAAATAATCTACCCCTTTCGTGGCGGAATTTATATGAAGTTTAACGTTTAATATTATGTCTTCAGAATCAGCAGCAGCACCCTAGTTGCGTAACACTCTATCCGAAATCCCGAATTCATAGGATTTTGAAAGAAGTTGCTAATCCGTTGCTTCATTAATATTTAAAAACTCGTCTGCTGGACAGCGTAAATAAAGCAATGAATATAATTATACCTAATGAAATCCAGAGGCCATATGGATGGAACACATTTATTACACAACACAAGGACTTTTCTCCTTGATGGAACAGTTTTCAGTGACAGGTTCCAAACAGTTTAATTCGAAAACACTGTCATGTAGGTACACAACCTATACAACCTCCTAATTATCTAAGGGCCGGTTTTTCAATCGCTAGTTAACTTTTATCTGACGAATGAGTTTGTCATTTTGACAGTTTTTGTATGGACAATCTGTCAAAATGTCACATTTATTCTTCAGGTAAAATTTATCTAATGATTGAAATATCGGCCCTAAATTAAAGACATTGAAAGAAAGAACAATGACAAACGTATATTTGGTACAGTACCGTAAGTAAAGAATACAACTAAAAAACTTTATTTAAAAAAAACCAACTTCAAAAAAAGCACTACAAAGTGAAAAATAAATTTAATTTAATTTTCATTAAATGGAAGCTTGTTGGCAGACACTTTATTTACGCCGGTTTAGACGAGAAACCGAGCAGGGTACAAAGGACCTAATTGTGCATCGAAATGTGCGTATTATAATAGACCGTGGTTATGAAACTCAGTTAATGCCTTGGATTTGGACCGAAGCCACAAAACTTCGGTAAATTTTGCATTTCTAAGCCACAGTGTAAAATATCATAATTATCATCTCGACCTTTGGACCTTGCAAGTTGCTCATGCATAAAATGCTGTAAGTACTACAGGTTATAAATTCTGTCTAATTTACCAACACGGAAACTAGATTTAATATTAAAGGCTCCCGCAGACAGGCGCGACGGCGACGCGACTATGGCGAAACAATTTGTATAAAAACTTCACGATCGATTGGTGTGGTAACACCCTTACAAAGCAGAACTGATAACTGACTTTCTTTACATATTCTTCTGTTTCAAAATTACTGTGTTTAAGAAGTGCAATTATTTCTGACGCGCATGACGCATCGCATACTGCGCACTTACGCAGATTGGCAATGTTACTTTTATTTTACGCAGAATATTGCCAAGTGGAACATTGACCTAGTGTAATTTTTATCAGAATTCCCGCCAAATATCGCGTTTTTTAAAAAAATATTTTTAATTGATATAGGTACTTTATGGCACCTCTTTAGGTCATGAACTATCCGAATATCAACAAATATTTGGCCTCGGTCTTGGGGGAGGCTTGAACATTGATTCGCTGTTACAATGTATAATAGATTCTGTACACCAAAATTAATTTCAAAGTAAGTAGTATCTTAGCAGAACAAAAAATTCCTTTGTGAATAAACTCGTCCGGGCAAGTACTTCCACACAGTAAGTAGCAGAGTAACTGTGTTCCGGTTTGAAGTGAATGGGTGCGCACGGGCACATGATAAAGTTTCAAGACTTTCAAGTATGTTTCTACGTTTTATAGGTTCCTATATGTCATACCATTATCGCTTGTTTCAATCAAAATCTTTTTTTTTTTTCATGATCACTTATGGTACGTCAGAAGCTAGGTGCGCGGTTCCATTGGTCGTTTCCTATACCTAAGAGCCGGCAAAAACTCCACGATTACTCTTTTAAAAATAATTGGCTTTTACAATGTCTTCAAATTACAGTGTTAGATATTAGGTATGAATATATATGAGATAGGAAGGTAGGGAGGACAGTGTTTGTTACTCAATATCAAGTAAGAATTTAAAAGCAATTTCTCTCTCCATTTCAAAATGTTTACTAACACAGGTAACATTCAAAGATGTAAGCTGGACTTTGGCTCCATCCGCACCTGTTACAGCAAATTAAAAGTTAACAACACATACCAAGCTATTATTAGTACCGATTACATAATTTCCCGTCTACGTACGGCCTAACTTTTTTCATCGCCCGTCTCGCTCTTATCCGAGCCGATGACTCGACCGGCATTGAACTTGAGCTCGATAGTTTTGCACTATTGCTAGTTACGTGAGCCTACCTTCACTGGTACATCAATTATTGGTAATACAAGCCATTGTGCCCACGGCAAAAAACACGAACTTTCATACGTCATCATCGATCAGGTTAAGCTACGCTTGCTGCGGTTGGTTCGTGGATGTGTGACCATCTTTACATAGGTACCAAGTCCCTTCAGTGCCTCGAAAGGCTCGGTAAGCCTTTGGTCCCGGCTGTCATTTGTAAATCTTTGACAGTTGTTACGGGTCATCAGAAACCCGAAAGTCTGACAAGTCTTACCAAGGAGTATCGTGTTACCTAGTTATTGGGTTGTAGAGGTCAGATAGGCAGTCGATGTAAAATACTAGTATTCAGCTGCATCCGGTTAGACTGGTATCCGACCCCAACATAGTTCGGAAAAGGCCTAGGAGGATGATGGATGGCAGATGGCGATAGGGAGACCAATGGGAACAAAGTCTACCAATGGGAAAGGACCGTCCAGAGGGCCTAGACAAGTGGCAATCGCTTTCTACAACGACTACAACAGAATTGACATACCTACATAACCTTTTCGGTAGCTTACCTATATCAGCCGTATTTATTTTTGACTTTGTTATCTACTGACTATCATTGTTATCGCTAATAAAATGTCGCTTTATCTAGACCTTCAGTCATCAACATCGCGCTTCTCAAAAATGCTCTGCGTACAATACTTGAATTTTTGGCCCATATCTGGGACTCTCAAGAACCTAGAATGTTATCCATGTAGGATTTCTGACATACTGACACACATCGAAAAACTGGTTGCGTGGCAATAAAACTGCCTCCAGGGGACTAAGTCTACTAATTTATAAACGTTACAATGGTGAGTTTTTGACAGTTTTTGTATGGCAAATCTGACAAAAACTCATCATTGAGTGACCATTGTAACGTTTATAAATTAGTAGACTTAGGCCCCTGATAGTCTGTTGTGTGCAGTTTTCGGTGAAGGCCACTGCTATCGCGAACGTGTCTAAATGTAATGCTGATAAAAAGTATTTTAGGCATTATACCTACACGTGCCAATTTATCTATGAGTCACATCTTGTAGCATTTCCAAAATCATACGATTACAAAAATTCATTCATGACTTTTTCTATTTACTTATTTTTCCTCAAAAGTTGAGTCATTAATTAATTCATGAAACTGCGTCTTTATTTTGCGGTTTATTTAACGACGCTTATTGTCTGTACAAAACAATTTCTTGTTTTCAATTTCATATTAGCGTAATTGATTTCGTATTTTTTTGTGTATGAATTTCCTGTTAGGTGGTGATAACTTGTATTATATATTTTTGTGTTCCCCTTTTGTAAATGAATATCTTTATTACCCACACCCTGTGTCTTCAGGGCATGAGGGTGGAGTACCTCGTTATCCTACTGTAATCTCGAGGTGTTCAAGTTCACTCACACTCTTCTTCGGTAGAACTCTCAAAGTATGAAAAGACGCGGTAGTACATGAGCGACGCTAAACGAACTTAGATTCGTTCCCACTGTGGCCTGCGCTTTACACTTATTTCCTATATATCCCATGCTGTGCAGTAAGTAACAGACCATCAGTAAAGGGATCTGTAGTGTGTGGTCTTGAGTTTTTATAAATATCTCTGTTCCTAACGATCTATTTCTAAAAATGGGCTGATTTTTTTAAGCCTTTGTCTTAGACTTTCCTAGATATGTTTCTCAAAATATATTTGTTTCCAGGCGTCGTTCCGCCCGCTGCTATCCTGTGCCCCAGTCGCGATGGTGGCTCTGGACCGCAACGCGCACACGCAAGACATCACCAAAAATATCCAGTACATCAGCAACGATAAGATCAAGCTGAAAGCAGATCCAGCAACCATGAAGTGAGTAGCTGCTTTTATATTTATTATTGCAGCAATTTTTTGGTATGCAATGAAATAACATGCCTCAACGAGTGGCAATACTTAAGGCACATAAGTCTGGCGGATCCAGAACATAAGTTATAACTTATGTGTTCTTAGGGTATCGTGTTGTGTTACACAGTAACTGGGTTGTGGAAGTCAGATAGGCATGACTCCACGTAAATTACTGGTATTCAGCTGCATCCAGTTAGACTGGAAGCTAACAATAACATAGTTGGGAAAAAGCTGGGCAGATGACGTCGTCAAACATTACTTTCGAACGGGAATCTGAACTGAAATTCGAAACTCAAAACTTATTCAGTTCTATTTTAGCTTGTGACCATAGATATAAGAAAGATTTCTATGCTTGTGACCTTTGTGGCCAATATCTCCACTTTAGATGACTTGTTTACGAGCTAAAAATAATAGTACATTTCCTGTAACCACAGGTTCGTAGCAACTTGCAAATACAGTAATAATTTATTGAACAACCTGATGTTTTAATTACACAAGTTGCGTGTTTATCTGCGGTTGACCATGTCCTATATGAATTATGCGCTAAATTCGATTATTAAAACTAAGTTAGGACTAAAACTTGCTTTATGATTTATATTTCTAAACCTTGTTATTTCTGACTGAACGCGGTTTCAGTGGGGCCAATAGAAGTCCAGGGGTGCCTTAAAAAGTCGCAAGTGATGTGCAGATTAAGCCAATGTGACATTTTATGAGTTTACAGTGGTGCGCACATGGTTCAAAACCGCGTGGCACTTCTCCACTATTGTACAATGTTGATCTGCTATAAAATGTGTGTTAAACCCCCAGGTTTTCTGTAAATATTTTCCATTGAAAGTCATATCCGATTTTCTCTTCAGACGAATTTATGTACACAATCTTGCAATGCAGCCAACACGTGATGTTGTATGTCAAACGTTACGCAATCCTACTGGTACGTTGTGATATAATTACACTCTATTTGTTTCGAGTGAATTGGGAGCCAATCGGGGGAGTGGGTCGATTTGACACTTATAAACACTGTGAACTGGTGATCTGTTACTATGTTTAAGTGCGCGCAAGATAAGTCTGCGCGCGACCAGTGGCGCTAGCGTGCTTAATTCTATACTGTAATGTTTAAAATAATAAATCTATATTCATAATTTAAGATTCATTCATTCTGCCTAGCCTTTTCCCAATCATGTTGGGGTCGGCTTCCAGTCTAACCGGATGCAGCTGAATACCAGTATTTTACATGGAGCGACTGCCTATCTGACCTCCACAACCCTGTAACGATACCCCTTGGTAAGACTGGTTGTAAGACTTTCGGGCTTCTGACGACTCGTAACGACTGTCAAAGATCCACGAATGACAGCCGGGACCAACGGCTTAACGTGCTTTCCGAAGCACGGAGGAGTCTCGGTATGTAAAGACGGTCACCCATCCACGGACCAACCCCGGCAAGCGCAGCTTAACCTGATGGATCGACCCGTGCGGCTGTTATTACTTAGCCACGAGCTCCTCCTATATTCATAATTTAAGATTATGAATCTTATATTAATATTAATTAAAATAATTCTATAGGTACTTAATTTGACCTTACACAAACGAGAAGACGGCGGCATACGATTAGTTCTGAATTCAGCCGCGCGCAAACTTATCTTGCGCGGTCTAGGCCTACATCGTATGATCGAATGCGGGTTGTGAATTCAGAGGCCTTAGTGTAAGTTTGCAAGTGAGTAAACGTAACTATCGCGTTTGCGTTAAGATTTTTGTTCTCACCTTTATATTCTTAGCATTATGATCTATCGTTCAAATCTTAACGCAAATGCGACAGTTACGTTTACTCACTTGCAAACTCACACTAAGCCCTCTGGCTAAAAAAACTATTGAACATCGATACTTAGATATAAAAACAACTAGATTATGTGAGAAGACATTGCAAAGATACAAATTCTTCATTTCCCGTATCACCACGAATTGCAGGAGTATAGCTCATGCCGTGGTCAAAACACTAGCCAGTCATCAAGCTATTAGTGGAGCTAAATGACCAGGATCTACATTCAAGTATTGTCTCCCGTGGAAGCTACATGCTGTATTTTAATACATCCAAACTTATAAGCAACCAGGGCAGACCAGGAAAAAAAGTACAGGTTCTGTATCGGTACTTAGCGGTTCTTGCCATTTCGTTATCTGGGTACCAGTTATAGACGGGTACTGGTAACAAATTCAGGTACCCAGCGTGTACGGTTGGCAACCTTGAAGTTATTTTTCTAATGCCTATTAACTATCCTTTTTATATACATATCTGTTTTCTCACTCACTGGTACCGAAACTGATTAGAAATACCAGTAGTACAGGGATTACTTTGGTACCGGTATCACACTAAGACAAATGGTAACCAAAAATACCGGTATGTCAAACCCTGCTTGCAACTTCCTACTCAACGAAGTAAAATTGGACAAAGAAAGAAGAATGATTCCGTTTTGACGATGAAGCCAATTCAAGGTTGTGATGATCTTAGACCAGAATAGACTATTGAGCCAATTTGGTAATTCAGCTGCTGGCTGCCTAAATGACGGGCGCACGCTATGTCGACTATTCGGTAACAGGACATTGCAATAGGGATGAAGTTTTTTTTTTTAACTCTAAGAAATATTTGTTTTCAAATAGTGCAAACAATATTATAAAAAGTTTTAAAGCTTAAAAAATGCCAAGTTAATAACTGCTAGACAAAGACGATACTATCACAGAAGTGACGTCACGATCACGACTATGTAACTTTAACTATAAACTAGCGCAATTTATTTGTCTGTACCGCGCAACAAGGACGGGAATAATCCCTTTTCCCTTCCAAAAAGTTTTAAAGCGTGTCGGTTCACCATTTTTCCATCAATTTTACAGATTTTTTCAATTTTCTCATGCTTACATGCTTACCGAAATTACATTATTTGTTTGATCATTTCTAATATTAATCATTATCTCTAGTCTAGCAACGATTAACGTTAGATAAGGACATTACCATGCATTTATTATGGACTAGCGACCCGCTCCTGCTTTGCACAGTTTTTACTACTTGACAAAACATCGAGATTTCTTAGTTATATGTAACTTTAACATATTTTACACATAATCCTTTCGGAATAAATTCTCCAAACGTTCGTGAAAACCTCATCAAAATTTGTTGTGTGGTTTAGAAGAACAACGCAGTCATACAGAAAAACACGAAAAACGACTTTTAATCCCAATACATAAAATTATAAATGCGAATGTTTGTGACGATATTTGTTACTCTTTCACGCAAAAACGACTGAACGGATGAAATTTGGCACACATAGTTTTATAACCTGGATACTTTTTGTCCCGATATTCCCACGGGATCGACACTTATGCTTGTGAACCCGCGGAGCGCTGCTAGTTTATAATATGTATAGATAATTTATTTATGTAGATGCAACCAAGGATAACAAAGGGCAGTTTCAAGCCAGAACGATGTCGTGACGTTTCACATCATCTGTTTTTTTGTTTCCTTATTGTGCACAAAACGGGAAGTATGGCACTGGCGACGTTATCATACATCAATGATTATGTGTATGCGTGTAATTAGAAACTACTTGGTATCCAGTAGTACAATGTGGTCAGGTTGGAGGCAGGGTCCCATATATTACTAGACTACTTCCCTCACTTTGTCATGTTTAATGTTGTATTATTGCGATATCAAATTGGATTTCTTGATTAAACTACGATAGAATCAAAGTCATCACTCACATACGGTTTGCAGTTGGTCTATAGCAGTTGGCTGCTTGACGAGTTGATGATGTACCCCCAACCTTGGCTTCAGACAGATAAAGACTTCGAAACATTACCATCTACAGGGCTAACTTTGAAAACATGAGATAAAATTTAAGGGGGTGTTCTACCCATAAATATGATCAAATTTTACTACGGGACCACCTAAGAATTCGCAAAAAAAATAGTCGACCTTCTTATACAAAATGGTATAATTTCGGGTATACCTTTATACAGGAAGGTCGATGTTTTTTTGCGAATTCAAGTTGGTCGTATGGTAAAAGCTGTTCATATTCATGGGTAGAACATCCCCTTAAATTTTGTCGCATGTTTTCAAAGTCAGCCTGTATAAATTAAAGGTAAAAACTATATTAGCATTTTGCTGTTAATAGTCATTAAATATTTTCCCTTTGTCACCAGGTTGGACAAACGGGTCGACAAACCCATGTGCGTAATGATCAACTGGCTGCTAGCCAGACAGAAGCACGTCATGAAATATGCCACATTATACCTGGAACAAGGCTTCGACGTGGTCTCCGTATCCTGCACACCATGGCAGCTGATGTGGCCACTGAAGGGAACACAGGTTTGTGACTGCATTGTAAATTAAACTATAAAGCTATTGCGATAAGGTTGATATTAAAATAAAGTGACACCGTGTCTTTGTTTCGTGGTAACTTATTTAGCCAGTCTATTTTAAACGTTAGGATAAGGCCGATAAGATTCATTCATTAGCAAGTTCACACTGGTGTAATAAAGTAAGTTGTTGTCAAGATTCTGATATTCGAGTGCAGTTTATCGTTTTAACTCCGACGTTTATATTCAACAATGGAGTTCTGGCCAAAATCCAAATAAATTATTCTAAAAACATCCTCAGTTTCCCGGCTATCCAACAACCCATGTAAATGTAATAAAAATATTCACAAATACTTGAAATTGCTGACAAAGGTAGAATATGACAGACATGAGACAGCTGTTTTTTTTTTTCTGACAATCATATTGACTTACTACATCCATCGTCAAAAGTTTTTGATTATTTTTGGTCTAATCACAGTCGACTGAAGTACAGTGGGCAGCACATCAAGCTACTAAAATCTGTCAAATTTCTTTAGTAGATTTTAAACTTTATCGCTAGCATTAGGTTCAAGTTTGATTGGGAAAGTTTGACAGTTTTGGGTAGCTTGATGTGCTGGCCACTGTACATTAATAAAATAATAATTATATTTTGTTAAGAAATATTTCAAAATGTATTTAATATGTTTATAGATTTAATAAACGAAATAATAATATTAATAAAATCACAAGTATATTAATCTATCTATACTTATAATAAATCTGTAGAAGTGAAAATTCTGTACATTGAAAATATCAAAAAAAAAAATGGCAGGGGGTGTTACTAGACCGACACCTAACCCAAAAGTGTGATTAAATATTTTTTTGTCTGTCTGTCTGTCTGTCTGTCTGTCTGTCTGTCTGTCTGTCTGTCTGTTTGTTCAAGTATCACGCAAAAACTACCGGTTCGATTACGATGAAACTTGGTATAATTATTCTTGAATGTCCTGGGCACCACACTGGGTACTTTTTATCCCGGAAAAGTATCCTATCCTACGGTTGGGGGGTGTCAAAGTTTGTATGGAAGAATTTTAACGCGCTGTCCGATTAACTCGAAACTCAATATTTATACTTAAACCCAAAAATGAAGAATAACGTGTATCAGGATTTTTCGAAATTCAACCCCTAAGGGGGTAAAATAAGGGATGAAAGTTTGTATGAAAAATCTTATTCCTTGAGGTAATAAACACGAAACTTCGCACGAATAGTTATCTAATTAAATTATAAAGTTTGTAGTTTTTTGTTTTTCTAAATTACCCCCTTTTTTTTTTTTTTTTGGGTGGGGTATCATCCAATGACTTCTCCCGCTCTGGGCGGAGCGGGAGGGCGTGTCAGACTTTTACTGACTAAAACCCACCCGTGTTCCTTCCCTTGCCATGCCAGGGGCCACGGTTTCCCCTTAGGACTACCCGCAACCCCGGCGGGCAACGGTCCTAGCGGACCCCGTCAGTTTTGCTGACATCTCTTTGAGGCGCGCGTGGAACACGACGCGCCGTCGACCCGGGCCTGGTCCTTATCGGGGGCGAGCTACCCATTGCTCACCGCCCGCAAGCCCGCGCCTACGGTGGCCGGGAATCCTCCAAGGAGTCCCGACGCCCAGGGCGTCTCCTACGGCGGCTAGGCGCGTGAGGGCGCGAACTTTCTCACGCGCTCCGCCTCCTCCTTCGTCTAAATTACCCCCTAAAGAGGGATTGGGGGGTGTCAGTGTTTGTATGGAAGAATTTTAACGCGCTGTCCGATTAACTCGAAACTCAATATTTATACTTAAAACCCATGGGGATGTATGGGGTAATTTCCGACACTCACGCGGGCGAAGCCGCGGGCAGCAGCTAGTACTTATAATAAATCTGTAGAAGTGAAAATTCTGTACATTGAAAATATCAAAAAAATAAATGGCATGGGTGTTACTAGACCGACACCGAACCCAAAAATTTGATTAAAAAAGTTTTTGTCTGTCTGTCTGTCTGTCTGTTTGTTCAGGCATCACGCAAAAACTACCGGTTCGATTACGATGAAACTTGGTATAATTATTCTTTAATATCCTGGGCACCACACTGGGTACTTTTTATCCCGGAAAAGTATCCTATCCTACTATCTATATCTATACCTATTAATGAAAAGACAAGTCCTGAACTCCTGACTGACTGACTCATCAACGCCCAGCCCAAACCCTTGGACCTAGAAAGCTGAAATTTTGCACAGAGGTTCCCTTTATAATGTAGGCAAGGAATAAGGAAGCATTTTTCGAAATTCAACCCCTAAAGGGGTCAAATTGGGGATGAAAGTTTGTATGGAAAATCTTATTCCTTGAGGTAATAAACATGAAACTCCGCACGAATAATTATCAAAATAAATGAAAAAGTTAGTAATTTTTTGGTTTTTTTTAATTACCCCCTAAAGGGGGTTGGGGGGTGTCAAAGTTTGTATGGAGGAATTTTAACGCGCTGTCCGATTAACTCGAAACTCAATATTTATACTTAAACCCAAAAATTAAGAATAACGTGTATCAGGATTTTTCGAAATTCAACTCCTTTTTTTTTTTTTTTTTTTTTTTTTTTGGGTGGGAAATCATCAAATAACTTCTCCCGCTCTGGGCGGAGCGGGAGGGCGTGTCAGACTCTTACTGACTAAAACCCACCCGTGTTCCTTCAGTTGCCTGTGTTGCCAGGGGCCACGGTATCCCTTTCGGACTTTCCCGCAACCCCAGCAGGCATCGGCCCTAGTGGGCCCCGCCAGAAATTCAACTCCTAAGGGGGTAAAATAAGGGATGAAAGTTTGTATGAAAAATCTTATTCCTTGAGGTAATGAACATGAAACTTCGCACGAATAGTTATCTAAATAAATTATAAAGTTTTTTGTTTTTAGTTTTTCTAAATTACCCCCTAAAGGGGGGTTGGGGGTGTCAGTGTTTGTATGGAAGAATTTTAACGCGCTGTCCGATTAACTCGAAACTCAATATTTATACTTAAAACCCAAGGGAATGTATGGGGTAATTTCCGACACTCACGCGGGCGAAGCCGCGGGCAGCAGCTAGTAAAATAATAAGTTTAATAAAAAAATATAAGCACAATTTTTATAGAACGTTTGCACCCAGTGTAAATTAATTCTTCTGTTATTTTTAATTTCACATTACCTTGCCGTTCATCTTCAGCTCTTCATTGAGACGTTACCATGGATTGTTTACTGTACTTGCTGTGCGCCTTTGGAATCTTCTTCCATGCCCATGCATAGTCTTACATACTCCTTACGTGATATTAAGCGTGCACCAGCGTCGACCACATCATCACTTACCATCAGGTGAGATAGGGTCAAACGCAAGCGTAACAAATATTAAAAAAATATGCTTTCAATAAAAGAATTAGAGAAAGAACAAGTATTTATTAGGACTAGCTCAGAAATAAATATTTAGGAAAAAAAATATATAATAAAAAAAAGGCCTGTACTGTACGTGGCCAAAATTCTTCTATCGCAGCATGATACTGCGACATTTTAAAATAAGTGTTGCAGCGCTGCACGCTGATATAGAACGTTTATTCAACAACCTACATGTATTTTGTGTATTTTATTTATTGTATGTATTAAAAAATTTATACACAATTTTTTTCTTAATGTAAGTATATATTTTATGTTATGTTTATATTGCAAATATGCGACTGCTGAGCGCGGGGTTCTGGGTTCAAATCTACAGGCCCTGGAAAATGCTAAAATATTCACGGCAATAACTAGCTGTACCCTGCCGCAAAGATGGCATGTGGAGCTTAAGAAAAAGCTCGGCTTAGAATGTCGCCTCTTTCACTTATACCTGTACAACAGTCTCTTTCCTATCGGCCTTTTTCAGGACCAAACAGTTCACTAACAAACCAGCCTTGTGTGTAATCTCGATCAATGTCGAAAGGTTCCCTCAGGATAATGCAGAAATTATTTCTGAATTATCTCGCAAGACACATTGTGACATCCTATGTGTTCAAGAGACCCATCGGGATTTCACCCAAAGCAGGCCTCACCCTCCTGGTATTACACTTGTCGCTGAGATCTCTCACCCGAAGCACATTATCGGCGTGTCATCTCTACAAAAAAGTTTCTTTCCATAGCTTGTGTCATACTTCAGGTTATTGTCCCGAGTCCCGGGTACTGTAAATATTATAATCGAAGAGTGATTCTTTACTAAGAACGGTTTCTCTTACAGTTGGTGGCTGAAGACCTGATAAAGTTCATGGCTATGAATGAGAACGAGCACCCGCTGATAGTGCATGGCTTCTCAGTCGGAGGATACATGTGGGGCGAACTCTGTGCCCATGTTATCAAGAATAAGGAGCTGTGAGTTTACTTATACAATATACACGGTCAAATTAAATTTGATAGGGAAACTCCACAGACCTGATGGGTATCGATTCCCAAGGAAAAGAAAAAAAAACCTTCATTTCAAGCTACTACAGCTGTAGTGTGGGGTCAAACTGTCGCTGATAGGGGGCTGCCTCCACGACCGAGTGAATCGCGACGGATCCGCGATTCAACGTCGGGTAATCTCCATGAACGAGCGATTATTCCGCCAGCGTATTGCAACGGAATCGCTGCGTGTCCGCGACGACTCGTAACGGAATCGCCATGTTTCCGATATCTTTGGCTCTCAAAACAAGTTATCGCCGCGCTCTCGCTGCGTGGCGGGCGCTTCGCCGGTGCGACGAGCGCGCGGCGATACTATGACGTTTCGCTCGCACTCAGCCACTCGTCGCATCGCCGCGATTCTTTCGCTCGTGGCGGCGGCCCCTTCATGTTGAAACATGAAATGATGAGTTAGAAAATGTATTCGTTTTTGCCTTAGAATGGTTCAAATCATATTTATCGTGTAGAAGCCAAATCACGAGAATCAATAAATTCGAAGAAAAAGCTAACAGTATCACCAATTTCCTAACCTCGAAATAACAAGTTGGTGTAACGCAGGGAAGAATTCTAGGGCCACTTTAAAAAAAACGATGAAAAGTACGACGGTACAGTATTTTTTTTAAATCCCTGTGCCTGGGATAGGACTATTCAGGCGGCGCAGTCGCGTGTATATGGTGCCTCTTATACATAACTCATTACCTAACTGGATAACAGAAAAAACTGCGTGGTTTAAAAAAAATGGTTGATATACGCATAGTTTTTATTGAAGCAAATTTCTCTACAAATTTATTGTCTGTCCTACACTCCTACCATTACAGGAATGCATTGTAGTCACAATCACTTTAAGTTACCTTTTCACTACCTACTTACATTAATTACTATTTAAATATGTAATGTGCGTTTAAAATTCTTATTCAAATTGATATTGGTCTTGAATGAATAGTTCTTGTCGTTCATAGAATTCTTGACGCTAAAACTAGAGTTTAATACCTAAACATTGATATTAATTTGTCTATAATTGTATGTTACTAACTAACATCCATTAAACTTTCACAATTAAAAATCCATTGTGTCTCGTGTGGATCCACGTTCATATCAAAAGTGGAACGTTTCTTTGCACTGAATATTATACGTAACATCTTTTTTACCCACCACATTTTATACAAATAAACGATTTAGATTTACTAGAATACTATAGATAAAATTTCCTGTTTTTCCAAACTTTTCGTGCAAAATAAGTACTTAGTTAAATCGGTAAGTATATTCCACTCTACCCCACTAAGTTGTCTCACCTGTGGGACAAAGTGGAATGTTTAAAATGCTTATGTCCACTTTGTCCCACTAATCCGTTAAAAAAATATAGTGTGCGTCATTTTTTTTTCTATGGGGTATGGGGCATGCGCCGAACACATTAATGCGGTTAATGACATTCTCTACCTGTTTTGTAAGCCTTGTTTGACATAGCGTCATATTTGCCCAATTGTGTAGGATGCAACCTAAGAAAGAGACAATTTTAGATCTGGCTTCGGCTAGACATTAATAATAAATAAATGATAATACCATTTATATCAGGCAACATAGGCTCAAACCTTAACCGAAACACACACACATATTTTTATTATAAACAAAATGGTGTTAAGCAGCACTTCACTTTGCACTAGCTTACATTAAAATTGATGGTTATCGATTCTTCATTAAATCCTCGACCATGCAGTTTCTTCAATATTTTCTCCTCTTATCTTCAGATATCAGCCCGTAATGGACCGAATAGTTGCCCAGGTGTGGGACTCAGCGGCCGACATCAGTGAAATCACCATCGGTGTGCCAGCAGCCGTGTTCCCGAAGAACCAGATCATGCAGAAGACACTCCGAGCTTATATGGAGTAAGTAACCCTTTAGTATGGTTATTTGGGTCCTTGCGAACAATATTACATCCTCGTTTTTAGTGTACGTTTTTGGGCATAATGCCGTACTAAGATTAGCATAGCATTTGCTAAGCCTGCATTCTTCTGCACTTCTAGAAGAGTACGGCAGGTTAAGGCAGTACCTTGCCTCACTGTTGTACAGAGTAACTTTTATAATGGTATGCATGAGCGATAGCTAAAAATGCAGTTTTAATTATAAAGTCCAGTCTTAAACCATGTAGCTATTTTCATTAAAGTTAAGATTTTTGCTTTAAGAGGGTGCATCCTAAAAGTTGGCAACGTCGTAAATAGCTGTCAAATATTTACCTGTTTCGATTAATTTGGAAATAATACTGTATGGAAATAAGAAATGTGGCTAACCAATTGACTAGAATATTCATAATGAATTGCAATTATAACATTGAATTTGATGTTGTACCCGTTTTAGGTGAAAAAAAGGCATTTGGAAAGTTACCAAATACTTTTTTTACATCTAAAACTAACTATTCGGTGTTACGATATTAATTATTGCATTTCATAATCAATATTCTAGTTCGCTAGTTAGCCACATTTTTTATTTCCATACAGAAATATTATCAAATTAATCAAAACAGCGAAATATTTGACATCTATTTGCGACGTTGCCAACTTTCAGAATAAACCCTCTTAAAGACTACCACAACCGCGACTATAACATTATTCCTTAAGTCAACATAACTAATAAAAACTCGTAATAGACTAAACATGAGAACACTTTAAAACCAACGCATTGAAGTAAATAAAGCACAACTAAAACTGCAATGATGAAACAGCCACCTATGCACAGTCGCACACGCTATTCGCACGTGATGATAATAAAATTGCGTAATTAGATTAAAAAAGAATTCGCGATAAAGCTACATGTGTGACATACAAATGACATCAATATCGGAGCTTATTTTATTTAATATGCAGTTTAAATCATACGATTACGTATGACTTTCATAGGATGATATGAAAGATTAACATAAATTATGCGTGTTGTTACTAGGCTCCGTATTGATCAGACGTTCAAAGTTCAGTTTGGGTCAGCGTCCAAAGTGCAATCGGTCTGTAATTATTGGTCCGTTGAACACGTTATCTTTTATTAGCAACCCGCCCCTGCTTCGCAAGATTTTTAGAACTTGTTATAACTTTGAGTTTTCTAAAAAACAATAGACGTAGATATATTTACTAACCTATTCCGCTTAACTATTCCTAAAGAGTCGTGAAAAACCCTGAAAAACACGTCGTGTTCGGGACAAGTCAATCGTCATCCTGAAGATGCCTCGTTGAGAGGTGAAACACGTGTCGATTTCTTATAGGGTTTTTTATGACTCTTTAGGAATAGTTAAGCGGAATAGGTTACTAAATATATCTAAGTACGTCTATTGTATTTTATAGTGGATTTCCGCCAAGTCACGACTGAATCATTAACCATGTTGAGTTTTCTGTACGTAAGTTTAATGTATTAAGTATACACATGGACCTTCCGGAATAAATTCTCTTCTCTCGAGCGGCTAGTTTAAAATTAAATATAATATCTAAAAACCGGCCAAGTGCGATTCGGACTCGCACATGAAGGGTTCCGTACCACTGTACAATATTTAGCTGAACACAGTGAAAAAAAAACACGTTTCTTGTATGACCCGTTTAATTTTTAATTTAATTTAATTTTTATTATTTATTGATATAGCGGCAATAGAAATACACAATCTGTCAAAAATTCCACTGCCTACCTATTATGGTTTATGAGATACAGTCTGCTGACAGAGAGACTGACAGCGGAGGTTAAGTAAAAGGGTTCCGTTTGGCACCCTTCAGGTACAGAACTCTAAAAACTAGATTCTGTCTGCGACTTCCATCCGCTTGGCTGTCAAGTATATCTTGAAACATATCCTATGGCACTCGGCAATAGTGTAGCTTTCTGTCTGTGAATAGTTTTTATAATTGGATCAGTACTGCCAAAGATCACCTCTTCCAAACAGAAAATCTAACCACTTAATAATATTACTCATTTAATTTAGGTAATAATTATGTTTCTTTATTATAAAATTATAATTTATTTTCCACACATTTATCACTCAATCAGAAAAAATCCTCATTAGTTCAGCACAACTTTCTCATTTAATTAAATAATAAAAACAATAGATAAAACGAGGTATTCTGCAATAATCGTCAATATTATTATGTTACTACTTACAAAGATAATAAAGTTGTATCAGCCAATATTCAACTCAAGGTCAGAACGAAAATTTCGCGATTGACCGCTTTACCGAAGTAAATGACCGAAGAAAACCTTGGCAAACAATTTGACAATAAATGTTAGTACACTATTTAATATGTCGGTAGTGGGGAGTTGATGAGATTCAATGAGCATTAGAATCTTTTGTCGGATATCAAGAGCCCACCCAACCACAGGTTTTTATCTCGCTCGCACCATACTACTCGCGGACTGAGTGCGAGCGAGATGCAGGCGGCTCCAACGCGGCAATAATTTAGATAATTGCTTTTTACGACGAAAAAAATGGTAATTAAAAAAAAAAAAAAACATAGTCGCTGCTTTATAGTTAGTTCAGTTAGTATGCAAAGTTTCATGATCTCATTTGAAGTATTTTTTTAATAGCAGCGGTTTATTGTTCGGTTTGGAGGTAACTTTGTTTTTTTTTTCTATCGACAAAATTTTATGAAATCGTGTTTTCGGCTAACATACTATGGGACCAAATAAGAATTCTTAAAAAAAAATCGACCTTCTTATACAAAATGGTCCAATTGGGTATACCATTATACAGAAAAGTCGATATTTTTTTTTCCAGTAAAAGTTGTTCATAATGATAAGTAGAACACCCCCTAAAATTTTGTTGCATGTTTTCAAAGTCAGCCTGTATATTATTGGGCCCATAATAATAACACTTTTTTTTGTGAAGCAGTATTACAAGTCCCAACATGTAGTAGATATTTATACTGACTTATTTTAGGTCTCTTTCTATCTTTTGACACTGCAGTGACGTGTGACTGCGACTTCTAAAATGTACATAGCCGGGAAAGTTAATAGTTTGAGTGACTTAAACACAGGAACACAACTATCCGTCACTTTCATATTAAGTATTGCCCTTAAGCAACGTTTTTGGCCTGAAAGTACCTGTTCTTGTAGAGTACAGTTCCCCAAAAGATTATTACGTATCGCGACTAGACCATACTAGGCAACTACCGTTGTGTTGATGTGGATTTTTTTCTTTAGATTGTATATGACATACGCGGATACGCTAAATTTTTACAAACCTCTTCTAGAGGTTTCCAAGTCAACTGAGTGTATCAGTATACTTAACTTAAATTTTTGCAACTTGTAATTGGTCTATATTACAGTTATTACATTCTATTATTACATTTCGTTGTGATTTGCGTTGATAAAAATGCATTAAGTTTGTTTTTTGCTGGTTAGTTACTAAAAGCCAATTTACAATGTCTTTAAGAGTATTATTTATGTCCTGTTTATATTTACTTCTGTCTGTACATTTAATTAGTGCGGTGCTGTCGTCAGCGAATAAGACCATTGGGTGTTCAATGTGGTGTGGTCAGTCATTTATGTATATCAAGAATAAAAGTGGGCAAAGAACTCCGCCCTGAGGTACGCCATGTCCGATTACTCTTGCTTCGCATATGTATTTCTTCTCACGCCTAGTGTTTGTGCAAATTTTAGATATTTCCGTACCTATATTTTTTACATGATGCATTTCCACTTATCTTATCCCATACATGTCAAGCTTATCATTAATCAGGGTTGCGTGATGAACACAATCGAAAGCTTTTGTCATATCTCGGAAACAACTGTACCCGATCGATTACCATTTATTACTGCCCATCTTATACTAGTACATTCAATATATTTAATAACATAGATCTTATTTACTAAGTACATACTACACCTCAGTAAGGATTACGCAATTTGGCAATTTTTTTTCAACATTTCCAATGATTATAATAAGCAAGCAAAAATGTTTGAAGTTGTAGCGCGAACTGAACTTTATGTGACGGTATTAAAATTTTATTTCCAAAAACACGTCTTTGTTTACATGTTTGGAAATTAAATCGCGAACGTGCTAAAATTTATTTGAAAGGGGTTTAAGTAAATCTTTCATCCGATCAGGGGTCTGAGGTCCTGGGTGCGATTCCGGGGTCGGGCAGTGTTATTGGGTTTTTCCACCAGGAATTTCTCAGTTTCTCTCGTTTGATAGATAATCCAATTACATGGGAATTAAATATAACTGGCGAAATATGGGTATACTATAGGTACACCTCTGCCAAACCCTTCGAGCAAACAAGGCGTGATGTTATGTTATGTTAATCCGATCAGAATAATTGCTAGTAGCGAAAATAAACAACAATTTTCAACACAATGTATTTTGTTATGAAATAAATGACTTATGACCATTTTGTCGGCAGTAAAGTAGTCGGAAACTGTGTTAAATGAATACATCAGTAAGTAGGTAGCATGTTATCAAACTTATTACGCACAATATTTGCATAACAGCGCAGTTTCAGTTGAAATAATAAACTAACTGCACGCTATTTTCGTGATACGGTGATCTTGACGTTTTACAGATTTTTGTAGTTTCATTACCATTTTTATAATGTTCTAAATTATGAAAATGTATTTTTTATTAATTGTGATAAACTAGAAAGAAGACTTGTTACAATAACTTTCGTAATACCAAAATGGTAAAGTAATAGTTACTACTTACTAAGGGGTATCGTATTACCCAGTAACTGGGTTGTGTAGGTCAGATACGCAGTCACTCCATGTAAAATACTGGTATTCAGCTGCATATTCATGCTAGGTAGATGAATACCGAAATGGTAAAAAGATAACTGTTGCTTATGATTGATGAACTCTTGAATTAATTCTAACATAAAATCACGCCTTGTCTCCCCGGAGGGTTGGGTAGAGGTGTACCTATAGTACACCCACATTTCGCCAGTTATGTCTAAGTCCCATGTAATAGGGGGCGAGCCTATTGCCATCAACCGGGCATAAATCCAGACTCCGGGCTGCTACTGAGAAATTCCAGATAGAAAATCCCAACAATACTTTGCCCGACCTGGAAATCGAACCCAGGACCTCACGCTCAGCAGCGCTTGCGCCCACTAGACCAACGAGGCAGAAAATTAATTATAATGACTCTTAATCAGACTGAATAAGGTCCAATTTAAAAGATCCAAAAGCTTTTCACTGTTTCCACACAGAGGTTATACTACATTATCAATCCCAGACATTCAGATGGTGGTTTATTTATAACAAAGTAATTAGTTCATACAGAATGTAAGTTCCATATTTTATAGATAAGAAATATCTAGTGTTCTCAGCAGACGCATTACGTAAATCTAAACATATTATAAAATAGCAGCAGCGCCCCGTGGTTTCACCCGCATAAGACTCGATCCCGTGGGGGATATCGGCATAAAAAGTCCTATGTCCTAATCCAAGTCTTGGTCTACCCATGTGCCAAATTTCATCCAAATCTGTTCAGCCGTTTCAGAGTGAAAGCGTTACAAACAAACTCACTTTCGCAATTATAATACTCGTATTAATATAGTTAGGATTACATGTCGCTACTCGTGTCCGTGTTGCCACGTTGTTCTTCTAAAGTTCCCACCGGATTTTGCGGATTTCACCATCATTTAGATAGTTTATTCCGGAAGATTTATGTATAATACATCAATATTAAACGTCATTAAAACCTTGCGAAGCAGGGGCGGGTCGCTAGTCTATACTAATATTTTAAAGAGCTAAGATTTGTTTGTTTGTAACTTTGTATGTAGGGGGTAATCTCCTGAACTACCAGTTGGATTTGAGAAATTCTTTTTGCATCGGATAGCCCAATTCTTGAGGAAGGTTATAGGCTATGAACATCACGCTACGACCCTTGGGAGCCGAGCTAAAATAAAATAAGTCAGAAAGAACGCTAAGCGACAACGAAGTTATAGCGCGGGCGAGCGTTGGGATGTAATGCGGTGGATTGGAGGCTGAAAATTCACGCGGATGAAGTCGTGGGCTGAAGCTAGTAAAAGATAAAATATGAACACTGTATTTTAATGCATACTACTGATCACTGAATGCCAGACGTTAATAAATAAATCATTATTAAATACATCGGATGATATTTCGATGAAGTTCAAAGTACGTTGTGACGTAACCTTCGTTCCTGACGTTCATATGAAATAATCTACACCAAGGTATACATCTATTCAGCACTAGCTTCTGCCGACGACTTCGCCCGCGTGAAGTTTCTTGTTCATACCACCCCGTCCCGTAGAATAACATCGCCTGCCCGCGCTAATACTTCGTTGTCGCTTAGCGTTCTTTATGACTTTTTTTCTTTTTGCTCCTAAGTGTCCTAGCGTGATGTTAAATAGCGTATAGCTTACCTAGAATTTTTTAAATCTGACTGGAAATATTAAATAGTAAAAAAAAACTTCAACTTCATTATTTGTATAGAGTATAGATATGGTGTCTACTGTTTTCCTTTATCTTTTACTCTTAAAACTAGGGACCGAAACTGGTATGATATTGATCACGCCTATTTTTTCGGTTAGAACATTTATATTTTTTTTACAAGTATTTTTAAAGGATACCGTTAATTGTATACTACCCGACATGATGATGCAACATTTGTCTTGTTCCCTAGATTACTTTGGCCCAGTAAGTAGCCACGCTGGTTACGTCTTCAGTGGCGTCATCTACATCCTCAAATGTGCAGGGGCAGGGATACTTAAATAAAAAGACTGATACCTATACCACCTCCAAAATCATTTAACCAGCAAACTACAACTACCATATCTTCCACTTTCCAGGTACCACATGAAGACCTTCCACGACGCAGCCACATCCCACTACATCAGGTCTTCCCAACTGTTCCACACAAACCTGTGCCACGCTCCGGCTCTGTTCCTTCTGTCGCGCAGTGATCCTGTGGGCGCTGAGAGAAGCAATCGCAGCGTGCACGATAGCTGGGTGCAGATGGGCGTCAAGGTATGCTCATAAAATAATACAAAAAAAATCATCGAGCATTACAAGTTTATATAATGCTCCAGCACCAATCCCTACACTAAGATTCCCTGTGTCATGAAGAGTGTCCTGTTGCACCTTAAAGGAACTAACAGAAAATATATCACGTACGTACGACCTTGATTAAAGGTACCCTATGTGTTATAGTGCGCGCGGAACTAGTTGGCCGCGCCTTAGGTGAGGGAGGAGGTGAGGGGGCGGGTTGTCGCCAATCAGTGCGCCGCACTGAGTCGCACTGAGTACTGACAACAAAGCGCCGCCTCTCCGTCCCACCGCTCACATACCTAAGGCGCGGCCAACTAGTTGCGCGCGCTCTATAATCTAGGTTATAAACCATCTGTGTGCTAATTTAATAAAAATCCGTTGATCCGTTTTTGCGCCAATCTAGAACATACATCCAGAGAAACGGGCAAAAATTCTAAAAACGATATATTCGACATTAAATAAATATATGTTTCAGAGCCGAGCAATCGTCTCGCTTAAAACCCGATCGTGTATTTTTAACCTCATCTCCTCTGATCTATTCCAGTGCACCTGGAAGTGCTGGGACCGTTCCCCCCACGTGCAGCACTACACAAAGCACCCCAAGGAGTACGTGGCGGCGCTGTACGAACATCTGGACGCTTACGGACTCGTCTCGCAGCCCGAGAAGATGAGGATGAGGTTATAAGTGTGAGGTCTATTGAACTATGTAGTTAGATGGGTCACTTTCTGAACGGTTGGTGGATCCTTGTGATGTGAGCTGCAGTATTGGAAAAAATATATAAAGCCGACTTTGCATTCAGAATATAGCAGTCTACTTATTCACTTATCTTTAAATGAAATTCAAATTGTTTGATTTCACATAAACCTACATGGGCACTTGTGAAACGTCAGAAGCTAGGTACACGGTTACAATTGGTCGTTTCCTCTTCAAAAAAATGGCTTTTGCAATGTTGTTAAATTAGACTGTCAATAGATATGGAAGGAGAGTGTAGGTCTCCCAAACAAGTACTATCCAGTGTCCCTAGACCATTGGCATGAATCACGTTTTTTAAAGGTTGGGGCCTTTAAAAAACGTGGTGATTTAGAATACCTACGTTTTTCATTGGAACTGTTCTAAGTTTAGAAAGAAAAATTGTTTATTCTGCACAAAGTAAACGCACATTACATAAAACACTAATTTACAATTAACTAAAAGCCTCGTATTCACTAAATCAAAAGTAATACAAAGTCAAATTTTGTCCATTGTTTGATGTCAGGGGCCACAGGCCAAAGACAATTTACATTGCTTATTGCGTAATGTGTTGCGAGACTAGTAAAGTTTTTACTTTTGTTCTTTGGTAGTATAGGTAGAAAAGGGGCTGAAACTATAATAATCTAATGCATCTGCTCACATCATAAGGGACCAGGACCAGGGACCGAAAACCTTCACAAATTACAGGTATCGAATAATTTTGGTTACTTCAACGACTAAGGTTACCGCTATCGGGGTAACCCAAGAAGAAGATACATGTTACCTCTTTTAGGTTACCGTTTTAATACTGGCCGACGGCACGTGTAAGATAGAGGTAATTTTTATTTCGGTAACCGGTATTAATACTGGTTGTATTCAATCTAAAAATACCTGTAAAAAATACAAATATTATAACCGAAAAATACCCGTATTGGTTATACCGGATTCGGCCCCTGGATCAGACTTAGTTGCTGTCATAGGCTTTACGATCTAAAACCATTCTGAAAATGACCTGTACGTAGTTTAAAGTTCTGTCATTCTATATTTGGCTTGGCCGAATTGGGTGAATAATCAGACACGAACTACAATATCTTACAGTTACACCCCGGTTAAGAATTCCCCCGTAACCGTGTATAAATTAGGTTAGAAGTACCACAGATAAATACAGATGTTTCACTCCGCACAATCATTTAAATAAAAAGCGACTCTTGCTGCGTCACAATACAGTGCAAATCAGGTCGCAAAGCGCTACTAACCTACAGTTATATTCAACTAGAAGTCGCCTCTCTTTCTATCACGTAACTCTTATAACTTCTGACTACGTTACGCTCACTGAATTGGCCCGACAAGACGGCTTATTCCCAGGAGCTCCAAATAATTTTGGGTTGGGGTTCGACATTGTTGCATTACTCTGGTAATTTGTTTGTTGAATCATAAATTAATTTTATAGTTAATATTTAAAAAATTGTGCAATCTACAGGTACTATAAAAATTTTGGAGCTTATGGGAAAGATTTTATTAATTATTATTATATTGCTTTTTTAATTTGGATCCGCCGGGAATAAAATTATTTGGAGCTCCTGGGAATAAGCCGACAAGACGAGCCCGCCGCGTACTTGTAGCTTCATACCTAAAATGCGGAATGAACCTTCTATATTAATCTGTGGCAGTACTACAAAATAAATAAGCAATGAGGGACTTTTGATTCCCGAATGATATTACTTTATAATTTTAAATTAGGGGTGCTCCGTGCTTTGACCGAATGCGGGCAGCGACCATAATTATGTTATGATGAACTTAAAATATCTCATAATGAAGGCAATTTTCACTGACATTGCAATATTTCACAAAATTATTTATTGTAGGCGCATTTGAATATAGATTACGTCGGTCATCAATGCCACAGTACAAATAAGAAACAGTATTATATTTCGGCAGTGATCATGAAATAATAACCTACGGCCGCTCCGTAGATAAACCTTCCCGTCTGCCGCGTACTCGATACGGTTGCGTACTAATATACACTGAGATTTCGAAGCGCGTCGTTTCGGCCGTTTTCAATGAAGATATAATACTGTTACTTATCTATACTGTGTCAATGCCTTAGTACTATTAATCGGTTGAAGGACACTAAACGAGACACAATAGGAGTTTTATTGTTATTACGGCTGGGGGCGTTTAGTGTCCCGCAAAGTTCTAAAATGAGCGGTTATAATGTGAATTTTAGTTACTAACTACTGCTAAAGCCTAGTTGACACGGATAAAGTACTCTCCACATAAGTAAAAGGAATTGAATAAATTAGTTATAACAAGTCGCAAATTACAATGCAAGGATGTTTTATAACCTAATTTTATCGTTCATATAAAGTAAATTTAAGTCTCGGGAGAATACTTTTAAAATATAATGCTCGAGCTTTTGTTTTAACAAGCTCATGCAATAAGCTTTTTTAAGCTAAGCTAAACATAATGGCGAAATTACTCGTATATTTCCTAAAAAAAGAAGACAAATAAAATCTTCTTAGCCAATAAAATTACAACATGAATTTGTTGTCGTTTTGATATTGAATGAAAAATATTAGATCGTTGTACTTTTGTTGTGTGCTGGCAGCACTGAGTGACAGTGTTGCTAGATTTTATGTTTTTTATGGATTTGTTTAAAAACGCTTTGGTGTATTGAATCAACTGATATTTTTAAACTCGTTAAATATGATGTTTTCTCTTGCTTCGTCATTTAATTTCAACTATGAGAATGAAAGGGATGTAACACTTTTTACGAAATCTAACATTAAAACACTTGACTGTCGTTAAGTATTTCTTTTGTTACTTTAGCTTGACTCGACTTCGACTTGCAGGGTGCGTTTACATTAGCAGAGTAATAAATGCTTGATATGTTTTAACATAAATCGACTGCCGCACTCTACTATCCACTCGACCAATGTAAACTTAGCTTTAAGCAACACTAACAATTTTTTTTGAATACGTATTTTGTCTGTTCCTAAATTAATTAAAAACATCTATTGGCAATTACATGAATTTTACATAAGTTGTGATTCAGGTCTAAAGTATTAAAGCGAAGAATTTATATCATGTTTAGTTTATAAGATTTTTTACATTATAGTTTTAGTTTAAGAGAATATGCACTGTAGTTTAAAATATTATTATAGAAAATACACTTTTATAAAAACTTTTTTGTCGTTTGATTTTTTCACTGAATAAGGAAAATAATATACACACTAATTAAGTAATCGTTTGAAATATTATTACATGAAGAAACAAGGATAATGATAAAATGAATTATTTCTGAATGTTTCATTGAAACAGCGATTATGCTGTGGTAGAAATATGTATGGAAACTGTGGCGGCATCTACAACTCCACCATGCAAACTACGCATGAAAGACCTGACGTCACAAAAATGCTGCATCGCGCTATTAGTGTTTACCGCGAGATCAACAAAAATAAGACTACCCAACATCAATCGGTGGGCAGTAGCCCGCCAGACACGACACCCGTCTGGTCTTAGGATCCTCCCTTTTCCATAAAGGATGAGTGAACTTTACACCCTGTTCCTCATACCTCTAATATTTGAAAAAAACAGAATAGATGTAATATTAAAATAATATATTCAACTCTATTAGGCCACCATCTGCCGTGACCCATGTGGATATCTCTTACCCAACTAAGAAGCCTGGAGGGCCACTTCAGGTATAACTTAATCAGCTGGATACTCTGATGAGCCACATCGCGATGCCTCACCTGTTTTCGTGCTCTCTGTAACACTATGGAAGAGCCAAGAGCTTTGCGAGGCCAACGCTAACTCAGTGGAAGTTGACGAAAGAAGAAGATTACATGAAATGCTAACAAAACGTTTTATCTAATCATTTGGCGTCATCTTTGATGATGTATGAAATATTTAAAAGAATTTCTCCAGTCATTGAGACTATTGAATTGGATCCCCAAAAAACATAATGTTGCAATCTCTAGTCGTTTTCTATGCATATTTTTCACTCAAATTCGTGGGTAACCTAACTAGAGTTAATAAGGTGAGTCACACACGACGCGATAGTCGATACCTTTTTTTTGTGATAAGGGCTATCTCTTGTCCTCGATTTCGCTTGACGGTAAGCGATGGATGACGTCTACGATGGAACGAGCGTGCCCAGAAGATGGCCTGTTCACCTGGCTTGCTTTGAAGGCAGACGCGTGCTACTAATTGTTGCTCTAAAAATAAATGATACCCATCGTCTGTCTAGCCCCTTCGAACATTACATCGATAAACCATGCTTACATTTAGCCAGTTAGTACAATAACCTGTGACTATAATTTGACGTAGAGATAAATAATAAATAGACATTTAAAATAGTACAATACATAAAAGTAATGAATAGCTGGATCGCCCTAGTAAATGCTACGGCCGGTACTATACCCAATGCAATTGATATTATCCACCAATTATTGTAATGCAGCAATTTCCGTTCCATGTTGGAAGCCAGCCTAATTAATACATTACCTACTAAACAATACAATACATCTACAGTTCCTACTTACCCCACAACGCCAAACTAAGCGTGAACTACGCTACAAGTACCATTAGCAAAACCACAGTCAATTTCCCAGCCAGCCCCCACACCCACAACGTACAATACAACGTACGTACACGTACAACGTCAATATATCTTTCACAATAACTGGAAGCAATTTTAGACATTTCGGCTTCCTTATATTAATTAATGTATCCTTGAGCTTATTTTGGCAGCGCCGCGTCAGTTTACACGCGGCTAGCGTGCTAGACACACGTCTGCATACCAAGGGGCATTAACCCACTTTCAGGTCACAGTTTTGCATAAATACGTGACATTTAGAACTATTTTAGACTGTACAGATGTTTTTGTGTGATTTCTGGGTGTAAAAGTGTTTTAAATTGTGCTGGATTTAAGGTATGTGTTTTTTTTAAGTATTTTGTTGTCACAATATAAAATTATGCATGCATTGTTTGTTATTCTAGTTAAACTTAGACGGTACAAAGGTTAGAGAAAGTAGGTATATAAAAATGCAAGTATATAAATATATTTATATTTTTTCCTCTGCCGGTTTACTGTACTTAGCTACGATGTAAACATTTGATAACACTATCAGTCATCTCTTACAATACAATACTATGTATACGGGGTCGGCAATTTTGATGGCAACTGTGGATGTATGTGTGGATATATTACCATTTCTGGGTTGGTACTAACCACCAGATAATTTAAAAAAATGCGACTTCATATAGTATATTGTGTGGTAGTGTGGGTAGTTTTTTTTAATGTACTAAAGACACGCCTCTGCCTAACCCTTCGGGGATTACAGGTGTGATGTTATGTTATTATTTATCTGAGATTTATGTAGAAGTGAAACAGCTAGGGCCTTAATTTACTTTATTGACTATGCCTCCTCTCTTGTGTCTAACTGTCAGATAGGAAACGCTGACCTCATCTAGTACCATCCTTAAAATCTTATTGACATGTAAAAGTGTTTTTACAAACCGATTTAAAGGAAAAAAAAAATTTTTTTTTGCACACTGTTTATCTAGGTACTGATAAGGTTATCAGTAACTGCTTTACTTTAGCAAATTCTTTGTACCAAAGAAAATAGTTGTTGCATCCATACTTCCATCTTCCATACTTATATTAAGGATTCGGATTAAATTTTGCGCACCGATAGACTACGACCATTAAGCCACTTGCAGACTGGCGCGATGCGACACCGGTAAATGTTCCGTGAAGTTTTCTATTGTCTGTTTGTTAGTTTCTGAAATACACGCGGGCGATGCCGCGGGCAAAAGCGTAGTTCATAACATAAATAAATGCTAGCTTTCTGTTATCGCTGTCAGAATGAAATGAGCTCCAGTTTAGTGGGTGACTCGAATACTAGTGCCTCACAGTAATTACTAATCAATTGACCTATATTAGATAGCATTGAAGTTACAATGATTCATTTAAAAGCAAGTCTTGAAACTGAAAATATTTAACGTGTTTTCATCGATACATGCAGAATGTAATCATTAATGATGGCGATTATGATCATCTTCTTTACCTCAATAACATAACATCATGCTTTGATTTCCCGAACGGTTAGGCAGAGTGTACCCATAGTAGGTACCCAGGTACACCCACATTTCGCCAGTAATATTTAAGTTCCATGTAATAGGGGGCGAGCCTATTGCCATCCACCGGGCATAAATCCAGACTACGGGCTGCTACTGAGAAATTTGTAATGAAAAAACCCAATATCACTGCCCGACCTGGGAATCGGACCCAGGACCTCATGCTCAGCAGTAGCATTACGTCAATATACATAGCAAAATGAGGCTAATTTAAACGTTATAATTTAAAAGCAAGTCTGCTAGATTGATTTTGCATAGTGCATATTCACAATACCTACTAACGAAACGTTTCCTACATTCAGTAATAAATTATTTATTTTTAATACTTATACTTACAGTCATTAATTTCTTGTCTTCAAAAATGACTCAAGCAACAGGTGACTTTGAAGATGATACTTTTTTATTTATGTACCTACCTACCCACTTTATAGGTACTTAATAATTACATAGAGGAATTATATTTATTGTTTATTTGACTTTCCAAGGTCGCGGGTCGCTATGGAGGCGTTTCGGTTGCGGACTGCTGTTTGCTTCGCCGCCAACCGCGGAAAAACATTAACCCATTGTAAGAATGTAAGTAAAATTAAAATACTAAAACTACAAAACGTACATATATATGTACTTGAGTAGGTTTTCGACCACAACTGTCCAATAAAATGCATACGCAAAATACGTTCTTGGATGTGGAGTTCCGGACCAGCCCACGTTTATCATTCATTTCAGCCGAAAGACGTCCACTGCTGGACATAGGCCTTCCCCAAGCACCGCCACTTCGACCGGTTCTGTGCTTCTCCAGCGGATTCCCGCGGCCAGATCATCGGTCCACCTTGTGGTGGGCCTTCCAACGCTAAGTCTACCGGTACGCGCTCAACACTACAGAAAATTTCAGCCCCATCGGCCATCTGTTCTGCAAGCAATGTGCCCTGCCCACTGCCACTTATGTGTGGCAATTCTTCGGGTTATGTCGGTTATCTTGGTTCTCCTACGGATTTCTTGATTTCTGATTCGATCACGTAGGGAAACTCCAAGCATAGCCCTTTCCATTGCCCTTTGGGTGACTCTCAGCCCACGTTATTTTATTTCAATTATTTGGGACAAACAACAGTTATACATTACAGCATTTACGAAAAGTAGTTACATTACCGTCGAAGAAACGTATAACCCCAACTATTGACAACGAAGTCACATGAAAGTATGAAACCGAACGCATGTTAAATGAAAAAAAAAAAGTATAGACCGACGAATACAACACAATAACATTCTGGAGAAGGGCGTCCCGTCCTCTAGACCCCTATGCGGGTTCCATTTGTCATAACAGGGGAGTCTTTCGACAGAGGGTTGATTTACCTTACCCTTCGATGCGTGGCGATATAAATGTAGGGTGGTTCCCAGCTAGTTAAATTACTTAAATCGATATTAATGAATATTCACAAAAGGTTCGAGGTTGTAAGTACAGTGGCCAGCACATCAAGCTACTAAAATCTGTCAAATTTCTTTAGTAGATTTTAAACTTTATCGCTAAAGCATTAGGTTCTAGTTTGATTGGGAAAGTTTGACAGTTTTGGGTAGCTTGATGTGCTGGCCACTGTACAATAAGGATTTTTAAGGTTAAGGGAATAAGGATTTTTAAGATTCGCCAACCCAGATTCCCACAAAACGATCCAAATTGTGCTCGTTTGGTGGAAATTGTGGATTGTGGGTTTCTTTTATAGAGAATTGAAGTTTTTTATAGAGATTGCTTATGACATGTTTGATCATTAGTTCGACTCTCTGGTTGAGCAGTCTAGCCCGTCCATATAAAGGGCCAAATCTAAGGCAGCGCGTAGTTACCTCGTTTAGGGCTTGTACACAAAACTGCGTTGCGACGTCGCATCGCAAAAATCTGCGATTTTCTTAGGAAATGCCCGAATGTATCTGCACTTTTTGTGAACAAGCCCTAAAGCATCAATATACATCGTTAGATGGTGTCTAAGTTTATTTATTTTGTATGATCAGGTCATCAGGCATAAAATTTCTACCGACGGAATCCATATCGCTTTTGCAGGTAGCTTCCCGTCCGCTGTTAGCATGCGTTCCCGTGGCGACGATTTCGGTGGATCGCGGTGCGCACACGCAGAATATACACCAAAACATGGTGTACATCAGCAATGATAAAGTCAAGTTAAAAGCAGATCCTAGCACTATGAAGTAAGTTAAATATTAACAAAAGATTCGCGTATAATTTAAAGAAATACGGGGAGTATTTCTGGAGAAGTAATAGGGGTGTACCAATTATATGAGCACACCTCTACCTAACATTCAAGGAAATAAAAACCGACCAAGTGCGTGTCGGACCATGCACAATGAAGGATTCCGTAGCTAGGATGAATTTATCCCAAGAACAAACTTAACATTGTAGTTGAAAAACATGTTCTCATGCCAAATTACAGCTTTCTAGTACTAACAGTCTCTGAGCTAAGCGGGGGACAGACAGACGGACATGGCGAAAATATAAGGGTTCCTTGTTTACTACGGAACCCTAAAAAGGTGTGATGTTATAAGGGGCCGGTAGACCCAAAGAAGGAATATGCATGATAGAATATGTCTTGAAACGGGTTAAATCATAGAAATATAAATAAAATGCTGAGACGAAATGACGGCTGTTAGTGATGATTGCAACGAACTCAAATAAATTAGGATAAAGGCAAGAAGATTGATATATGTTAATGTGGAATTAATATTTATTTAAAGTAACTGGTTTAAAAAATACCCGAAACATTTACTTATCTCACAAAGGTTCTGCATTTTAAATCTTGTTCAGCTTAATGGTGTCATAATTATACACTTTTGATGTTATCTAATTGGGTTTAAAGGTTATGTAATAGTTTTTTGAATGAGAAAAAAACAAAATTACCAAATTACCCATTGTTCTGTAGATTTTTGTGCTAATAAGCACAATTAAATTCCTTTTTTTTTCTTGTTTCTTTTGAAATTCTTATTTTAATCTTTTTTCAGATTAAACCAGGACATAGACAAGCCACTCTGCATTATAATGAACTGGATGATGGCTAAACCCAAACATGTCGAGAAATACGCTCAACTCTACTTAGACCATGGGTTTGACGTGGTTTCCGTGTCTTGCGCACCTTGGCAGCTGATGTGGCCGGTGAAGGGATCACAGGTGTGTATGTACATGTCATACACACTCACACCCTACACACACACGCACACCCTACACATAAACTACACACACACACACACACACCCTACACTTACACATGTTTCATCATACTCATTAAATGTTTTAGTTATAAGGGCCTGTTATGAAATAAAAACATTAAAAAAATCTTCTGTATGGCATGATCTGTCCGTTTTCTGTCTTCTTCACTTTGGACATGGACACGCTGATATCAGCGTCCAGCGCTCGGCGTGTTAACACGTCGTGTACGGGTTCGCTACAAGTCAATCGTCATCATGAGGATGCCTCGTTGAGAGGTGAAACACGTGTCGATTTCCTACAGGGTTTTTTAAGACTCTTTAAGGATAGTTAAGCGGAATAGGTTACTAATTATATCTACGTCTATTGTACTCCACAATCAACTATACTTAATACTGATTAGAAGAATATTTTAGTAAAAAATTCACAATTTTTTCTTCGTATTCAGGTGATAGCAGAAAAACTACTAAGATTCATGGAGGTGAACAGTCAGAACCCGCTAGTCATTCACGGGTTCTCGGTCGGCGCGTATGTATGGGCGGAACTGCTGGTACATGCGGTGAATAATAAAAAGCAGTAAGTTAGCATTTAATATTATCCCTGATAGACGAAGAAACAAGTGCGTGAGACTATCAGGCTCACGTTCAGTATTGGACTGCGGAAGGCGGAGAGATTGAATGCATTATTAGTCAACGGAAAATAAATAAAGAAATAATAAAATAAGCTTCAGAACCAGTTACAAGAAGAATCTTGCTTTGTATCCTTACGCTAGTAAAAAAAAGAAATAAAAACAGGTTTATTTGTCACAAAAACACGTGCATACAGAAAGATGAGTAGTCAGAAAAAAATAAACAAAATATAAGATCTAAGTACATAAGTAATCACGAGCATAAAACCGACATTCTCGGCAGCTGCACGTCGATCTACAGCGACAGTAAGAGATGCTTGACTCATCAAATGGGGCCGTCTTCTAGAATCTAAAACAACCACTTGTAAGGTGGTCCCGAAAGTCAGCGTCAGGCATGGAAGACAGCGGGCAATGGGTAGCTCGCCCCCGATAAGGACCAGGCCCGGGTCGACGGCGCGTTGTGTTCCACGCGCGCCTCAAAGAGATATCAGCACCAATGGCGGGGCCCACCAGGACCGATGCCTGCCGGGGTTGCGGGAAAGTCCGAAAGGGATACCGTGGCCCCTGGCAACACAGGCAACTGAAGGAACACGGGTGGGTTTTAGTCAGTAAGAGTCTGACACGCCCTCCCGCTCCGCCCAGAGCGGGAGAAGTTATTTGATGATTTCCACCCAAAAAAAAAAAAAGGCATGGAAGACAAATACCTACGTTTTCCACAAAGTGAAATGTTCTCTTACATTTTATTTTGAAGCAAAGTTAAATAACTCCTGGCCTTTGGTAGCTACCGCTGCTAAACCACTTAAAAGCCTCAGCAGTCAGCTGTCATTCACCCGTGCGTTTATCCCCAGATTTCAGCCAGTATTAGACCGCATAGCGTCTCAAGTGTGGGACTCAGCCGCGGACATCCATGAGATTCCGGTCGGCTTTCCCAGCGCTGTGTTCCCGAGGAACAAGTTCTTACAAGAGCTGTTCAGGAGTTACATTAAGTGAGTAGCTTATTTTATGGTCTTTTCCTTCTTTCGTATCAGCACGAAGAATAGGATGCAGGGAATGGCAAGAAGTTCCAGTGCCTCTAATGAGATAAGGGTTTCTTAATTCTTGTATACCTTCTTTGTTTCGAAGCAAAAATACAATAAATATAGAAATGGAGTTGCTTGCCCATTCTTCTCCATTCGAAACTATCTTTTAGAAGGAGCGACTAGAATCAATTCTATATTCTTGTAAATATTGACGTTCAAAAGTGCCTTTTAATGGCCTTCTTGAAATAAATGACAAATCATTTTACTTACTTAACGAGATATTTATTTATGAACAAATGTATAATTAAGTATGTAAATGCAACAAAAAACTTTGATGAAAACGCTATCCATATATATTTTTAACCGACTTCAAAAAGGAAGATGTTTGTTACGCGATTACTCCACCAATTAAGAAGTGATTTTCATGATGCGTTTTTTGTTGGGTTGGTCATACCTCAGAGGTTCCACATTTTTGCTTGGTTAGTTTTTGAGTTAGCTTGAATTATATTATACGTTTTTATGTTTTAATCAATTCCTGTCACTGCTATTTCATAGCAAATATGCCACAAATAAAGGGATATTCGAATTTTTATAGGGTAGGTACCACAACTATAAAGTCAAAAATAAAAGCTTTACCCAAAAAAATAACAACCGACTTCCAAAAAACTACTCTACAAAGTGAAAAATTACTTTAATTTCGGAAGTCGGCGGCAAAAACGAAAAAAAAGACGTAGGTACTTCCGAAATTAAAGTTATTTTTCACTTTGTAGTTTTTTTTTTTGGAAGTAGGTAAGTAGGTTGCTTTTTTTTTGATAATGTATCCACAAAGAATAGGTAATATAATATAATTAGCAATTTAGTAGGTATTGTTTTAATGCGACTTGCCTTGTTGTAGTTTACATATTGAATGTTCGGCTAACAATTGACAAGGCTAGCAACTAAGGACAGCCTGATTGACACATTGAAGTATAATTATACTAAAGAAACTCATACTGGTGCTGCTTAGTTAGCCGACTGCATGGCAGCAAAGACTGCAGGGTTATGTTTTTTATGCGTATCTATGTATCTTTTCTTGTGGGATTCTTTATATCCCTGAAGCTGGCTGGATCCTATAGACTCGTCTGGGTCGCGACTCGCGGGATTGTTATAGGCGATTATAAAAACAAACTGGCGCATTTCAGACGTCAATAATTAAAGTACCATGACCATGTAGTGTATCAAAATGCGACAAGCAGCACAACCCTTGTCGAGCCCGCGATATCGCGCTAGTGTGTAAGAGCCTTGAGGAGACTTTAAAAAAAATATACCACACTAGGTTTAGAATTTGAAAAAAGGAAAAAAACCATACTGTTACTAACTGTTTTTTTGACAGCACGGTTGGCGTAGTGGTTAAGCGATTGACTGCTGCGCTGCATGTCGCAGGTTCGATTCCCGCACGGAACAAATATTTGTATGACCTACATGTAGTTGTTCCGGGTCTGGCTGTTTGTGTACGTCAGTTTAAATGTTTGTTTAAACGCACCCACGATACAGGAGAAATTCCTAGTGTGGGGCAACGTTTAAAAAAAAAAATGTTCAAAACAAGGTCACTCTTCAAGCAGTCTGATGCAGTTGGTGGCATCAAATCTGAGATTGTATAAAAATACTGCCACTGTCCGTAGGATTTATGCCATAGGGTCACCCTCTTCAATAATATGTTAACTGGCGAAATGTAGGTTTTCCAAACACCTCTGCCATAAGAGAATAATACAATGCTTGATTTCACATGATTTTTCCAATTTCTAGAACCCATATGAAAGTCTTCCACAACGTAGCAACGAAACATTACATGAAAGCTACCGAGGTGTTCCATGAAACGCCCTGCAGAGCCCCAGGGCTCTTTCTGGTGTCCAAGACTGACCTGGTTGGGGCTGAGAAGAGGAGCAGACGTGCTCATGACGCCTGGGTTAGGAGTGGAATAAAGGTAACATACTTTTGGATCAAAGTTCTTTAACGCGGCTTACGGACTGGCAGAAATCATCACGCGAAAAAGCGTTCATACTTGCGACTGTCTTCTTCTATTTCAAAGATAAAGAAAGAGAGAGAAAGTGTGAATTTGGCAACAATAAAAATCCAAGACGGCTGTGAAAATTTTCGAATTTTTCGTCATGGCTGGGTGTGTTTTCATAGTTTTCGAGGGTACTAAAGCCGATAGTGAGGTCAATACGTAATGCTGCGAAAATTTTCAAATCTTTCAAACTCGAGACGCAAGGCGACGCGACGCTGCGATCACTTTTAAAGATTGTAAAATCGAACTTATTTACTAAACAATAAGATACCTACTGGTGCCGATTATCTTGTCACAAATGCCTTTAAACTAAACTAAAAATCACCAAAATTTAGTTTATTCCTGTCATACGTCGATTTCCCATTCTGAAAACTTATACTAACTACATAATATATTTTAGTTTGACAGCAATAAGATGGCACTGTGTTATTAATTGAGTGAAAATGGCAATTTTGCTATTCTGATTTTTACATTTTTCACCTAAATTGGCCTAAAAGTGGCTAAATCTGACTATTTTTAATCGCGACTAAATAGGTGTCGTAATATTTGTCATGAACTAAAATTCACACCAACACCAACACCTCGACTTCCAGTGCAAAAACAGTACTGTATATTTTTCTTTTCTTTTGCTTATATCTCTAAAATGGTGTGTCCTTTCGTAAAAATAATAAAATAAATTAAACAAATGATCATTTATTTCACACTCATCTTGCGATTACATCCATATTTGTTAGTAGAATTGCGAGATTACAAACTAGTGTTAGTAATAAATTAGTAATTAATACCATCGGGTGAAATATCGGTCAGAAGCGGTAGGTATTGATTTTCTCTGAAAACCTAATAACTTTAAACATATTTTGCCCACAGTGTAACTTCAAATGTTGGGACAAGTCACCGCACGTACTGCACTACATCAAACACCCTGAGGAATACAAAAAATCGTTGTACTCTCACCTGGACGAATGCGGACTACTCAAAAAGTTATAGTGAACCTATGGGGAAAGCCACAGTTTACAACAGATGGTTCACTCCTCCTGAAGCTACAAGTACGCGGCGGGCTCGTCTTGTCGGGCCAATTCAGTGAGTGTAACGTACAGAAGATATAAGAGTTACGCGATAGAAAGAGAGGCAACTTCTAGTTGAATATAACTGTAGGTAAATTAGCGCTGTGTGACTTGAATTGGACTTTATTGTGTCGTAGCAAGAGTCGTTTTTTATTTAAATGATTTTGCGGAGTGAACCATCTGTAGTAATCTGTGGTAGACGCTACAGTACCTGACCGTAAACATGACTCATCGAGCATAGAAAGAGACTGTCATACATGGATGACTGATAGAGCTGTTTTGCTAGTATTTACAACTTGTTTTAGGTGGTAAACGATAAATGATAACAGTAGACACAACTTGTAGAATTTATGTTTTATACCTGGGTGTAAACGCCAGTCAAGGCCAGTCTTTTTCTTAAAGTAAATAATTCATATTTACGGTTGGTAGTGTACTATAGTTGTCGCGTTTTAGCATGACAATAGCGGTCATTGACCCACCTATATTTTCTAACATTTTTTATAAAAAAACTGAAATTTAAGTCCGTTAAAGCCCTGAATCAATATATATCGTGATCTTAAACATGTTCCAATAACGAAAACCATACATAGTTTATTGTTTGAATTTCTACGAAGAGATATTAGGGAAAGGGCAATGATCGCTATTGTAATGCTAAAAAGTGATAACTATAGTTGTGAGAGACTTTTCAAGTCACTTGTGAAACTGTTTCTATGAGGCCATGACTTGAATACAACAGAATCCTCTCTAAACTCAGACCTAGCCAGTGACTGTAAGTACACAATGTATTTGGTAACATGGTATGCACTTCAAATTAGGTATAAACGTCTTGATCTTTGTAAATCAAGCTCCAGCAAAACTGAGGTGAATCCCGCGCGGGATGCGGGACGACAACTGGCGGAATTAATCGGGTGACTTAATAATCGATGCGGGCAGTCCCCAATCCCGCGCGGGAGTAGCCTCAGTGTACATGGCAATGACATAAAATATGTAGTTTTAGGTCCGAATTATAAATTATTATGGTATTCGGCGGCCATGGGTATAGTCACAATTTATTTAAGTCACTTGCTATTTAACTGAGTCGACCATGCATTTATTGGATGCATTTAACGTTACATAACGTGACTGCTTCGTTGGTTTAGTGGTCGCAAGCGCTACTGCTGAGCATAAGGTTCGATTCCCAGTTCGGGCACAGTGTTATCGGGTTATCCATCTGGAATTCCTCAGTAGCAGCCCGGAGTCTGGATTTGTGCCCGGTTGTGCGCGACAGACTCTAACTAAAAAGTGGGGAGATATGACTTATTATCATAATGCTGAGTTTAAGTTACTGTGTCATACATTATTAATGAATTATGTATTACTTGAGACGTTTCGCGCAAATATTCCCATTATGTAGTCAACAGAAAGTATACCCTATTTCTGTTCAAATAAAGTACAATTTCTATTAGCGGACTATCGCAAATATTTTTCCAAATATACCAAGAGCAGTGAGTACCACCCCACTAACGCGAAAGGGACGTTGTTCTAAGTACTATCAGGGTAACGCATATCTGAACACCGTAAGGACTATTCCTGCTTGCAGTGCTCGGCCGCTATAGTAAAACATACTTACAAAAAAAAGGGGCGGTTAACATAATTATGTGGTCATCGTGTGCACGGGATTTTGTTTTCAAAGTGGTTAAAAATGGTAAATAAATTACGGCCTATAAATCATGGCCCGTCCGAACTTCGCGCAAGAGGCTGCGCAATAATGTTTTTTAGGAACCAAATGGTGGAGGCGAGGCGAGTGTGAGTGAGAGAACATGTGTGAAAGTTTAAGAGCCTATGTTCAGACCGGCCGGCCATGATCCATCGGCCGTATTGTAAATAGCATTTATTTCAAGTCATAACATATTATATGATCCTACGACCTGAGAAAACCAGTGAATATTTTTAATTAAGCATAATAAATAATTACATTTACGAACGGTTTTGTTAACTAATGGTATTTTTGTAATTTTGTAAGGTTTTAGAATACAAACTAATTAAAAAATGTACTTAAACCTGGCTGTTTTTGTTTAAATAAGGGATCGTAGGCACGGGAATTAAAACCAAGCGATAAATAGGTAAGTAATTCAAATATATGGCGACAGTCCCAACGCCGGCGATTAACGAGAAGCGAGTGCACGACGGCGACGAGCTATTACTCGCATGTGTACCAAGCGTGAGTCTTTCAGCGAGTGTTCTAACCGCCAAGCGAGCGTCACTGAGCGAGTACTCTCTGGCAGCTTTTGTCGGTGTGTGAACAGTCGGCCATCCGTGCCTCTTAAACGTGCCGTACACCGTACCGTAAACGTGCGTACATCAGCCGTGACTCTTAAACCGTATCGTTTTTATACGTATCATAAGGGTGAAAATCGTTGACCGTACGACGTAGGGATAGGTTATAGGGATAGGCCATATGTGAGCGAGTAGGAATTTTAACCACTTCAGTCCCATTTGGGTGCCATTAGAAGAAAAGTGGCGCCCAAATGGGACTCCAGTAACTTTTATTGTTTTACATAATATAACATCACAAAATAATTCACCAGTATCGCTGCGGAGCGCGACAGCTATATCGCTTATATCTGATTAGGCGAGATTCACAGGGTTTATTTACCGAGTTCTCATTAGACCCACTACCAAAACTTTTTCAGCACGCACTCGGCTGAACTCTGACAAAGTTCTCATTGTACCTACTTTTTTTTTCTGAGCTCTTATTAATCCTAAGATCATTTTTTTTTTGTTTTGAATAGATCAATCGTTAACCTTCTATTATAGTTGTTTCTCCAGTACTTAAATAAATAAAATGAGCGTATGGCCAGATGTATGAACGTTAACGAAACAAAACGAGTATGTATGGATTGTAGCAGGTGGCAGGAGATGGTTTTGTAGTTTCTGCCTACCCCCATCGAAAAGACATGAGATTATACAAAAACAAATAAGTTTCAAGGAAAAATATAATACACTTAAAAAGTATTGACAAAAATGTAATTACAGATACGTAAGTTGCCTTATGCAAAAGACAGAGAGACGCGATAAAATTGCCAGACACTTTATCATTACAACAAACGATCAAACTTCGATCTATTGTGGTTCTTATTCCTCTTCTTGGTAGGATTCTTATTGACCTTCTGTTTCGGACCCTTTATCCTCTCTTTAGCCGCCATTTTGAGTATCTGAGACCTCTTGCTCTGCTTTTTCTCTGTTTTGACAGTTTGTCTATGAATTTCGGCCTGAGCTTTTAGTTTATGGTTGCTCCTCATTTTGTGTTGCGAACCTTCTTTTGCTGTTAGGCCTGTGAATTCTCCATATTCGAAGTCCCTCGGTTTTCGCACAAACTGTCCTGGTTCATTCCTACGTGGACCTTGGTTCCTGTTATTCTTATTAAATCTGTTATTAGGTCCGCCTTGGTTTCTGTTATTATTTCTGTTAAATCTGTCCTGTCCTTGAATTTGATTGTCATTGTTAAATCTATTTTGACCTTGATTTTGGTTATTTTTGTTAAATCTGTTTTGACCTTGATTTTGGTTATTTTTGTTAAATCTGTCATTACCTTGATTGTTATTTTTATTGAATCTGCCACCTCCTTCATTTTGATTATAATTATTAGAACCATCCTCTTCTTGATTATCATTTTTATTAAACTTGTTCTGTTTTCCAAATTTCCTTCTCTTAGCGTAACTTTCGTCTGGCGCTATTTCTGGCTTCCGTTTCCGGTTTTTCTTATCTGTATTGGAGTTATCTCCACCATTTTGGTTTGCTAGAGGGTTATTGGCTATGGATTTCTCTAATCTTTTCTTTCTTGCGTTCAACGCTGTTCTGTCTTCTATTGAGAAGGAGACGATGGGCCTCTGTGGGAAGAAAAACAAATTAATATGTAATCTACAAGATAATTGGGACTATGAAAATGCGAATATGAAATGTAGAAAAGCCTATAAAAAAATGTGGTTTGTAAGCTTTTGTATAGAAAATATGAAACAAGAGATATACTCACGTTATTCTTATCAAATATATCAGGATTATTGTTCAGTTTCCTTAGACACGCCAGAGCGTCTTCATGTCGCGTAAACATTACGAAACCGTAGCCTTTTGACCTGTAACAATAATGTTCAGATTACCTATTGAACTTAGCCATTACATCATTTGTCTATATTATAGACCTTTTTTTGAGTCTGGAAATCCTCATGGATGTACTCCGCGCTCCTCCGAGACGGGCGGAGGGATCTATTAGACTTACGGACTAAACCCACACGGTGCAGTTCGTCAAGCCGAGATGGCCAACCTTATAGACCATATGGTATGATGATTGGCAAATAATCGTGGAAATCACAGTCATAAAACGTATGAGTAGGACAGTGAATATTTAGTACGAGATTTCTTAAATTTCAGTCCTGTGTCATCTCGCTCCCACTTTTTAAGACCATCGACTACCATGACCAAATATGTTGATTTTATTTATTCATTCTGCCTAGCCTTTTCCCAATCATGTTGGGGTCGGCTTCCAGTCTAACCGGATGCAGCTGAATACCAGTATTTCACATGGAGCGACTGCCTATCTGACCTCCACAACCCAGAAACTGGGTAATACGATACCCCTTGGTAAGACTGTCAAAGATCCACGAATGACAGCCGGGACCAACGGCTTAACGTGCTTTCCGAAGCACGGAGGAGTCTCGGTATGTAAAGATGGTCACCCATCCACGGACCAACCCCAGCAAGCGCAGCTTAACCTGATGGATCGACCCGTGCGGCTGTTATAACTTAGCCACGAGCTCCTCATTGATTTTATTTATTAAAGAGTGAAATATACTCACGGATGCTTGCCATCGTTCCCAGTAGGAGTCCTCAGGTCCCTCATAACGCGACACTCGGTGACTGTGGCTCGCTTGTCCGCGGCGGTGACGCACACACGACGCAGTTTCGCGTCATCAAAGTGGGCTGGTAAGTTTGATACTACTAGGCGGTATCGTGATACGAATCTGGAAACATAAATATGATTTATAAATTACAATGGTTATTTTGTAATCGTTCGTGAAAATACAGTCGGCCTTCATACCAGGGACTGAAAACCTTTATAAATTACAGTACAGGTAATGCCGATGACACGTGTAAGATTAAGGTAATTTTTATTTCTGTAACCGGTATTAATACTGGTTGTATTCAATTTAAGGTAAGCTTTAAAAATACCTGTAGAAATATAAATTTTGTAACCGAAAAAATACCCGTATTAACACTGGTTGTATTCAATTTAAGGTAACCTTTAAAAATACCTGTAAAAATATAAATTTTGTAGCCGCAAAAATACCCGCATTAATACTGGTAACCAGTATTAACACTGGTTGTATTCAATTTAAGGTAACCTTTAAAAATACCTGTAAAAATATAAATTTTGTAGCCGCAAAAATACCCGCATTAATACTGGTAACCAGTATTAATACTGGTTGTATTCAATTTAAGGTAACCGAAAAAATACCCGTATTTAACATACCGGTTTCGGGCCCTGCTTCATAACCAAGATTTTCATAAACCTTGACTAGACTTAGAACCTTTTCATATTATGGAAAAACTTCAAATGCATCCCAGTATCTAAAAGTTTATTGAATTTAATCTGTGGTTTTCTATGTTGATTTGCTTTTCAGAAATCAGTTGTCAATGCAAAAAAACCCGTACAATATTTAAAACTCTTAATACTCTAGTAAAAAAAACACGTTTCTTGTTAAAAAAGTTAAAAAAGAAAGAAAAAGAAAGGACAATTAGATTAAAAATACACAAAACTGTGAAAATTTCAACTATCTACCTATACGGTTCATGAGATACAGCCCACTGACAGACAGGCCACAGACATTATAAGAGAAGCAGACCAAACATTCGCTAAAAATTGCGTAGCCATTACGCACACATAGGGAGTGTTGTCAACACAGGGCCGGACTAGGGCCGGTTGCCGGTATTATTTAGCGATATTGAAACAACCGATATACTTAATGTTTTTTTTTTTTTTTCTGGGTATAAGATAAAATTATCAATATACTACTAAGACTAGATAATTAGACAATGGTGAATGGTGAAATGGTGAATTTTGTTCGAAAAAAAATATCGTCTAGTAAACTAAGCTCTGTTTGATAATTCAATGGTAAAAACAAAAAAAAACTTAATCCGCCCCTAAGACGACCCACTGACCAAAATTCGTCTTTGCTTGCCTAATCCGTCCCTGGCAGTTGAAGAATAGAATCGATGCAGGTGATGTCGCATACCAATATGGCGGCGCGGGATAGACAAGCTACGCGTCAAATTTTGTCTATGTGTGAGTCAGTGTGACAACAGGTGACAGAACGAGACACAACTAACGACTTGTCGCTTAGCAAGAAGAGGATAAAGAATCATGTCCATCTATATAAATATAACTATGGATTTATGTTTGGTCTGCTTCTCTTATATGTCTGTGAGACAGGCGGACGGACGGACAGCAGCACAGCGCAGTTCGCAAATATTGGCATATTTTCGCATAAAATTAAGACATAGAAAATAGAAACCAACCTGTTCAGATTCTTCAACATCTGTGTCTTGCTGCGTTCTAACGCTAGGCGCTTGGCCATGTCAGAAGCTGACAGGCCGACAGCTGCCTTCGTGCCAGCTACTACCACTGTGAACATAATTTATTCATTTGGTTAGGCTTTTCCCATCTACAGGTCCAGTATATAAACTTACATTTGATCTGAAAGTTGTAATATCGCGAAAAAATTATAGAAAAAGTTGTTCAGTTTAATGGTCTGTACCACACCCTTAAATTTGAACACACCTTTCTGGTACACCCTGTATATTGCAACTTTCAGTAATTTTATATGCTAATATAAGTTTATATTCTAGACCTGTTTTCGGAGTGACATCATCTGCCAACAAGTCAACCGAATCCGGGGGAATGTATGGAGAAATCTATTGTTATATATTGGGGATATTTATCTCCTTTATGAGAAGGGACGAAAACTCAAGGGTTCGTTAAGCTGACGGTGTACATGAAAATCCAACAATTTTTGTAAAAGACCGAACTATTGAAAATTAGGAAAAAAAAATACAGAAATCCTTACATCACTTCGTATTATTATGAAAATCTTTCTTAGTTTACAATAATCCGATTCGATTTTTCCAATTATCCTGCGATAATTGTCTATACAGCGAATCATGTGCTAATTATTTTATTCTTACATTTCGCTAACTGGCAACTTGATAAGTGGTTACCTCATAACAACGTAAAGACTGTAATCTGTCTTTCGAATAGTAATCTTTCCTAAAAGTATATTATAACATACCTCCTTCCTTAACCAGGTACAAGTTCCTATTGTCTTTAGCTTCCTTGGTGTTCCCCTTCTGCAGGTTCTCTCTCTTGAGCGCCGGCTTCACCTGCAGCGTCTGACCTTCCAACTTGAGCTGGTCTGCGGGCAAGGATAGGAATGTTTCTGCGTGTTCTTTGTCCTGGAATCAACATGACAAAAATCGAGATAGATGTCTTTATGATATGTTAGTGTAACCCCTACGACATACAAATGAATCTTCCGGAATAAATTATTTAAATGAGGGTGAAATCCACATCAAAATCTGTTGCGTAGTTTAGAATAATCAAAATCGGTTCAGCCGTTTGGGAGCTACGAGGGAACAGACAGATACACAGATACACACGTTAAACTTATAACACCCCTCTTTTTCCGTCGGGGGTTAAAAATAACAGAGGACAGACTAATACGAAAAGCAATTTATTTATAATATGCAAAGATATAGGAGTTGGATAACATCAAGACTGTATGGCTGCGTTTGAAGAGGATAGGCAGAGGTGTTACTCACAGCAAACTTGACAAAGCCAGATCCTTTAGAGTGCTCAGTCATGTGATCGACGCAAACGAGCGCATACTTGACGGCGCCCACCGTCTCCGCGAACTGGCGCAGCTGATCGTTGTCCACGCTGAACGGAATGTTCCTTATGAACACTGTGCACCCGTCTTCTGCGTCGTTCAGTTTTATGCTGGAGAAATACGATTTAAGATGTACACTTGCGGAAAGAAAATTTTATGCAACATTCAAACAAATATTACAGATATTGGGAACAGTCATTTTCAGCAATTTTGATAATATACAGTTGGAATAACATTTATCGACGCGAATCGGCTTGAGTCAATCACGTATCACCACCCTTGTCGCATTTAGTTCGGCGCGGTGTCGAGAAGCGGCGTGCGAACCGAAACGAGTCGAATGACGTTTTTTTCGATTTTATTGCATGGATAAAAAAGCTCTTTCTGACCGGTTTAAGCCGATTTCGCGTCGATAAAACACGTGGTTACTCCCTAACTTTTTCATTCAAGCACTGTGCAATCTATCCATGTTACAAGATGTTTTAGAATTCGTGTGATTTTTGTAAACTTCTTGAACTGTAAAATGCAATACCTCAGTTTTTAGGCATACTGAACTTTTGTTAAATGAGGCTTCATTTAACAAGAGTTTAGCATACCATTTTGTTTGTGTAATTACAAAAAGTGTGTTTAAGACCGTTGATGAATTAGTCACAAATAACAAAACTGCATTTCACAGATTTCTTAGATACTTTACGTAAAAAAATATAACTAACAACATTTCTCAATTATAATTTTGGGCATGTTTTCCAATAAGTATAAAAACTAACCGTTGATACTCTGGTTTCACTTCATCCTCTGGTTCATCCTCATCCACTTCATCATCGTCTTCTTCATCATCCTCATCTTCTTCATCACTGTCCTCCTCCTCATCATCTTCATCCGATCCATTTTTGACGTCAGCTTTATCATCATCACCACTGTCTGAATCACTGCCCTCTTCATCCGACTCTGCATCTGAATCACCTTGAAAGGAAGAAAATTGTTTTATATCTATACTAATATTATAAAAAAATTAAATTTATTTGTGTGTACTTAATTTGTTTTTCCTGGTAATTTGGAAAATTCTTTTTTCTTTGGATAGCCCAATTCTTGAGGAAGGTTATAGGCTATGTAACATCAGCGAGCCTTAGGAGCCGATTAAAAAGAAAAAAAGTCAGAAAGAACGCTAAGAGACAACGAAGTAATAGCGCGGGCGGGCGATGGAATGCGACGCGGTAGGTCGGGTGGCAATATTTAACGCGGACGAACTCGCGGGCAGAAGCTAGTAATTAATAAGTAAAAAGAGGCAATTTTGTCGTTCGTCAATGTATCAATGGATAACCAAAAATTCGATCACCTCAAGACTAATAACGGCTTTGTGCGAATTCGAAATTGTCGAATTATTCAGAAATATTAGCATACCATAAACAAATGTTATAAAAACGGTTATCTATTTGTGAAGCAATAGTTTCTTTGCATCTATATATGATGTGATTATGTTCATCCTGACCTATGAAGCACTTTACCCAATATTTACAGACATAAAACTCATGCCTTTTTACCATTATGATAGGAAAGAAAGAATAACGTTTATTTGGACACAGTTTGTGAAACACAAATACAAAAAAACAAAGCAAAAAAAGTGACAATAATGTACAACAATAGTGTGTGCCTCACGGCTGCGCCAAAAAGGCTAAAAAAAAACAAAAAAATACTCACTCTCACTCTTAATCTCATCCTTCACATCTTCACTGGTCACATTCAACGGAGGCTTGTCATCATCATCGCTGTCTGACTCTTCCTTCTTGATGTTCTCTTCCATTTCCATCTGTTGGTTGACTACGTGCTGCATGTACTTGTTCTTGGCTACTGCCCAATCCACTGATATTGGACGACCTGCAAGAAAAATAATAATTTAGACCTTGATATAGGGCTCGGGCTTGTGAAAGATGGAAGGAGTGGGGGTAAGCCTTTGCCCAGTAGATACAGAGCAGGCTAGAAGAAAAAAGGCATGATGAGGTGTTGGCAGTGTGGCAGTGGGGAAATGAAATTGAAATTATTTAAGATAATTTTCTATAATTTTAAGTGCAATTTAAATTACTATAAGGACTATGCAAAACTTAAAATATTTTTATCTTAAATGATCGTTTTTTTTTTTGTTGAATTATAATTATGTTTTAATTTACCCCAAATAAATTGTGGTAACTGCAAGAGAATGATGATTTTAGTTAAAATTTGGTAGTACTTGAAATTACCACTTATTTAACAAATAAAATAAAATTAATTAAGCTTGCCTATCCTTAGTCACTTTTAAGAACATAACGTAACACACCTTGTATCCCCTAAGAGTTTGGCAGGGGTGTACCAATATATAAGTTGTATTTTAAGAACATTTTTATTTCAAAACACCTACCTAAGAATGGCTTCATATTAGTGTTCAGCAAAGCTTTTTTAGCCATTGGCACATTTTTAAAATGTACAAATGCACATCCCACAAGTTTTCCATCGGGCTTCTTTAGCAATTTCACCTCTAATATATCGCCATAAGACGAAAAATGCTCTTTCAGTGTTTCTTCAGTAGCTTTAAATGACACATTACGGATTATAAGTCGAGCATTGCGGTTCACTCTCTCTTTCTTTTGTTTTTCCTCTGTCTGCTTCTCTGTTCTTTCTGGTTTCTCTTCTGTAAAATAAATAGGTTATATTATGTTATATTTTTTTATTAATTGCGTAGTAGTCATTGTTATGATGTTGCAGAACATTTGGATCAAAATTTATCAACAACTGCGCCTGTTGCTTCCCCCCCTCCCGTAACCGCGGTTGTATTGGTAGGCACAAGACACTATCCAGGTTTCGCTCAGGGAAAGTGGGTGGGTCTCAAATGCCACTAATGTTGTAATTACTGTTGCCACATAATGGGCAAGTAATTCAGGAAAGTGCCACTGATAAGAAAAGACGAATATTCAAATATTCTATTTTGTCACTTTACAAAATGAACCCTCCTTACAGCCAACAAATAAAGTGCTTTTTCCATTGTCTGTAATAAAGAAATAACATAACATACATACACCTGTATTCCCCAAAGGGTTAGGCAGAGGTGTACCTATAGTAGTAGTGTAGCCAATTGCCTTCAACCAAGCACTATTCCAGACTCCGGGCTGTTACTCAGAAATACCAGTTGGGAAAACTGAATTACACTATGCTTGACCCAGGAATTGAAGCCAGGACTTCATGTAAAGAAATGTGTAGCAATAATATGCATTATCAAAAAACTTACTCTTAAAGGGCTTCTGGTCATCTTCAGAGTTGGCACTATCAAACCTTTGTCTTGCACTTTTGTTTTCCATATTCTGTACATATGCTTTCTTAGATACTGCGAAAGCCACATGGATGGGGCGGTCTGAAAGATAACAGTTAATAGTGTTATTTTTTGGAGTCTATAAACTGATTGCATTGGGGCACGCACAATGGTCCACCCGAAGGACCAAGTGCCGAAACCAAACCCATAGAACTGATTGGGTTAGTTGATTTTGGTTGGACCTACTCAATATCATTTGAATCATGTTGACATTTTATTTAATTGTAATCTATTCTGTATAATAATTGAGAACTTTATTTATTGTATTATGGGTTCTACCTGTTTTTTTTTCAATAGATGAAAGATTATAAGGAAATAAATAATGTGCTTTTCGCTTGTGAAGTCTCAGTGATGGATTCAGTACATGATACTAGACACAACCGAATTGACATTTTTTGTCAGTTATGAAAAAAACTAATTTCACACTTTCTAACAAAACTGCAATACCTACATGGTCAGAATGTATGGAACAGCTGTTTTTTTAAATTATCAACAAAAAAAATCAATGTTAGTGACTCCTGTAGTATACAAATTAGCCATCATTATTGTTGAAATTTATTAAACCTTAAGCGAAGATTCCTGGGGAGGTTTACTTACTCCAAATAAAATTTAATGACAATCTTACCTAAAAATGGCTTCTTATTGGTAGCAGCAATAGCCTTCTCAGCCATAGCAACATCAGCAAAATGCACAAATCCGCACCCGACCAGCTTCCCATCAGGTTTCTTCAACAAATTGACTTCTTGCACCGTTCCATACTCCTCAAAATGCTCCTTTAAAGCTTTGTTGGTTGCTTTGAAAGATATATTCCTCACGATAATCCTGCCATTGCGTTCTGCAGGCTCTTTGTTAGCTTTAGCGTCATTTACGCCAGAGTAAAACTCGTCGTCCATTTGACCCATCTTCTTCAGTGTCTGCGTATAGATTCTCGCAAAGAAAAGGCCAGAATCCGAGGTGCAGTCTGCGAAAATTCACGTGGTGAACCAAAACATAACCTTTATTTTATAATGATATTTACGGTTCAAAGTTTACAATGGATAGGAATAAGCGTTTCACAATAATTATTAATTGAATTGTTTAGAGTGAAAATTGACTTTTATTTTCTAAAATTTCCCAATAATTTCTCTATCATATTGATTAGGCGCATTGCGCAAAGTTGACTTTGTTTATCTTTGACATTGACAATTTGGCAATTTTGACATTTACAATTCGTAAACTACCCATACTAGCCTATACGGCTACAGTATACGTATACTCCTATACTCCAGACAAAAAAAAAAAATATAGCATGCAATGAATTTCTTTTCCTTCAAGAGAGAACTTGATAAAATAAAAGAAGGCTCTACTCCTACGTTTATTGTTCTGAGTCCTACGTTCAAAAAAGAAATTTTCCTTTATTACTTTCTAGAGTATTTTCTAGCCACACAAACATTGAACGTATCACAATTTTACTTATCAGAAAAAACCGATGTTTTCCGATATTTTTCCAATAACATGGAAACAAAAATACCGTGAACGTCATAATTACCTATTATATCACAAACAATTAAAAAAAAAAAAAGTAATAAAAATGAAATGTTAATTTTTTTTACAACAATAATTTTCTGTGTGTCCAAAAGTTCTACTTTTGAAACATAGACAAAATCAGCTGTGCTGTGGGGCTGTCATGATGATAAATGTCAAAACAATTTTAACCTCTTCGTCGTAAACATTTAATAACATTTTCTTCCGTTAAAATGAATGCCCGACACATATTCAGGATGTGTAACAAACTCCTGATACCACAAACAATATCCAGGGGGTATGGTTTTAAAGTGGTTAAACGTCCAGACCCAAAAACTTTGAAAATGCCTGCGCCGGGTTCGGCTCCAAGCATACTGGAAATAATTAAAGAAAAAATAAGACTTAACGGTCCTTTAACTGTGGCTGAATACATGCATATAGTTATTACTAACCCAACTGAAGGATATTATATGAAAAAGGAAGTAATTGGTGACGGTGGTGATTTTATTACGTCGCCTGAAATTAGTCAACTGTTTGGGGAAATAGTTGGTGTTTGGTTCTATGCTGAGACTCAGAAGATGGGCTCTGGGAAGCCTCTGCAGATCGTCGAACTTGGACCTGGCAAGGGAACATTGTTGTTAGATATTTTAAGGGTAAGTCAATGCACTAGCGACCCCAGCTTCACTCGGTTTTTATAACTTGACAAAAATCGAGATTTCTCTAGTATATGTTAGTGTTATATTAATAACATAACATAACTTCATGCCTACATTCCCCGAAGGGTTAGGCAAAGGTGTACATATAGTACACCCACCATTTCCTCAATCATCTTTAAGTCCCTTGTAATAGAGAGTGCTTCTTTGAGATAATGGTCTAAAAAGTAAACAATATAATATTGCAATGAAAAGGATAATATACAACACATGCATATTACCAACATGAATCAACAAGAACTAAATCAAAAAATTACATGTCAAAGAGCCATGGAGAAGAGACAGGAAAAGAGCCCCAGATATAAGCCACATTACGAAAATTTAAGATGTAGTCAAAACCAAAAAACTCGGATGGAAGTGGGTAGGCCACATGACAAGAAAGAATAGGAGTACATGAACAAAACAGAATGGACCCCATGTTTCCAGACAAAGAGAAAAAGAGGAAATATTATCAATATTTCCTCCTATTCCTAACCTGTTCATACAAATAAATAAAATTAAAGTGTCTGTAATGTCAAAGTGTAAAAGTATATATAGTATACTTATAATAAAAAAAAAGAATTAAAATATTTTGTCTGTCTGTTTGTTCTGGCTATATTATCCGAAACGGCTGGACCGATTTTGACAGGACTCACCGGCAGATAGGTGGTTGTTATTAAGAGTATCTTGGGGTTCACGCGAGCGAAGGCGCGGATACCAGCTAGTGTATTATACAAAGAAAACTAACAGAATAAATTTTCTAAAATTCTAAATGATGGTGAAAATCACGACAAAAACCGTTGCGAAGATTAGAAGAACAATGCGGTCTCACAGACAGACACGAAAAGCGACTATACTACGTTTATACATATATATAGATTTTATTGATATCCTTATATAAATAATGATTTTGGATGTTGTTAATTTGGTACCTCTTTTACCAAGGTACTTTATATTGTAAACAAACTCAATTAATTTAGACTAGACTTGTTGGTCTAGTAAAGTCTAGCAAGCGCTACAGCTGAGTATGAGGTCCTGGGTTCGATTCTCAGGTCGGGCAATGAGTTATTGTGTTTTTCCATCTGGAATTTCTCAGTAGCAGCCCGGAGTCTGGATTCGTGCCCTGTTCATGGCAATAGGCTTGCCTCCTATTACATAGGAATTAAACATAACTGGCGAAATCTGGATCTTACTATAGGGACCTCTGCCTAACACTTCGGGGATAATAGGCGTGATGTTATGTTATGTATGTATTAATTTAACTGTACCCCCACCTTTTAACTCATAATGAAGTTTTAATTAATATTCTTACTATTTTTTTTCCAGGTGCTCAATCGTCTAGGCTACAAAGCTCCAGACCTGAGTCTACACTTGGTGGAAATCTCATCAACAATGCAATCTGTTCAAGCTAACCGACTGTGTATATCTCATAGAGAAGTTGATATTGACCAGCCACATAACCATGAAGTAAGTATAATTCTACTGTCATTATACATATGTCATGATATTGTGTAAACTAAAAGATAAAGAGAAAAGATTTGATGTTTTGTATGTTTGTTTCTAATTGATAAACTTAAAAAAATACTTAACCGATTTATACCAATTCTTTCACCTATAGAAAACTACATTATCAGTGGAAGTTTGACCGAGACCGCTGTTCCGCGTCTTAGGTATATATGCGCGACGAGACGGGCCGCTCATTCGTCAACGCTGCCCCCCGCCTAGCCGCTCATTCCTAAGACGCGGAACAGCGATCTCGGTAAAACTATAGCATAACAATGTTAAGGAAAGGCGAAAGTCTGCAATGATGAGGATATGGCTTATGTCATAGACATTTCATTTGTTGATATAATTTTTAATTATATTTTCCAGGGTGAAACAGTGAGTGGTATCAAGGTGTACTGGTACAATGACCTGAAGAAAGTGCCCAATAACTTTTCTTGGTATATTGCACATGAGTTCTTTGATGTATTGCCTATACATAAGTTTGAAGTAAGTTACAATTACTTTTAGATTTCATGTTGAAGTAAAAATATTGTTCGGTACACTGTATTTAAGGCAAACAAAAGCATATACAACGTGTTCCTTTTGATATCCCATAACTCTCTAGGGTATTATTATGTATTAAGAGACCATGAATCAACTGGCATATGAATTAATATAATTATTTTTTTCATTTTCAATTTTCATACAAAATAATTCGACAAAGTCACGATGTTATGTAAAGATACGTTCGTTCGTTTAATATACGTGAAAGTATTTTTTTTTTTTAAACTGACTATTTCTGTCCAAAAATATATATTAAAACGTCGCATTTTCTTAACTTTAAATATGAATGATTGGTTTGAATGAAAATTATTTACTTGTACTTATCAATGAAACTTACTCTCATCAAGAGTCTGTAAGGATTATAACATTAAATTTTCATGTATTTTTTAATTATTATTATTTATTCTTTTATTAAAGTGTTTTGTCACACCTTCCAGAAAACTGACAAAGGCTGGCGAGAACTCTTAATAGATTTAGACGGTCAAGACAAACTTTACTACAGAATAACCGCAGAAGAGACTACCTCTTCCAAGTCCCTCATTAGGCCACCGTTAGATTCTGGTGACAGAACGGAGCTTGAGATCAGTGCCCGAAGTCTGGGCCTTGCAAGACAACTGGCCACGAGGGTGGATGAGTATGGTGGTATAGCCCTTATTGCGGATTATGGACATGAAGGAGAAAAGGGGGATACCTTTAGGGTAAGTAGTGCAACTTGGGGTTTGAAATAAAATAAATAATATGGCTTTCATATTAAGATTGTGAACTTGTGCTTCTTAGTTTATGTTTCACCCTATGTTTATAGTTTCTTTACTACTCTTTTTTATTTTTAGTAAGATAAACTGTGACAAAACAAATATTATCATTTTTAGGCTTTCCACAAGCACAAAGTGGTGAATCCTCTAGAAAATCCTGGCCAGTGTGATCTGACAGCTGATGTGGACTTCTCGCAACTAAGGGTCGCAGCGTCTAAGAGTCCATCTGGTGAGAACTATGCCTTAGTCATGGGCCCTGTCAAGCAGAAAGAATTCCTAGAGAGATGTCAAGCTGAAGCTAGGCTTAAGGTGAGAAACTATCGTGATCTTGGAAAAAAAATAACAGGGTATTTAATAATTATAGGGTCCCATCTATCCTACTATTTTCTACACAAATTCCTGCGCTAAATGGGTACTGGATCTGCTACACCTACATAGTATCCAATCTTGGCAAACAAATTTCTACAGCCAAACTGTAGAAAAAAAAGTTGTCAATTTTATAAATTATTGGGGACAACTCGCACTTGACCAAAAAAAAATCTTTTTTTTTAATCAAAATTGTTTTCATGAAAAATAAGCGAATGGTTCCATATTTCCAGGTACTCATGGATAATGCAAAGTCAGATGAAGACCGAGAAAAAATAAAGAAGGCCTATGAAATGCTTGTTGATCCTGCGAAGATGGGAGAAAGATTCAAGTTCATGGCTTTTTATCCTTCAGCAATGGCGGAGATGTTAAATAAGTACCCTCCTTTGGGTTTTTCAACTCCTCCCGAGTCTTAATTAGCACTTTATAAAATATTTTCTTATATAATATATGAATTTGAATAGTAGGTAGTTGATTAACTGTAAAAAAAATTGTAGGTTTATTGGGGTTTATAGATAAATGTGACCATAGGATATGTGACGTTCAAACTTCAAATATGTATGGATATATAGTCGATAATCATTACTTTAAGCAACGTTTATAAATAAACCACTCTAACTTTCATAATAAATTATTAAGTTTTTGTTCCGCTAGTGTTTATTTTATAAATCAAGCCGATATTTTTTAACGTGGTCGATTCGCGATTCACTCGATGATATGAATTCGCGAAGTGGTAATCAAAAAAGTGATTCGTAGTAATAAACACAGAGTACATTTTTATAGGATATTATATAGGTACTGCCTAAAATCCTATCCGTTTTTTATTTTCTCTCAAAAATTATATGCCAACAAAACGCAACGTTTTACTACGCAATTTATGTACAATGTACACCCAGTACACCTATGTTACGGCCGGGGATGCGGCCGTTGCGGGAAAGTCCGAAAGGGATACCGTAACCGAGGCCCCTGGCAACACAGGCAACTGAAGGAACATGGGTGGGTTTTAGTCAGTAAGACTCTGACACGCCCTCCCGCTCCGCCCAGAGCGGCAGAAGTTATTTGATGATTTGCCACACAAAAAAAAGTTTTTCGCAGCCTGCTGCTTCGCTTTGATAGAGGTAAACGGCAAATGTGGGGTTGGGAAAGGAACGAACCCAGGGTGTGCATTACCCCAGCAAGTAAAGTGAGCCACAACTACAACGGGCTTCTCAGTGGGACCTCGTATTAAAATTGGACTAACTCTTTATCAGGCATTCCAATATTATCTTACTGAGAATCAAATCAGTAATACCCCACGCCAAGTAACAAAGCCCATAGTAATGTAATAATACATTTGATTGTAATAAACTTCTGTTGAGGGCATGCGTTTAGGTGTGTTAAAGCTATAAATTGCAAAGGAATAACAATAATGAAGTAAGAAATTAATTCGCAATGTCAAAAAACCGATAAGTTACGGATAACACCGGTGATTGTTGTAAGACCGCACTAGCACAATCGGATCTCGCTCGTTCGGGCATCCGTCGATTGATTCGCATATTTTTATTTTTATTGTTTGGAAAAAAGGCTCAATCATATTTTCTAATCATCACCGTGTAATTAATTAGTTATATTCAATATATAGTGATTAATTTGGTGCAAAACATTAGCTAGTTATCTTTATTTCGTCAATTCATTCCTGTGTATTCATCGGACTGTAATGAAATGTCAAAAATTTTCGTGGAGTGGTGCCAATGGTCATGAAATTTTTCTGCCGTGAAAATTTTGTGATGAATGTGCATTTGTGAACTGTTGATATTGTTGAATTTTGAGCAGTTGGTGTGTTATTGTGCGCTTCACAGCGGTACCTTGGTTGTGACGGGTGCATGATTTAACATATTTCGAGAAAGTGAAGGTATGTAATGATTCGTTTCTTTTGTTGTGGCTGGCTGTACATAATCAATTGCACAGCATCGTGATTCGTGAGATTGGTTAGTTTTTCTAATCATGTGAAACTCTATAATTTTTTTAGTTCGTTGTGATCCATCAGAGGTTTCACAAATCTGTGCATTCCCCATTGTTCTGTGCGAACAAATGTAAATATTTACGAAAATCTTTCAGACAATGGTCTGTATTGTTAAATGAGATTTATTAAAGTATTTTGTAATACGAAATTACGATCTCGCATACAACTCACGGAATGTTCCATACTTGTGTTCTGTATAATTATCAATCAAAAACCTCTAATCTACCTGCTTTCCGTTGCTTAGTAAAAGCTATAAAATATTTTATAGTTACATATACAACAAGAACGGGTAAATTTTGTGTTCACGAAATATGAATAGAACAAAAATATGTTCTTGAAGAATTTAGTACTAGATTAAACTCACACATGACTCATTATCATCATGATCCATGATCATTTTAGTGCGATAAAAACTCAAAATAAAATAAAACCTATAAGTACAGGACTGCACTACTTCCTTTGGTGTTTTTCCTTTTAAAATTATGCTTTGTCATGTTGTCCAAATGGAATGTTTTCACTGTTCACAATATAATTTATATTTATACTAAGCCATATTGTCCCACTGGTGAAAGACCACCCTACTCACTAAGCTTTAGCAACATGTCTTTTTGTAGGATATTATTTATCAAAGAAAAAAAAAACTGATGAAATATGACTTCAGTGGTATAATTACGTACCTATACTGTTTTACTATTTATACATTTTATGCCATGTGCAATCGCAGTGATCAAATATAATGCAATATTAAACATGATTTTCCTCTTAGATTATAAACACGTGTCAAGTATTTATGCTGTAGTCACATAGGCAGTCACTGGTATTCAGCTGCATCTGGTTAGACTAGAAGCATTGTAGTGCATTGCATGTTTATTATTTAACAAGTTTAAAAAAATAAGTGGTATTTGGTAGTGGGGTTTGGTATTCAATTACAAACCAGAGGTGCAATTCCAGTATTTTTATCAGTTCAATTATGGAAATTGGCCTTCAAGGTTTATCTCTGATCTCTTCCTTGATGTCTCTAACACCTGCACACATGAGATAATAATGAAAACTATCAAAAGTGCTGTTTGTGTGTCATTATACTCGTCTAGCAAAATATAATGTGTGCCATAGAGACTATAGCATAATCAGCCTGTAATCTACTCACTGCAAGGACACAGGCCTCGTCGTCTTCGAGGAGTGGGCAGTAATCTACCACGTGGGCCCAGTGCGGGTTGGTAGATGTCACATGTCTTTGACATGATTTTTTTAGTTCTAAGACATGCCAGTTTCCTCATTGTTTTCCTTCACCGTTTTGAGAGCAGTGGCGATGATATTATTAACACAAAGTAAAGCACCTGTCTCGGTTCAAACCCACAACCTACAACTCTTAAGACAGGCCCATTACCACTACGCCACCACGACACTATAGAAGAAGAAAAGGATATTTTCCTTTTCTTAGTCTCCTCATAAACAAAAACCAACTACCATCATATTTACTAACATCCTTTTATGAAGCACAAGTTACACCGAGGAAGTGGAATTTCAAGTTTCTATTATTATGTTAAATGAGGTGTCATCACAATATTATAATGTTGAATAACAATGCGCAATGTTTAAAAACAATTGTACATTAGCTGGTTTATTCTAACTCTTAAAATTATATCATTGTATTTATGATAATTTTACTTACAAAATAACAGGTTTATTTTTTCTATTGTGAGAGCTGAAAAGTCTTAATGAGACTTTACTTTATAATTTCAACTTTTACTTTTCGTCCATTTTCCTGCTGTAATGATAAATGTCATTTAATACTTACAAATAATAAAAGTGAAAGGCTGAATGTCAATTTAAATACAACCTTGAGAACTGTACTTTTCTATTATTAAATGCATTTAAATTTGCAACTTATCTACAAACCGATTAAGTATATAATCAGTTGCATATTATTCTCCTCAAGTGCTGAATGAACTTACATCTTTGACTTTGTGTTTTGTTAGGTCACTAGGGCAATGACTGTACCTTGTGACTTCATGATTAAGTGTATTGAGACAAAGATATCATCAGGCATCAAGTATGTTTCAGGCATTTTACGTAGGTAGGTAGGAATATTACACAGACATGTTTAATATAGAATTTAATTTAAATAGTGGGTGATAATATTGAGCGAATCAAGAATGTTGCTTAATGATTATGACGTAGCAATTATATTTAAAGTTTCGGGTTATTTTTTATGTAAGTAAGGGTGCCACCACACCGATCGATCGCTTGTCGATCAATCAACGTCGATTGATTGGTGTGGAGGCTTTTTCAGACTGATGGGTACCAATCGATAAAGTTGTCCATCGACGTCGAATGTCGATTGTAAATAAATTTTTCCACCTCCGCTTTATTATTACCAAATAAGTTGAATATTTCTAACAATAAACATGCCGCATTATTTTATTTCGGTCCTGCGGGTGAAGTAATTATGTCCCAAACGCAACAGTCATGAGACGAGGGGCGAAAGGAGAAGCGGGGCGGGACGACTCGACGTCGACTGATCCATTCTACCGTCGATCGACAATCGATCGATTGGTGTGGTAACAATTGACGATCGACATCGACTGATCCATTCTATCATGGATCGATGGCATCGCTCGATTGGTGTGGTGGCACCCTAAAACAATGATAGAGATCAAAAATGTTCACAGCTTAGGAACTGGAAATAACAAGAGTATGTGTAGGAAGAGTAACCATGGAGTTTCTTGTCAGCTCTTCTCCATAGGAAACGACCAATTGGAACCGTGCACCTAGCTTCTGACGTTTCATAAGTGCCCATGTAGGTTTATGGGAATTATAATATTTTGAATTGAGAATATTATGTACATTAGAGTATGTGTATCTCGAAGGGTTTTCATGAAAATTGACGCGGCCGTAATCTGATATGCCCTGGAGTATTAAATAGGTTATCCTAATTCAATTAGTAATGCTTGGGATTTGCAAGTTAGTTTATCATGGAGTTGTGGACGTATCGCCATCCGTGGTTCATATTTGAATATTTGTGGTGCGTGATACAAGTTGGGGACACGCTATGGAGATGACATGATACCAAAATAGTACGGATACGGACCCAGCGTCAGTAGTAAATAAGAAGAAGTAAATAAAGAAAAGGTTCTATGTAAAACATGATTTATTCATGATACAGAAGAAGAAAATGCATTAGAAAAATCATTTAACACTATGGAAAATTTAGGCCAACGGTGCTAGACTGGGCTGGATTGTCCGAGTTTCGCTTACAGTCTCCGACACCACCACCAGGGGCCTAAGTCTACTACTTTATAAACGTTACAATGGTCTCACATTGGTCAGTTTTTGACAGATTTGCCATACAAAAAATGTCAAAAACTCACCATAGAGAGACCATTGTAACGTTTATAAATTAGTAGACTTAGGCCCCTGGCATCGTCTGTTTGGGACATCTCTAGCCCTATGAGGCCAACATAATTATTAGTATCCGGCCTATGTGTCTTCACTAAACAATCCATTATATTATATCCGCTTTCGCTTCGTACTTTGCGCTATTCAAAAAAAATCTCAAAGCAAATAAAAATGTACAGCATAGAGAAGCTGAATGAGAATGTGTATTAATATGTATAATACACATTCCGGGTCATTGACTCGTAGATTTTATCATGTAAATCTGACACAAATTAGGTACTGTGTAAGTGTCATACAAAGCAATTTCTAAAGTGCAATGCCCGTCTGAGGTCAAAAGCACAGCACTGGTCATGAATTTTTACAATTATTTGTTAAAGACCTTTTGGACAAAGTTCACTTAAGTATTTTTAGACTGAAATAGTGTTGTTTTTGTGCACTTGCGTCGTTAGCTCCCATAAATTAGTTCATTTGAATGACTTTACCAGACTTTACGTCCTCGGTTACCTATCGAATTGAACGGCGAAAATGGACGAAGTTTTCCGAAGATTCGTAGGTACTGATCGTCCATCATACTAATATTATAAAGAGGTAAAACTTGTTTGTAAGTTTGTATGCATGGGGTAATCTCCGGAACTACCAGTCGGATTTGAAAAATTATTTTTGCATTTGATAGCCCAATTCTTGCGGAAGGTGATAGGCTATGTAACATCACGCTACGACCCTTAGGAGCTGAGCCAAAGACAAAAGTCAGAAATAAGGAAAACGAAATAATAGCGCGGGTGGGCGATGGGATGCGACGCGGTGGGTCGGGGGCCGAAATTTCTCGCGGATGAAGTCGCGGGCAGAAGCTAGTCTTTCATAAATTACACTAGTTAGCCTGAATTCCACAGGTAATCGAATTTGTTTTAACGACCATCAGTAGCGTGAATGACGAACCTAAATACTGGGCAGTATTTAGGTTCGTCATTCACGCTACTGATGTTAGTCTGGATTGGTTAGATTGAAAAAAAAATACAATAGACGTAGATATATTTAATAACCTATTCCGCTTAACTATTCTTAGAGTCTTAAAAAACCCTGTAAGAAATCGACACGTGTTTCACCTATCAACGAGGCATCCTCAAGATGACGATTGACTTGTCGCGAGCGCTGGACGCTGATTGAGCCACACCGCACCGCTCACCGTGTCGATTTCTTACAGGGTTTTTTAAGACTCTTTAATTAAGAATAGTTAAGCGGAATAGGTTACTAAATATATCTACGTCTATTGTATTTTATAATGGATTTCCGCCAAGTCACGCCTGAATCAATTAACTATTTTAACTGATTAGATTGAGTACAATTTCCTCTAGGTTCCGTGTTTAGTCGAATAACTACTAACTGTGAGCACCAAATGTGCCGATCTTTGCATAATTCCCTTTTACTGTTATTTGTAGTGGTACCTAATTCAGAGGACTATGTAATCGTAGCAGACCTAAGAAAATAACTGGATTGACCCTTATCAAATTACTATCAAATAACATCGTCGTAATATTCAAAGCAGTTTCAAATAATAAAGCTGGGAATATTCATAATGAAATGTTACACTGAAATTGAAATAAAACCCAAACCCACAAAAGTAAAATATGAAAGTTTGTATGGAAGTTCCACATTTTTCATCATATTAACAGAACTACCAAGTTACCAACAATAGTTACAGATTTTTCTGCATATTTCAGGGTGTTGGCGATTGGTGATCACCGGACATGAGCTCCCCGCCCCCCGTACAGTTGGAGGTGGAGGTTGGTGATGAATCTATGGAGGACGACACTGCCGACATGATTCCAGCTGACAGGTAGGATCATGGAAATACCTCTTTTAGTCCAAATGCGAGGCAAAAGCCTTTTCTAACGATTCCGCTCCAGATTTCCCGACAAATCCACTATACAGGGTTACTTGTAATTCGACGTATATCCGTCAGGAGCTGATAGGGGGGCCAGAATACAACAGATTGAACCCCCCATATGTATGGCCGAAATTCAGTAGTTTTCGAGATATTTGAACTTTAAGGGTTTTTCGATATTTACCCAAAATTTTACATTTCATTCCAAATAAAAAAATACTGCATATTGAATGCGTACCATTAAAGAATGATATCGTAGCTGACACTTCAATCAAGCTATGAACCTTATTGAAAGTACTTAATTCAACAAAATAATTAAAATTATGAGCGATTTAAGAATAATATCTTACCATTATTCTCATTCTACGCTTCAAAAATGTTGTCTCGTCAAAAAAATTACTATGACGTTAATCGTACAAATAACTAAAACAACTTGCCTATTCTGTAAGCTTTCCAAAAAGGTATAAAAGTTAAATTTAAGATGCGTAATTCGTGACATGGCATGTGTTTGAATCAGCGCGTGGACAGAAATCATCTGTGTTTTTGGTTTGGGATCCTCCTAAAACAACCGATTTTACTGGCGAAATTCTTCGTGATGGGTCGGGGTGTGCGGGCTGTTTTATAACCGTTGCAGAACTCATATCGGCTACATGGGAACGCAATGAGAAACGTGAGTATTCATCGATCACAGTTATTATGTACGTATTTCTTGTATTGGAAGGTACATAATAACTGTGATCGATGAATACTCAAATGTCTGGACCTTTAAAATTAATACTTTATCTCTCCATACTATAGGTGAAGTAGCTTTTATCAAGATTGGATCTGGCAAGGCAGATCTGTAGAATGTTAGTTGTATTTCAGAACAATGTTCTCCAACTGGAGAACATCAAATAGTCGAAGTAGAACGCCAGGCCACTAAAAATTTAACTACTCAGCGAAGAACGACGAGAGATCGTAGGCTTCCAAGCCGCTCTTCTGAACTGAATAGCTGTTCTCTTTTAGTACTCCCAATCCCTCGGGGCGGCCGTAAGTTACTAACTAAGGAAGGGGACGCGAGCGCACCCAGGGCTGCCAGATTGTATAATTGGATACAAAAACTGTATAATTTGGTTACTGATTGTATCCTCTTTGTATCCTGGACCCTCATGTATAATTGGATACGGAAAGCCTAAATTCCATTATCTGAGTTTTGTGGTGTTTGTGAGTTCTATGATGATATTTTTTGAGTTGCTATATGGATGCGCTTAAGCCTGTGAGGAAAAATACCATAGTAAATTTAAAAAAATACGTAGTTACCTACGTAATTTTAGTAATAATATTAGTAAATTTAGTATATTTTAGTAATAATTCACGAGATTAATCATTATTGCGTATGTTTGAAAAAAATTAAGCACTGTTTGTATCCTGTCATTCAATTTTGTATAATTTCAGCAACATTGCCGAATCATTTAAAAATATCTACTGGCAGCCCTGAGCGCACCAGACGCCGTTTACTCCCCCGCCCGCACACCGTGCCCCATCACGAAGAATTTAGCCAGTAAACGCGGTAGTTTTAGGGATGATCCTAAACTGAAATCACAGATGATTTCTGCCCCCGCGCTGATTCAAACACATGCTATGCCACGAATTACGTGTCTTAAATGTAACTTTTATACCTTTTTGGAAAGCCGACAGAATAGGAAAGTTGTTTTAGTTATTTGTACGACTATCGTCATAGTAATTTTTTTCACGAGACAACATTTTTGAAGCGTAAAATGAAAATATTGGTAAGATATTCTTTTTAAATCGCTCATAATTTTAATTATTTCGTTGAATTAAGTACTTTTAATTAGGTCCATAGCTTGATTGAAGTGCCAGCTACGATATCATTCTTTAATGGTACGCATTCAATATGTAGTTTTTTTTTTTATTTGGAATTAATTGTCAAATTTTGGGTAAATATGGAAAAACCCAGAAAATTCAAATATCTCGAAAACTATTGAATTTCGGCCATACATATGGGGTGTTCAATTCGTTGCATTCTGGCCCCCCTATCAGCTCCTGACGGATATACGTCGAATTACAAGTAACCCTGTATAATTCTCGGCAAGACTACTATAATATTAGCCGATTTCCCGGGAACTCGGATAGTAATTTCCGAGAAGAAAAACACAATTTCCTGAGAATGGGAACGTTGCAAAAAAATATAGCTTCTTATACTGAAAAGGATTGAGCATTCATTACTACGCTTGCTCAGTGCGGATTGGTGTTAAATGTCAATTAGTATTTTCAAAACTATAAATAAGTGGAATTTTAGCATTTATGGTAATTTAATTAAACTGCTGCTGGGTATGGGCGTCTAAACAAAGGCGTCGTTTACTAGTATGCGTTTTTTCGAGACGCGTCACAAAAACCGGTACTTCGTCTTCCGCACTTAATCTTGACATTGGCTTACCGACTGATTTATTGGACTTCTACTTGCCTATATCCTTTATCCAGTATTCTTTTGTTTTGAAGTGTAGCCTTTCGGGATAAAAGCACAAATTGAAACTTTCATTCATCAATTCATCATTATCCTTAGATATACCATCGTGTGCGTGTGTGTGGATTCATTCCTGGAAAAAAATATCAGTTAGTTTTCGTTGTTCTCGGCTGTCATTTGTAGTTAATGGACATTTGTTACTTGTAGACAGCAGCCCGAAATTCTGACAACAATCTTACCAAGGGGTTATTTTATTACCCAGTAACTGGGTTGTGAAAGTCAAATGGGCAGTCGCCACATAAAATACTGGTTTTCAGCTGCATCCGTTTAGACTAGAATCTGACCCCAAACATAGTTGGGAAAAAAGTAGATTATGAGTTTTCAAGAATCATTTAAGAAGAAGAAAATGAAAGAAAATACTTACGTTTATTTGTGGCAAAAATGACGCTATGAAAAAAAAAAGTAAGTAGGTACACGAAAATAACAATGGGGGGAAAATACCTGTGCACATCCACGCAAAACGGCCATCGCTCAGCATAATGCTGCGACCCTATGCGAGACAGAGCACCAGCGCTGGTTTTCAGGAACAGCCAGCGTTGACGTTTTGTCGTCAACTGGTGGAGCATATATTGAGATAACAATAACAATTTTAAGAAATAAAAAATAAAATAAATACTATACTTAGGCTAGATTCGATGAAGCCTTCCGAGAAAATTTTGTAATTTTTGACAGTTTATCCATACGAAAACTCAGAGTATATTCCGCGGATATTTATTCGTGTTTTTTCGAATCCGCCCTTAGTCCTAAATGTTTAAATTAAATAATTATAATATTTAGATTGTAATTGTTGTTTGAAGATAAACTCATTCATTCATGACAATGGCAAGTTTTATTTGGTGCGGAACTAATGCCGTCGGAGTTCCGCAAGTCTCGTAAAAGCCAGTCATTACGTTGCATCTTATTGTGTGCCAATTAATTCTACGCATAATTATTGGTATGCATTGGTTGGAACAGATTCCGAATTCAATATAGTTGATAGAGAAAAACTAATGATTTGATAATATCAACTTGATGCAGATAAAAACACACGTAAAAACAAATGCCTGCTTAAATTCAGAACCCCTCACATATAAATTTACATATTTTAGAAAAGGGGGCAGCCTGTTAAGGTGTATGCTACAAGGTAGCCCGCGAAATTCAAATTTTCTTAGGTTTTTTGCAATTTGCGGGTCAGTATCAGGTTGAATGTTGATCTAAATATGATTCGCGGCCGTATCACATATTTATTTATAGAATTATAGTCATCAAAATCATCAATACAACTCTCTAAGTTCATATAATCCTATTGAATGATATTTGATGATTGTTCTAACTTAAGTTGTATTGCTAATTCTGATGATTATAATTCTGTAAAGCCATATTTGTTACGGTCGCGAATCATATTTTAATCAACCTACATAATATAACCTGATACTGACCTGGAAATTGCAAAAAACGTAAGAAAATTTGAATTTCGCGGGTTACCTTACTTTGGAGCATCCACCTTAATGCAATTGAACGTACATTTTTTTTAAGTTTAACCTAGGCTTCGGTAGACCAGCCTGGCCTTGTCAAAAAATAAAAACAGTTCGATAAAATTCAGAGCACACAAATGTTGCACCTCTCAAAAGCATTTAATTAAACCAGGCAGACTATGAAAGCATTTAAATGGGTCGCGGATACAGTCGTGTCTACAGTTCAAACACCCCTGATTCAACAAATAGTACGCGTTGACGAAGTTGTCCGATTCCACAAATATACGGGTAGTATTTGTGGAATCGGACAACTCCGTCAACGCGTAGAATTTGTTGATACAGGATTTGATTTGTGCTGCAAGTAGTGACGGATGTAGCGAGGTGAAATAGTTTCTGAAGGCGATGATTTATTTGTTATAACTTATAAGTACCTCATTGTGTTTTCTATGCAAATTTAATCAGAAATGCATACCTAACTTTATTATTTTTATAGTGAACAAACCGAAGTTTGTTTTTCTTTTTTTTTATATATGATTTTCGTTTAAAAATATAATCTACTTCTAAGATAAATATAAAAATAGTAAGAATACCAAGGGCCTATTAAAATTTCCGGAAACATACGGGATTCCCATAAGGTTGCGGATACGAAGTCAGCGGTCGGGGGGCGGGCGGCGGACGCGGCGGCAACGTCGCGTTCAAATGCATAGTTTTATAAGGATCTGTCGCCTCTCCCCGCGCTGCTGCCTCCGAGGCTAGTTCCATATAAATATATATAATTATGCTTTGAAACGCGCCGCTCCCCGCTCTGCCGCCGCCGCCCCGCGCCCGCTGACTTCGTGTCCGCAGCCTTATGTGTTGTAGCATACTCGAAAAAATCAGAAGCTAACTTCACGGTAGAACAATTACCGGTGTCGCGTCGCGCCGCGCCGTTGCGTGGCGCCAGTCTGCACGAGCCTTAGTCATTAATTAGTGATACAACGATATTGTTATGACTATAATGATACGAATTATAAATGCACCGTAAACGCTATTAAGATAACAGGTGCGATATCGTATGCATTACGAAAATGACATCTATTTTTATTAAGAACGCGTTCAGAGCGTTGCTGAGGCTTCCTAGATACTGTAGTGCGTCTGGTAGGTATGTGTTTTCAAGCTAAAATAGGACGATTTCTATGCTATATTAAGAAAGAATGTGGCATCTATCGTACACAGGCTATGGAAAAGCTCTTACACCCTAATGTCAATGTGTTTGAAGCGCGATTTGACAGCATGATCTTCGGGCGCTCCCTGAGCTGCACGTCAGTGGAGTAACTCGGTGATACGGCCGGGGAACATGATGTCAATTTAGTGTCATATTGTCTAATATACACACATCAACACGGTCTAGGGATATTTCATACTCAATTAAATAAATCGAAAAGTACTGGCCGCATTGGAATCTTTTATACACCGATTTGTTTGTAATTTATCTCAGACTAATTCCAAATTCAAATTTTTGAAAATTCTTTTGTTTCGGTGGCATAAAAATGTCTTGATGTGTAGGAGAGGGAATTTTCATTTGTGCGAAATTTAGAAAACAATACGAATTACGTATAGTTACAGTTTTTTTTCATTTTTAAACGAAGGATAAAGTTAAAATTGAGGTATTGTAGCCATGCAACGCCAACATTTGACGAGGGCGGAGATGTTACGAGCTGTGGGAATGCTGGAAGCTGGGTCTGTTCAGCGTAATGTTGCTGAGGCCATAGGGACCCACCAAAATGTAATTTCAAGATTGTGGACACGCTATCGTGCCACAGGTGAAGTAGCGGAGAGGCACCGGGGGCCAAGTCGCATCACTACCCCCAGACAAGACCAATTTTTGCAAATTACTGCGCGAGCTCAACCAAATGCAACGGCGACTCAATTGGTCCAAAGGCTGCGAGTGGAACACCAAGTGCTTGTGAGTGACCAAACTGTAAGAAGGCGACTGCATGAAAGCAATCTACGCTCTCGTAGACCACTCCGGGTCCCACCTTTACGGAGAGGCAATCGTGGTCGACGATTAGAATGGGTTCGGAACCACGTGGACTGGGGCCGTGAGCAATGGTCCAATGTGCTGTTCACGGATGAATCCAGGTTCGGCTTCTATCCAGATTCACGAAGGACGCGTGTTTGGCGAGTTCCTGGTCGATGGAGCCGTCTTCAGAACCCTCAAGAAGTTCACCCATACCAAGGAGGAACAATTATGGTTTGGGCAGGAATTCGTCTTGGAGGACGGACGGATCTCGTTTGGGTGCGGGGCAATATGACGGCAGAACGATACGTCCAACAGGTGCTGGGGCCCGTAATCTTGCCCCACAGAACACAAATGGGGCAAGATTTCCTGCTCATGCACGACAATGCCCGGGTACACACGGCGAGAACGGTAGCAGCTTGGTTACATACACACAATGTTAGGGCCTTAGACTGGCCTGCTCAATCGCCAGATCTAAATCCCATTGAGCATGCGTGGGATATGCTGCAAAGAAGAGCTCTGAAGGAAGTTCCTGAAAATCTGGCTACAGAAGATCAAATTTTTGCGCACCTCAGAAAGACATGGGACAATATTCCGCAGCAAGACATTGACAACCTTGTTCTGAGCATGCCGAATCGTTGCCGATGTGTTATGAACATCATGGGCGCTTTCTCAGACTACTAACTTCAAGTTTATAAACACAAATTAAATGATTTTTCTATTTTTTTCAGTTTTTACTCATAAATTAAAAGTTCATTCATATACGGTTTCCGTCTATGCTTCATTTTTTTCTATAAAATCCTGAAATTTTAATCGAAGTACCTTAACCATTATTAAAAAATGGTAGAATATTAAATAACGTATCTTTTAAATATATACATGTCATATAAATAATTAACACATTTATAGTAATTCGCTTTTTTAAAAATATCCCTAGACCGTGTTGATGTGTGTATGTCAATTGGGTGTCGTGCGGTCTTTATGTCCCGAATTGGTGTGTCCCTAAGCCACGATCTCATTATGAATTCTCAAATGAATGTACACACGGCTACGTATCAAGCTATACGTTTCCATTATAAGCCGATCTCGCATTGTATAGGATTTCCGTACAATGTGAGGTCAGCTTATACTGGAAATGTATAGCTTGATTATGTGGCTAGTGTTAGTTAACACTAGTGTTTAAGATGTTAATGTAATTAATTTCTAACAAGTTGGACTTTATTATCTGGAAAAAAATATTTGATTTGGATTTGAATTCTTTTTTAACGATATATTATCTGTCTAGCCTTTTCCCAACTATGGGTCGGCTTCCAGTCTAACCGGATGTAGCTGAATACTAGAATTTTACATAGAGTGACTGCCTATCTGACCTCCATAACCCATTAAGTAACTGAGTAATACGATACCCCTTAGAAAGACTGGTTGTCAGACTTTCGGGCTTCTGACTGACTACCCTTAACTGTCAACGTAGCTTAACCTTCGATTGTCTCGTGCGGCTGTTATTTTGCCACGAGTTTTTACGATAAAAAATATCGAAAAAACTACGATAAACTGCTTGATAAAATGTTTAATTTTTCATTAACAATCATGATTTAAGAATTAACTGTGATAACGCTTTTGTACTACTTTTCGAGTAAAATGAATTCCCAATTCTGGTATATCGTCATGTGTGATTCTGTCATGATAACTTGATATTTTGAGCCAAAAGGGTGAGCCTGAAGAGTAAATACTCGCTACATGGATGACATCATTTTGGTGAAAGGGGAAGTGCTGTACTGTCCACCTTGGCATGCCTGTCCACCTTGACAATGACTCGGATAGGGCATCCGAGTCATTGTCGTTGCAGAGTCACTATAGGAGCTTTGGCCCTTGACTTCATTCATACAGTTCTTGCTTTGCGTTTTACGGAAAAAATATTAAGAAATGTTAGAGAATTTCCAATTTGTTTTTCATGAATGTAATAAATGTAGATTTATGAAGTCGAAAGAAGTTCTACATTAAGTCCGGTCAATTAAGACATGCAAAGGTACAATAATTCGCTTATGTACAGTGGCCAGCACATCAAGCTACTAAAATCTGTCAAATTTCTTTAGTAGATTTTAAACTTTATCGCTAAATCATTAGGTTCAAGTTTGATTGGGAAAGTTTGACAGTTTTGGGTAGCTTGATGTGCTGGCCACTGTACTTACCACTACTATTTTTTTGGTCTAATTCGACCGGATATTTTATTTTATAGTATTTAGGAATGTTTTGAGTGTGAATGTGTGGAAAGTGCTAAAAGACCAGGGAAACAGCATAGAAACGATGGATGGGCTGTGTGAAAGATAAGGGTATAAGCCCTGGTAACTACCGAAATGACGACTATAGAGAACTATGTAAGTAGATACGCGGCGCCGTCCGTTGTGGCAAGAGAATGATGTGTATTAATATTCTATCTACTTCGGTATCTACTTATTTTTGAGGAGCTCGTGGCTAACTACTAAGTAGTAACAGCTGCACGGGTCGTTACATCAGGTTATAGTACGCTTACCAGGGTTGGTCCGTGGATTAGTGACCATCTTTACATACCCAGATTCCTCCGTCCTCGGAAAGCACGTTAAGCCGTTGGTCCCGGCTGTCATTCGTGTATCTTTATCAGTCGATACCGTCGTTAGAAGCCCGAAACTCTGACAACCAGTCTTACCAAGGGGTATCGTATTACCTAGTTACTGGGTTGTGAAGGTCAGGTAGGCAGTCGCTCCGTGTAAAATACTGGTATTCAGCTGCATCCGGTTAAACTGGAAGCCGACCATAGTTTAGATTGATTGATTTTTGTTCTACTTATTTTTATTCCAAACCAAAGAGTTGTTTTGCCATGATAAGCAATACTTTATTCGCAAAGCATTTCTTTACATAATCTCACCTTGAATATTTAAATAATCGACCGCGATGATATTGATTTTTCGAGGACATTGTAACAGAAACACAGATGATAATGATAAAGATTTAACATGATACAGATTAGATAAGTTTAATTTCCGACGTTTCCTGCTTCTGATAAATGCAGCCTTCGTTGGTATTTTGTTTACGTTTTTTCTGACAAAGATTATTTTTAGTGTTCCTCTACTAGTGTCTAAGTTTACATATACTGTGATTTTTTTCTTCAAATTTTTGAAAGTTCTAAAATTATTTACGGCGAGATTGTGTTCTTATTTTGGAGATGGATTTAAATGAGTGTAGTGATGAAAATAAAGCAGTTGAATCGACTTCAGGGTTCGTGTGGGTTCATAAGATATCCCGTTCCTATCTCCGTTTAGTGTCACTTTGTTATAATAAGGAGCAAGATGCTGCCTTGATGAACTGGGATGACAGGTATTCGATTTATTTTAATTTTTTCAATGTCTGTTTTTCTGGTTTATTTCAAGGTAAAAGGGAGAGACCCGCTTTCATTGAAAATTACCATCAAAGATATTATGTAAAATTCAGTAAACTGGAAGGTTTCTCATTTATCAAAGATTTTGCTACCTATTCAGTCGGAGCTACAAACGTGCAAGATTTGTGGTCAAATGATTTAAAATAAATACCTTTGACAAAAATGTATAAATATTACAGCTGGATGCACAGCAAATAATTTATAACATTCCATAAATTATTATGGAATGTTATAAATTAATGAATGTTGATACGGCTACGGTGTTTGTCAATTCCATGTCATATAATGTGTGACTATGGTGTTAAACACGATCGTCTAAGACTGATTGTGCCGTTAATTTTGGATGACCTGTAAACCAATGATGTTTTTGTACTTACTTTTTTCTTGTATTTAGAATGACTGACAGCTCAGCCCGGCCCAGGTAGCACAGCATCCCAATTGCGTAACACATTATCAATCATAATCCGATGGATTTTGTAAAAATAACCCTAATCCAAAGGAAACGAATTTTTCAAACATATGAAGTAATTTCATGATTGAAAAGTCGTTTTGCTCGGCAATGGAAATAACGCAATGAATGTTGTGGAATTGTCAAAATGTTTACGCAATTATCCAGCAGGTCTTCCTCTACTATAGTCATTCGTAGAGGCCCCTTAAATATTCCCAATCCTATTATTACAACTTTATCGAAAGAAAAAGTTTGGTATTAATCACTCCTGGACGTAGGTCTTCCAATCATCTCATCTCCAAAACGTCGGGTATTAGGTACCGAAATCCAGCGAATTCTCGCAGCCTTCATTCTTCATTACCCCCAGGTGTTGTGGTCCTATATTCCTGACTACAACAGAGTATTCCATGCTTTTTTTTATGGCTCCGACTTTTTACGTGACCTCGAGAACCCGTACTATAAATAATTAATGTTTAAAAACTGGCAACTTCTAAACAGTTCAAGCACGTGCTGAAAACAGGTTTCAATTTACTGCCTAAAAAGGCTAAAGCTCTTCTAGCTTACCAATTTTTTTTTTTCCTGATTTAAATCCATTTTTGTTAATTAATTAATTAGAAATTGATGGAGAAGGATAGAGACCCGGTGGTTGGTTTGTGTGACGGATGATAACAAGAACAGGACCAATTATAGGAGTTTTTGAGAACTGTGGAGTGAGGGTTTGAGAGAGGTGTTACTAAATATCTGTGGCCAAAGAGTGACGGCAGGGGAGAATGGAAGAAAAAACGTGGTCCGCCGACCCCAAGTACCATAGAACGATGGCAGGAACATGATGATGAACTAAAAGTGAATAGCATAAATTGCCTCATTTACATTCAGCCGAAGTGAGCAGGGAAGTGGGCAGGACGAGTGTGTAAACACTATAACTTCTCATGCTACTGCCATTGCCACTCGCGCTGCCCGGCGCTCCCCAAAATGGCTGTTTTTGTGCGGAAGTCAAAGGACCTGCAGCGCGAGCGACAGTGCGTGTTTACATTCTGCTCCTTCATTCAGTAGTTATTAATATCGAACATAATTACGTATCGCAAAAAGACAGCGATGCCGCTGTAATTAATTCGACGTCTGCCATTGCCGAAACATGAAAGTGAAGTGAGTGGTAGGACAGTATGTAAACACACACTCCTCCCGATCCTGCTGCAGCAGTATTTAGGGAATTAGCTCGGGGAGCTGCGGCAGGGGCTAAATGTAACTACGGCATACATAAATAATAATATGATAATGATTGTTGTCTTGATTTCGAGCTAGTCGATTACAGCCTCGTTCTCGTAGTGCGCGCGCGATTGCTAAGCGTGAGGTTCTAGGTTTGTTTCCCAGGTTGGGCCAGTTATTTAGGCATGTGGCAAATGTGTATAATGTGAATCAAGAATTTCTTAGTAACAGCCTGAGTCTGGATTTAGTTCCGGCCCGGCCGGCGAAATATGGGTGTATGATCCAATTCAGCTTACCCCTTCTGAGAAAACAGGCGTGACGTTATGTTGTGTAATTGTTATCTTTCTTATATTATGAAATCATCGAAGTTAAGTATTACATCTTTACAATACGAGCGTAATATTAATTTATCGTTATGTTGATTGCTTTAATTGTTACGATAGTGGAATACATGCAGTTCAGGGTTGCCACTCAATACTATTATTATATTTAAAAAATGTCTTTGACTTATCTCGGGACCCTGGGGTCCCGGACCTTTAGAAGGTGTGCGACATTTTTAATTAAATGAGGTACCAACCGCCGATTATCCATGTTCGCACTGTGCAAGTGCACCCAAGGACAACCCTCGGTTGTTGTACGACCATTGCAGGAGATGTGGCTAAAGTGAACTGGTTATCTAGGACTATGGAAGGAATATTTTATATAAAATACACTGATAAAATGGCAGGGGGTGACCTGCACACTCAATAATGGGCCCCCGGAAACGGTCCCTACCACATAGTGTCGTAGCGACAAGGGGGCAACATGTTCTGAGAATGCTCATGAGAAGTGGAGAGGTATTCCATGGCTATCAAGACAATCCCGGAAGTTCGGTCAATATCTCTAGCAGCATCTTACTAGAATTCTTCGTTCCTTCGAGCACTTTTGTTCTTGCGAATGTCCATTCAATCTGGGCAGTAAAGTCAACCCAGAGGTGAGGAACGACACTTCTCCGACCTGGGAGATAGGATCCTTGGTGTCGCTCCTGCCCTACAGCTCGCCACATGCTGCTCTGCGGGTTTATGTATCTCTCTTGATCTGACTCCTCACCCTAAGACATGTTTCAGCAAAGTAAACTCTACCGGCACACCAGGGGCCTAAGACTACTAATTTATAAATCTTGTAATGGTCTCTCAATGGTGAGTTTTTGACAGTTTTTGGCGGTTTTTGAACTGACCATTGTGAGACCATTGTAACGTTTAGAAATTAGGTGATTAAGGCCCCTGGAGTTCAGGTGTTCAGAAGTGCGTATTATTATTATTATTTTAACGCTGAATGCATGCACATTTATACAAATTCTATTGTGTCTCGTTCAGTGTACTAGAATGCGTTAAATTGTCTCATCTTATTTAGTAGTTGTTCTATTGTTGTTGTCCTGCCTTATTAGGCAGGGTAATAATTTCAGCAAAGCTTATAACTACAATGAGAATCTTATAAGCTTACAAAGTACCGTTTTGTGCCTTTTCCTCAATATAAGAACTTCAGATTCAGTTAAACATCAGACGTGGAGATAACATGTCGACTGACTAGTAATGACGTCACACACTATTTCACTATTAATCTGTTAATATTGAACCTCGCTGCATTGATTGACCCACATCTATTTGCTTATCTATTGACATGTGTTCACAGATGATAAGTAGACTTTGACACGGAAATTATTTTATTGTTTTTGTTTGGAATTTAATCAGCTTGATGATAAAATGGAAGACTTAAGGGGGTTGCACCGAGGCAGCCCGCGAAATTCAAATTTTCTTACGTTTTTTGCAATTTGCAGGTCAGTGTCAGGTTGTATGTTGGTTAAAATATGACTGGCGATATGTGGGTGTACTTTAGGTACACCTCTGCCTCTCTAACCCTTTGGAGAATACAGGCCTGATGTTTATATTAAAAACTTTATTGCACACAGTACTACAGTCCATATTATTAAAATGTTTAGAATAATATTACTAGAAATTACTATTTTGTATTCCATTAGTAGCTATCAATGATCTGAAGAAACAATGAAATCTATTTTTGCAAACACTTGAATAAGTTCTTCAAGCGCCTCGCGTGTATACATTTTATTAGTAACATTGATTGCAATCGAGACATAGAACCCACTTGTCTCAATTAAGGATGATTTCCACCAAACGGCTCGCATCGCATAGCATAGCATCGGATCGGAACGGATTTTACAAACTTTAAAAGATATTAAATCGTGTACGTGGTTAAAGTCTATATTACCAAGCCGCGCACAGCTGCTTGACCGCGGGCGTCTTCCGCGATTGTTAAAGTCGCTTCGCGCTGTCGCATCGCGCCTGTTTGTGCCTTCACACCGCCGGCAAATACTCGTTTGTCGCAGCGACAGGAGGTATTAAAGAGAGTACTCGCTAAGCGACGCTCGCTTGACGGGCAGAACATTCGCAGAAAGACTCACGCTTGGTACATACGCATACCAGCGAGTAATCGTCGTCTCGCAGTCGCTGCTCGTCAACTCGTTTTTAGTAGCTAGCTCTACTCTATTCTCGCTAACCGCCGGCTGCGGGGCAGGTACCTTAGATTTGTATAGTCGACTGCATGAATCAGATTTATCTGATTGTTGACGAGTGGCTCTTTGGGTACTAATGGTGCTGTCTAGCGGAGATTGTTGTGCTGCGGCATCATAATTATTATCATTTCCTCCCCCAAGAGTCGCCATGTGCTTGGCCACTTTTAATTTCTCCATCTATATCTATGATAGTTCTATACTAATATTATGAAGTGGTAATCTCTGGAATTACCGGTTGGATTAAAAAAAAAACTTTTTGCATTGGATAACCCAATTCTTGATGAAGGATATAGGCTATGTAACATCACACTAGAGGTGGGCGCCGCGCCGGCGCGGCGGCGCCGCGCCGTGTATTGCGCGCCGCCGCCGCCGCCGAGTATTTGAAATTTGGCGCCGACTGAGGCGAAAGGGGGCGGGGGGTTTCAGAGGTCTTGGAAAATGATGAAAATGAACCGTTTCACAGAATTCACAAACGTTCAATGATGAGTTTGGCGATATAAATCACTTTCCCAGCATCAAAACTGCAACGCGGTCGGCGTTGCAGTTTTGATGCTGGGAAAGTGACGTTGGCACAGTGTGCTAAGCATGTTAGAGAGCTTGGCGCATTGTTGCAATAGAAATCCAGTAAACACCATACTCATAAGGATTGGCCAGGAAGACTTGAAACTAATACAATTAGAATGGAACCTGCTGGAAGACCTTATAAGATTTCTTCCAAAATTTCGCGAAGCTGTCGAAGTTTTGTGTGCGCAAAAGTCTGTTTCTCTTAATTTGGCTCTTGTCTTTCGCTCTGAATTAAAAGAGATTTTAAATTCAATGTCAGACGAAGAAAGAATCACAATGGTTACGCTTAAAAATAGAATGCTAGAGAAATTTGATCACAGATATCCTTTGACCAAAAATGTAGTAGTAAACTCTTTTAGATCCCAGATTTTCAGGATTGAAAGAAATCGATGGTTATTTGGAGATGGGCAGACACACAAATCGTGCAGCTTTTCTGGCAGACTGCATCAAGGAACATATTAATACTACTGATTTGCCACGTTCCGATAACGGGGAAACTTCCCGTGATATAACAGAGCCACAACCAAGCTCTTCTTCGACTCAATGTTTGCTGAAAAAATTATCAAAGAAACACAGTAGTTTTAACAACATTGACGAGGGAACTGATTTTTCGCAAGAATGCTGGAGATATCTGGCATCGGTCGATCCCAACGAAGTGGAGGTATTGAGCGGGGATTTACTTGCCTATTGGCGAGAGAAGAAAAATGTGTTCCCAGGACTTGCTGCGCTTGCCAGGACTACTCTAGCAATTCCTGCTACAAGCACGCCCAGTGAACGTGTGTTTTCAATAGCAGGTTTAGTTTTAAACGCAAAAAGATCGCGGTTGAGCCCTACACGCGTCAACAAAATCATTTTCGTACATGACAATTATACCTAAAAATTGTAAAAACATGTAATTATTCTATTTTCCTGGTTTTAATTTTAATTTCTTTCTTTGGTAACTTTAAAAATATAACACTGAACCCAAAAATTTAGTTTTTTTTTTTTAAGCCCCACGCCGCGGCGTGGCGCCGCCGCGCCGCCCATTTTCTACCGGCGCGCCGCCGCCGACAAATTTTTGGTCGGCGCCCACCTCTACATCACACTACCACCCCTTAGGAGACGAGCAAAAAGAAAAAAAGTCAGAAAGAAAGCTAAGCGAAAACGAAGTAATAGCGTGGGCGGGCGATGGGATGGGACGCGGTGGGTCGGGGGCCGAAATTTTAAGCGGATGAAATCGCGGACAGAATCACAGAAGCTAGTAATTGATATTTTAAAAGGCTTGTTTTAGTTGTTTCTCGACAAAAGTGGTATGAGTGAGGCGTCATCATGTGATAAAAGGTTGAAACGTTAGGTATCAGATCAATGCTCTAATGAGGAATGCAAGTAATAAGTGTTCTGATATATGCACAAGGCACTACCCCGTATGTACAATCAACAAAGCTATTTGGTATACAGGCAAAATTATTCATCACTCCACTACACTGCCAATATTCATTTTTATCGTGTGCGTAATCACTTTTTGAGCATATGGCTTAGGTACTTAAAGCGAGTAAAAGAATTGCCAGCATACTCACAACATTTTTTTTATGTAGTTTAAAGTTAGCTGCCTGTTTACCAAATAGCTGTGTTGACTGTACCTACTTGCAAAAAAAAACCTATATCCACCAAGCCACTCCAGTTTGAACCAACAATCTCATTTCCGCAAAGTAATTAAAAGCAACCTCCACTGTATAAGGCACACTGCATTATTACCAGCCTTCGCATTTATCAGATTCCCCATATTACCTACATAATGCATATATCATACTTAGGGTTGGCAACTTTTTTATATTAAATATAGTATTTTCGAAGCCATTGGTTGTATAAATATGGTAAACGATGAAAAAATAATAAAGTAGGTAGGTAGGTACTTAAATTGTTTCAAAAATATTTTATTTTTTCAATCCATATATTTTGCTACTTCGAGCTACTTTATTCATGGTTTTTTTATATAAATATCTCATAACTAATTCATCTCGTCATTTTGTTTTGAAATGAAAATTCGTAGTAGTAGTTCCGCGTATTATATATTTTTTTTACAAATATAGTATGCATTTAGGCCTATAAAAAACGATGTGCAATACCTATGCGGTCAAAATGTATGGAATAGCTTTTTTTTTAATAAACTTCTAAAAATTTCAACGTCTTTGTGTCCAGAATTATGTTCTGAATCCATGGTAACAGGGGCCTACTAATTTATAAACGTTACAATGGTCTCTCAATGGTGTGTTTTTGACAGATTTGCCATACAATAACTGTCAAAAACTCACCATTGAGAGGTTGCGCGTCGATGTCTCTGCCACCCTGTATTATATGGTAGGGCTGGCAACCTTAATCAATGTATACATGCGCCATCGACGTGAATTGTGCTGGGAAATCATTTGATTAAACTAGAGCGGGGTTGAACTTAGAATGGCTATTGTACATTTTCTATGGCATCTATTTTTTACTCAGTCTATTGTTTTTCTGCCAAGCCATCTACAGGGAGCAGCAGAGGGCGACCGGTCACCGCCGCACTACTGGTTTCTATGTATTTCTAAGAAATACCTCCGGTAAGGCAGTACCAAGTTAGAATATTCTTTGTTGTATACTACATAATTATTGATGACAAACCGCGTGCCGGATGGGATTTCCCATCGGCAAAATTGACGAACATCCATTCCCCATTTATCCCCTTTTGGGGGTGAATTTTCAAGCCTTTTCTTAGTGCTCACCATCGTAATATAAGGAAGTCTTGTGGAAAATTTTATACTTTTAGATCCACCGCAGTGGTTTAGGTTGTGCGTTGTCGGACAGTGAATAAATGAATTAATTTAAGATTTTAATTAAGTAGCTCTTGATCTTAGACCTCTGATGATTGACATTTGCAACTAGTTTATTGGTGCATATATTTTGAAACTTATTCATCAGGTATCAATTCTGCTCTATTCCTGAAAATGAAGCCTGCACTCAACGTTTCGTTGGGTGACGAGAAGGAAGAAATTTTGGCTAGGGTATCCCGTCCATCTTTCATTGGCAGAATGGATATAGGCTCTAATGGACTTATTTTATTTATAAGTGGATAAAACCCAATTTAGTTAGTTAGTATACGAGCATGTTTTCCCTCGTGCATTTTCGCAGCTAATTCAGAGTTGGGAAATGTTTTACTGCGCTGACGTTGCTAGTAACGATAACGTATCTACGTCCATTACACGCTTTAAGGCTTTAATGGCCCCGCATTATATAAACATGAGATCGAGTGAAATGGCCGATAGTGATTTATGGAAAATATACACAATTTGTAGGGAGCGTGTTCTGTTATTATGAAAGCAGATCTCGGTTCAGGGCCATCTTTAAATTATAAGTCCCTGGGCACATTAGGATAATGGGGCTCTTATAGCACCCCGGGATAAGATAGGTTTGCTTTCGACAGCGTCTTGCCGCTGGGAGGAACTATGGGTCCCATGGATCGTGTGACTCTGGGAACTTGCCCAGAGTGGCGATGGTTTGGTTCGAATGTCCCTGGGCATCGTCTGGCAAAAAATCTGGCATATGATTTATAGTTCGTAGCTCGAACTAAGGCCCTGTTCTGCGTGAGCGACGAATACGACGCGACGCGACGCGATAGTAGTATCGCGTCGCGTTGCGTTGTATTCGTCGCGACAAATGTCCAGCGTGATTTTGGTCATTACTTCTCGAATCATGGAGAAGTACAGTGCAATTTGGCTTGAAAGTTAATTCTGCCAACTTCTTTGTATTAATAAACGATTCCTATAATGCTTATGGTTTTAGTCCCACAATAATCTTTGTTCACGCACTGCGGCGATCAACGATTCTGAATCAACCATTTCGTAGTTCGTGGTGACGCGTCTGGTCGCCCTCAAAACAAGTACGCGTTACGTCGCATCTCGTCGCAGACTGCCACATAGGCCGCTAGCAGGGTATGCCGTAGAGTTGATCGCGTTCGTAGCGTTCGCAGCGTCGCATCGCGTCGTATTCGTCGCTCACGCAGGACACCCCGTTAGAATGAATGACAACACGATTTGACAGTTGTCCCTAATCCCGAAAGAAAAAATTACTTTGTTGCATGTTAAAAAAAATCTATTACTTTTTGACGGAGAGTAGACCCCTTGACTCCAATATTAATGAGAGAGGTTTGAATACCTTCCTGATTTTAAAAGCGTGTTAGGTAAACTACTACGTGCAAGTTGCGTCACCTACTATTCACACGCGTTCAAATATGGCACTCCGCACTTGCAAACGTCATCATATATGAGTCAGTGGGTTATCTTAGAGTCTGGCAAAACAAAGTAGGTAATATCTTGATTTATTGAATGAATGTAGACTATATGCCGTTAATTGTTCCGGGCATTGTTGCGCATGCCGTCAAGACCTGGATGTGATCGTAATTTGCAAGCTTCAAATATTTAAATGCACTGGGTTTAGGTCGCGTGTAAAAGTGTCCTGAGAAGAGTGAGGAATGTGTGACATCCCGCATGGAACGCCAGATACATAGATACGCTTTTCAGTACGAAAGAGCGAGTCAATACGTTTCAAACTCCGTTGTCAACCAAACTAGAACGTTCACCAGCTTCTGAAGCGGTCAGGCGTATTTAAATCTTTGTTGTGTCTGCATCGAGATTCTGTTCTAAATATGACAAAAGGGACATGTCAAGAGAATGTACTGCAGCATCATCCTTCTATGTGCGAAAAACACTTCTGAACTCTGCATTTACTGCACACATTGTGGGAAGATCACGATCAATCAATTATAATCGGCATATTTTGCCGAATAGTCGCCGACTACAAACGATGCCGAATAGTCGGCTTTCCCGACTAGTCGGCGACTAGTCGGCCCATCTCTAATTAGAACTTATGCAAAGAATCCTTATCCTAATCACCAGCTACATACCACGAGACGTTCCGTTGTGAACTGCAACCTTCGCTGAATGAGTTCAGTGTTAGGCCCAAGGTCTTAGGGAACAGGTAGTGATGCTGAAGTGGATGCTGGCAATATGCCAGTAGCCGTTGTCTTACTTGTCTACACAAATATGAACGTTATGTGAAGGGTAATAAAGTTGGAAGTAGGTTGATGAAGGTGGTTGACCGAGTTTGTCTTGTTAATGATCTAGTCTAGATTCAAGCGATAGATGATTTGTTGATCATCTTGACACGAAGTTGTCTACTATGTATTTGCTGATACAAATTTATTGTGTGATGTATGGATTGAGTCATATTTTAATGAGAAAAACATGTTGGTTTGCATTTTGTGCTATGTTTGTATGTATTTATGTTCATTTCTTCCCTCATAACTTCTAATCTCCTCAACATAATTTGACAAATGGGGTATCGTCGGAAGCGTCTCTGCCGTCCGATGGTTATAGGCTTTGTGACAAATAAAAAATCCGGAGTCACACGTAATCTATTCGATTTATCCCCTAACAAGTGTGACTGTGGATTTTTATTTGTCTGTCTGAGATGACTTGTTTATACCTTTTTAGTTGACTCTTTTGCCGTAGTTGGGTCTAGTTTTTATTATACTTTTATTTTTATATTTAGAGATTTTTTTATTGATCTTCTAAAAACTTATTAAAATCTTAAAGAAGAAATGTGCCTTTTAAAAACTTTTTATGTTTTTAATGATGTAGGTACTTGCTCTTTAGTGTTTACGATTCCGTATTTCCAAATTAATAAAAAAATTGTCTAAATTAACACCTACAATGGTGTTAATTTAGACAATTTTGACTATTAAATAGTTTTTTTTTTCAAAATTTGTCGGCACCATCTGCAATCTGTCTTTTATTTAAATTTTCAATTTGTTTTATTTTTTCACAGGTTCTATCTTCCTCATCTGCATCCTCTTTCTCATAAACTCTTCTTCATTAACCCTATTTTAGGATAAAAAAATGATAATTATTTGGGGTTCAATTAAAAACATGCCAATTGTTTATGAATATTAATAAAATTCGGACTAAACTTGACACAAGCTGATGCATGAGCTTACATTGATCTCTGAAATGAACGGTTAAATATTTTTACGATGTGAAATGGTCAAAGAAGCAATGGACAAATAACTAAAGATATTAAAACACTATTCATTGTGCAATGAAGTAAACAATCGAACCAATGTAAACATTATTATTAGCCAACAAAGACTGTCGTCTATAAAAAAAAAACACGCATTGACTGCATGTACGACTCGCAGAGAGAAATACCTCAGTATATTTTAGAACAGACGTAAAAAAATCACGAATATTTAGATTTTCTCATCGTGATTATGTTGGCGAGCTGAATTATACGATGCGTAGGTTAATGACATCTTTAGATAAATCAACAGGGGCCTAAGTCTACTAATTTATAAACGTTATAATGGTCTCTCAATGGTGAATGTTTATTGACAGATTTGCCATACAAAAACTTTATGGAGGTTTAGAATTAGGATTTACGATTTATGTGATGCTAGTCTCAATCACAGACATATTAATAAGAATGTCAATAACGGTGATGAGTCAGAATAACCTTGAAAATATTATTGTTAGTAGTCTGAAGTGTACAGTTCGATTCAAACTTAATGGCGGGTCGGAACATGAGGCGAGTCGCTGCGCAGTAACAATTTAATATTTCAGCGGGGGTGAGGGGTGGGATACTGCGCAGCGTGTAGCTAACTTACGAAAAAGCCGTCCATGACCAATAACTTATAATCAGCCTCCAGGCCGTGTCAGTATGTTTATACGTTGCTTTCTCAGAAACTTGGCTGTAAAAAATAGTTTGGGGACTATAAATCCATTTGTCCCCTTTCTATAATAGCCTCCCGGATTCTTTAACTGTTTGGTTTTTCATAGTATTTTTATCCGACTGCGAAAGAATGTGGGGTAATGTGTTTGCTTCAGATTTATATTTTCTTTTTCATTTTAATATAATCGTTCATAGTCTAAATAGGATTAGAAGAATTCTTTAGGTGTATATAAACATGAAATCACCACCCTATTATTATCCCACAAAGGCTCTGTATGAGGAAAAAAAATCAATAAAAACTTGAGTTGTGGAACAGTCATTCTGTATTACTCTGTAATAGCAAAAGAAAATTGTGTTGAAAACTTCTTCATAGATAGTAGAAAATAGAAATGAAAACCGATATTTAACCATGCAGCTTACGCGATCGATGTCGTGGATAACCGCTATAATTGTCGCGTTTTAGCATCGCAATAGCGGTCATTGCCCATTCCCTAATGTTCCCTTCGTTAACGGACTTTATTTCAGTTTTTTAAATAAAAGAAGCTAGAAAATGTGGATGGGTCAATGACCGCTATTGCCATGCTAAAACGCGACAACTATAGTGTATTTTGGTTATAGCAACTGCTTTACCTCTGTGTGGTCCAACGATAATATTAGCAATATGTATCCTTTGTGCCATAGAAATCGACTCTTATTAAACTAAGATGGAAAGTGAACGAACTTGTATGCAGAAAACAAGATTATTCTAAAACCTACCCAGAATAACGACAACTTCATCTCAACATACCTACACACATACCCACGTCATTCTACATTATTATTAGATAGTGTTGGTATGTCATTATGTGTGGAGTGATCTCAGAAACTACTAGACTGATTCTGAAGATTATTTCCGTTGGGAATGTACTCGTTTTCAGATACGCCTACGGTAACTAATATATTCTTATAACTGGGTTTATAGCAATAAATTGGGGCCTGGTATAAATACATACGCCTGTAACCCCCGAAGGGTTAGGCAGAGGTGTACCTTTAATAACACCCAGATTTTGTCAGTTATGTTTTAAGTCCCATGTAATAGGGGGCGAGCCTATTCAAATTCGTTTATTTAGCATACACAAAGTACTTAAATATACAATTAAGCATGGTATGAAATTCTCACTAACAGAAGACTTAAACAGATTAGACAGCGGATCCCAAACTAGGCACAGCCTGGTGACCCTGGTGACCCTATCTTGGTGACCCAAACAATACACAGAGTTAACGGTATTCAATGTGTTCTACTAGCGCAAGTTTGAAAATTTACAATAATTTAAGCGCAAAGAAAATAAATAACATAGGTTATACATACAAAAACAGTTAAGGTGAGTGTGTGGTGTAAGTGTGAGTTGTTGTTGTTATCTATTGCCATCAACCGGACGAAAATCTACTATCTATTTATCGACTCCGGGCTGCTACTGAGAAATTCTTGATGGAAAAACACAATAGCACTTTGCCTGAACTGAGAATCGAACCCAGGATCTCACGCGTAGCAGTAGCGCTTGGGCTTGGAATGTTAGTTGATAAAGATTTTCAACCTATAAAATAACAAATAGCTGGACGCGTTCCAATGCAATAGACTTACAGGCTGGTATGACCCAATCATCGCTGAGGTTGACAACAGCTAAAGCGTGGTCACTGTCGGACTGCATAGAAACGACAGAGAAGCGGGATGACACAACGCTGGTCATTTATTGCAAAATATGAAGCAATTGTATTTATACAAAAAAATTATGAATAGCACAAAAAAAAAATTAAAACACTGTTACGTTGATATTTTGCTTGTAGAATAATCTGCCAAAAAATCCTAATGCTTGCATGTATTTAAATATATTATGGTTTTTAATCGTTACAAAAAAATTTAGGTATCTTCGTGTTTTGTTTCTATCATACCAAATTATTAGTTGTATTATATTTTCAACACACCATCAAACTAGCATATTATGTCTTGAAGAATATCATATATTTATCTGCAGTCGATCATAAATACTTTTAGGCATTATAATTTGCGTTTAGGTCCTGTATAATCAATTTAATAATTCTCTTCTGCGCAGCGTATGTTCTTCCATGATACATTTCTCATCTGTTGTCAGCTCAATATTCACCCTATTTTGTGCAATAATATCATCTTTTGCAAAACAGTTGTGTGAATATCGGTTTTCATGGTACGGGCATGTGATGCGGAGGAATGATAAAAATGTCGTTAGGAAAGTTTTTATTATGAATGTGGACGGATATAAGAGTAGGGGACGACCAAAGAAACGATGGAGGCATCCATCGAACACACAACACCGACCATCATCCATGGACCGTGTGAAAGATGATATGGCTAGAAAGGGGGTGACAACCGAGATGATGACTAATAGAGAAGTATGGAAGAAAAAGACATTTGCGGTGACCCCAAATTAATCTGGAGAAGGGCAGGAGACTGACGATGGTGATCGTCAGTCACACAATAATTTATTCATCGTTTCTTTGTTTGTTTGTTTTCTTATGGAATTGAGTGCTGGATGTGGCAAAAGAAGCATGAAAGTAGAATAAATGCTGTGGAAATGCGTTCCATGCGAAGCATGTGTGGTGTGTGACTATGTATGATAGGAATGAGTTGGGTGGCGTTCTGTAGTTTCTGCGGCGTGAGTTTATGTATGAGTGTGTGTGTCTTTGGTCTTCTTAATTGCCTTATACTGTAACCATTTCGTGTATAGAGGATCCTGCCTTAAAGGCTGATTTACACAGGGTCAGTAACTGACTACAAATTCGAGACAAGTCAGTGCTGACCCGAAAAAAAAACTGTGTAAACTGATTTGAAGTCAGTACAGTGGCTTGAAGTCAGCGCTGACTTGAATATTCGGACACGAATATTTTAAAGTCAGTTGGCGCCCCCCGCCACCCGCGCACCCCCGCGCCAGCCAAATAAACCCCGTGTAAACAGACAAGTCAGTGCGTGGTTAGTCACTGCCGCTGCGTTGTAGAGTGACCACGTTTTTTTCGCATCATAATATGTGTTTTTAGTGCCGTATATATTGCCCAGCACACTTCTGGTATTAGTTGAGAAATTGCTGGTTTTGAGACACGATAAAAGTGACTGAGGAACCGATAGTTCATTCCTGAAGCCAAAAATGTCAGCGTTATTTCCAGTTTAATTTTGGCTGGTAAAGCATCTCTCATGAATGTATCATGTCGTTGAATAGATCTCGATATCATTGACAGCAATTCGTCAAAATTCTGTGGTGACATCCTCATAGCCAGTTTGTTTGTACTCCGCAGGATCTTCAAATCGCAATTGCTTCAGCAACAAAGCAGAGCCACCAATTTCGTTTCTATCGTCAATCCATTTTCTTACCCATTGTCGTTTATTTTTAGTTATCTAATTTTCTACCATTTCTATTAACTCATTCAACAGCAAAATTGATAAATTTTTCAACAAATAATTAATCGAATCGTCGTTTCAGTTGTTTTCGCGAATTCATTTTTCCCACTGACTTCACACACGTGTGCTCACCGTGAGAAACGCACCACTACTACTTACTTCATGTAAACAGTTAAAGTCAGTCGCGGCGCCGACATTGGCGCTGCGACTGACTTGTCTACTGACCCTGTGTAAATCAGCCATTACTTCACCCAAATCAACAATAGCACTAAAGGGAATTTTTGTGTCATCAGACTAATTTGGAATCTGGAGTATTGAGATTTATTTAGACAAGTCAGTCCAGCTCATGTGTACTAAAATAACAGTATGCTTCATACTGCACATATATAACTTCATATTATAAAACAAAGTTCCTCAGCTGCATCTGTCTGTCTGAACGCGGTAAACTCAAAAACTACCGAACGGATTTTCATACGGTTTTCACCAATAGACGGAGTGATTCACGAGGAAGGTTTAGGTGTATAATTTATTAAGGTTTTGTGTAAATTGGCTAAAATATTACGAAAGATTGTTGAAGATGTCGAAAAAAATCATGCTGTCTGGGAGCTTTACTGGCATGCGCCGCGTAAACCAATACAGTTATATATGAAAACAATGTATTACAGAATTAATACAATGTGGATTACACATAGAGTACTTTTAATTCCGATAGTACGTTCCCGTGGGATATTTTCCGACATCCATGCAGGCGAAGCCGCGGGCAAAAGCTAGTTTATTCTGTAAACGACGCAGATTCGAAACTTCTAATTTTACATGTTAATTCTGTATTTAATATTAATTGGTTTAACCCACTCCATAGAAAGAAGGCCTTTTGCCTTTGTCTGTCTGTGATTCCATAGCTCCCAAACTGATGAACCTATTTCAATTTCAATGCTATTTTATATTATGTGTTTGTGAGCTTACGTATTTAATTAGAATGGTCGTGCAGATACATTAATGCCCTGCCCACAGTTTGCTGTAGGCACGGCTTATATGTGTTATATCCACGGCATTAACTAGTGCGTGCCAATTGGTTTCCCATCCCTCCTTTATGATGGTCATGATCTGCAATGGATGTTTACAGACCGATGTATGGTTATTAAACCTATCGGACTCGTAGCTAAAGAATAAAAGCCGCACGGGTCATCAAAAGTTAAGCTACGCTTGCCGCGGTCGGTTCGTGGATGGGTCACCATCCATTATATATCGCCCGAAAGTCGGACTACCAGTCTTACCAAGTAAATAAAGTTAGTATCATGTTACCAAGTAAATAAATGGGTTGTGGAGGTCAGATATTCGCTCCATGTAAAATACTGGTATTCAGCTGCATCCGGTTAGACTGGAAGCCGACACCAATATAGTTGGGAAAAGGCTAGGCAGAGGGAGGGGTCATTAGGAGGGTCCTATTCTTTGTCGTATGCTTTCTGTGGCAAAACCGATTACTTTCTTGAATAATGTACATAATTAATAAGATCTGGGAACAATAGAAGGTGACTCGTTAGTAGCAGCAATAACCTGAGACTGCAGAATAACTTACGAGGACAAGCGACTTTGAACTTTATGTGCAATGACAATGTCTTTAATTTTGACGATTTAACAAGATTCTTTGTGGCATTTGTTTTCTGTCTGGCAGTAGCTAATCGCTAAGAACAGGTTTTGCTGGTACAATTCTTGTTGTTTTTTGTAATTTTAGATGTACTTCGTTTTTTTGTTTTTGTAATTATTTATTTTTGATTATATGTTTATTTTTAGAAGTATATTTATTAAGTATTATTAGGTATGTTGAAACGGTTTCTACTCCCCGTCACTAGCCCCTTAAGGTTCATTTGTATTGTATGGCATTAAATAAAGCTGAAATGAACTTTTTTGGCGCAGCCGTGAGTCACACACTATTGTTGTTAAACATGATTTTTACTTTTTTGTTTTGTTTTTTTTTTTATTTGTGTTTCACGAACTGTGTCCAAATAAACATTATTCTTCAACATTTTCTTTTACTATTTACCCGACTACGGCGAAGCAAAAAGGAGGGTTATGATTTTGACCAGTATATATGTATGTATTGTATGTATGTTCATTTGTTACCTCATAACTTCAAAACTACTCATCATAATTTGACAAATAGGGTATCGTTGGAAGCGTCTGGGTCGTCCGCTGGTCGTAATCTATTCAATTTATCCCCTAACACGTGTGGCCCCGGATTTTTAATTTATCTGTCTGAGATGACTTGTTTATACCGTTTTAGTTTACTTTTTTGCCGTAGTTGGGTTTTAGTTTTTATACTTTTATTTTTTTTACGTTTTCGAGCAGTCGAATTTTTCAAACGTATATGAAGCAATGGCTTAAGAATTTCTTTCAAAATCCAACCAACCTGCACTGGGCCTCGTGGTGAATTATAAACCACTCCAGTCACTACCTACGATAACTTTCGTACACGCTAATCTCCAAAACCACCCAACCTATTTCAATGAAAGCTTGTGTATGTTCGACTTAAAAGATAGGAGTTTTGGACCCGATAGGAATAGTTAGGAAAAGTTTTTTGCGATTTCTTACTTTTCTAGTACTCAAACCTACCTATAACCTATATGAAACAGGATCGATTGGCATAAAAAAAGTTATGCGAAAATTGCCCATTTTCCTGCTGGCTGTACATTTTTTTCAAAACTCTGATTGTAGATTAAAATTTCTCAAAAAGTTAAGGACAGTCTCCTTAGACCATTTTCCTGTAGCTACAACGGTTAAGGTAGTTGCCCTTACTGCCCCATCTCAAAAATCCACCCTATGTTCACTGAAGTTTACTGAAACCAGTGTAGATACATTGGGAACTTCTTGTAAAATGTGCTCACTGGGCAATTTAGCCTAATTATAGTAAGTATAAGCTGAAGGAAGTAAGCCGCAGGTTTATTTGGGTCATCATTCATTCATACTGAGACTATTGAATAAATCCCGGTCCAATCGATATTGTGCATTGAACGCTTCTATAATACATGCATAAGATTTCCCCATATGGTTTTCTGTAAAGTTCCATATTAATATTCAACCCGGCAACAAATATTCCAATAAATCTTCTACACAATCATTACCTCTCAAATTGTATCACCCAATAATGGCTATGATGCACCGAGTCATTTGGCAAAATGACTCATGTAAAGAAACCATTAAGTCACAGGTCATGAGGACAAGCAACTTTGAACTTTATGAGCATACACATAAATGTCTTGCACATTTACATTTGTATTGTTTTTATTTGTTCTTGATCTTTATTCTTGTTTAGATTTTTTTATATATAGAACGGATTCGCGTGATGGCGCGTTGCCAGGTTTTTAGACAGTATACTGTTTACTACCGTAGCGAAAGGTCGCTACGTTTTTCCTCTATATTTTAAATTTAAGTTTTCGTTCGGTATTTGTTCAATGGTTATACAATAAAAAAAATTGAGACCAATGTCAAGAGTTTGGAAGACTGAAAAAAATGCGGTGCTTACGTATGTTTTTGTGATAAATTGACACTTTAGTTATTATTAAAGAGACCTTCTTAAAAACTATCTGTGATAAGTTGATAAATGTTCCCTAAAAATCAGTGTTTGTTTCAAAAACTATCACACCAATAAACAACTTTGAATTTGAAATTTTGAAACTTGAAAAAAAAAAAAACGTTGGCTTATCAAACACCAAACTGCAATACTAAATGACTTTATTACCATTGATCTAGTGACAAAGTGACAATGTGTGACAGGTTCACGTTGCCCGGGCGAGGTGATGCTGTAGTGGAGCTATGGAAGTCCAGGATGGAGGAAGGTGCACTCGCACCAGCGCACTTCTTAGACCACTGGCGGGTCACTGTTCCCAGGATATACTCTCCGCAACCCAACAGGACTTGTCTAGGTTAGTAACAAAATTATAATTTACTTTTCTTTGTTGACTTTGTATGACTGCCTCGTTGGTCGGTCGCGAAATGCGAACGGAAAGGTCTTGGGTTCGATTCTCAGGTCGAGCATAGTGTTAATGGGTTTTTCCATCTGGAATTTCTCAGTAGCACCCCGGGGTCTGGATTTGTGCCCGGTTAATGGCAATAGGCTCGCCCCCTATTACATGGGACTTCAACATAACTGGAGAGATGTGGGTGTACTAAAGGTACACCTCTGCCTAACCCTTCGGGAAATACAGGCGTGATGTTATGTTGTGTGTTGTTTTCTAAGTTATTTTGACACGAATAAGCAGGCGAAATATATACCGGTCTGTGGTCAGCGCCGCTTATAGACATCTGCTGATATCAGAGGCATCATATATTTTATTCCTCTGATAAAGCTCATGCTTTGATGGCAACGCAGATGCGTTGTCCTAGAGGCAATTTTAAAGGGTCTATAGAGGTATGAGGCACAGGGTGTAAACTTCACTCAGCCTCTAAAGAAAAAGGAGGATCCTCCGACAAAACGGGTGTCGTGTCTAGTGGGTTACTGCCCGAAGGTTGATGTTGGACATTGTATATCTGCTAGTCGCGCGGTAAATACTGCTTGCGCGATGCAGGATTTTGCGTGACGTCAGTGTGATGCGTAGTTCGCATGTGGCGTTGTAAATGCCGCCACAGGTCGCATGTGTCTGTATAACACCGGCACGCATACCTCTCAAACCGGCGATGCTTCCTGACGGCAGAAATATGTAGGTATGTTGGTAGTAATTCCTCGAATGTGCTCCATAACGGAGACTCTCATTACTTCTGAAACTGTGGAGCCCGTGCGTCATGATTGCCCGAAGTTCACTTTTACGAAGAATGTTTGCACGAATGATGGCATGGCCGATGCATTGTTAGTTCAATTATAATTCTTCGCTTTCGCATTTCGCATTAAGGATAGACAAACTTTTCATAATTAAGGCTCGTTCACACCGGCGCGACTTGTCGCGCGACGCGACACCGGCAATTGTTCAATCGTGAAGTTTTATTAGAAATTGTATTGTTAAAGTCGCGTCGCGCGACAAGTCGCACCGGTGTGAACGAGCCTTTATGTAAGGACAAGCCAGGTGCCCAATGGGATTTCCCATCGGCAAACTAACGAACTTTCATACAAACTTTCATCCCCTATTTAACCCCCTCTGAGTGTGGAAGTCCGATAGGCAGTCGCTCCATATAAAATACTGGTATTCAGCTAGTTAGACTGGAAACCAACCCCAATGTAGTTGGGAAAAGGTAGGTAGGTAGGTGCATGAGGCACTGAATTTTCAAAAATCCCTCTCACCTTTGATATAAAAGGAACTCTTGTGCAATATTTCATGCTTATAGACCCAGCGGTTAAATGGTCATGCAGATTGGCGGGACGCGACACCGGTAGAACAATTTCCGCGAAGGTTCCATAGGAAATTGTTCAGCCCGAGTCGCGTAGCTTCTGTCTGCGGGACGCGTCTGTCGCGTTGTATGTCTTTATTTATTCTAATTTTTTTAAACCCCGACGGAAAAAGAGGGGTGTTATAAGTTCAACGTGTGTATGTCTGTTCTCTCGTAGCTCCCAAACGGCTGAACCGATTTTGATTATTATTTTTTTGTTTGAAAGGTGTCTTGATCGAGAGTGTTCTTAGCTACAATTCAAGAAAATCGATTCAGCTGTTTGAACATTATCAGCTCTTTTCTATTTGATGAATGGATTTGCGCATCTTCCACAGTTCTGATCGATTCGAAATTTAGTATTCTGTTACTTGAACCGATACTGCAGCATCACCTGGAATTGTGTCGGGGAATGGAATTTTTAATTTTAACTTGTTATTAAGTAGATGATAAGTTATTATCAGTGCTGTTATTTCTGTTGCTCTGATTTACATTTCTTTTTATCAGATTTTATTTAGATAATGTTTCCAAAGGCTTATTCACGATATCTCTTGTCATATCTCATGTCGAGTGATTTGATTTGCTGTTATTAATATGTTTAACAAATCGCAACTGATAACAAAAAATTTGACGGCAGATTTATTTAAGAAATCGGGGTTAGTGGTACACACGGCTACATATCAAGCTATACATTTCCAGTATAAGCTCACCTCTCATTATAAGGAAACCCTATAGAATGTGAGATCAGCTTATACTGGAAATGTATAGCTTGATATGTAGCCGTGTGTACAACAACTGGGCTCTTTTTGAATCTCCTTTGAATCATGCTAATAATACCACCGAAATCTCGGGTACATCTTTTACTTAATAAAAATCTTAAATTTATTCATTCACTGAAAGACAACGATTCCGCAATCGTTCTACGACCGACTCGCCATTGGATTGTTCGTCGACAGGATGATTCATTTATTTCTGCTTCCCCAGCAGAGTCTTTCACCTAGGGACATTTCGCCGACTGAACCTTTCATCTACGTCACTTTCAACGACAGATTGTTTCACCGACACGACGATAAACCAATATCTCTTTTAACTACAGACCTGTCCATTTACGGAGAATTACGCACAGCCGTTAACCGCTGAGTCTAAAAGCATTTAATTTTTCACAAGAGTTCCAAGTAACGATAGTGATTTTTATAAATTCTCTAAAGAGAACAGGGAAGGAAAGTTTGTATGGAAGATCGTTATTCTTCCCGGTGGGAAATACCACCGGGTACACGGTGTGTATCTTTATGTTTTGTTTTTGGAAACTGAAGATTATCGGATCAACATCTTGACATCTCAAGATTTACATTAACATAGCCCCCTACCGCCTGACTGACTAATCATTATTTATCAAGGCATACGTTTTCATAACATAACGTACGTGCTGCACAAGGGAACATCTTGTTAGTTGTAATTCTTATGAGAAATCATATTAGTTTAAAAAAAAATGTGCGTTTAGATTATGCGGAATATAACATTTTTATGTCTTTTATTAGTTGAAAAAACTATCAAACAAACTAACAAAGATATCTTGCATCGAATTATTTATAAGAATTTAAAATAGAACATCCATAATACCTATGGTAAGTAGCCCATTTAGACTCGTTTAAAAAAGATACTCTACTGCAGTATCTTTTTTAAACGAGTCTAAATGGGCGTTATATTTTCCCAAGGCTTATTCCGGAGCGGGACCGTAAATTCCTTTTTATTTCCACAAGTTTGGATACAGGAGCATTGTTTACTGAAGTCGAAACTGTCAACTCAGGTAAACATGGTCATAGACATAAATATGCACACACTGGATACGGAAAATGTAGTGTGCCTTTGGTTTAAGCCTTGTGCTGACTGGCGCGACGCGACGCTGATACTTGTTCTACCGTTAAGTTTTCTTAGAAATTGTATTGTTAGAGTCGTGTAGCGCCGTCGCGTCGCGCAAGTCTTATTGGCCGCTTTTTTATTGTTTTTATTTGTTGTTAAAGTGGTCATAGTAATACACACCAAACTCTCAAAATTTCAAGTGTCGCCTATTACAGTTCAAAATATAATTATATGTACAGCCCTGTGACAGGCGGACGAACTGCGGAGCTTTAAAAATGCTTTGCTTTTTAAATTGTTTTTTCTTTTTTGTCTTTCTTTTTGGCACCCTTTGGGTACGGAACCCTAATAATTAGCCGGTAAAAATTTCAAGACTCGAAGGAACAAAATCTCTTGCATGACACAAACGATTAACTAATTTTATTATTTTACGCTACCGACCGTGGGTTCATTTACCGCACTGAATAAATATTTGCATGGCCTACTACAAAGTTCAGTTTGTTCCGTGTCTGGGAGTTTGTGCATGTGGGATTTGTGACTATACCTAAATGGACGTGTACACGATAATGGTGAAATTAAGTGAACGCCAAATGTTTTGTTCGTGTTTTTTCTTTTCGTCATGTTTACTAGACTGCTTCGTTGGTCTGTTGGTCATGTGACCACAATTTAGTCTGCTAAGGGATCCGGGTTCAATTTCCAAGTCGGTCTGTTTATCCATAACGAATTAAGCAGTAATTGATCAGCCCATAGTCTGGATTGGTGCCCAGTTGATGGCAATACACTCACCCCTTCATTACAGGACTTTCCAACGGGCAAAATTTGCCAGTACTCTAAATCTTTGCCTATCCCTATGGAGAAAACAGGCGTTCAACCACCGTAGAAACGGGTTTTGTTGACGGATGAATAGAAAAAATGACAGATGGTGATTGTTTATCTGTCATTTTGTCTATTCTTCCGTCGACAAAACCCGTTTCTATGGTGTTCATACTACGCGTGCTGTTGTAGCATTATTCTCTTTCCACGTAGGGCTTTCTGTCGAACCTAATACCACCTAGATACAGTTTATTCCCGCGGTTTAGAAAGTATTGGTGCTCCCACACTGGCTGTTAAGAATGTTTACAAACATTTTCTAACACTTAATACATTTACTGTTACTAATGTTTACTAATGTTTGTAAACATTTTTTAATAGTAGTGTGGGAGCACCATATGACACCGCTGTAACCTAACCTCTTATAAAAGGAGGTAAAAAGTAAATAAAGAATTAATCATCAATTCTAAAGAACAAAGACGCTAGCATAAAATTATTATGTTCATAGTTTCGTACTAATGAGTAATGACGTAATAAATTTTCACTTCACTGCTTTTAGTCCATAACCTACTGTGAGTTTGACTTGTGACTAGTGTACCAAATTAACAATTGTATAAACATTGCAGCATTTTTACACAACTTTACTTTTACTGGGTTAACGCGTTCGTATATTAAAATTGTTTGTTATTTCTGCGTAAAGAATGTGGATTTGTGGTAGAGTAGATAAAGATTGCTTGTGTGTTGAGGTCAATGAACTTAATCGTAAGCGAAGATAATTAGGTAGTATGTGGATAAGAATATTCACTGGAGAATGGAGATGTTGAATTTAAATAATAACGTAGTCTATATAGTTCAAGTCTAAATCCTCGTGCAGAATTTTTGAGAAAAGTTCACGGTCGAAAAATAACCGGTGTCGCGTCGCGCCAGTCTGCACGAGGCTGATCAACAGTTGATGAGTTACTGTTCCATAGAATTGAAAGAAACGGGTCCTTTCCAAAAAGCAGGATGCAGGAATTTGAAAGCAGAAACATTTTTTTTATATAACATAATTTACATGATTTACATGTAGCTTCTGCCTATCTGACGTCTTCAACCACGTTACTGGGTAGCACAATACCTCGTATTCTTATATTATCTATATTATATCTCTTTAAAACAAGGTGTGTGCTCGATCGGATGTCCTATCGACAAACATTACGAACTTCCATAGACACTTAACAGACAGCACCCTAATTGCGTAATACACGATCTATCACAATCTGGATCGGTTTGAAACAGATTCCTAAACCATTACTTCATAAGTTCGAAAAAAAATATGCTCAACAACGTAAACAACGCAATGAATGTTGTTGTAACTGTCAAAATGAAACAGATTAGTCGGAATCGTTTACGAAAACGTTTTACGCAATTAGATAGCTGTTTTAAAATATGTATTTCCATAATTTACACCTTAACATTCCAGACTGGTCATTCGACGAGGACCTAGCAGCCAAGCTGCTGATCCAGCCTCTGGAGCAGTTTGTGTGGGGCAACAGCGATGGGTCACAGCCGCCACTTCCACGCCGGTCCACGCTATGTGGACGAGTGTTCAAGCAGGGCGATCCGGCTTACAGCTGTCGAGAGTGCGGTTAGTATTTTAGAACAGATGATATATTCTTGGAGTTATTATTTCTGAAGGTCTTAGAAAAGAATCAAAGTAATAGAATTTTTGTTCTCGCCATCATTTACTTCACAAAGTCGGTTATATGTGTATCACTTCACGGGCAGCCGGCTAGATGCTAGAATATTTAATTACCAGAAACCTGTAATCTTTAAATCAGAATTCTTCTAAAATCTTTTGACCTCCATGAATCGTTTCCCAAATCCTCCGTAATACTTTTTAGCGAAGTGCTACATTATATCCTATTTCTTTAGGCATGGACAACACTTGCGTACTCTGCGTGGAATGCTTCAAGGTGTCAGCCCATCGGCACCACAAGTATAAGATGGGCCAGTCAAGCGGCGGCGGCTGCTGCGACTGTGGCGACACTGAGGCGTGGAAGAGAGACCCCTTCTGTCAGCTGCACGCTGTAAGTAACACATTACATTACATTACAAGATGGAGAAGTCGAATTCAAGTTCAATATTATTTTACATAATTCAACAAAAAAATAAGCTATTTCATACATATGTATTCTTTAACATATACTAGCTGCGTTCGTTGAGAGAGCTCGTGGCTAAGTAATAACAGCCGCACGGGTCGATCCATCAGGTTAACCTGCGCTTGCCGAGGTTGGTCCGTGGATGGGTGACCATCTTTACATACCGAGACTCCTCCGTGCTTCGGAAAGCACGTTAAGCCGTTGGTCCCGGCTGTCATTCGTGGATCTTTGACAGTCGTTATGAGTCGTCAGAAGCCCGAAAGTCTGACAACCAGTCTTACTAAGGGGTATCGTATTACCCAGTTACTGGGTTGTGGAGGTTAGATAGGCAGTCGCTCCATGTGAAATACTAGTAGGCAGCTGCATCCGGTTAGACTGGAAGCCGACCCTAACATGATTGGGAAAGGCTAGGCAGAATGAAAAAAAACACTCGCTGCGTTCCACGGTTTCGTAGAGAGATCCCAACAGGATGTAGAATCGGTTCAAATTCCATGCGTTCAGCCTTCTATACAAACTTCTTTCTTTCAGGCTTCAGAAGATGACAATCAACCAGAAGCTACTATCAAACCGGATGTTATCGAACGCATGAAGATCGTAGCCTCAGTCTGCTTATCGTACTGCCTGAGACTACTTACGCACGACCATGCTCCTGGGCTGCCTAATGATCTAAGGTAAGATTTATTATCACCAGACTTGATTTTCACTATGTTTCAATACGGAATGATGTATATGGGTGAATAGCATCAGTATTGTTTGATTGGGAAGCGAACAGGAGTTCTCAAATCTTTTTCTGCTAATATATGGCATAAAATGGGCGTATTATACGCCCCGAAGCTGTAGGCAAAACAATTTTTTTAAAATCTAATTTAATTGAATTTTAATCTTAATTTAATTTGTAAATGTTATGTTATTATGTTATGCCTATACCAATTGTAATTATGAGTCTATATGTTACTTGAATTAAATGATTTTAATTTGAATTTGAAAAAAAACAAGTTATTACATTTGATTTTTATAAGAGCAATCCGGCTCGAAGGACCAAAATGTAAGAGCAATTGATTTCTAATACATGTGATAACTTGAGATGGAAGAAAACTATTCTTGATAAAATATTGATTGATTGTACGTGTTTACAATAAGACGGTCGAAAGTGCACTTAGCAATATTAGTAAGAATGTCGATTTACATTAAATAAAAATGCTTATGCTAGCGTGCTAAATAAATGTGCGATGTAATCGTACAATTTGTTTAACCAGTCAAGAATGTATTATACTGTTCCTGTATTGACACAGATTACTGGTGTTTTAATAAAGGAAGTTAAATCAATACCACAGATTACTACAGATGATTCACTCCGCAAAGTCATTTAAATAAAAAGCGACTCTTGCTACGTCACAATAAAGTGCCATTCAGGTCGCACAGCGCTAATTTCCTACAGTTAGATTCACCTAGAAGTTGCATCTCTTTCTATCGCGTAGCTTTTATATCTTCTGACTATGTTACACTCACTGAATTGGCCCGACAAGACGAGCCCGCCGCATACTTGTATATTCATTCCTAAACTGCGGAGTGAACCATTTGTAATAATCTGTGGTATTGATTTAACTTCCTTTATTAAAACACTATAGCTATACCTCTGCCTTACTCCTCGAGAATTACAGGCGTGTTGTTATGTCTTTTTTTTCTTTCTTTTTTTACAATAATAGTAGTGATATGTTATAATAAGAGAAATAGTACGATATATCCTTCCAGGCTGAAAGACGCTGAGAGGGATCTGCTACAGATTCTGGACCAGCCCGACTGTTACTGCACAGTACTGTACAACGATGAGACGCATACGTTTGATCAGGTATGTAGTCGCCATGTTTCAATAATATAATTGTCGCGAACCCGAACACGACGTGTTGCCGCGCCGAACGCCGTGTGCTGGACACTGAGCCAGCGTCCAGCACTCGACGTCGATTTTTTTACAGGGTTTTTATGACCTTTAGGAATAGTTAAGCGGAGTAGTTACTAAATATATCTACGTCTATTGTATTTTATAGTAGTTCCTGCATGAATTTGTCAATGTATCCGAACAAAGTTAGCAATATTCTACAGTTTAAAGTCTAGTCTTGTATTTATATTACGCAGCCGTAACATAATATTATTCCTTTATATTTGTTTAAATTCAGTTCGACGCTATGAAACGGATCTTCCTTTGATTTCAAACGTATAACTTTTCTTTGAAGGATTCTATCCTTAAATGCACCAATCCTACTAATATTATAAATGTGAAAGTTTGTGAGGATGGATGGATGGATGTTTGTTACTCTTTCACGCAAAAACGACTGAACGGATTTGAATGAAATTTGGCACACATATAGTTTATAACCGTGATTAACACATAGGGTACTTTTTATTCCGATATTCCCACGGGATCGAGACTTATGCGGGTGAAACCGCGGGGCGCTGCTAGTATACAATAACACAAGGTTAAGCCTCCTGCTGACTTTTTTTTTTTTTGTGTAACCAATTAATTAAAACGGTTTCTTTTTTCAGGTCATAACAACGTTAGTAAGAGTAACGAAATGCGACCAACGTGATTCGTTAGAACTTGTGAGTCTTATCGACCGCGAAGGAAGGGCGCTCGTCAAATGTAACTCTTTCCAAGTCTGCGATAAACTGAAGACCGATATCGAGATGTAAGTGTTTGCTTGTGTGATATTAAGGCCGTCCGGCGTGCTGTTGTCTATGGGCCGCGTGCGACGTGAGACCTAAGACCTAAGAATGATAATAGAAAACAGCACGCCGCGCGGGCGCCCGCGCAGCGCACCCGCGCGGCCTAAAGTAGTATTTGGCCTGACATCAGCTTAGGCCGAGATCTATAAACGTTATTTACCATGTGCTTCGGCTTAGACATGTCTCTCAAGTTGTCTTTACCTTGCACTTGTAGTTTGACAGTTTTGCGACGATGACAGAAGAAACGCTTAGCCGAACTACCCGCTAAGTAACGTTTCTAAATGTCTTCGTATTATTTGGCCTAACAATCTAACATCGGTCAAGCCTTATCTGTAAGAAAAAACAGAAAATAAGGTCACTGACAGAACTAAGAGTTAATGATGATTTCCAACAAAAGGCTCGCATCGCATCGGATTGGAACGGATTTTACAATCTTTAAACGATATTAAATCGTGTACACAGTATTTAAAGTCTATATTACCATGCCGCGCACAGCAGCTTGACCGCGGGCGTCTTCCGCGCGATCAGTATATGCGAACCCGAAAGTATGCTAACACGTGCGATCGGCTCTGTTCGCCTGTCGTCTTATCCGATCGGATCCATTCGGCTGCAACACGATAGGAATTAAACTATTTGAGTAGACGCAGAAACGGATACGTTCGTAAGCGACGGTATGGAGCCGATGGAATGCGTCGACATTCTGCCGGACGCGATCGGCTGTCGCCCCATCCGCTCGCGTCCTTTCCGATCCGATGCGATGCGAACCGTTTGGTGGATATCATCCTTATGTCATCCGTTATTGATGAATGTGACTAATTTATTTCGAGTAACATTATCTGAAAAAAGAAGAGTGTTCTTCGTCCTCTCTCCTACTTGATCTATGTTGTACCCGACAGGGTCCATAATTGTGACTAGTATAATTATATCCCTGCCATCTATAGGTACAACGTGTAACGTTAAATGCGCAGAACCTGAAAATAGTTTGATCAGAATAACGAGCAGAAGCAATTGAACCACTTTTTAATAAAGGTCACATTTTTCAAAAATCGTCATTAAAAACTTTGCCGTGTCTATTTATTAATAGGTCAAGCCATCACATGCGCAAACCCGCCGAAATAGGTAAACAAACACATATTTTTGTCGACCAATTTAAATTTTCTCATACGCGGGATAATAATAGCTTTTATTTCAATGCAAAGAATTACCAGTAAAACTAAAACAGCACATAAAACCTTTACAATTTTTTTTCTCTCTTATATAGGTCAATTGAATTAAAAATCAGTTGGGGAGTCGTGAGGTTTTGCGCATTTAACGTTACACGTTGTATAAATTATGGTACGCAATAAAACATTGAGAAGATGGGTCTCGAAATGTTCCATAACGTCGTCATAAGATACTGCTTGATGTAGAATTCTTAGTTCTTGCAATACTTGTAATACAATTAAAACAAAACCAATGCATAAAGAATCATTCTTAAATGAGGTGGCTTTGGTTCAGGTCTTTGTGTTTAGTATAATTTAAATTCAACTAATGCTTTTCACTGATTGGCATATTCATCCATTTTCACACTGACGCGTTCGACATTCCAATTTAAACTTTATGTAGTGATCATAAGAGTCAGACGCGGCACTGTGAGATATACAGGGTGGCAGGGACATCGACGCGAAAACGGTTACCACGTATTCAGGGCATCGTTCTGAGACACCATATATAGAAATTTTTCATTGGTTATAGAAAAAAAAACTGCTGTTCCATACATTTTGACCGTGTAGGTATTGCACTATTGTAGGAAACTGCAGATTTTTGTTTTAATTAATAACCTATGAAAATTTTCAATATACAGGCTGACTTTGAAAACATGCAACAAAATTTGAGGGGGTGTTCTACCCATCAATATGAACAACTTTTACTACGGGACCAAATAAGAATTCGCAAAAAAAAAGTCGACCTTCCTATACAAAATGGTCCAATCGGGAATACCTTTATAAAGAAAAGTAGTTTTTTTTGTTTTGCGAATTCTTATTTGGTCCTATAGTAAAAGTTGTTCATATTGATGAGTAGAACACCCCTTTAATTTTGTAGCATGTTTTCAAAGTCAGCCTGTATACGTGGTAACCGTTTTCGCGTCGATGCCACCCCGTATTATAATATTTATATCTGCTAAGGTGAATTATTTCCATATCCCCACTCCTACTAACTGTATTAACATTTGCATAGTATTTACGTGATTGCGCGGCGGGTAGTCAAGTTATAAGCCATGGAAAAGACCCCTATTATTTATCCTTCATAACTTTTGTTAAACTTTAGTTAAAATAACCTGCCTCGTTGGTCTAGCGGTCGCAAGCGCTACTACTGAGCATGAGGTTCTGGATTCGATTCCCAGGTTGTGCAAAGTGTTATTGGAATATTCTATCTGGAATTTCTCAGTAGCAGTCCGTAGTCTGTGCCCGGTTGATGGCGGAATGTGGGTGTACTACAGGTACACCTCTGCCCAGCCTATCGGGGAAACAAGGCGTGATATTGTATTTAATTAAAATAGAACTTGTGTTGATTCCTGAAACTAATAAATAAATAGGTTCGTACTTCTTTTGATTGCGAAATTTTAAATGCCCGAACTGACTGACATTTTGCGATGAAGACATCGCAAAATGGTGATTTCTAAATTGTTGTTTCTCAAACTGTATTTAATATTCTTAAATGTATACAAAATATTAAAATCACATATTATCGAATATATCTTCAGCTTCAAAAACGATTCTTCAATTTCTTTAATATTTATGTTACTTATACGCAATCGCATTACCCAGTAACTGGGTTGTGGAAGTCAGATAAACAGTCGCTCCATGTAAAATACTAGTATTCAGCTGCATTCGGTTAGATTGGAAGCTGACCCTAACATAGTTGGGAAAAGCCTATTTTACTATAGCAGCAAATTTCTCCTATAACCGCCCAAAAAATAACTGTTCTATATTTTTGAATCAATTCCCGCGCTATCACGTACGTGCTTAACAAAATATCCGCTATCTCCCTTACTCGTGCTGGTGTGGGGTGATGTGAACGTATGTGCTCAGCTGTACGGCGATGTTCGAAAGGTTCACGTCGCGCCACGGACCGAGCCTCAAGGTGCTGGTCATGCACGCGCACGTCATCGCGCATCAGACCTTCGCGATGAAGCTGCTGCATTGGTGAGTTTACTTTTAAATTGTTATCTAATTTAGAAATTCAGCACTTTTTAATTGCCAAAAGTTACAAAAGATAGCCCATAAAATGCTCACTCTTCATCACTTCCTCGTGTTTGAAGACCTGATCTATGAAATGAAGTGCCACACAAATCACATTATACTATCATAGCAAGTCAGGCCTAAAGCGGAAGTCTTAAAAACAGGAAACAGGCTTTAAAAAAAGGAAATTTTATTTTTTATGATTGATACCTTGGGGGGGAATCAGGGGAATGTCCTTGGTTCGAAGCCCTCGTTGTGCAAAATGGCTAGTTCAATGTTAGTCTCGCGGTGTGGCGTTAAATCTTTGCTGCGGAGACGCAGCGCTTGCGCCTGACTTGAATCTAGTGAACAATGCCCTGCGGCCGAAAATTATACAAATGTTGGAGGAGGCCTTTGTCTAGTTATAAAAACAAATACGCAAAACCAAAATAATATATATACCAGCTTACAATTTTTTTTTGTTATTGTTAAAAATAAAACAAATCTTGAAAAAGTCAATTTATCATATGATTGTCTTGTACAATTAAACCCCACAGGCTCCAAAATTTCGTAAGCCAAGAGCCCAGCCTGCGCCTGGCCGTGAGTCAGGTGGCGCTGGGCGAGGACGTGTGGGGCGCCTGCAACTCTGTAGGCGGCGGCGGCGGCGTGGCGTGCGGCGTCATGCAGAACGACGCGCGCATGTGGAAGGCGGCGCGGACCGCCTGGCATCGCCTGCTCATAGCCACCACGCTCATGGACTACACCACCAAGAGAACCATGGCCATCTTGTTTACGAAGAACTATGGTGAGTAAAATCAGCCCTAAATGTGAGTTTCAGAAGACCTCGAGTCGTGTAAGTTAGGATGTTCTCATGCTAGGTGGAGCCACGATCTTTGCAGGGTGGCTGGAAATAGCTGGATGAAATTAGCCCAAGATCGAATAAAATGGCACTCAAACTCAAAGCATTTATTTCAATTACAGGTACTTTTAAATTGTCAAGGGGTCGGTCAGTCAGAAAAAATGAAGCTAGTTGCCCATTCCAAAGCGTAGTAGGTTCCTATGGAGAAGAACGGGCAAGAAACTCCACGGACACTCTTTTAAATCAAAATATATGTTACAAAATATTTGTTACATCATTCATGTTGAAATTATACATGTGAGAACAATGTAAAAAGACGTGCACGTTAAAAGCAAAGTAACAACAAAAACCTTGTGGTTAGTTTATAAATTAGTTCTATCCATATCTGTCCATCGCACTAAATTATGGCAAAAAAACAATTATGGTTGAAGGAGCACAGCTGTTTAATAGTTTAACGGGGTATATAAAAAAATGTGACAATATTCATAATATAAACACATTTAAACGCAGATTAAGGCAATACATCACAAAATTTGCAATAACATAAAACAGAATATTATGCTAATATAATGTCTCCAATAACCCCTAGAGGTAATTAATGTTAATAATACTAGTTATAACCAATGATGTATAAAACTATAGATACGTTGTCCGCACTCTAAAATGGCAACATGAAATGAAGCCAATTGGCCACATTGCGCTCAGTCACGCACCAACCTGTCGCGCGTTTTGTACGACGCTGCGTATAAGTAGTTATCTAGTATTTTCGCCGTTTTTAAGCGCCGAGATGTTTGTTGATAACGTGTCTATATATAATACGTCATTGGTTATAACCACTTCAGTATCTCATTATAAGCAAACTGTTATTTTTTAAGGTCTTATGAGCAATAAAGTTCCTGTAATCAGTCTGTTCGTTTAATGAAGTGGCCCAACATTTAAAGGGAGTTGGCTTCTGTCTTATGTTACACGTGTCATTCAGCGAAGATAAAATGTCAAGTCTAGTCATTCTATTTGTGTCTTGTACTTGTGGCGGCATCTACATCGCATCTTGCGAACTACGCTTTACACTGACGTCACGCAAAATCCTGCGCAAGCAGAGTTTACCGCACGACTAGCTTAATAGAACTTCCTGATATGAATCGTCGGACAGTGGCCCACCAGTCACGACACCCTTCTGGTCAGAGGATCCTCCCTTTTCTATGGAGGATGAGTGAACTTTACACCCTGTTTCTCATACCTCTATATACTTTTCTCAGAAAATCATGATATTTAAAGAGACTATAAATTCTATCCCAGCACTTTGTTGTAAACAAACACGAAAACGGAATGCCTGATCCGCTCCGATAACAGAAGTAATCAATCCACCTTTAAAAATACTTACACATGGATACAAGTTTCTACCACATATTCCATTTAGGAGCTAAAACCTTACCTTTATAATATTTTCCATTTGTTCCCAGGTTCAATCCTCAAGGACTTCATCCGAGATGACCACGACCACTCGTTCTCCATTTCGTCACTATCTGTTCAACTGTACACGACGCCGACGCTTGCGCATCATCTGATCGCGAAGCACGATGCCTTGTTCGTCGTCATGAATACGTTCGTTAGCGAGTGTAATAGGCGGTGTAGTAATGTGAGTATGAATCCATTGTTTTAGCAATAGTGTTCCAAAATATTACGCAATTTTGAAAATTGCAAGTCCGTGTCAGGTGGTATGTTAATCAAAATATGATTTAAATCATTTTTATTAAAATTTTCAATACAACTCTCTAAGTTCAAATTAGCTTATTGAATGACTATTTCATAAAATCATGACATTTGAGGCCAATTTTAAAAACTTAAGATATTTTTGTGATTATTGAATGATTCAGATTTTTACGTTGTATATTGACCATAATTCAGTTGGCGGTACAGTTCGATTCAAACATAATGGCGGCTCGGAAGTTAGCTACTCGCTGCGCAGTACCGCACCCCTCACCCCGCTGACACATGAAATTGTTACTGCGCAGCGACTCGCCTCATGTTCCGAGCCGCCATTAAGTTTGAATCGAACTGTAATTATGATAAAAGAAAGACTATTTCGTGAACATAATATAAGCTATATTAATGTTTTAAACAATTATAATCTAGATCCACATACAAAGGAATTTAATGGCTGATATTTTCCTCATTACTTAGGCCACCACATACATATAGCAACTTTTTTATAATTTACTTTTTCCCACAGGGCCGCCTAGAATTCGACCGCTCCCACGTTCCAATGGCGTTCAAACGCGCCCAGTTCATCTTATACGACGTGAAGTACCTCCTCAGCTCAGTACCCACAACCTTCGACGATGACCTTCGCAAGGGGTTCATGCACGGCATCTCTCTGATGCTGAACCTGTTGGTGATGATGCAGGGGATGGACTCTGTTGTCAGACAGGTAGGAATTTGAGGATGGAAGATCTCGACAAGTCTTCTTTATTTTTCGTGTGGTTATTGACTTACCGGGGGCCTAAGTCTACTAATTTATAAAATTTACAATGGTCTCTCAATTGTGAGTTTTTGATTTTTGTATGGCAAATCTGTCAAAAACTCACCATTGAGAGACGATTCTAACGTTTATAAATTAGTAGACTTAGGCCCCTGGTGTTAGAGTTTTTTTGCCAACCATGGGGCTCTAACTTGGCTTCACATGCCGTTGAGAAAATATCTCACATGCATGGTTTCCTCACGATGTTTTCCTTTACCGTTTTTGAAGCAAGTGATAATTATACATTACGCACACGAATCCGAAAAGTCAGAACTCAAACTCAAAGCAATTCAAATAAACGAATTACAGGCACTTTTGAATTGTCAAGGGGTCGGTCAGTCAGAAAGATGAAGCTATTGTAAGTAGCAGAGGTCCGATGACTTGGCAATCCGACGGTCTTAATACTAGGCTAGTTTCCGCACTTAGTCCTTCATGTTCATTGTGTGTGGGCCATGGCGGCCGTCGGTGGTTATTCCAACTAGCCCAACTCCCTCCAGAAGTTAATTAGATCTCCTGGTCTGTTTAGAACATCTTTGGAAGATCTGGGTGACCCGGAGGTTTCTGTTCTAATTTGGGTGACGCCTGTGCACTCAAAGAGCACATGCGCAACGGTTTCCTCAGCCTCCATGCATGCCTAGCACAGAGGACTATCCGTTATGCCTATTGTGTCATGGTTGTTCATTGTTGTCATGTAACTGCAGTAGTATTGTCACAAAATAGTGTGTATCAAACTAAAAAAAATATATTTGAAATAAACCATTTACAGGCATTATTGAATTGTCAAGGAGTCAGAAAATCCTATGGAAGAAGAATAAACATAGAGCTCCATGGACACTCTTTTAAATCAAAATAATTATGTTAGAATGTTATAGTTACTCTGTTTAACCGCCTCTGTGGCCTATTGGCTAGACCACCTGTCACAGACCCAGAGGTCCCGGGTTCGATTCCCGCAGTGGGGGCAAAAATTTCTGCTCGGTTTGCTTGATGGTAGGGCTTGTTTTAAGTCCTCCTGGCTACCACCATCTTACCTAAGTCTGTCGCCATAACAACAATGTTACCAGCATTGTTGTCTTCCGGCAGTAAGAGGTAAGATAGCCAGTTCCTCTGTGGTAGAGGATTCCTGATGAAGCTCGCTTCTATCATCACTTACCATCAGGTGAGATTCAGGCCAAGAGCTTCCCTGTTGTGGTTGTATTTATTTTTGTTAAAGTACTATAACATTGTCCTCATCTTTCTTTATTTCCATCAGGTCGGCCAACACATGGAATACGAACCGGAATGGGAATCTGCCTTCAATCTCCACGTGAAGCTGGCACATAGCATCACGCTATCTCTAGAGTGGTGTGCGGCAGAGAAGGCGTTAGCGACCGCTGTTTACCGCATGGCGTTGAGGAAGCATGTCGAGACGTACACCCCGCCGGCCAAGATTGTGAGAGGTGAGTAGTCATGAAGACATTTTTATTGCAGATTTTGTCTTCTAGAAGAATCTTTTTTTTTATATTTATGGTGGGTTTAGTAGTTGTTTTTTGTTTGTAAATAACTCTTGCAATATTTATAACGGCTGGATGTAGTTTTGTCGCATATTTTTTTTTTGTACTTATGTAATTTCAAGTAGAATATGCACTTTTTACGAAGACGATTGCAAAGAAAATACTACCTGAAAAAAAATTAGTTATGCGCGCAAAAATTTCAAAAACATACAACCGCTATGTTTCATCTGGGGCTAAACACAATTTAAAGCAAAGTTATTCGCTTTCCAAGTACCGGTCAACTGCCCTAACTTTGCCTCGAGACCTTGGTTTGCCTAGAATGAAAAAGATGTAATATCTTGTTCATTTAACTTTAAAGTTTTCGATTGCCATACAAGTAAAATGAACAAAAAATATTACATCATTTTCATTCTAGGCAAACCAAGGGCAATTGACGGTCATCGTAAAGACGCATTTATCTTAATATCAATAGGTCATAAAAGTATTTTGTTCCCCCAGAACTCGGCAACCAGATCGCGTCAGTGATCCCCTACGACGTGTCGACGGAGCCCGTGTCCATACACCGGCCGCTGTCGCGCTACGTGGCCGGCCTGCATCTACTGCTGCACGCGCACGGGCTCTCCTACCACAGCCGCGAGTTCGAGCGACAGGACCGGCCCAAGCCCACGCCCGACCAGCTTATAGGTAACATACTTAGTCTAAGTACGTAAGTAGTACTTCTAAGTACTTATCTACGGCTTACCTACCTACCTACGTACCTACCGTACCTGCACCATTCGTTGGCTGGCTGGCGAGTTCAATGAAAAAATAAATACACGTTATATCTAAATACATCGAAACTGATGATGAATTCATTCGAAGATAATTTACCACATCGTTTGTCCACAGAGCCAGTCCTGGAAACCATGGCCATGATAGGCCAAGTGCACGCCGGCATGTGGCGCCGTAACGGCTTCGCGCTCATCAACCAGCTGTACTTCTACCAGAACGTCAAGTGCCGCGCCGAGATGCTGGACAGAGATGTTGTGATGCTGCAGGTAAATACAATATTATTTATCACTATCTGCCCCTCAGACGTTGTTCTGTCCAAACAATAGTTCATACAAAAACTATAAAAACAGAAAACAATGATTATAATGCCAAAAGGGCCTCAGCTCAGCATAATGTCAGATGAAAACACAAAGTGTACCACCTGACGTTGATTTTCAGCTGCAACCCACGAGTGCCATACGCTCCCAAGAATCATCTTTTTTCTGGCATTTCATGTACTGTTTAACAATGATTTATTATTTAAAAAAACCTTATCAAACACGATTGTGGATTTTGTTAACAGATCGGTGCCTCCTTAATTGAGAGCAACGAGTTTATCATCCACGTTCTGAACAAGTTCAACCTGCTGGACTGGGCGGCTCCTGACTTTGAACAGCGCGCCATTGAAGACGACACGCTCCGGCATACTATTAGCATGCTGGAGGAGTTCCTAGGACTGCTCATTACTAGTAAGTATTAATATTATTATAAACTAGCTGCGCCCCGCTGTTTCATAAGTCCCCGCATAAGTCTCGTTCTTGTGGAAATATCGGGATGAAAAGTATCCTATGTCCTAATCCAGGTCATGGTCTACACATGCGCCAAATTACATACAAAACCGTTCAGCCGTTTTATTGTGAAAGCTTAACAAACAAACAAAGTCATTTTCGCATTAATAATATTAGTTATGATTAAGAGACGTTCAAACGTCAAAAATTGGTTGCTAATATTTTTTAAAGAGGTAAAATTTTAGAGTTTGTATGTAGGGGGTAATCTTCAGAAATACTGACACGATTTCAAAAATTCTGTCATAAATAGCAAGCTACAGTATTGCAGAGTGTCATAGGATTATTTTATCTTAAAACAAGTAACTTCACGCCGAAGTAGTCGCGCCCAGAAGCTAGTGATTAATAAACTCAGCTGTCACATACATTTTGTCGATTTATTTGAACTATAAATGTACAAAACAGCAGAATTTTATAGTAAAATATTAAAACCATAGTAACATTTGTTTATAAAGATCTTAGTTGGTATAGGATAAACAACAACTAAGCTTGTATACCCATTACAGAAACTGATGTCCAAAAACTTAAATAGATATCAAAATAAAATTACTCAATATTATTGGCGCGACTGGTGTTTTAATCCGTGTATTCCCGTTCGTCCCACCGGGAATAATTTATTCATTGTATCATTTATTCCCGTTCGTCCCACCAAATAATATTAAACCCGTTATTTATTTCTTGCTTCCAGTCTACGGCTCCCGCTACATGCCCGGTGTGGGTGAAGTTACTAACGACGACCGCACCATGAAAGAAATCATACAAATGCTCTGCGTCAAGCCCATGCCGCACTCTGAACTTAACAGGTTTGTTATTATTGTACTGTGCTAGTAGTTTTTAGGTTCAATGTAAAAACTAGATCATATTTAACAAACCAACCAAATGAGAAGGAATTTTGCTCCCTCTTTGATGACTAATAAACAAATTACGCAAAAGGTGTTATTATACAACGTGTTTTTTTATATTACATAACTCTAGGGTTATATTCTTTTTGGTATCCCATAACTCTAGGGTTATATTCTTTTTTATATCCCATAACTCTAGGGTTATATTCTTTTTGGTATCCTATAACTCTAGGGTTATATTCTTTTTGATATCCTATAACTCTATGGTTATATTCTATAAGTAAAAATAAAACAAAAAGTCCTAGAATATGTAGTCCAAAAATGAATAGTTTCGAAGATAACGGAAAGGAAAGGAAGAAAATATAAAGGAATTTACTTATTGAATGTTAAATGAAATGTGGGTGTACTAGATACGCCTCTGTCTACCCCCTGAAGGAATTAAGGCATACTTTATTTATTTTAATAGCTAGATTTTATAACGTCGTACTTCATTACGTTCAAATTTATTTGCATAATGTAATGTAGCAAAACTTTTAGATAGACTTAAAATATTTTTCTGCGTAATTATTTAAATGACAAGACGTTTTTGCTAAATCACTGAATAATTTCTTAGATCACTACCAGAAGACCAGCTCCACGAAACAGGTCTAGAAGCCGTAATCCACGAAGTAGCAGACTTTATCAAACCTACTGGGGGCAACAATCGTGGTGTTTACAAGCTGAAACCTCATCTATACGACGAATACGACACGTTCTTCTACCACTACACTCGGGAGGAACTGTCCAGGAGTGAGGAGGAGCAGAGGACAAGGAGGAAGGCGGCTGGTGAGTTACTGCGTACCACTAAAACTACAATAATTTTATTCGCGATTCTCGAATCAATGTGGGAGACGTCCATCAAAGTGAAGTTCGCCTAATCAGCTTCAACATTATTGCAATCGTTTTTAAAACGAAAAAGCATCTATATATCACACATTTTTTTTTAAATAGCAGGTTCTAAAATTCGTGAAAAAAACAGCTTGTTTATATTTTATTACCAACATGACCACGATTATTTAAACTGGCTAAGATACCTCCTTTCGGTACAATGTCACGAACGGACTGGCAAATGTAGATATTATAACTCCATTATGCGACAATTGTAAGTAGATAAAAACCGTGCAAACTGTTTGGCTTAGGTCAGTTCTGAAGGTACAAATGTTTGCAGTAGGGCTTAATAAACTTCGGAAACGTTTCACTAAATCTAAAGTTATTTATATAAACAAAACTGAGAATCAGCACTTTTCGAACGTAAAATTACATAAGACAGTCCCCCAAAACGCCCAACCTTCACCGCTTCCTAGAGCTTTAGCTGGGTAGAAGAAGTGACGCAACAAACTCCCCAGCAGCACAGCTGTCTATTCAGTTTGAAAAAAATAAACATTATTCTTTACAATAGTCTGCAGACCATTTACATTACGCGACACAAAACATACATTAAATTATTAGCCACACTTTTTATAACTCACTATGTGCTTAACTATGTCCTCTCGATTCCAGGTCTACCCGAATGCTGCCCACCTCCTAATCTACCAAAGTTGTCGCCTCCATTCCGTCTATTAGCCAATCTGTTACAAAGCGACTCTGTTCACCACGTGTTAAAGACTGTTCTGGAGCGGGCATTAGACCTTAGAGCCAGGTCATTCTCAGAGACGCAAGTGCATAAGGTAAGCATCGAATGTTCTAATGATTTACTCTTAGTTTTGGCTTTGAAAGTATTAACTTATGACTCGATTCGAATCGAATAAATCCGAGGCTTTACAAAACTTCCAATTCTATTCGTAATCTCATCTCAGCGACAACCAAAGTCAAAAACTTGCCAAAATTTAGGTAAACTACAGGTATTTGTGCTTTAGAGCAAAAGAGACATTTTTCATGTTATCCTCTCCTAATCCGAGGAGCTCGTGGCTAAGTAATAAGAGCCGCACGGGTCGATCCATCAGGTTAAGCTGCGCTTGCCAGGGTTGGTCCGTGGATGGGTGACCATATTTACAAACCGAGACTCCTCCGTGCTTCGGAAAGCACGTTAAGCCGTTGGTCCCGGCTGTCATTCGTGGATCTTTGACAGTCGTTACGAGTTGTCAGAAGCCCGAAAGTCTGACAACCAGTCTTACCAAGGGGTATCGTATTACCCAGTTACTGGGTTGTGGAGGTCAGATAGGCAGTCGCTCCATGTAAAATACTGGTATTCAGCTACATCCGGTTAGACTGGAAGCCGACCCCAACATGATTGGGAAAAATCTAGGCAGAATGATCCTCTCCTAATCATGTAGAATGAAGTCAACAAAAGAAATAGTTGCTGTTCAATTCAAACTTAATGGCGGCTCGGAACACTCGGCTCCTCGCTGCGCAGTAACAATGTCACGTGTCAGCGGGGTGAGGGGTGCGGTACTGCGCAGCGAGTAGCTAACTTCCGAGCAGCCATTAAGTTTGAACCAAACTGTACCAGTATTGAAAATGGCATTGCGTTGATAAATCTCATTATTTCGTGCTTCTATAACTTTTATCAACACCCATGCTATAAATCCTTTATAAAAGTTTCTGAAACAGTTGGCTTATTGCCAACATTAAAACGACCAGTGTCATATTAACCATTATATCATCCAAACGAGTGTTATAATGTTGTACTAAATTTCATTATGCAACTCTTTTGCTTGTTCGATCCCTTCCCATTACCTTCCCTTCCTACCCCGTCACCTGCTGCCACCCGCGCCGACACATGTGCAACATTTTCCAAAATACGCTCCGTCACGCTTCGAGGGAAAATAGATCTTATTACAGTCTGTCTTGTTTTGTGATAAAAACATGTCTTTTCTTCTTTCTGCCTCTTAAAATTATAGAAATGTTAATTCTTTCAGGCCCTGCACCTAATGGGCTACGCTCTACGCGACGAAGAGAGCGGTCACTACGAGTTCCTACAGTTCTCGGAAAGCGCGGCGCGCTCCGGTATCCTGGCGCTACTGCAGAAGTTAGTCACCAGTCCCAGAGTTGAAGCACACAGACACCTAGCCAGATGGGTGCTTAATAAGATGAAGTGAGTATATATCTATTCTATATACCGAGACCAGGCAATTCCCATATTTTTAAGAACGTAGGTACGCATTTGCATGTCATTCACAATCTGTCAAAAACACAATCAATTTACCAACATTTTTTTCAAAATTGACAGATTGCGACTTGAATGTGAACCGGTTATTATATACGAGAATTGGCCTTCAGGTAAATTACGATACCGGTATCGAAGAATTTTGGTTACTTCTACCACTAAGGTTACCGCTATCTGGGTAACCCAAGAAGAAGAAACATGTTACCTCTTTCAGGTTACCGTTTTAATACACGTTACACACACACAGGCGATGCGCGCTTTTGACTAATACCGACGGCACGTGTAAAATACAGGTATTTTTTTATTTCAGTAACCGGTATTAATACTCGTATTATATAATATATTAAGGTAATCTTTAAAAATACCTGTAAAAATATAAATGTTGTAACCGAAAAAATACCCGTATTGATGAGACCGGTTTCGGTTCCTGACCGCCAGCTCGTGCCTCGGTAAGCACGTTTAAACCGTAGGTCACGGCTGTCATTGGTAGATCTTTGACAGTCGTCACGAGGCAGATGCCCGAAAGACTGACAATGACAACCGGTCTTTGTAAACCGGTTTGTCGGCACGGTTGGCGATTGACTGCTGCGCTGCGTGTCGCGGGTTCGATTCCCACACGGAACAAATATTTGTATGACCTACATGTAGTTTTTCCGGGTCTGGCTGTTTGTGTATGTCAGTTTAAATGTTTGTAAACGCACCCACGATACAGGAGAAATTCCTAGTGTGGGGCAACGTTTTGTAAAAATAAAGGGTAGCGTGTTACCTCGTATCGATGTTGTGGAGGACAGGCAGTCGCTCCATGTAAAATACTGCCTCGGCTGCATCCGGTTAATCTGGAAAATGTTGGTCAGATGATGAGTATATTATCAGTCTATGAGACCTCGTTTACTCCAAGAAAGCTCACTATTACACTCTTGAGATTGTATTGTGATCGACCGGCACAGCCAACTTGTTGCCTGCCCCCTCGTTGTTCTGTTGCAAAAAAGGGATGGTGCTATCTTTCTGTAGCTCTATTTCTCTCGCTCACATATGAATATTGATGGCTCGGAAGACGTCGGGACGCCACTTTGTAGCGGAATAAAAGACTTCCTTCGCTAGTATATCACGTATAATTTAATTGGTTTATAAATAATACATCCAGATAATACGGCTCTGGCCAATTAACAATATTCTAAGAAAAAATCTCGCTCAATTTTTACACGTATTCCCTACCACTAATACATGTTTTTCTTTTTTATAGGACTCTGCTCGGCCAGAATGATGAAATCGGTGATGGTGACAATATGGAAACTGATCAGGAAGAGAAACCTGCTTCGGATGAGGCTGCTGGTACGTAGTCTCTCTGGCCTCCTGAATCAGGAATTATGACCATTTTTTTAGGGTTCCGTAGTGAACAAGGAACCCTTATAGTTTCGCCATATCTCTGTCTGTCTGTCCCCGGCTTAGCTCAAAGACTGTTATTACTAGAAAGCTGTAATTTATACAGTGTGAGTCTTCATAATGTGCACATATCGAAATGAGGGATTCTATGCTTAATTTGACAAACGGAAAAAATATTTTAAAAAATCTTTTTTTATTTTTTTTGTATTTTTTACCCCAATTTAAAAAAACGGTGTAACGTTTAAATGATCTATCGCGATGAAACAAACTCAACTCCATAATGATTGGTAGTAATTAAGTGTTCTTATAAAATTAAAATTGTGGGAAAAACCCCTCCCAATTAAACCCAAAAAACCCTCAATTGAAAATAAACAGGTATTTCGTCCAAAAATCTGTTTTTTTAATCAATTTTTACAATAATCGTAAAAAAAAATCAATAAGACAAATTTTTTTTAATAAAAAAAATGGAAAAAAATATGTATTTAGATTTTATTTTTTCCGTCGATAAAATTAAGCATAGATTCCCCATTTCGATATGTGCACATTATGAAGACTCACACTGTATATATATAACGAAATTAAAAGGAACACTATCACAGCTAAGTAGGATCTAAAAGTTAACGAGTAATTATCGACCAACTTACATTTGCAAATACATGTTCTCCCATACATTGCGTATGGGAGAACATGTTTTTCAACTACAATGTTAAGTTCTATGGATAAATTCATCCCAGCTACGGAACCCTTCATTGTGCGTGATCCGACACGCACTTGGCCTGTTTTTATGAATTTGACAACGAAAAAAACAGTAACATGATACGAATATTGATTTTCAGAAGCGGAAAAGTCCCGCCGAGCGAAACTAGCGGCAGAGCGGCGCACCAAACTGATGGCTCAGATGAAGGCGCAGATGAACAACTTTATATCTAACAACGCTACGCTGTTCGAGGAGACCACTACTGAGGTAAATAACGTGTCTAATATCTTAAAATAAAGAAAGATAGAAAAATACTTAATTCTGCGCAAACTAAACGCACATTACAAAAAAAAATACATAAAACTTATATTACACTTAGGGCGAATTTCACCAATACAAACTGAACGCGATCAGTACATAAACTAAGTTTAAGAGCTGTCAGTGTCATTATTTTCTTTGGAATATTGACATTGACATTGACAGCTCTTGAACTCGGTTTATAAGTGCGAAATTCGCACTTACTAATTAGCCAAAAGCTTCATATAGTACTGGGATAATACTCGTAATACTGAAATTCATACACAAGTATTTACTTATAGTATTGTTTTAATTTTAACCGACTTTCAAAAAGTAAGAGGTTTCGCTACTACGCGACGACTCCTTTCGAGAAATGAATATGCTCACTTTTCACTTGGTAAAGTTTATTCACAGGTCCAGTCAGTTTAGTCTGTTATTTAAAAAAAAAATGAAATGTAGGTGACCCGACAGACGTTGCCAATTACAATAATTCATACAAAATTCTTATAGAAAATGCACTTTCAGTTTTTTCCGACTTATCCAATTTTGTGGGCAACGTTACAGAATTTATTTCCATAAAATCCTTATTTGGATTTATATGACGACCATTTAAAACATAAAATTGCCAAATCTGTGAAGCCGTTCTCAAGTGATGAACAAACCAACAAACAGCATTTAATTTGTGTTTATATACCAACCAACCAATAAGAAAAGTCATGAAACATAAACAAGAACACAAAAGACAAACAACTTATTGAATAAAAACAAAAAATAAAATTCATAATGTCGTCCTGCCATAATACGTAATACATGTCGACACAACATAATTCTATATCTTCCAGATTTCTCTTCTTATAAATGAGCGTAAATTTTGACAATCAATTTCATCGACTCCGTGGCGCAACGGTAGCGCGTCTGACTCCAGATCAGAAGGTTGCGTGTTCAAATCACGTCGGGGTCAAATGACTCTTTTTGAATCTCTTTGGATGCATTACATTTTATTTTTGGTTTGCGTTGTTTAAATTTCAATATTATTTGAATTATTTGAAGTTCTTACTTGCTATATCTATTATTATATTCAAATAAGATATTCTTGACTTGTATCACGGAAAAGATTAAATGAAAGTAGGTTAATATCAAGTTTTCTTGGCTTTAATTAAGTCAATTACTTGAGCCGCTCCCAAATCGTAGTCTTCTGGAGGATATCAGCTAAGGATTTCCTGGTTTAATTCCTTGTAAACATGTTAAAACCGGCCTAGTGTGAGTCGGACTCGCAAACGAAGGGTTCCGTATATAGTATATGCCCGCAATCGCAGTAGACCAGGAAAAGTGAAAAGAGGGAAGGGAGGCCTTGGCCCTGCAGTATGACATCACTCTCTTATAATAATAATAATAAGTTTTAACTAACATACTGACCCAGTTAGCAGCTCAAACAAATTCAGAATCATGCAGTTTTTATAACCTTATTATTATGAACAGGTGACGGCAGAAGAAGAAGAGCTACGGCCACTGTACTGCGGTGCAGCTCTAGGAGTGTGGGGCGGAGGAGTGCCCGAACCTCCGCGCGTCTGCATTATGTGCCAGGAAGAGGTATGTCATTCATTCTGCCTAGCCTTTTCTCAATCATGTTAGGGTCGGCTTCCAGTCTAACCGGATGCAGCTGAATACCAGTATTTTACATGGAGCGACTGACCTCCACAACCCAGTAACTGGGTAATACGATACCCCTTGGTAAAACTGGTTGTCAGACTTTCGGTCTTCTGACGACTTGTAACGACTGTCAAAGATCCACGAATGAGAGCCGGGACCAACGGCTTAACGTGCTTTCCGAAGCACGGAGGAGTCTCGGTATGTAAAGATGGTGACCCATCCACGGAACAACCCCGGCAAGCGCAGCTTAACCTGATGTATCGACCCGTGCGGCTGTTATTACTTAGCCACGAGCTCCTCGAGGAAGAGGTATGCATCTTGAGTTTTTTAATGAAATTTTTATTAGCTCTGTTATCAGCGCCCTTGCTTAATAAGTAAAAATCGGAGAATATAAATGATGAGCTTAGTCGTCAATATCAGAAGCAAAGTCGAAGTCAAATTATTTGTATTAATAGTAACAAAATAGGCAGGGGGACTGCAGACATAAGTGAAAACTATTTTAGAAGTATGAGGAACAGAGTGAAGGTTTACTCAACCTCTACAGGGGGATCCTCCGACCAGACGGTTGTTGTGTCTGACGGGCAACTGCCCAACGATTGATATCGGGAAATCTTATATATGTTGATCACGCGGTATGCTCTAATTGCGTGATGCAGGATTTGTGTGACGTCAGGTCGTTGTTGAGTAGTTCGCATGTGGCGTTGTAGATGCCGCCACAGTATCATCATCATCCATCTATATTTGAAGAAGATATTTCTAAGATTTTTACAAAAAGTGTACCAGTGCCTACCAATGCCCTGCAAATAATGCTTATTTATCTAAGATAGTTAATTGATTCAGGCGTGACTTGGCGTCCAGCGCTCGGCGTGTAAACACGTCATGCTCCGGTTCGCGACAAGTCAATCGTCATCTTGAGGATGCCTCGTTGAGAGGTGAAACACGTGTCGATTTCTTACAGGGTTTTTTAAGACTCAAAGAATAGTTAAGCGGAATAGGTTACTAAATATATCTACGTCTATTGTATTTTTAAATTAATCTAACACAAAAATCATCTCTTCTCAGGCTCGCGTAGATATCAGAACTGAACCTCTGGTCCTAGTCGCGTTCGTGCAACAATCAAGCGTACTGAACCGTCTCCGTCGCGGGGGCTGTGGCCGCATACCGGAGAACTGGCGCTCCAGCTGGCTGCCCGCAGGCCTAGGGCTCCAGCCGCACGTGTCCAGCTGTGGACACGCGCTCCACGCGGCCTGCTGGAGAAACTATGTGGACAATGTGCAGGATAAGGAGAATCGGAGGTGGGTGGTGAAATATGGGCCCTGAAAAAACTGCCCCTGAAACAAAAGCAAAAAAAAGCATAATTATAGTAAAAGCATAAGTCTGAAATCGCCAACCCGTCTTGAGCAAATGGTGATCAATGCACGTGTCTTCAGTGTATTAGAAGAGGCTTTTGCACTGCAGTGGTACAATAATACAGTTTTTTTTTCGTTGGACATTAATATCTGCTTTTTGGAAAAGAATCCAATGAAAGAAAGATTATTTTTTTGTATAAGCTAATGATTGTTACTCAACATCGTATACTGTTTAGTTCCAAACCATAGACAAAAAATTCTGAAAACCCTCAAAACATTCTATAACAAACTATCTTTCCACAGACCCTACCGCGGCCGGCAACCCGCCGCGTTCGACGTCGAAAAGAAAGAATACCTCTGTCCCCTCTGCGAACGTCTGTGCAACACCGCGCTCCCTCTGCTGTCCGCGCCGGCCATGCCCTCCGGCACTCCGCCTCCTCTCACAGAAGAAACCTACAACGAATCTGTGAACATGATCCTGAAGTTAAAACACCAAGTCAGCTCGGAAGCCCTGCATATATGTACGGAGTTCTGTGAAGAGATGCACTGCCAGGCTAGAGCGAGGAGTGTGGGAGCGATGTCCTCGGATATGGAGGATGGCGAGTCAGCTGACGAAACCGAAGTGTATGTCTCCACGCATGCTGAGAATTTACTGAAGCAGGACTTCTTGGTACACTTTGAAGGAGAGATTCCGGCTTATAGTGATATGACTAAAGCATTGATTGAGGATTTTGCTAATGTAAGCATGATTTAAATAACTTTTTGTTGTTAATTAACCAACTGCCAGTTACAAGTTAAAATTAAAAATTTAAATAAGCGACACAATTCCAGGTGATGCCGCAGTATCGGTTCAAGATTACTATGTTCTTCTAATATCATTCAAGTAACAGAATACTAAATTTCGAATCGATCAGACCTGTGGAAGATGCGCACATCCAATCATCAAATAGAAAAGAGCTGATAATCTTCAAACGGCTGAACCGATTTTCTTGAATTGTAGCTAAGAACACTCTCTATCAAGACACCTTTCAAACAAAAACATAATAATCAAAATCGGTTCAGCCGTTTGGGAGCTACGAGGGAACAGACAGATATACACACGTTAAACTTATAACACCCCTCTTTTTCCGTCGGGGGTTAAAAAGACGTCTTCTTCAATGTTAAAATTAAGACTGACTCATTGGTCGAGTGGTCGCAAGCAATGCTGCTGAGCATAAGGCCCTGAGTTCGATTCCCAGGTCGGGCAAAGTGTTATTGGGTTTTTCTATCTGGAATTTCTCAGTAGCAGCTTGGAGTCTGGATTTGTGCCCGGTTGATGGCAATAGGCTCGCCCCCATTACACGGAACCTATACGTAACTGGCGAAATGTGGGTGTACTATAGATACACCTCTGCCTCACCCTTCGGGGATTATAAGCGGAATAAATTATATTATTATATTGCATTATTTACGAAGATGAGCAGATAAATTTTTCGAACATTATGAAGCAATGATCATTTATTTCCTTCAAAATCATTCAGATTGTGATTCAAAGTGTGTTACACAATTACGGTTCTGTTCAGAATAAATCGGGTTATTGTATTTATTGAACGCGACCCTCGTCATAATTTTTTTAATTCTTTTTTCTGTTTCTTTCACAGATACTTCCAATTATCGAATACGGGGGCATGGTATCAAGTGCCGCCCTCTACCGGTCCACATCGTACACAATATTCAGTACCAACGCCGTATTACATGCAGAAAACCGGCCGTTATTAGGAGACTTGCCCGCCAGACATAGAGACACGCTTCAAGCTCTGATCCGATTATCGGCCTCCTTACCAGCGGTTTGGTCGTCACCCAAACATCTTTCACACCACGCCTTAAGTACATTAAATACTTTAGAAAGTACTTCGCCCTTAACTCATGAACCATTTGGAACTCTTGTCCCCTTAGTACTATCAGCTCCAGCGTTGTTCTGCAAAAGGGCCAGCCCAGCGAGACCGACAAATCTAGCCAAACAGATCACTCTACAATGTTTTAGAGCCACCCTTGCTAGAGCGTTATTGGTGACTGATGTTACGACATGCAAGAGCGAACCAATGGAAGGGCAGGAAGACTTCAAAAACCCTGATTTAGAAAATCTACTCCCATTCATAAAGGAACTACGCAAAGGAGTATTGGAGGACAATTTGAACCCGGTAGAAGTATGGCAGAAAGTCCAAAGTCAATGTCACACTTTCCTCCGCTGCTGTTGCTTATTCTTCCACTTTTTAAGTGACATTAGTTGTCCTTCAGAATTAGCAGTTGTGAATGGAGATACATGGGAAAGTATGTGTGGGTACTTAGGCATGCCAATGACTTACAAGGAATTAGTAGATACTCCGTTCGCTAAAAAGAAGATATCCGAATGGGTAGGACTATCAACGGATTGGTTCAGTGGTGAGATACCCGCCCATGTGGTGACTGAGCCCAAGGAACCACCGAAACTAATCAATTTGCCTGATGATTTCTCGGAACTCATGAATTTGGTTTCGGAGTTCTCGTGTCCTAATTCGGAACGAGAGGATAGTAAGAAGCCTACTATGTGTTTGGTGTGTGGACAGATTTTGTGCTCACAGAGTTATTGTTGCCAAGCTGATATATCAAAGGTGAGTTTCTGTTTTTTTATATCTTCTTCATGTTATGGTATATTTGGGAGCCTGCCGTTTTGCCAAAATATTATTTAGACAATATTTCATTAATCAAACAAATTTTAGTACGCATATTTTCATTTGGTAAAATTTTTACTCTGCGGGAATTACCAAGAATAACATTGTCATTAAGGCATTTGGTTTTTAATCAAATGATTTATTACAGCAAACAATCCTTAAACAATATATACATCATACAAGTCAAATGATTTGTTATGACAAAAAATAAGATTTTTTGAGAATTATATAATAAAAAAATGCAATTTTATTTTAATATAAGTAATCATTTATTTACGGTTAATAATTTTCCAGGCGACTAACAACTTAAAGGGTTTATTACTAAAAAAAATAACTTGGCAGCGATTAAATATTTTCACCCCAGTCGGATTAATAGGTTCAGCCGTTAGTCGTAAAAAATATGTCAAAGGAATCGGTACAAAATGCAATATTACTGGACTAGGAGAATTTAGGATGCGAGAGCGAGCGAAGCGAGCTTAGGACTCGTCACGACATAGTGGGAACTGTTAGACCCAGTTCCACCTTACAAAGTCATCTCACGTTGCTAACTACATAGAGTTAATTTCCCGTCGGCAGACCATTCGCGGCAGTGAAGTGAAGCGCGTGGGCGCCGTGGTCGCGCACTGCGTGTCGTGCGGCGGCGGCGCCGGCGTGTTCCTGCGCGTGCGCGACGCCGAGCTGCTGCTGCTGGCCGCGCCCGCGCGCGGGGCCAAGCTGCCCGCGCCTTATCTGGACTCTTATGGGGAGACTGATCAGGTGAGTCTGCCCGACAACTTTATTTTCTAGATAACTCTAAAGCTAGTAGCTTTCGCCCGCGGCTTCGCCCGGTATGACGTCAGAAATTACGCCAAGGCACAGATGAATACAGATGGTTCACTCCGCAAAATCATTTAAATAAAAAAAGCGATTTAGGGGAACGTACTACCGGGATAAAAGTATCCTATGTCCTAACCCAGGTCATAGTCTTTAAGTACGCCAAATTTGATCGAAATCCCTTCAGTCGTTTTGGCGTAAAATGGGAGCAGACAGACAGGTCCAGTTTTGCATTAAGTATAAATATTGTTTCTTATTATGTCGATTTTCCCGAATTTATACTACAACCTCTGCCATGCCATCTTGCAGGACCTCTATTGTAATCTTTATATTCTAATCTATTTATCTCTGCAGCGTAGCAAAATAACACGTTGGCTATTCATAGCAAGTTACAATTGTTCTGACAATGCCGTAAAATATTGACTATCTTAACACCTTATTTATAACAATCTATACGGAATTAATATCTAAAATAACTATCGATTTGTTTCCTCAGGGTCTCCGCCGCGGCAACCCGCTCCACCTGTGCCCGTCGCGCTACTCAACACTCCGCATGCAGTGGCTCTCACACGGCTTACACGAACGTATCGCGCGCGCCCTCGACACCAACGTTCTCGTCACCACAACATGGCAGAACTTGTGATACGCGCGCATTCTCGCCGACCTGTCACTGCTACAGACGCTCGTCAATAACACTCGCTACACTAGGGAATAGCTCAACAACACGCTGGTTTTTTGAGCTGATCTGACGTACGCCTCGTCAATCTAACTCGTTACCACCACGTGGCTAACTTATCACTGCTGCAGAAGCTTATCACAACACTCGCTTCAATAGGGAGTAGCTCAACATCTCGCGAGATAGATGGCTAGGTTGAGCTGTGACTGTAACTCGTCCATCATTCATCATCGCCACATGTTACAGCTTGTTATATGCGTGCTAACTCGCATACTTGTCACTGCTACAGACACAAGGAACAGCTCAACAACTCAAAAATAGATGGCAACAACTCACAACTCGGAAAATTTTAATCTGAGTTTGATCTTCGATTCATGCATAAAACGGTAAAACTGGCAATTATAGGTTTTCCCGCGGCTTTGCTTGCGTGCGGTTAGAAAAATAATCGATCGGACATCGTACAAAATTATATGTGTGAAATCTCACGATGACCCGTTGATATAAAATCTGGCTATTGTAAATAGAAAAGATTTTTTTGGGAAGGAAAAAACGAAAGCAAATGTGGCTATAATAAATAATAAATGTTGATCTCAAAATCTCGGATTCTCAAATCGAAAGTGTCAACGAGACACCAAGTCGAATCAAATCCGAAACGATAAAAAAAAATTGTTTGTGCATAAGAACCGCCAACATTTTTAACCCACAGACAACCTATACCCACGAGATGTCACATAAATATCCCAATAATGAACCGTTTTGCCCGAAGATTACCCGTTTTCACTGCAGATGACCAGTTTTGCCCAACACTGGGCCAGTGGTATCAAAAACCAACAGTGTTATCAAATAGTGTTGGCACAAAGACAATCTAGTTGTAATCACTGTGATTTTCTTTAAAATATTATGTGTTTTGATTTACTAACCAATGATTTTTGATGATTATAGATCTAACATAGATTTTAAATTCATTTATTGATCCCTTTATTCATATTACTAAATTATCATTGTAAAATTTAAAGAAATACGTAACTCTATTCCTTTTTTTTTACTTGCTAAATAAGTATTGGACTCTATGGAAAAGACGTGTCAAGCATTTTAAGATAAAAATCTAACTTTAAAATGAAATAGTACGCAGGATTTCGTAAAAAACGTGTCCGACACAATATGATATTTGTTATGAATAGAGGGGTCCGAATAATGTATATGTATTTAAAATAAAATAATGTGTACACGATTTTGAATGGTATTTAAATTAAAATCTGTCCCGATCCATAGAATTATTATTAGTGACTTCTGGATTTAGAAAGCCTAATCAATTTATATCCAGTTTACAAATCTACTAGCAAAATAACCACAACACAAGTCGAGAAAATGTATCGGTAGAATAAAATTGATAAGGTTTTCAGAAATCAGAGGTGCTAAACCGCTACCCATAACCATATTTTTAGATTATACATTTGCACAGTTTTTGTAGTTTTGAAAAAAAATAATTGAAACATGCAATATTAATTAATAGTTTTCAACTTTCATCGTCACCATATTAACTTTTAGAATGTGGTGAGGCAATATAAAAAATAAACTTAACACTCTTCGGGACACTAAACGACCCCAGACGTAATAAGAATTAAACTTATATTGTGTCTCGTTCAGTGTCCTTCAACCGATTGATAATATTGCTTCAAACTATTGTGTATTCAATTCAATAAGCAATAGAATTGCTCTGCGGGCCTTAATATTACGCTCATAGAAATAAAAAACACCAGAAAACAGAGATCAAGATATATATTTTTACAGAATTTTTCATGGACATAAATGGCACTCGAGTTTGTTATAGCAGAGCAAGCAAGCAGCTTAAAATTAGATATTTAGTGTTTTTGAAGAAGATTGCACTAGGGCTCTGACATGTGCCTGGTTTGAAGTACGTTAGTGCACTATCTAGGCAATCTTGTTAACTAGCTTGCTAGACTAGTTTAGACTGTGCGGGAAATACTGTATCTTAACACTTTGCGGGACACTAAACGACCCCAGAAGTAAAAACAATAAAACTTCTATTGTGTCTCTTTCAGTGTCCTTCAACGAATAAACATTTTCATCATCATTATTTTTATTACCTAGCTCAGAAGAAAATCTATCGAATACTAGGCTCTATAGAATGCCACGGAATGACTTCCAATTTCTTTTCTTTGCCGGGACAACGTGGCAATAATACGCAACTAATTCTATATCCCCACTATTAACTGTAATATTATCATAACTTAGTTCCTAACTATACTCCATTTACAATGAGATTAGACATTTAAACAAAACTTTTAACAGTCCGTTCAACCGGTTTTGACTTCTATTCTGTAGGCATAAGGATGTGCATTAAAAGCAAAAACGTGAATAAAATACCAACTGTGTACTGCAGCTGCCATTTGTCATGCACCAACGCAATAGAAGTCAAAATCGGTTGAACGGACTGTAAAAAAGGTTTGTTTAAATGTCTAATCATAATATAAATGGGGTAAGTATAGTTAACACTTTGCGGGACACTAAACACCCCCAGAAGTAAAAAAAAAAACTTATATTGTGTCTCGTTCGGTGTCCTTCAATCGATTAAATATATGTAACATTCACACCCGGTTCTTGGAAGCAACATCTCATGCCAAGTGTTATGATTGGCTGTCGTCATACCGTTCAACAAATCACATACAGTTGCCATAAGATGTGACAGCTTGTTTATCGCCTTTTAGAAAATGCCGTGTAAATCTTAGTGCAATCATTAAAATAATAGTGTGTCCGTGTTTTCTCTTACTTTTAGATAGGTTTATGTAAATTTAATGTTCTTTCTAGATAGTATTCTTCATAAATTAATACTTTAAAGAGATTCCTAACACAATAGAGTTCATAGATTTGTTGCAGCTTTGGTTTTAAAGCACTTTCAAAATATCAACCGCCAGGGGTGAACAAATATTTAGATTTCTCCCCTTTTGTTCTTAAAAGAAATACCCCGCCTTCTAACCAAAAGCAATCTTCGCGTTCAAATGTCAGTTTTTGTTCAGAAAATCGCTAGGCGCCCTCTGTCGGCGCGACCTCGTGATCCGGTTCGCCGACCAAAAAGTGACATATGAATGTGATGAACGCTTTTAGTTAGGATGCAGCCACTATAATGCTATAACAAAGAATTTTATTAGCGATGGAAGATCTCAATGTGCAAGTCATTGCAATTTTGAGATTAATGTATGTACTAGCTACTGTTATAATTTGATGGTTTATTCCCACCATTTTCGAGTTCGAATCCAATCGAATACGTATCCGACACAATTTTAATTCGATTGAAAACTTAAAGATATTGGGACTAACCCTACTGGACTATCAATGTAATAGTATTAACAATTTTCAAATATTAAAGTTGACTTTGCTGTGAATAAAACAGACGCTTTGCTGTTTGTGTATATATTTATGTGATATATTAAATCTATATGATTAGTCGCCCGTAGGTCAGAATTGGAGAAGATGGTTTTCGAAGATTTGTGTTGTAGGTTTGTTGTTCGTGAAGGTCACTTGCCTATGGGCCGTTTAATTGGAAATTCTCACATTTGACTTGTATTTCTTAAATACTGACGCGCAATTTTGATTTTAAATCTAGCGGGTGTATTGTGTGTTGATTTGTAGCAGGGCTCTTTATTAAGATAAAAATTATCAATTTTATTCAGCGTTACTTTATAAATGTATAGCTAGAAAATAAATCTACACTTTGCGGGATACGAAACGCCCCCAGACGTAATAACAATAAAACTTCTATTCTGTCCTTAAACCGAGTAATCTACATGTATTTACTTGAAGTCTGAATCTAAGTCTCAAGATTGAACACAAAAATTATGTCAGCAGACAATTAAGAGATTATAAAATTACAATTGTGTTACAGATCAACACACGACATATTCGTTGCCGACCGTTATCTCATGAGAATTACACGAATTTTATTATAACTATGCCAAAGACATTTTCTTATAATAAAAAAAAGTGGATCTCTTGGCAACGAATATGTAATTTAGTTCCACTTTAAAAACACAGAAAGAAAAAAAGATTATTTTCTTCTCTTTCTTTCTTTTCGTCGCTGATATATTTCCAGTCTATCTGTGACGTCAGTGCTCTAATCCGTTAATTATCTAGTATTACAAGTGTTTCGGCTAGTTCCCTAATGTATGGGGCTCCGTCTATGGTTGTACCTTACGGCGAATGCTGTCTATGTTCTCTTATTAATTAAATTAATATAATTGAGATGAAATTATTTTGTGGTTTTATTTAAATATTTACATTCACCTATGAAAAATACAGCACACAGACGTACTATAATATTATGATGCTACGGCATACAATTAGATTTTCCTGTTAGTTTTGGGTTCCGTACCTCAAATGAAAACATTTAGGGTCACTTTGTTCGTCTGTCTGTCGATCAAGACTTTTTCGCAGGAACGCGTGGATGTATCAAGTTTAAATGAATTAAATACTTAGGTCTATGGTCTCTTGGAGCTGTAAAATCAAACTTCTTAGTCAACGCAATAAAAAAAGATTGCTATTTATTTCGCATATTTCTTTTATTTCATTACATATTCTTTACATTTTTAAATATTTTCATTAAAAAAAAGGGGTCAGGGCTCTAGAGAGAGGAACTTCCTCACTATGCGTGCCGTGTCCAGGAGTACCTACTGCTACTGTTAGAAGTAAAGTTGCAGGAGAATTGACCGTGACGTTTATCGTCTGGGAGAATATATTTTTATGGGAAAATATTCACTTGCTTACTCTGATTAAAAACGAAATAAACATGAAAACTATAAAAAAGTGAACAAATTCAAAAAGAGTCATTTGACCCCGACGTGATTTGAACACGCAACCTTCTGATCTGGAGTCAGACGCGCTACCGTTGCGCCACGGAGTCGCTGCAGTTGGATGCTAAAATTACTACTCGCTTTTCATAAGTAGATAGCTATCTACTACCTAGTACCTAGGTACCTCTATAAATGTATTTTCTTTCTTCCTATCTTTCTTTAGCAAAACCCAGCACCCGTAATTTTTATTGCGGTATGTTTAGGAGAAGTCTTCAATCAATTTTGTTTACTATACTTACAGGAGATAAGCACCTAATAGAATTCATCATCATTAACCTAAAGCAGTCCCCTGCTGGACAGTGGACATAGGCCTATTTAATTAATTGCAAGCCATTCAGCTCGATTTTCGGCAACTCTCACCCAGCCACCCTGCGAAGGTCGGCGCTCCATATAGCCTGATGGCGTCCTCTCCACACTAGAAAACGACCCAAACCGACCTAATAGTAATATCAATTAATTATTGTGTAGATAAGCTAATTGCTTTGTTTTGTTGTATCAACCTTATCATGTTTTAGAGTTAGACCAAGCACGACAGACTGCAAATCAAAAGATTATTGAACGTAGGAACTCTTGCTGGACGTAGGCCTTTTCTAGATTGTGCTAGTCGTTTATTTCTGCACCCACTGCTCTTTCAACTCGGGAGGCGTTGCACGCTAGGTTTCTTTTACTACAACGACCGTTGCCCCGTTGATCCTTCAGCAAACATTGCCAGCCCAGCTTACTTACCTACTCTAACAACAACCTATTTCGGATAAAAGAATGTTTGCTGTCGCTACCTACATCGCATGCTAATTTTAATATTGTGGCAGGTGCAAACACTATGGGCGGAATGTATCTTAGAAGTTGCATAATCAGCCTGTAATGTTCCTACTATCGGAACCCACGTCTCTTCTCTGTGAGAGGGAGTTAGAAGTTCAAGGGAAAATGGAGAGGAGATCTGGGTGCCTACTGCTTATAAAGTTTTTGAATTTTGGTGGAATGCATGATACATAGATTGGCATTGACACATCCGTGTCAGCATAATCATAACATTTTAGCCAAAAGAAATTACGCCTACCCAAGTGTCGGCACTACTTACTACGTCTACTAGGTAAAAATAAATGGCAAAAAGTAACAACGTAAAACGATTTATTTAATATCTCAATGATTTCACGTATTCTGTCTAATACTTAAAGTGCTATTCTTATATAAAAATAAATTAAGTAGTACACATTTTTTCATTTTTACACAATTTATTTAAATTCATTGGTATCTATTAAATGTCATTTCTGCATATTCTCACATTTTCAACAGGTCTACTGTTATTAAATAAGGCCTGAAATACATTGTTTATTTACTATTCCACAGCACATGCTATACTTATCTAATTTAATTGAATAATTTGAATATAAAGGTAAAAATATTGAATATTTAATTAATAGACGACAAAATATGGAAGATAAAATACTGTTACATAATTTAATATAAATTTTATTATTACTAGAAGTTGACTTATTTTACCACCACTTACAGTTTAGAACTATTTTATTTATTGCAATATTAATGACCCAATTGGCACAAGGTTTGTTTAAAACAGGCAAAATTATTTACTTTGGCAGGCAGATTTTACACAAATACGTGTTACGCCGTAAAAGTTATCATTTAATAAGATGATGATTATTATAGCAAAGAATAGCTGCCTTAAAATTGACAAGGATGATGTACCTAAATGAGGTCTTATTTATTGAGATCTAATTTAACACATCTTAACAGCAATAAAAAAGATGGTAAATTATTTTTAAATACATTATAAAATAAAAAATATGTATTATCAAAAATTAATATACTTAAAATGCCTGTGACGTAAAACTCCAAAATACATTGAGACTTGGATGACGGATCACAAGTTATTAGATACATCGCAATAATGAAATATTAATAATTTTGGAATACAAAACCCGCCAAGCGAAGGGTTCCGTAGTTGGAATGAATATTTACGCATGCATAGTCATTTTACCGATGGAAAGAATGATTAAAAATAAAGTTATTTCTTTGGTTATAACAGAAAAATCCTGTATATATGGGGAGTGCAACCCCTAATTATTTTGGTTTATAATTTAATTACATCATTGTTTAGCAGTGCACAAAATACACCTCCTTTCCAACTTTTTCATTGATAAAGTGCAAATAGTCTCCGAGTGCAATGGCTGTGTGGCATTCGGACGGACAGACGGACATGACGAAATAGGGTTCAGTTTTGCCATTTGGCAACGGAAACCCAAAAATGGAATGCTCGATAATTTGTAAATTCAAAAACTATTAAATTCTCAAAATGAACACAACCAAGATTTATTTTTACTATGATTTATTACGTTAATTTCAAATTAAATTGCAGTCGATTTTGAGATAGATTTCAGTACAAGCGCTAGTATAATCTTATAAAATAATACTTGTTCATTATTAATGCGGAACTAAAAGTGGAAGCACGAAGAATGTAGGTACAGCTATCTAATTGCTTAACACATTTTCGTAAACGATTAAGACTAATCTGTTTCATTTTTATTTTACAGTTCAACAACATTCATTGCGTTATTTACGTTGTTAAGCAGATTTTTTTTTAAGAAGCATTGGATTAGCAATCTGTTTCAAAACGATTCAGATTGTGATTGACTATGCACCTGACCAGGCTTTCTTTGCTTCGGGCTACCTGGCCAGGAGTCTATTTAAAGACTTCCAAGTAAGCCAAGGCAATTCTTGTTCCGATCCAGTTTGTCACTCCTCCAGCGACGCGCCTCCGTATCCCACAGCGTGTATAATCGCCCAGTTTATAAGTTTTATGCCCTGACTGGAGGCCTTAATTTATTAAGGCATTCACAGCAAAGTCCGGCTAAGCAGCCGACATCCTTCTAGGTTGGTCTGGGGAGTTTGTTCTGCCACTTCTTCTTCCCAGCTAAAGCACTAGGAAGTGGTGAAGGGTGGGCGTTTTAGGGCACTGTCTTCTGTAATTTTGACGAAAAGTGTTGATTTTCAGCCTAGTTTGAATAAACGACTTAGCAGAGACAATTCATGTCCAAGAAGGAGATTGTCAGCAAGTTGTACGAATAGGTTGGGAATGGAGGATCTATCTCGCTATAGCTTTAGCCTCCATTCGTTCCTTAGTTAACAGGGTACATTCTGAATGTTCGCAAAATCGTAATTAACTGCAAAAATATTCACTTGTTTTGATTAATTAATCAATATTCTTGAATAAAATTATGAAATATCGCTCTGTGTTGTACTAAAATATTGCAATTGATTCTCAATTGCAATAACTTACATCGTAAGGCTGAATATTTCGTTTTAGGTGTAAAAAAGCACTTTAAAACCTTCCAAATGCTTTTTCGCATCAGAACTGTTAACACCTAATCCACTGCCATTATTGCAATTCATAATACTTTAGTGCAACATAGAGCGATATTTCATAACTAGCTCCTACCCGCGACTTCGTCCGCATGAGTTTTTTTTTTTTTTAACATAAAATACAGACACTCGGCAATACTGTAGCTTCCTGTTAGTGAAAGAATTTAGAAGAAACCTCTTTGTAATTATGTAGCATAGATTTAAACTAAAGTTCCTTCTTTACTTAGACGAAAGCGATGTTTGTGTGGCAATGTCATAAGCGTAGTTATGTTTAAAAAAAAATCGTGCTTTAAAGAATATCGAGACTGCTTTGAGAGCAACCATAGACAACGTTACGGTAAAATAGGTTAGGGAACGAACGTTTATACAATACAACTTTCTCGCTTTAACCGGCGAAAATTCACAGACATGACGGGTATCGCTATCATGTCATTATCATGGCAAAACAAAAAAAAGTACGATTTTGAAGTTTCGCTAGCCTGGGCTACACTTGGCTGTTAATAATTTAAACAGGCAGCTTAATTCGTGGTAAGTTTGGTCATGGATGTTAGACGGAATTGTTTTATATCGAGTACATTGCGCAGTGGCTATGTGGTGCTTAGTTTAGCTGCATAGACAGCTGTCATTGGAACTCGTGGGCCGTTTCTGTCGCTGAAGATTTACTAAGCCCGGCCCGTTTTCTCCCTGAAAAAGGAAAATTACTTGAAATATTAAACAAATATACACGAAAATATGAAACTGATATTCCTTCAAATTCAAATTTTATTTGCATTCATGTAAATCACAGTCCTGGTATCACCATGCATGCAAAATACATGAAAACGAAAAACAAAACATTGAAAATTAAACAGAATAAAATTAAGAACAACACTTAGCATAACATCACGCCTATAATCCTGAAGGGTTAGGCAGAAGTGTACCCTTGAAATTAAGAACAAGTGAACTATAAACTACTGACGATGACGTAAACCATGTTTTTGAAAATTCAGTAATAGAAAACATATGCAGTCTTTTTTAACAGACTTCTTCAAAAAGGAGGTTATTTACATAATTATGAAGTTGATCAATATTTGATAAGATAAAGAACCCACTTTAAATAGTCATTTAGAGATTTATGGAAGACGTAAACATTCCCAGCCGACCCCTTACCTGGATAAAAAGACAGACATGGCTGTGCCTACGTTTGGGTAAAATAATAATATAGTAATATAGGATATGATGCTACAAAAAGTTCTTACCTCTACACTGACCACCCTTAGAGGCTGTTTAGAGTACAACTTGTGCGCCAATGTCATGAAAATAGACTCCACGTTGTCACATTCAGAGTCTAATAATGCTGATGTTTCAAATAGCTGGAAAGAAAAAATATAGTAGTTAATATTTTTGACGGCACGATTGGCGCAGTGGTTAAGCGATTGACTGCTGCACTGCGTGTCGCAGGTTCGATTCCCGCACGGAACAAATATTTGTATGACCTACAAGTAGTTTATTTATTTATTATTTATTTATTTAAACTTTTCACACACAAAAAAAGGTACAAAGGCGGACTAGTAGTAGTTGTTCCGGATCTGGCTGTTTGTTTATGTGAGTTTAAATGTTTGTAAAACGCACCCACAATACAGGAGAAATTCCTAGTGTGGGGCAAAGTCTAAAAAAAAAAAATGGCTACTGATAATTTCAAGATGGAAAACCTAATTACAGACCCACAACAGTCTGGATTTGTGCCCGGTTGATGGTAATAGGCTCGCCCCGCGATCGTGCCTACGCACGGCGAATAAATCGCGCCACAGAAAAAACGTGTCTGTCAACAAGCTTCCATACTGATCCATACAACACTGACGATCGTGCCTACACACGGAGAATAGACTGTAGTTTACCAATGACCAATTAGTTCCATTTGTGGTCCGTTTAAGAAAATAACGTGACTGTCGCGGTCCGTTTGGCAGACGCTAGCCAGGATTTTAAAAAAAAAGTAATAAACAAATATTATGTAATAATGAACCAAAATAACAAAATAAGTAATTAATATTAATGTGAAATATTTCATATTTTTACTTTGAACTTTGTCTGTAGTCTGAAATGTCGACGGCAGAAAAGACAAGGCGCGGGCAAAATTGTTTTTTTTTCAGTTACTTGGTTATGGAAGTCAGATAGGAAGTCGCTCTTTGTAAAATACTGGTATTCAGCTGCATCCGGTTATACTAGAAGCCGACGCCAACATAGTTGGGAAAAGGTCAAGCAGATTGATTGACTCATTTTTTAATTTAAATATAATATTACTGTTTACGGTACTGTAATTTAAATATAATATTACTGTTTACGGTACTGTAATTTAAATATAATATTACTCTTTACGGTACTGTAATTTAAATATAATATTACTGTTTACGGTACTGTAATTTAAATAATATTATTGTTTACGGTACTGTAATTTAAATATAATATTACTGGTTATGGTCGCACAAAATAAGTCGGCCTTCTGGATCTGGACCGCGGTCCGCCATTTGGTGAGTTAGGGGAATACAGAAGTGATATCATGTGCTATAGTTATATTTGTGTTATAAAAGCAATTTAGGCAAAACTCAGATCTATGACAGGATGACTCATTGCTATGAGTGTTCCAGTATGTTGTGACGACCTTGATAAGGCAACTGATAAAGCTGATAAACCTATTGCAAAATAATATATTTTTCAATAATGACAGTGATGAATATTTTATGTCTACTGTTTTGATATAAACATTATTAATATAACATAATAATAAATCTATTTCCCATGTACAGGTATGAGGAACAAGGTGTAAATTTGACTCATCTTCTATAGAAAAGGGAGGATCCTCCGAACAGACGGGTGTTTTCTGGCGCGCAACTGCCCAACGATTGATGAAGGAAAGTTATATATTTGCTATTCGCGCGGTAAACTTTACTTGCGCGATGCAGGATTTCGGGTGACGTCAATGTGACGCGTTTTTTTTTTATGACTGCCTCATGTTCAAAAAAAGAAGGAGCAAGACTAACAGTTCGATTCAAATGGCGGATTCCGATGGCGGTTTTTGAAAATTTATCCCTTAAAGGGGGGAAGTTTGAATGGAACTTCGTAATTTTTGCCGGTGGGAAATCCCGCCGGCGAGCGGGGAGTCAGTTTGTAGCGTAAAACTTACAGGCATTCCATACTTATCAGCGAGCCTCTGGGCGTACGTCGTGGCTAGTCGAGACTCCGGCGTCCCACAGTCACACTTGTTACCGACTAGAACTCTTGGAGCCCTCATCAGACCATGTGACTCTACCTCCTGCATCCAACTGGCTATTGACTGCAAATAAAAGAGAAAGTCTGGTATTTCAGTAACATCATTGTAATCCCTGATTTCGAAGTGACTGTCTGTTTAAGGCTCACACACATTTGGGCGGACCGCGCCGCAATGCAACGCATTGAGAGCAGTGGCTCTCAAAACAGTGAAGAAAATCATCGTGAGGAAACCGGTATGGCCTTGAACCAAAAACTCGAAGACATGTGATTCCATCTACCTGCCCTGACCCTGTGTGGTGGATTTCAGCCCCCTTACACACAGAGAAGGCTTGTGCTCAGCACTGGGATTGTTGTGGGTTAATTATGTAGCAACATACCAATATTCTGCTACTGCTGTGTTATTGTGAACCATAGCGGCACTGTATTTACAAATAAATTATTCTAATTTGATTGTTAAAAGAAATTCTCACATGAAACGTCTCAGGTTTGGTCACATCATAAACAATTACTACTGCATGGACGTTCCTGTAGTAATGTTGTACCATAGATTTTCGGAACCGCTCCTGGCCTGCAGTGTCCCATAGTTGGAGCTGGAATAAATATGAGATTCATTATAATTAATTGTTTAATTTAATTTCCATCCCTTTGTGTAAAATCTAGCAAAATAATCTCTTGTAAATGATTCATTGACGGATAAACCAATATTTATTGTTAAATTGGCCCAGGAAAAAAATCTTCAGTGCTTTTATAATTTCCATACTGTTATGTGTTTTCAGAATTAACATGTTTTTTTTAAACTAGACCCTGGCAATAGTCTTCAGGAAGACTTTTGGATTCACTGAAGCATGCACACACCTCCCTATGATGGAGTAAAAATGCCCTACCATTTACACCATAATAGGGAGGTGTGTAGCCTAGATACAGACCTTCCCTTGTCTCAAGGTAAGAAATATAGCTTCTATCGAAAGCTCAACGTCAGATTTTACGAAAGTAACGGTAATAGTAATTGGCAAAAATAAATTCTTTAACTTGGATCAGGCAATTTAGAGGTACTTAATTTTATATAATATATTCATGTTAGTTACCTTTATATCTTCGCCACCAATTTTTATGTTTCTTTCTCTAAAATCGACACCGATTGTGGCCTCAGATTTATCTAAAAACTGGCCTTCGCAAAAGCGATAAGTTAGACACGTTTTGCCAACACCTGAATCACCTAACACTATTATTTTAAACACTTTCTTCTGTTTCAATCCTGGTATTTGATTATTTGGGGCATCCGACATTGTTTTGAGTTTTGAATTTACGGTAATAGGGTTAATAATCTCATGTAATAATCAAACATCAATAATATTTTGATACATTGTTTGCGTTATCAGTGAACAGACTGCGAACAAATTAAAGAGTAAATCAATCGCTGTCACTGCTATTCAAGTTTGCTTGTGACAAACAGAGACAGGTAGAGTTCTCTTCAACTTTTTTGTTTAGCAAGCTTATACAAAGTTTTCAAGTACACAGATAATAAATGTTGACGATGAAATGTTAAAATGTTGCCACCTTCTTGTTTTTTTGGTAGTTTATTTGATTGAAGTTATTGAAGTTTTCCAACATTCATTCGTATGTTTCAATTCGATGTAAGCAAAAACTCACATTTCAAATGGTATTTGGGCTTGCGCTATCATATGGCTTAATGTGTATGTACTATACTACTACTACCGTATAGGTATATGTCACGTAAGATTTTTCTTGTAACTTTCATCATCATCATCAACCACATCCAACTTTTACCGGCGGCGCGGCGGCGGCGCAGTGGTTGTGGCAGCTTATTGCTTGCATTGATATAGCTCATATAGCGCTAGATTTACACTACACCCAGGGCGGCAAATTTTCATGGGTGGAAAATGCTGACAAAAAAATATATTTTGATAATGGGGCGGCATTTGACATAGTACCCATGGGCGGCACTAAGGTTGAAACCAGCACTGATTGCTGGCTTCAATATTTTAGTTGTAAGCGTTGTAATAATAGTTCCTATTCGATTACGCGACCATCGCAAGAATACACAGAGCCATTGCGGCACATTCGCGCGATACCGCAAAAAAATGTGATGATTAGTACTACGTCTGCATTCACCTAATAATGGTTATAACAAGACTTTGAAAAAAATCGAGAGTTGGGCTGTGTATTCGGATCGGCAAACTGTAAATTGCTGAATATAGGTTTTATTTTCCAGATGCCTGAGACATTCGTAATTATAAAAATAAATTAAAAAAAGTTCTAAAAAACCGGCCAAGTGCGTGTCGGACCACGCACAATGAAGGGTTCCGTAGCTGGGATGAACTTATCCCAAGAACAAACATAATATTGTATACTCATGCCAAATTACAGCTTTCTAGTACTAACAGTCTCTGCGCTAAGCGGGGGACAGACAGACAGACAGACAGACCCTAAAAAGTGGCTAATAAGTGAATAAAATATAGTAGTTATTCCCAAAACAAACATGGCAATAATTAACGGTAGATTTTTTATTCATAGTAGTTTTTGTATAAATGTCGGACGGACGAGCGACGGTTCGCGGCTGCAGTGACGTTTAGTTACAAAAATTTATTCCAATTATACAATTTAGGGCGTTATTTGTTACATTAACAATTAGTTTTATATTGGATGACCAAATCCGAAATAAAGTTTCGTTGAATACCGGTATCTTTGTTAGGATTAGTGCATAACCTCTCCGTCTGGACAATCTATAATCTTTCTCGTAATTAAAGCTAAAAATTCTTTAGCTCGCGATAAATGAAAGTGTTGTTTACATTCCGTGAAGTGTATGGTGTGCGAATTCTGCGTGTTGTGTGTACGGAACTATCGATGATCGGTAAAGTGCGGTGAAAATGTGCAAACGAGTAGCTTTGTGTTTAAAATGTGTGTAAATTCGTTTAATCCAATTACAAAGTGTATTTCTTGTATTTGTGCTGGAATGTTGCCGTAGGAGTGCAATGTCCAGGCTCGTCGACTACTTCGTTATTGTGGGCTTCGACCACGAGAAGGAGAGTAAGTAAAAAAAACTTCTTATATATGTACCTACATACTTAATTATTCTGATCACGTAGGTAGTAACTTAGTGTAGGTACTATCATACGGGCCTTTGTGGCGCGAAAAAACTAACAGGTATAAAAAGCAACAGGCTGAATACCTAATAAACTATGCCTAAAATATATCATGTTAATAATTAATTAAGTTTATACCAAGTTATTTACGAAATTGATTACACATAATAATAATTTTATCTTAAAAAAATGGTGTTACGTAATATTTAAATTCTTATCAGATTTTTGTCAGTCAACAAAATATATTTTTAATTAAAACTATGACTATAAAACAACAAATATAATGCTATTTGTAAGCAAATGAAAATTTTAATTATCTCAACACAGGCAAACTTTCTCATCTTTTCATTCTTAGATTGTACAATCTTATTACAATTAACCATAATATTGTTGTTTAAAACAATAGTAAAATGATAAATGGTTGGCTGCCAATTGTTCTATATTTAAATATTTTTTATTGCTTTGTTCTGTTAGTATACCTATTGTATTTACTTGGTATACTATAAAGACTAAATAAGACTATGTATTTTTGCCCAGAGTCTAGATTTGTGCCCGGTTGAACTGGTCTGAACTGGTGAAATGTGGGTGTACTACTGCCTAACCCTTTGGGGAATACAAGTGTGATGTTATGTTTTTTTATAAGTTAAATATATTTAAAGTTATTAGATTTGATATCATAATCAGTTTTCCTGTGCTGGATATAGATTTATTTGGACTTTAAACATTAAATAATCTTATTACATGAAATGTAACAAGAACAAGCATAATAAAAAACATGATGTTGAAATACAAGTAAGCATAATAGTTATTCATACAAACAGTTAAAACCAGGCTTATGTTTCACTAACTTTATAGAGTCTGCCACTGGTCATATGGCATTCTCACAAAACTTGCTCATCCAGCTTACTAAACCAAGTTACAGTTTTGTAAAATATTTGATGGCATTTAAAGGATTATATTATAATAATAAAAGTCCTTTCATAGTTCTAGGTAACCAATCCACTTTAGCCACCAAAATCTATATAGTCCAATATCTTTGTTGTCATATCCTGCAATAGTCCTACACCAACCGGGGCTTGTCTGTGGGTACACTAGCATAGTGCGTACAGGAGTATTCGTCAGTTGGTGCCTCATAATAATTGACAGCATCCAACGGGCTTCTGCAAATAGGCTTCAGCCCCTCATGTGCCTAAACTCAAGATTATGCCAACAAAAACATTTTAAATAATAATTATTAATGCATTTTTTAATGTTATCTGCCATTACTTAGCATTGAATGAAGACTACCAACTGATACATAACCCCTATAAATATAACTATTGATATAAACATGAGTCATCAAGTTCATTGACAGTACATACTTATCTGTGGTGCTCTGTTTTTATTAAATAGGGTACTAGCTATTAGCTGCGGCTTCGCCCGCATGCAGGTCGGAAATTATCCTACGGGAACGTTTTACCGAGATAAAAAGGTGTCCTATTTCCTAACCCAAGTCATGATCTACCTGTGTGCCAAATTTCATCAAGATCCGTTCAGCCGTAAAGACGTGAAAAGGTTCAAGACGGACAGGGTTACTAGCTGCGACCCGCGCTATAAATATTCCGTGATGAAAAGTACTTCCGATCCTTCTCCAGTTACCAAACTAAGTTTCCAAAAATAGTCAAAATACATTAGATAAGTTGTGTCGGGAAGATAATTAATGAGGATACGCTAAGTTAGGCCGCGAAGTTTAAAACTAACGTGTTTTGCAATTTGAAGGTCAGTGTCAGGTTGTGTATTGGTTAAAATGATCTGTCACCGTAACAACAATGTCTTACAATAATACATTTTCTTGAGCGCGCGTCTGAATTGATACCTAATTCATTCGGCCTTGGGCTCCGTCACGCGTTAAACAGTCAGTCAGAACTTATCTTATTGTATTGATTTATATATTGGCCTATGACGCGGCTCGTTCAGCCACTTTGGAACCACTTTTAAGTAATTAAATAGTTATTTTTTGGTGCTAAATCAACGAGTATTCGCTGTTTGGTTATATTTTTTAGAGAATGTAAATCCTCCTCTCTGGTATCGGCACATTCGGCGCACACATCTTCGTCATGAAAATGTTAGCCATTCAGCAAGTTGGTAGCGGGGCTGACTGCCCATTGTGCGCCAGGAGTAGTATATATTTAAGTACACTCGAGAAAGCCATTTAATTAAAGAGTAGGTTATATATTTGATTAAATACTAGCTTTTCCCCGCGGCTTCGCCTGCGTGTATGTCGGATAATTTCCCACGGAAACGTACTAACGGGATTGAAAGTAAGTATATGAATTAATCCAAGTTATAAACTATCTGTGTGCCAAATCCGTTTTTGCGCCAATCCGGAACATACATCCACACAAACGAACTATTTTATTATTTCAATATCCGGGGCACCTGTATTTTCTGCAAATAAATGATTCACCACGACTTGAGCTTTTATTTTTTTATTGTCGCTTACTGGTGCCGAAACCAGGGAATTATGGAAATCTTAGAAAAGAGAGGAAATAATTCTTACAGCCATGGACATCGCCAAAAAACGGCATAAAGGCTCGTTCACACCGCAGCGACTTGTCGCGCGACGCGACTTTAACAATACAATTTCTAATAAAACTTCACGATTGAACAATTGCCGGTGTCGCGTCGCGCGACAAGTCGCGCCGGTGTGAACGAGCCTTTATTCTGGTATTGGGCCGACTATGACTTTGGTCGACTAGCCGACTAGTCGGCTGCAAAATGACCGACTAGTCGGCCGAATAGTTGGCCAATCATTGCTTTTTTATTTACATAAATTACATTGCATTTTTTAATCATTGTTTACGTGCGAACCATTTACGTCCCTCCTATTCTAGATTGCACTTAAAATAAAGTGTAAAACTGATTTTATAATAATAAAGATTTCAATTTCATTTCAATCACCGTCTTTTAAATTTTTAAGCAAACAAAACTAACTAATACGGCATTTTTAGCCGACTAGTCGGCTTTCCCGACTAGTCGGTGACTAGTCGGTACATCACTAGTCATTATACCTACCTCATGAACATTACTGTTTACAACCACTACGTATCGTTCTCTACGTAGTACTCATAGGTAATTATGAAGTCAACTGATCATTTTGTTCTAATATTTAACCTCATACGTTTTCCTTCTGAATCTGCAACCAGCGATAAAAATTACAATAACGAATTGGCACGCACCCGCATACTTTACTTTCAAACAGTTTTATTTTAATTTTTGCATAATTATTTTAGTAAAGTAGGTATATATGATATTTTCATAATGTACGTTGTATTTTAGTAAAGTAGGATATTATCGTCATAATGGTCGTTGTGGTTACATATTTTCATTGTTTTAACTACAATGGTTCATAGAGTATTCATCGGTGGAACTCAAGTAATGAAAATTCCATACCGTTTCAGAAGCCCCAATGTTTGAGTTTTGAATACCTGTATAATGTTGTACCTACCTTCGAAACCTTATAAGTTATGAAATTAAATTCTGTTGAATGGTACATTTTACAACGTACGTAATTTTTTATTCATTGCTCGTTTTATTATGTGTGATGAAAAGGGGCTTTGCCCTGTAGTGCTTTGGCTACTAATATAACACGTTGTTATTATATCATATTATATTTTATAAAGAGATTTCTTTAGAAATAAGCATTGCCTTTGTACATATGTTTCTGTTCCTTTCTTCTTGTCTGTTTATATGTATAGTATATCAGTATATGTGTGCTTATAATATGGTTAAATAAAATAAAAATCATACTCGCTTTTGCCCGCGGCTTTGCCCGCTTGGAGGTCGGACATTATCCTTCGGGAACGTACTACTTGGATTAAAATTGCCTATGATATGTCCCAACCCAGGGTCATGGTCTATCCATCTGCCAAATTTCATCCAAATCCGACGATCTTTGATATTTAAAGTATGGAAGTATGTATCTTCGCAAACGTAAAACCTTTTTGGCGTGATTTTAGCAGTACGTAAAAAATGAGGATAAATGATAAAACCGGACAAGGTCTAACAAATGCATACAATGAAGTACAATCCCGCACATGTGAGGATGGGTAAGGAAACGCTAATATAGCGCTGGCGGAATACCCGCGTGCGTTTTATTGCTGACTCCGTGTTTTATTGTTATTTTACGGACCACCCTGCTTTAACTACTAATTACTGCATATAAATTGTCCGTTGTATTGTTTAAAACGAATACATATTATATATACACTCAGACTACCTCGTTGTTCTAGTGGTTGCAAACTACTACTGAGCATGAGGTCCTAGATTTGACTCCAGAGTAGGGCAAAGTGTTATTAAGTTTTTCCATCTTGAATTTCTCAGTAGCTGCCCGGAGTCTGGATTTATGTCCTGTTGATGGTAATAGGCTCGCCCCCTATTACATGGGACTTATACAAAACTGGTGAAATGTAGGTGTACCATAGGTACACCTCTACGTAACCCTTCGGGCTACAGGCGTGATGTTAAGGCGCGTGCAGACTGGCGCGACAAGGGTCGCGCTGCTTGCCGCACGAGTCGTTATGTTAATACCCACGGAATTTCTAGCTCTGCATGAGTTCTATACATGGTGCTGAAATTAGAGAAGTAGACACCATCACGAATCCGTTCACAATATATACATACATACATATACTCACGCCTTCTTCCCATGGGGATAGGCAGAATCTACAGAACGCTAGCTGCTAAGATCCTTATATACTCCTTTTGATTCATTTACGTTAATACAACTGGTCATACACGCACGCCGGTTGCGAGGACTACGCACCTGACCTTTCTGAAGCACATCACCCATATGACCCGTAGAAAGAACTTGTATGTTCTATAGGTAAATTGTACAGAACTATTTGGCGGCACGTGCCTGTTGCTCGTGAGTCGAATCATAGAGTCGTTGAAGGCTCCCAAAATAGTACACTAATGAACTTCGACCGCTAGTAATTGATGTGATTGACCTATTTCACGGGCCGGCGGCGCCCCAAAACATGTAATTATGTTTACGAAGTACCGAACGCCCTTAATAAGTAGAATGTAGATCGACGTCTTATCTCCCTTATTTTTTTGTAATATTTTTGGTTGATACAGAATAATGGAGGGAGAAAGTATGGTGCGCCGCAGAAATAAGTTATGGAGATGAGCAGGACATTCATGATGTTGGCTTAGTAGCTCGCCCCCTATTACATGGGACTAAACATAACTGGCGAAATGTGGGTGTACTATGGTACACCTTTGCCAAACCCTTCGGGGATTACAGGCATGATGTTTTGTTAAGGCTCTCGCAAATAGGCGCGACGGGACTCTGGTGGAACAATTTCTATGAAAACTTTACGGAAATTGTTCTATCGGTGTCGCATCGCCCTAGTCTGTAGGAGCCTTTATGTAGAACGTCATATTAATCAGAGTAAATAAGGTTTTTATCTCGTATCGGCATCAAGCAGAAGAACAGCGCTGCCTTGGTGGAAAATCCAGTAATTTGACAGTGGGATATTTCGAATTATGTTAACAATTAACACCCGTTTTATAGAAACCCTTTTGTATCTTCTAACATCCAATGTGAAACTCTGTTGTACATCTTCTAACATCCAATGTGAAACTGTTGTATCTTCTAACATCCAATCACAACAGCTATATATATATTTGACACTAGCTTCTGCCCGAGACTTCGTCCGCGTGAAATTTCTAGTTCCCCCGACCCACCGCGTCGCATCGCGTCGCCCTCCCGCGCTATTACTTCGTTTTAGAGTAGTGTTCTTCCTGACTTTTTTCGTTTTTCTCGGATCCGTGATGTTAAGTAGCCTATAACCTTCCTCAAGAAGGCTATCAAAAGCGAAAATAATTTTTCTAATCCGACTGGTACATAGTTCCAGACATGAGCGCGTTGAAACAAACTATCAAGGTTTATTATTAGTATACATTTGTCACTAGATTCTTCGAAAACTGTACCAGGGTTTGAGACACCGAGAGGCAGTCATAATACTATGCCATTACATTGTTTATTCAGAACAGTAATCTGGAGTCATTGAGTTTGTAACCCAATTAAATTAACATCAGTTTCAAAACGGGGAGTTAGAAACAGGGGCCGCCCTAAGTTCATTATCAAATTATTAACATGTAAATGAGGGTACTAACGTCCATTTCGGGACATTCTGTGGGGATTTTGTACGGCGAACGAAACGTGACACCTTTACTTATAAACGTTGCTTAGAGTTAAACAGTGTCAATCATTACCAACAACCCCTAAATATTAAAATTTGAATCACAATTCTTTATTAACTTTGCTTTTTTCGTTGGCGTTCAAACTGGATTCGGTAGTCGAAGAATCCAGGGGCCTAAGTCTACTTATTTATAAACGTTACAATGGTCTCTCAATGATGAGTTTTTGACAGTTTTTGTATGGCAAATCTGTCAAAAACCCACCATTGAGAGACCATTATAACGTTTTTAAATTAGTAGACTTAGGCCCCTGGTGTTGTGTTGCAAAGTTTTAGAGACCTTTGTACAACGGTGAACGGTGATAGTTTTAAGATTTGGTTTCCTAAGCGGACAACGGGCTCACAGTCACAATAACGGCTGTCCAAATATGACATTTTCTGGTGAAAATGACAGATGTTCATGACGGCCGTAATAATATGGCGGAACAGCTTTTCTAGGAAACGCTAGCTTATGCTACCAGTCTATTATGTCCCACTGCAGGGCAAAGGCCTCTTCTCATACAGAGAAGGCACGAGCATTGATCACCACGCTTGCTCAAGACGGGTTGGCGATTTCAGACTTAAATTACTGTAAGACCATGTTTCCTCACAATGTTTTTCCTTCACCGATGTCAGAACTATAATCAGCCTTTGATTATATAATGTCTAGATGGAGCGTCGCCCTACAATCAAAACAAAAAAAACGAGCCAACAATTTCTAACATGTGTGCGTGCGGGCGGTGTTTTACACTGTGCATCTATGTCTCTGTGTGCGTGAATAATGATACCAGCTACTACAATTATTCTCCCATAAATCACATATTAAAAAAAAAAACTATACAAATAATATAAGTAAGTTTTAGGTGTATGTTTGTAGTATTATTCAGTTTTAGTAGTGTCTTTATTTACTTGCATTTATAAATAAAAAACACTATTTAATTTAATTAGAATTGTGTGTGTGAAAGTTATACGCAAACATTATATTATTATAAAAAGTACAGACGAATTGAAAAACTTCACCTTATTGAAATCGAATAATAAAAGTACATCAACTTAATAATATAAACGTAACCATAAACCAACGAATATTCCCACAAAAAAATGACGTTAAGTTGGGAGGATGGAAAAAAGAAAGTGGCAACACTGATAAAATATGGCGTAATTTGGTAAATATAAAAACAAAAAACAAATACGTAGTTTTTTGGTTACTTATCTATGATATGTGATGTGTTTGGTATTTTTTACCCTTCCTTTATAATTCCGGCACAGTTTAAAGCACATACCGTCATTTTATCGCTGTTATTTGTTTATTACTTAGCGCGCGTAATATGTAGTGACACGACGGCGGTACGATCGGCACTAATCGGCGGGTAAGAACTTATAAGCCAACAGTTGGCTGATATTTTTTGACACGTTTGCGCGCAATTGATGCTCTATCTAGACATTATATAATCAAAGTAATCAGCCTATAATGTTCCCACTGCTGGGAATGGGACAAAAACTTCCTCTCTGTGAGAGGCACGGCTATAGGCTGAGAAAAAAAAAACTGCGCTTTTTAGGGTTCCGCACCTCAAAAGGAAAAAGGGTGAATATACAATCAATGGTATTTTCAGTGGCCCCAGAGAAAAAGTTATGTATTTGAATTAGTATTAAATATCTAGCAACTTCGCTATGTGTATGTATGTCTAATGTTATGGGCCAGAAGATAAATGATTTTTTTAAAGTTTTATAGGCCCCAGGGGAAAATGTGTAGTCAGGGGAGTGACACCATGGTCAGGGTAGTGACAAATCGAGACAGGGAAATGACATATTATTAGTATTTTTATATGTTAAATAAAATATAACAATTAAAGTTGTTACTTATTAATGTTTATTATTTTAATTAATGAAATTCTATCAGCATCACAGGACAATTTACAATTTAATTAGTCGAATTAAACAATCTCTGTGCTTTTTAGTGTTCTCTGTCCATATTTGTCTAGTAGTTCGTTGTTCCCTTTCTTTGAATACTTTTTATTAATTGTCAATTTGCCTTCTTTCATATTTCAGTTTTTCTTTTTCTTTTGATTATTCATTCTTAAACGGATCACTTTTTATTCTCTGGTAACGTAACCTTTCAGCTTCACGTTTCTTTTTCAGCCTTTCTTCCCTCGTTTGATTCTTTTTCATTTTCTTTTTGATTCTAGCTTATGTATGACATAAGCGAGAACTGGAATACATAAAAGTAGATGTTAAAATACGAAATAATAATAAGTCAATTTTTTGTCATTCCCCTGGCTTTAATTTCACTTGTATGCCAGGGGAGTGGCACCAGAGGAGTGACAAAATCGCTAATAAACACAAAATACAGCTAAACACGTGTTTGCTTTTGTATTGCTATGCAATTAGCTCCTCTGGCTCATAATAATGATATTTTTTTACAAATGCAAATCTACGTAACAATAAAATGTAAAAATATACACTTACCAGGGTAAATACTGCAACGACTGGCACAACACGCGCTATGACACCGTAACGACTACTGACCCGACGCCGATTTGAAAATCCTCGCTGCGATTGGGGAGTTGATAATTATGTTCACTTCGTTTAATACGCGCCTGTCAATGTTAAACGTCCGGCGTTTGCTATTTTTACTCGATAATTTTGACTAAACTCCGCCAGGGGAGGTGACACTATTTTAGAGGGACTCCAAAACTTTTTTATTATTATTACATTCACCATTATTTTTTTGCCTTTATTTTATGAAATTACGTTTTATCCTATAATTAGTTATATAATTATGGAGGAAATATCATTACAGGATTTTTTTAATTTTTTTTATGGTCACAAATTTATTAAGATTAGGCAATGGGGCATGCCAGGGGAGTATACATTTTTTACTTTTTAATCGTCTAATATTCTGAAGTGTTATAGTTAGCGTAATTTAAATACATGGCTTAAATAAAACACAAGATTAATAGTTACTTTAAAGATATAGAACAATAAATAAATTAATTTTGTGAAAGATTTCTGATGGGGCCTTTACAATCCCAATACTGTATATTGACCCAAAAAGGGAACCCTTATACTATATAATACTATAGGATCACTTCGTTGTCCGTCTGTCAAATACGTACGCCTACGTCAATAAAACATGCGGCCATTTATGCGGCATATTTTGATACTCGCAAATAAATCAAAACCTATCTAGGGGACTTCCTGTTGACCTAGAATTATGAAATTTGGCAAGAAGCAAGATCTCACAGCACAAGTTACAACTTACATTTGCAGTTGAGGAATTGACCTTGAGGTATATCGATGTATGGGAGAACATGTTTTTCAACTACAATGTTCAGTTTGTTTTTGGGACAAATTCATCCCAACTACGGAACCCTTCATTGTGCGTGGTCCGACACGTATTGGTCGTTTTTTTTACAAATTACACACAGACAGTAATCAAGCTTGTTAAGCACAGGTGTTCATAATTACGCAGCCTAATCATGTACAACTAATGAGGTCGTAAGAGACCCTCGTCCTTAAAACCGGTCCTAAAAAGGTCTGGTCGTTGCCCTTGGTATTACGTGAAATATTATGTGAAACTCTTACATAAATATAATGAACTTAATTTATTTCATGTTGGAAATTATATCACGAGAACGTACTACCGGGATAAAAAGTATTCTATGTTCTGACCCAGTTCAAGGTCTGCCAGTGGTGTGCCCAATTTCTTTAAAATCCGTTCAGCCATTTAAGCGTGAAAAGGTAACATACAGACAGAAAAAAAACGTGTGCGGTAAGGGAACCCCCGTCAAGAACGAAGTTCCTCCTCACTCATGATTTAAAACAAAAACAAAATTTTCGAAGCCGCCATCTTGGAAATACATTTGGACCTCTCGATCGGCTTAAGCACCCTCAAAAAGTATGAAACGACAGCCATGACGAAAAAAGTGAAAAATTTCGCAAAACATCTTGGATTTTCATTTAGAATTTTCACTTGCGATTGGCTTCTTCTAATTCAAAGACAAAGAAAGAGTGAAAAAACAATTCCTATAGCTGCCGTCATCAATATAGTTCATACTAATTCCATGTTGAGTACATTCTAATTCCATGCTGCCCTGTCATTATTCTAAGGTCTTGTTCTAAACTTGAATGCTCTAAACTGCAGCTGGTCTATCCCTCTAGTTGACAGCTACAGTACTCCCACAATCACTTTCTCTCTCTTTCTTTGTCTTTGAACTAGAAGAAGACAGTCTCAAGTATTAACACTTTTTACGTGACGATTTCTGCCAGTTCGTAAGCCGCGAGAACTCCGTTCCAACAAAATGCGTATGAAATGAAAATATCCCGTTGTCATTTTAATTCTTTCATGTAAAGACTGGGGCAACTTTTGTATTACATAATGCTAATGTAGGTACCTATTTAAGTAATATTGTAAAGAATCTATTTCATTTTGTCCTTCATCTTTTGTATTCTAAATTCAATTTCCTCATAGCTATAAATGTACAAAACAGACAAATTGTCTACCCACGACTGGACGACAGCTCTAGGCATATTGTGATTGGCTTCGTTTAGCTAGACTGAATCGCGTACTAAAAATATTTTATTGATTTTAGGTACATGTCAGTGCTATTCTGATATTTTAAGTCTGTGTCAGCAGGTGGACTTTGCAAATAGTTTCGTATTATTCACACAACTCACAATTAGATATTCGTAAGATACTTGGAAACGGTCCTCGTTATTAAATGTGGGACAGCATGACAACACTTACCTTTAAGAAGTGGGTTGTAATTTACTAAAAGAAGTGACTAGGTGTTCTTCTGAGCAGCAGTTTTAATGAGGATGTTCTTGTGAAGAGAGTAAACTGCCCTTTGGCAGTCTAAAACTTCGCTAATCTACCAACCTTCAAGAGTTTTTTATCAGCTGGAGGATGGATAGTCACCATCTGGCTGGAAAAACCATAGCTGTGGTCTTACCAACACCTGCAGATATTCTAGATACGCCTTGGTTTACAATCGCCCTATCAAATTCATCCTACAGATAATATTTATTTATTTTATGGTAAAACTCGCTTTTGCCCGTGGCTTCGCCCGCATGGAAGTCGGGAACGAACTACCGGGATAAAAGTAATCCATGTCCTAAACCAGCTATCTAATTGCGTAACACACGTCGTAAGCGATTAAGACTAATCTGTTTCATTTTGTCGGTTCAACAACATTCATTGTGTTATTTACGTTGTTGATCTTAAGAAGAAATGGATTAGCAATTTGTTTCAAAACGATTCAGATTGTGATTGATCGTGTATTACGCAATTGTGCAGGTGCGTGAATAGGTGAAGTGAAGAGAGACAAAGTTAAGTACTTTCGCATTTTAAATAATATTACAATGGATAGAATGGATTCAGACGTCAAAAACTTAGTTTAAAGTTTCACTGGGAACGCAATCAACGTCAGACATGCTTCAAATTCTCCTCACCCTGTTATCATCAACAACAGCTGTGAAGCAATAAATTAAATCTATTAGTCGTGATTATTTTTACACGATTTTGAAAGGTCAAGAACTGCTTTGATACGGTGTGTTTGTTGTTTATGTACGAATCTTCCGGCGTAGACTTTGAACTGGAGAATTTAGTTTATAATGTATTCCTGTACGTACCGGATTTAACGAATTCTGCAGTAAGGTAATTTCGTAACGTGTTATTTATTGAGATTTTTCTTGTTTCTTATACTAATAGTGCACCAGGGCTTTGGCCACAAACTTCACCTCCTATTGTGCCCTTTGGGCCTCAAAACAGGCAGTCAAAGTAACCTCTGCGCTGTACAATAACGTCGCGGAAGTGGTGAAGTTCTGCGCCAACAAAATTTCAACAACAGTCATGCCACCGACACGAAGAATTAGAATAAGTAATTATAGTTCAGGCTTCGGTTACATTTATTAGCTATAGTTTGAAAGAAACCGCTGTACCGCGCCTTAGGAATGCGCGGTGAGGCGGGGGGCGGGACGCCATGAGCGTTGACGGCGGGCTGACAGAGCGGAGTAGCCTGCACTGCCCCCCTTTCTCGCCAACTATACGCTTGGCAGCAATTTGGTAGCTAGGCGAACTGCCCAAGGTGCGCTGGACGTACATACGTATTAAAGTATCGTCAGTTGCTGAGGCTGTTCCAGTTTTAATGCACAGAACTTAGTTTATATTTATACAAATAATCAAAAGACCCACATTTGCGTTGACTAGGTATTGAATGATGTTGGTACCATGGAGAAAGTTGTTCAGTTTGGTGGTCTGTACCCTTAAATGACCACGTATTTCTGATACACGCTTTATAGATAATATGTTTATGTTTTTTGGTTGTATTAAAATGGTACACCAAACACTACCTTAAGTATTGTACCTCCTGCGCCCTTAATCCATCAAAAGGTTGTCTTTAAAATATCGCTTTTAGTGATAAGACCGCCCATTGTGTCACCCTGTGTTTATTTGTGTAATTTTTATAGTGTACAATAATAAAGAGTATTCTGTTAGTTCAATTGCTACTCTGCATATGAATCAATTGTTTTCTGCTTAGTAGTCTGAGTCAGCATGAGAATGGAAAGTAGATCAATTTATTCCTTCTGTAGACCCTTCGCGGTGCGCCAATACCGGCAGCGCATGAATGTGTAAATTGATTGATTGGCTAACAACTTTGCCTTATATTATGTGACTTAGAGCAATGAACTACATGGCATGCGTCCAAAAGTATTAGCATAACGATTAAACTCGAAAGGTTTCATAGAATTTCGATGATAAGATTTAGAATCGAAACGACGGATTTTGCTAAGTCTGCCTAGTAAAATAAAAATACTCTCTGAAAAATCTAGAAATAAACATATCGTCTGCCAACTGACTACAACTAAAGAATTTCATTCATTTATTCTCAATAGTTACCACCATTTTACGACCAGGGCTCAAAAGTAATTGATGAAGTATGCAGTATTGAAACTATGTGCGCAGTTACTAGTAACGAATTCCATTACTATGCTGTTTTAGCTATGAATCAGCTGATTATTTACCCGTGGTGTTCCTTCTGACTCAGCTGGGGAGGGAACGGGAAATTGGAGTATTAAGTTGCCATAAAAACGTACAGCATCTATATTAAACAAAGTCGATTTTACTGTGCGTCTGTGTGACCGCTTATTTCTCCTAAACTACACTACTATTTTGATGCGGTTTCAGCATTTATTCCGGAAGGTTTATATGTATAAATTGTATGATACATTTGTGGCAGCATCTACATCGCCACATGCGAGCTACGCGTCACACTGACGTCATGCGAAATCCTGCATCGCGCAAGCAAAGATAACCGCGCAACTAGCATTATATAATTATATAACTTTCCAACATCAATCGTTGGGCAGTTGCCCACCAGACACGACACCCGTCTGGTCGGAGGATCCTCCCTTTTCTATAGAGGATGAGTGAACTTTACACCGTTCCTAATACCTTTAAACATTAATATTTTAACATTGATTTAGCACTGAAATCTCGATGTTTTGACATGTCGTTACTTAACTACATAGTTGCACCCGTGCGAAGCCGGGGCGGGTCGCTAGTAGATTACATTGTTATATATATACGCATGTGGCCAAATTAGCTGCTGGTTTGAGGAATCTCTTTTTTTACAGGAATGGTCCATTTTCGCTTTACGGCTCGTGCAGACCGGTGCGGTATTGTGGCAGCGCGAGTTTGCGATATCGAGACAGTCTGTCGAGCATCACAGATCAGCAGAGCCATAAACATTTAGGGTGGTAAACATAAAACAAGTGGTCTTCTAAAGTAAGTTCCTTGTTATGAGAGCTTTCAAAGAATATTAAGATTAAAAGAGTGTGTGTGTTCTTCTATGAGTAAGGTATATCCGTCATCTCCCAAATAAATTAAGTCATACACGACAACGACTAGGATTCTGTGTTGTGATTCATGTTTTTAACACAACATACCGAACACAAACGACAGACACTCCGGCGCATGAGGTCGAATTCAAAACACATTTAAATAATGTAAGAACGCTAAAGCTATATCTCCCAAATAAACTAACGACCACTAAAATCAGAGGCTTCAGTGTAAGTTTGCAAGTGAGTAACCGTAACTATCGCGTTTGCTTTAAGATTTTTATTCTCACCTTTATATTCTTAGCATTATGATCTATCAGTCAAATCTTAACGCAAACGCGATAGTTACGTTTACTCACTTGCAAACTTACACTAAGGCCTCTGTGTACGATCAACAGACCCCAGTCACGTAACCTTTACCATTAAAATACCACAACAAGTTCAACAATAGTGCATTTTTTGCCCATTTCCTAGTTGCTATCTGACATCAGTATTACGTCACCGTTCGCACGACTGCTCGTGTTAGTCATTCTACAAAGTGATGTGCAGAAAAACAACTGTAGCATATAAAAGTGAATTTGAGTTTGTTCTAGCGAAAAACATGAACTCTAGCCGAAAATAGTATTGTTTGAGGAACTGAATGTCAATTCTCGTCTTTAAAAACGTTCAAAATCGAATCGTAATTTCATCTAAATGATAATCAATATCATCGTTTGTCAAAAATGTTAGTAAATTATGACGAATGTTTTTAAAAATACAGGAAATGCCCCTCTGTTTACTGGTTGTGCTGTTCCGCATTTCATTGTTTTTCATTTTGCTGCGACTGCCTCTATGCCTTGGTTCTCTAGTTGTTTGACAATGATGGCGTTCGGGTGAGGTCCGAGAACCCTCAAAATCCAAACGTAAACATACTTTTTTAGTAAGATTGCTGCTTCTGCTGGATTGCTGATTTCTGATTAAGTGCGAAGTTTAGACCGGCACCAGTCTGGTGAAATACTATCCCAAAAAATAGTCCTAAAACTTTCCAGCCCCTGAACTGTCAGCAATTTTCTCAAACCAGGTTTCCTCCTATAGATCCCTATTAGCATAGTAACCTTCTGAACTTCTTTCTCCATGAACCGTGTGACTAATGTTGAACATCGAGAAGCGAAGCGATATTATTGCAAAGTTACGTTTCAATGTCAATTATTTAATTTAAGAGTGATTCATTTGGTTTTGATATCACTTTCATCTTCATGCATGCTATTGTTATGTCTGTGACATGAATGGAATCCTCGATTTGTCATTCTTTACGTTTTCCTGTTTTGTTATTAACATAAGTATGTAGCATAATAGTGGGACCACAGTAATTCTATTCAAATTCAATTGCAGTGTTTTAATCAGCACAGTTCGCTCTATTGCGCGCACGCAGCACACGCAGATTCCTTTGTTTCGTGTAACGTTGTGTAGTTTATTGTTATGTGCTATTAACACGAGCGTAATTCATGGCTGGACCTCTCCAATTTCCGTGGTCAATTACTTTAGTTTTGGCGACATTAGGACCAGCAATATTTTGACTGACCGACCCCTTGACAATTCAAAAGTGCCTGTAATTGGTTTATTTGAAATAAATGCTTTGAGTTTTAGTCTGACAAGTTTATGATTCTTTTCTATTCGTGATGATGTCAGAGGCATAATGATGTACGATTTTGGGCGATGCGATATATAGGTACAAGCTTGGTAAAAAATCTCTCAAAACGATACTACATCAAGACGATTGAACATTGTACCTGTAGGAAACTGAAGTACTATTGTACTAGTTCTTTTCCGTATTGTTTACAAATATTTCCTGAAGCGATATAAAAGTACTCACATGTTTCCTTAAGCCATTACAAAATGTTTATGCATTGTTAGAGTAAACGTTAATTGATGTAATTAACCGCGAATTTGCATACTATTGTGAAGGCCGAGTGAAACATTGATAACCGGTGGTAATTGGTTATTCGTTTCGACATTGATATGCTTTGAAAGTTTGAGTAATAGATGCGTAGGTTTCTATGTTGTATAGTCTTGCATTTGACTCTTATCCTTAGATAATGTTTTAGGAGTCATGAGCTTATTACAAGGCGATGTCTCGAGTCTAACTTCGGACCACCTGGCCTCTTGGGAATCCAGGGGCTCTTGGGAATCGATCTAGTTTATAAGCTTTTTAAACATGAATATTAACGACTAGTTTCCATCAGGATAGTTATTCTATAAAAACAACCCACTTATTAATAAAAATCAATTTCTCCTAACTCCTTCAACTGCGTAGTAAAGAGATGGCTCAGAACACCTTAACACGTAGAACCGGCTCCGCGGCCTCTAAGCATAAAGAGACCAGTTAGCCTTCCAGTTATGCAATGTTGAAACGTGATACATTCAGTATCTACAGTTAGAAGTCTATGCAGTTCCATGCTTTCACAAATAGGTACAAGCACTTGGTATTAAATCGTTAACTTTTATTACTTAATCCTCTTCGCTATTCGAATATGAAATGGAAGTGCCGTGCTTCGCAAGTTAGATTGGCGCTGTACCGCTATGAAGGTATAAGTACAGCTAAGAGCAAGGTATGAATATCTTAACAGAAAATAAAGCTAAGAAAATGTGATAATAACCTGTCCCTATTTCCCCAAAAAGTTGCTATCTCTTTGGGCAAATACAAACGACGTTTCTTCCGCAAAAATTCGTGATAACTTAAACCTTTTTACGCCAAATCTCGATCCTTTCTTGTCGTCAAACTCGTGTGTTATCCACATAAAGCGATTTCATCGCTTTAGTCAGCACAGTTTTTATCCTTTGCCTTTGTACAAGTGAGCACAATGTTCAGTAGAGCGATTATGATAAAAACATCGTTCGTTACACGTAATCTGAGCGTGTAGCGTGGTATGTATGTACTGACACTAAAGTACAAATGATGCGAAGAAACGGATGGCCGTTGGTTTGTTTATGGATCGTTTGTGAAAACGGTTGGTAGATATGATCGAGAGTGTGTGTGGATAGCGTGAGTGTGTGATGAGCTAATTAATTCTAGCTAGTTAACTTCTTCGTTAGTTTGTTTAGTTGAGGTCCTGGGTGCGATTCCCAGGTCTGGCAAAGTGTTGTTGGGTTTTCCATCTGGTATTTCTCGGTATCAGTATCAGCTACGGGAACTACAACGGTCATTTCCTATATTTGCCATTGGGTTGATGAATTGGCGGCAGGTGAAGGGAATCATTTGAAACTTTCGAATTCGCGTTCCAGGAAGATTTATAAAACAATGATTTTAAGAAGTGGGCATGTTAAATAAGTCGTGCTGCGCCAATCCCAAGTAAATTGGGATAAGGCCAGGAGAGATAAATTTGTAATACACAGCATAATCAACATGAAGCGTGACTTGTCAATACCAAGGCGAACAAGACTAGAATATTTTCGTTCAGCAAAATTAACACTTGCAGTTAAATTGAACCTTTTAAATGGGAAACTGTTGGATTGACTTTATTGCAATTTAATGTCGCACACGCACCTGCGATAATGCCTTGAACTTTTGGCTCGACACCAGCTCAACTGAACTATAACTTGTGAAGGGCTATTAAGTCAACTTGAGGTTCAAATGCCAGGCGATTGTGTATTATTCTAATGTAAATTATTGTAGTAGTTTGTATTGTACACGATAAAACGGTTGACTTGTAAATGTTGTTGACATACAACAAATTAAAGCGTGCTAGGGAACTTTAATCAATATTATAAACAATTGTTATCGTTTATTATTGATTGGGAATGTTAACTATGTTTGTGCTGTTTTCTTTAACGCTTGCTAAGATATTGCCCCTTCACTATACCTACTTTTACCGAACTAAGTGCGAATTTCACCAGTGAAACTGAACGCGATCAGCATATCTAAACCGAGTTTAAGAGCTGTCAGTGTCAATATTCTAAAGAAAATAATGACACTGATAGCATTTAAACGTGGTTTATGGGCTGATCGCGATCGGATTTTATGGGTGAGACCTTCGCTATTTTGTTCAGTTTTTTAAGCTTCGTTCCACCACTTCGACTGACCGCCCCGTGTCAATCTCCCTAGCCTTTTCCCAACTATGATCGGGTCGACTTCCAGTCTAACCGGATGCAGCTGAAGACCAGTACCTATTTTACATGGATCGACTGCCTATCTGACCTTCCAACTCAGTAAATGGGTAACATGATAAGCCTTGGCTAGGTTTTCATACTTTCGGGCTTCTGACGAGTCGTGTCAAAGATTTATTAATGACAGCTGGGATCAACTGCTTAACGTTCATTCCGAGTCACGGAGGGGTTTTGATATGTAATGGATGGTCACCCATCCACGAACCGACCGCGACAAGCGTAGCTTAACCTCCGATCGACCCGTATGGCTGTTCATTAAATGTATGTTTTCCGAAAGGTAAATGATTTTGCGCACTATTGTATAGAATCAATTTTTCTAACTGAAAAGACAGCTGTGCTGCTGGGGAGTTTGTTGCGCCACTTCTTCTTCCCAGCTAAAGCACTAGGAAGTGGTGTCGGGTGGGCGTTTTGGGGGACTGTCTTATGTAATTTTGACGTTCAAAAAGTGCTGATTCTCAGCCTAATTTGAATAAATGACTTTTGATTTTGATTTCGTACGGCTGTTATTATTTAGCCACTAGCCTATAATGTCTGAAGGTAACTACAAAAACTAAAAGGACAAAATCAATATAATGTCATAAAATGACATCACAGTTCACAGTTATGATGGCGGATGACGTAATGCAACAAAACAACGCCTGCTTTAAATCCGTCTAGACGCGTGCATTTTAATTAAGCATGTAAGGCCTTAACTGTTATAAATTCTTTATTAAATTGTTTAAACGGAACTTTTTGCTAGGAGTTTTGATTAGCCTGCGCAGTTTTACAATGGGCGTTTAATTATTCGCAGCACTACAGTATCAACCCAGGGTTCCATATTCTGTAGCTCCGTCCATAATTTGGTCTTAGCAGAAAGACGTACGCTGCTGGAACTTTCGTATAGTCACAAAGTATATTGTGAGCATATAGTTCATGCACTGGAGCAAATAAAGAAATAAAAATTCTTTTGCCGAAATTAGACTAAAAGAAAGACCTAGCTAGCCAGTAAGTAAAGTTATTAAAGATAATAGATACAATTTACCATACCCTCTCTTATTTAAAAAACGGATTAGCCGTTAATAAAAAACAGAAAATATTCATGTATGTACTTATAGATTACAGGAAAACCTTTAAAGTCTATGTTCTTAAAATAACGTGGCAAATCACTCAATATTGTGCGTACAAACTTACCGTTTGCAGTTGGAATGTATGGGGAACATGTTTTTCAACTTCAATGTTAAGTTTGTTCATGGAATAAATACATCCAAACTACGGAACCCTTCATTGTGCGTGGTCCAACACGCACGTGATCGGGTTTTTATATTCTGATTTAATTTATACATTCTAAAACACGATATGGAGTGCTGTCGCACTAATTATACCGGTTTGATACCACAATCATGCAAGCTTAAAAAAATTAAGTAACGCAATATAGATCGATATCAAACCTCGTTATTATTCAAGGTATGTATTAATTTATATAAATAATAAATACACTCACGCCTTCTTCCCATGGGGGTACGCAGAAACTACAGAACGCCACCTGCTACGAGCCGTACATATACCTTTTGCTTCGTCAGACTCGCACGCCGATTTCGGGTACTACGCACCTGACCTTTCTGAAGAACATCACCAATAAGGTGATTATACGTCCTAGGGCGTCCCCTCGCGGCGTTTCCATTCACATTATATAAATACTTTCCAACAAATTCCATTATGTAACTGCGTAACAGGTAGCCACATAAAAGGCCCAAACTTATCAAAAAGCTACTCAAAAGGACGTTAGTACTTAATATAGTTAAATAATTTGAAAACCGCCTGCCAAAAACGTGACGGACATTAAAAATGGCGGCCTCGAATCCCCGAACTCGCAATGAATACGAAATGAACTCTGCCGTACATTTTTTTTGTCGGAATTTCAGTTATTTGCGAATGTTTGATCAATGCTTCCAATTGGGCTTATGCCGACAAAAATAACAATAAATATTCAAGGGTTTCTTGGATGTGAAACACGTTATTTATTCCAGAGACTACTAGACCAGAGAGAAGGAAGTTGTTACCAAAATTACAGGTTTCAGGGGACCGCTTGAGCGTCAATCTACTTAATATCTTGCGATCAAAATCAAAAGTAATTTATTCAAATTAGGCTGAGAATAAGCTTTTTGAACGTCAATATTACATTTAAGACAGTCCCCTAAAACGCCCGCCCTTCAACACTTCCTAGTGCTTTAGCTGGAAGGGAGAATTGGCGCAACAAACTCGCCAGCAGCACAGCTGTCTAAGTTAAAAGAACTTGATTCTATACATTATAATACGTGGTATCCAACATATTTTATTTTTCATGCAAATTAGAAGAATCGGACGGAAAAGCCTGAAACAAACCATCTTTTATTCATAAGTCTCGAATGACCTGCTAAATACCACTTAAATATTACAAAAGGAAAATATTTTTGTACTGAAACGACTACGAAATTGAAAAGCTATCGTTACTCGGTTGAGTGGAGAGCAGTCATGTCCAATGAAGTGCTACATGGATTCCGGAGCTTTCAGGAAATATGGAATAGGTCTGTACACAACTGAAATGACCCTGATTCGTATAGTTTTTACGACTTGAGAAAACATCTTAGATTTCTTTATTAACAGCCTCTGTAGGCTAGTGGTTAGACCACCTGTCTCAGACCCAGAGGTCCCGGGTTGGATTCCCAGTGGGGGCAAAATTTGCTGCTTGGTTTGGTTGGTGGTAGGGCTTGTTTTAAGTCCGCCTGGCTAGCTACCACCATCTTATCTAAGTCTGTCGCCATAACAACAATGTTACCAGCATTGTTGTGTTCCGGCAGTAGGAGGTAAGATAGCCAGTTCCTCTGTGGTAGAGGATTCCGGGTGAAACTCGCTTCCACCTTCGGCCTGATCATCACATACGATCAGGTGAGATTCACGTCAAGAGCTTCCCCGTTGTGGTTATAATATTATATTTAACTTTAATATTAATGTGTGAGTATTAATGTATGATGGTGAAAACCTTAACTGCCGAAAAAATTAACTGCCTTATTTTCGCTGGTACATAATCTTTCATCTGTGATAATTTGTAGAATATGGTTCGTTCGCTTTTTAGTGCTTTCGGTGGCCAATTATTTTATGAAGGTTATCCAAATACTATTGTCGAAATTGGTCGGCCATATATAGAAGTTGCCAGACGCCTTGAATTTGTAGTTGTAACATCCAATTTAATGATATTATTGGCTGTTCTGAAATTCAATGTCCGTGATTTGGTATTCGTATCGTTAAATTCTGCTGAATTGAGCCGCACGATTACTGACAAATGCGTGCACTGACTTGACAGGTCCTTTCAGATCTGTGTGGTTCTTTCCTCAAAAAACTATTTCAGACTCCAATCTTCATGGTCCTCACAGGATCTGACCAAGATTATGTCTGGATTTAAAAAGAGACCTCTGTGTTTGTTTCGGCCTTTCTTCTCAAGAGTAGTTGAATAGGAAACGACGACGTCTAGTTTTTAAAATATGATTGACGTGTAAAAATATTTGAACAAACCTACTTACAGAAATAAAATAATTTATCATTTGTTCTAAAACATTCTCATCACCAGGAACTTAAGTGTCTTCTTTCAATTTATTCTAAGCACTTCGTTAAGTAAATTACCACTGACTTTACATTCAAAACAAACAGCAAAGTAACGCAATCTCCAGGCTTCCAGGAAGGCTTGTTTAATTAGAATTGATGGTCTCATTTGACCGCGACCTTGACCCAGCTGAGGCGACTCGGCAACGAACAGGCTTCTATATTTAGTTCACGAATAATAAGAGACTTAAAAAGACAATGGTCCCTAGGCTCGGTGCTTGAGAAGCTTTTTATACGACTTAACAAACGGGAGTTTTAGACTAGCTCGGCCGTATGTATGTACTTGTTATCATTATATTCTAAGCATCTATACTCCATTTACTATAAGATTAGACAAATAACGGTTAACATCCTTTCGTTATTTCGATGTAAACGTATTATAAACTCCGTTATTTCACGATAAGTACAAAGCTGTAAACTATTTACCATTTACATTAAAAATATAATTCTAATACTAATTTAATTTACGATATTTAAGAAACTACACCGCCCCCCCGCCCCCCCCCCCTATCTCCGAAACTACAATACAATTTGGAAAAAATACAGACAAATGTTCTTTACTCATAGATTACAGGAAAACCTATAAGAAATCTATGAGTGACTCAAACTTACATTTGCAGTTGGAATGTATAGGAGAACATGTTTTTCAACTACGTATGTACGTGTAGACGTGTACGTATGTATGTTTGTTTTTGAGATAAAATCCCAACTACGGAACCCTTAGTTGTGCGTGGTTCGACACGCACTTGGCTGGTTTTCACGTAGAACAGTCGGTGAACTTGTTAAACTAGTAACTGTGACAAGCTACCAGATTTGTAACTCAACGACAATAGAAGAACTTTCTCTCAGTAGGCTTTTTTGACTTGAACAGCATAATAAGCAGCTGATGAGTTATGTTTTACGTTTTGCAGATGAGGATTAAAGAATTGGGTGAAAGTTGACTAGCATTCTGCAACTTGGCATTACTTAAATGTATTATTAAAGTACCAAACACGGTTTCTGTTTTAACTAAGGTCGGATCGGCATCACCTCACTCACTTTATCAGCTATACGTCAACCAGGGGCCTAACCCTACTAATATATAAACGTTACAATGGTCTCTCAATGCTGAGTTTTTAACAGTTTTTGTATGGCAAATCTGTCAAAAGCTCACCATTGAGAGACAATTGTAACGTTTATAAATTAGTAGACTTAGGCCCCCGGTGTCAACCCAACAAGTTTTCGTTGCAGTATAGAGGTTCATAGAAAGAATCCTAAACGGCTCGAGTTAAGGCGATGCTGATCCCGTGCAGTACTTATACGTGTGCGGTGACCTTGACCTTAGCTGGCAATCTTATAACATTGTTCGGACGTTTTACTCGTCTGCCTTTTTTAATTATATATTTTCTTACGTTTTTTGCAATTTGCAGGTCAGTATAGGATAAATGTTGATCAAAATACGATTCGCGACCGCAATTGGATTTGAATTTTGAGGGCTAGGGCCAGGGGCCACGGTATCCCTTTCGGACTTTCCCGCAACCCCGGCAGGCATCGGCCCTAGCGGGCCCCGCCATTGGTGCTGATATGTCTATCCTTGAGTGCCTGTTCATACCTTGTAATTTGGATATTAAAACTACTCTTGCTTTGGTCTTGCTGGTATACAATCAAATTCATTAAGGAATCGAATAAGACTCGGAAGTCAAAGTTACAAATGACAACTACTAAAATACCTTTCACCACATTCCAAATGTTGGGGCTAAATATTGTAGTTTTCTCTATTTAACGCCTTCAATTCATATTCATAATATAGAAATTAACATACACTTTATTGTTATTACAAACAAACCTAGTTTCTCCAAAAGTGAAGTGACTGGTGCCATTCTATGCTATGTAGAGTACCTACTCATTGGCATCTTTACTATATGTATATATAAATATTATATACATATAAAATAATAATATAATAAAGTTGAAGTTGTGTTGCAGTTTCTTTTGTTTGAACGCGCTAATCTCTGGAACTACCAGTCGGTAAAAAAAAAGTCGGCAGTCGGTTGTTTTTTGTTTTAATATTTGATAGCCAAATTCTTGACGAAGGATAGGGAAGGGCCAAAGGAGTTTCATAAAAAAATATTGAAATATCTTACGACTTCCACACGAACGAAGTCGCGGGCAGAAGTTAGTTTGTTATAGAAATTCTTGCTTGTATTGTAAAGTATGACCGTTCTACATTCATTGTCCCGACGACACACAATCAGTGTTGATCTGCTGAACGCACGACAACTAGTGTTGCGCGTACATGGGTCATAATGAGTCCAGTAATATCGACATTATTATGAAAACTATATGTCTATCTCGACCTGGACCCAAATTTTAAACCCAGAAAAGGCTAAAGTTAAGATTTGATTGTTTATTATGGACACCACTGTTTGCTTTCTATTGAAGGTCTCCGCCAAAAGATTTGCATCAGTACATTTTGTTCTGTTTAATAGTTTGTTTCTAGAAACACACTATTGTAAACTTTTATTTTTCTATTCAATTCCTTCGGCAATCTTAATAAGTGAACCAAGTATGATTACGTTTTTTGCTAACATTTTCTAAATTTTTAAACAAAATTTAAAAAATACTGTTCAAGTATTTAATCGTTCGATTATTCTGTGGCGGCATCTACAACGCCACATGCGAACTACGCATGAAAGACCTGACGTTACTCAAATCCTGCATCGCGCTATTAGAGTTTACCGCGCGATCAACATAATTATACAAGACTATTCGACATCAATCGTTGGGCATTTGCCCGCCAGACACAACACCCGTCTGGTCGGAGGATCCTTCCTTTTCAATAGAGGATGAGTGAACTTTACACCCTGTTCCTCTTACCTCTAAAATTCAACTATCGATACACCAAAGGCTCGTCACGTCACTACCACATGCTCGGCCTCCTACTGCACAACAACACAATATGTGTGGCGAACCGTTATTTTGCATAAATATAACAGCGATTACATTGTTCTTAGGGCTAAGAACCGGAACCCATTTCTACGAAATGTACGACGAAAAAGTAAACGCGCAGGTGCACCCACATTTCGCCAGTTATGTCTAAGTCCCATGTACTAGCTTGTGAGCCTATTGCCATCGACCGGGCACAAATCGAGAATCCGGGCTGCTACTGAGAAATTCCAGATGGAAAAACCCAGTAACACTTTACCCGACCTGGGTGAGGTCCTTGGTTCGATAACCAAGGACCTCATGCTCAGTAGTAGCGCTTGCGAGTTGCGACCACTAGACCAACGAGGCAGTTTTTCTATTTATGCACGTAGATTACACGATTTTATAACATTACCTACCTTTGTGTTACTGAATATTATGGTGTCATTTGTGTTGTAATGGAAATGACACGGGCAGTCAGAAACTCAAAAGTCTGACAACCAGTCTTACCAAGGGCTATCGTGTTACCTAGTAGCTGGGATGTTGGAGGTGGAGGTCAGAAAGGCAGTCTCTCCATATAAAATGCTGGTATTTAGCTGCATCCGGTTAGACTGGAAGCCGACCCCAACATATTTGGGAAAAGGCTAGGTCAGATTGATTGATTTGTGTAGCAATAGAGTCACATACTGTTGCACCTACACATAGCACATTACAATTTAATTTAGCTTTGAACCCTGGCGTCTTTAGGTACAGAGGCCTTAGTGTTAGTTTCCATGTGAGTAAACGTAACTATAGAGTTTGCGTTTAGTTTTGACTGTTAGATAAAAATGCTTAGAATATAAAGGTGAGAATAAAAATCTTAACGCAAACGCGATAGTTACGTTTACTCACTTGCAAACTAACACTAAGGCCTCTGAACTCAACTACAAACTAACAACCCTTCAGTCTGTTTTGAATGAAGGGGCAGACAATACAATATTTAAACTGGCTTCTGGCCGCGTCTTCGTCCGCGTGTTCTAACATCAAACATATCCTATGGTACTCGGCAGTAGTGTAGCTTTCAATCAGTGAAAGAATTTTTGTTATGTGTTCAGTAATTCCAGAGATTGATCATCATCATTTCTGCCGAAGGACGCTCACTGCTGGACGTAAGCGTCACCATATTGATTGGTCCTGTCCTGTGTTTCTCACAGGTCACAGGTTCACTAGGTCATGGGTCACCTTGTGGGAGCACTTCCAACACTGCGCCGGAGTTTATCTCTAAAAATAAACAAACAATCTATCTTTTTATAATATTAGTTTAGATATAAAAGTTATATTTACTAAAATCACCTAAATGTGTATTGTTTCAGGGGGCGGTCTGAACAGCGGCGTAGTCCTTCAGCGATTTCCTGAGATCAATTGGGAAGACACACCCTTCCACGACGGAATAGGATGGGTATGTTACCAACATTTAATTTATTTTACTTCGTAAACAGGTATTTTACGAAACGGTTTCGGGACTAATTGATGAACTGACAACGCACAACTACTAATGAAGTTTATAATCTTGAAATTTAGGATGATTTGTTCCTTGATAGGGTTTAGAGGTGAAAGCATATATTATTTAGAACCTCTTCCGAGTTCAAAGGGGTCACAAGGGCGTAAAAAATTTCACCTACGAAACGCAATTGTTGATAACAGAATTTTCCTTTTTCTATTTATAGTCAACTAGCTTACCTCGCTATTTCACCCGCATAAGTCTCGATCTCGTGGGAATATCAGGATAAAAGTTATCCTATGACCTTCCCCGGTTCATGGTCTACCCATGTGCCAAACTTCATCTTAATCCGTTCAGCCGTTTAAGTGTGAAAGACAAACTTACTTTCCCATTTATAATATTAGTTAGGATTAAAGCCTCAATTCCCCTCTTTCCCCTATGTACAATATTTATTTATTGATCTGTTATTTATATGTAAATAATAAAGTGTAATTTATTTATTCTTTTAGGAAACGAAAGGTCTTTCCCAATATAAAACCAAAGTTCAATTAAATAAAACAATCGATTTTCCAATTAACGAGTTGCCATCAGTGAATGCGTCATTAAACCACAGTATAATAAAGTAACAGTATTTCGTCTTCATACAAAACGGCCGAAACGAGAAGCTTCGAAATGTCAGTGTACATACCAGTCAGTACGCCACAATCTCGAGTGTGCGGCAGTTACGCACGGACGCGGAAAGTGCAACATTCTTTATCTACCCAGACGTAATACTGTTACTCTATTATACTGGTTTAAACTAAGAAACAGTGTGAAAGCATTTAGCGAACAATGTAATCACCGACATTGAACTATCATAGACTTAACACTTGAAAATCACGCTATTGTTGCACCTTTATGGACTAGATTCACCAATGACCGCATTAAGGAGCTGTCAGTGTCAATATTCCACAACATTGATGACACTGACAGCTCTTGAACGCATTAATTGATGAAACTAGCCCTTAGAGCTGCAATAAGAACATTTTCGAAGGTGGAACTCTAGGCTGGTCTTATTGGTACATGCATTGTCTATGCAAAAGAAATCGTGGTCCAAAGAGTGTCTCATATTAATTAAAGCCTTAATTTCTTAGTTTTGGAACCGAAACCCATTATAAAGCCAATTAAATAAAACAATCGAATTTCCAATTAACTAATTGCTAAAGAAAAGGTGTGAAAGCATGTAGAGAACAATGTAATCACCGATATTGTGCTATCATAGACTACCACTTGGCGGCTAATATCTGTATATTACACTACACTTTGATTATATCACGCTATTATCAACGCTTTTCATTGTCAACACTTCATTAATTATACGGAACGTCTGCTAAGGGGAGCATGTATAAACAAATTAGACACCCTGTTATTCCCGAGACGATAGTATGCACTTCGCCTAACTTAAACTGGGCTTAGAATCAGCAGTTTTTGAACGTCAAAATAACATAAGACAGTCCCACGAATAGCCTGCCCCCTTAGTACTTTATAGTGGGCACGGGTCGATTTTCACCGCACGGCTCGTCTAAATGATAATCTGACTGGGCTACAAGTGACTAAAAGCGCAAGACCTAAAGTTGGGAGCCCGACTTTTGCTGTGCGGCGATAAGCCGCATGATGTGTGCTTTGTGCTGTGCTGTTCCGCTACGTTGTCGGTACAGTTCCTCGGAAATGAACAAGTCTTTTTCAAAGTTTTTTGTCGACCAGTGTAAATGGGGTGGCGATTCGATTTTTACAAGTGATACGACTTGCCGCAGGAGTCAAATCGGCCAGTGTAAACTGGGAACTGGGAAGAAGTGGCGCAACAATCTCCCAGCAGAAATAAAAAATACCATGAGCATATTTTTGTATTAATGGATGGCTAGGACGACTACTGGTGTGCAAGTCCTGAATTCAGCAATTTCTCTGTTACCACAGTTGTGCTATTACCTATTTGCTATGCCTGTATCCGAAAATTGTATAATGAACGGGTCTGGGCAATACCTTCTAAGGGCGGATTTAACCAATGAAGCTGAACGCGATCAACCCATCTCTAATACCTTTTAAGCTTGGTTATCTTTAGCAGCAGTTTTTCATAGAACGTTAATCATGTAACCTAACCATTCAACAATAGACATAACACCGTCCTCACAAACCAATATCTCACGAATCACTCTCATACCTTGTCAACATAACACACAACATCATGAATTATTAATACACGTGTCTGACGGGCTTCTTTTTTAGATACTTGTCTAGATTTTTCACATAACCAGCTGCTAACTGACCGTGTGTACGGTCTGTAAGAAAAAGTTGTTTGGCTCAAAATGTAGTCCAATTTTTGTAAATAGAAAATTCTTGATGTTTGTTACGGGTGATGGTGTCTTTTCCCCACAATCCACTCGAAAGTTTCTATGCTCTTTCTTTTCTCTTGGATACAAGAGTTAGTACTCAAACTATTTATTTCAATTAAACAATTTACAGGCACTTTTGTCAAAAGAGTCGGTCACTCGGAAAGATGAAGCTATGGTTGCCCATTCCAAAGCGTAGTAGGTTCCTGTGGAGAAGAACGAGCAAGCAAGCAAAACTCTGCGGACGCTCTTTTAAATTATCTACCTACTATACATTGTAACAGCAAATCAATTTTCACGCCTCCCCTTACGATCTAGGCCATTTTTTTTATATTCGGGTAGCTCATCATGACCTATAGAGGTGCCATAAAGAATCATCATTCTCCTGCCCTTATCCCAATTTTTTTGGGGTCGGCGCAACATGTCTTTTTCTTCCATACTTCCCTATTAGTTGTCATATCCGTAGTCACTCCTTTTCTAGCCATATCCTCTTTCACACAGTCCATCCATCGTTTCTTTGGTCTTCCCCTAGTCTTATAGCCATCGACATTCATACTAAAAACTTTCCTCACGACATTTGCCTCGTTCCTCCACATCACATGCCCATACCGTGCCAACCGATTTCCGCACAACTTTTCAGTCACCGGTGCCACTTTCAGACTTCCTCTTATGTACTCATTTCTTATTCTATCCATTCGTGTAACCACACATCCCTCTTAGCATTCTCATCTCAGCTGCATGCAATTTAAAAATCTATACTAATTCAAAAGTTATTTAGCAGTGCGAAATTTCGCGCGTATTCTGTTATTATTACAAAATATTAGTTACATAATTAATGTTGAACTCAAAACTTTCCTTACGATGTGAAAAACGATTGCCAGTTAGTTTTCTTTACCTTCTAGGTTTTTTACGATAAAAATCAAATAATGTCGTTGCTTCTCATCGTAAAGAAGCAGGAAAGTATCTATCACTGTCGGCAACGTCGTCAATGTCGTCATATTTTAATCTAGTCTTCCATCTTGATTTGAAGGAAATGAAGTCTGAAATATCAACAGCGCTTGTTGGCTAGTTTTTTAAGTTTCCGCGGGAAATTAAAAAGGCCATGTTCTAAGTATATTTTACGTGAATATTATGGTCAGATGGTTCCCTATGTAATTGGCCTGAAAAAACGTACGTACAGCTCACATCTACATAAATCACGTAATACAAATATGTCTACATAACACTAATTTAATGTTACACCTGTATTTATATTAACACTTTACGTATGTTATCATCACGTAGCAATAACAGTCAAGGACGGTTTCTATACAGCATTGCAAAAGCAAGTCATTAGTACTCGAGATTAGCGTTTGTAGAAACAATAGTTACTTCACAGAGTACTCGTGCCCTTGGGTATAGTATATTTTCTCGCCTGCCCCTTAAGACCTAGGCCAAAGATTGGGATAGCTCATGACCTAAAGAGGTGCCATAAAGAATATAAACTAAAAATATTACTTCTTAGGTAGTATCCGTTTTGAATTGCCTTTGAAGTGGTCGCAAGTGCAGGTTCGATTCCCAGGTCGGCCAGTGTTATTGGGTATTTGGGGAAAATTTCAGTAGCAGCCCGGAATCTGGAGTTTGTGCTCGGTTGATGGCAATAGGCTCGCCTGGCGTGAATTCGTCTGGTTATCCGTTTTAAATGATCTGTTACTTAAAAATTAATTAAACTTTTTCACCATTTATAAGTCCATGAATAAATCTAACTCCAAACTATTTCCACAGTTCCACAAATAGCAAACAGTCCTCAACCAAGACGAATGTAAGTGGAAGAGTAACGATATTCTCTGAAGGGCTCAAAGAAACTAGGCACTCTCAATTGTTACAGCTTTTACGAAGAAATACCCTTCTCGTCAATAACGCCTTTATTGAGGACGCTGTAGTTGTAAAAACGGGAAAAGGAGGAATTTTAGAAAGGTTCAACAGAAATAGTAAATGGTTTCCTTCAGTTATAGAAAGATTTATTGAGGGTAAACTAATTTCTATAGAGGAAATAACACTTTTGGCAGACCTTTTGGCTTAAAAAGAGCTTGATATTGATCTACAACAAGCTATAAAACAAAACATTTTAAATATTTTAACTTTGTTATTATAAATTTTACTTTCTTGTGCATGCTGTGGTCTCGTATATAAGTGAAGGAGTACACCATCTTAATGATGTTGCCCATTATTCATATAACATGTATTGTGTTAATCTTTTGATCCTAAATAAATAAATAATTTGTTATATTTTACCTGTATCGAATTACTCTCTCTCAAGTCTTGCCCTGACCTGCCTTTCCCGTATCATATCGATCCATGTGTTCACATACGTCAATATCGCATATTCTGCGGCATGTTATTCCTAGAACCGAATCAAACGATTCATTAAACATTGGCCATCGGAATCGATTACAATGAAGACATGTCTGCATACAGAAACCAGTTCGTGGAATATTCCAGCAATAATTCCAGTTCAACAAATGTCGTGAAAGGACCAAAGTTCACTCCAGTAATTGAAGCGAAGGATCCCTCTTCGATTGATTGTTGAGCCTAAAATAAATAGAGACCCTTCAAACTGTATTTGTTCGTTACACTTTGTAACAAAGCCTGGGGGAAACCTCGGAGAAGAATCGATTACACTCCGTACTGCAATCTTTTGTGATGAAGATTCCGTTATTTGTAACTCAATTTTTGTTTTGACTGCCATTGCTTCGCGCGATGGTTTTAAAAGTTAAGGGCAAATTACACCAATAAAACTGGACGCGACCAGCACATATACACCGCGTTTAATAGCTGTCAGTGTAATCTTTGTTGTGGATTATTGCCACTGACAGCTCATGAACACAGGGGCCTAATTTAGAGTTTTTGACAGTTTTTGTATTGCAAATCTGTCAAAAACTCACCATTGGGAGACCATTGTAACGTTTATAAATTAATAGACTTAGGCCCCAGTTTAGATGTTATGATCGCGTTCAGTTTCATTGGCGAAATTGGCAATTAAACATTCTACACAATATGCTAATAAATTGATACCTCGTGTAAGACGAAATGTAACAGAACAACCACTTACTGAAATAATTCATAATGATTGACAGATTATGCAAACACAATAGCAGAAGTGCTAATTGTAGTGTGGGTAGAGAGTCTGTTCGTTTCGTTCTGTCACTTGATATTCCTATATGAAAATATGAAATATGGTCAATTAGTGAACTAGAATATTGACTATGAAATTATTTGGTATAAAAAAAAAGTATTTGGATTCTAAATACTTTTGTATTACTTGTGTGTATTACTAATTGACCATATTTAATATTTTCATACAGGAATATTGCCAAATTAATCAAAACAGCGATATATTTGACATCTATTTGCGACGTTGCCAACTTTCCGAATGCACCCTCTTAATACATTATAGTGTCCTGCCATTAGTGTTTACTGCTGCTAGTTATTCAATGGAATGACAGTCAGGATCTTCGTGACCTAGACGTCGTACTTTGACTTCACCAAATCATTAATACATAATGTTTCCTGCCGCAGTTCTGCCAGCCGCAAGGATGGTCTCTCTCGACGGAGCGTATAGAGCCTCGGTTCTACGTGTCCGTACTAACGGACGTGGACGCCAACCGACATTACTGTGCCTGTCTCTGCTTCAACGAGACCGTCGCCATCACACCCACCAAGCCTGCAGACGAGGTACGTGACTTTTTTTAAAGTAATGAATATGTTACTAAAGTGTCGAAAGTGCTATCATGTAAATACGCTAAAAACAAACGTAAAAATCAGGCCTAGGAAGGCTTACAATGGAATTGGTAACTTCACATGTGTCTTGAAAACCATGTGTCGTTGGGTTAAGGCAATTACTCAAATCAATCAATCATTTATTCAAACTAGGCTGAGAATCAGCACTTCCCGAATGTCAAAATTGCATAAGACAGTCCACCAAAACGCCCACCCACTTCCCAGTGCTTTAGCTGGGAAGAAGAAGTGGCGCAGCTAACTCCCCAGCAGCACAGCTGTCTGTTCAGTTAGAAAAGTACTACTCTGAAATCTCTTTACTTCTTCTATAATCTATTGTAGCTAGAGCTATAAGCCGGTTAAGATTTCGGATGAAATCTACTTATTCTATTTATAATAAGAGCAGGCAAGATGATTGTAGGGACTTCCCTTTCTATAATTGACAATGACCCAATTTGAGCCTACATTAATCGGACTGGCCGGGTGACATTGGTCCACGCCAACGCTTTAAGTTTCCGTTACTGATACTGATGTGGTCGATATAACTGCGGGAAGTTTAACATGTGACGCCCTTAGCACATGTCAAACATGTGTCATGAAATCAGGATAATAGTAGTTGGTTTCCAAGAAAAAATTGATCTAGTATGAATTCCATAAATTGAGATAAGGGTAATTTTCCTTTGAAAACAGGTATAGGCTATAAAATCCATCCTATAATGAATGCACCTACGCTAATATTCCTGGAACAAATAAACACATAACTACATCACGACTTGACTCGACGGTATGCAAGAGCTATGCGAAAGCTATACTAAGGTATGTTGACTATCTAGCTTGCAAAACGGATATAGATACGAGTAGGTAGTCGCAATACAATTATACATTAAATAAAGTTCATTTACTTCAGATAACTAAATCCATACAGTCAAATTTAAAGATTAAAATATAAAAAATAGAAATAAAATAAAAATTATAATAATAAAAATTAAGATTTAAATTAAAATATATTAGCTCTTAACCATTACTGTTTGTCGTACAACAATCATATCGTGCAATTAATCTACTGATAAGACCATACTATTTGACTCGAGAGTCATTTTCTCCCTACTCGTATGGATAGATTAGTAAACTAAAATCATGAAAGCAGCAATGTTACTTCTCGTCTCGAACAGTTCGTGAACAAAGTCCTTGGAGCAATGAGAGGAAGTAATGAAATAAAAAATAATGAACTGATTAGAACCAAAGTACTGGCCTGACCCAAAACAATTTCCAAGGTATTATAGACATAACATGTGATACTAACAGCTTATTCGGAAGATCGTTTAATGGGAACGTTTTCGACTATTATGGTAAATGTACTCACATTACAAGTCCTTAGTAGATCCCGGACCCGCCATTCCGCCAGAATGATCTTGTTTGATGCGAAAATGAGGCAAGTTGCCTCAAGGAGGTTAATAATCCCTTGATGCTGCCACGTGTCTACCCTACAGAATATCAAAATGTGTTTAGGGTGGTGTTAATAAGCGAATGAATCTTGATATAAGACGAATTAATAGTAGATTCAAGAATGACGACGACGGATTAATATGTAGTAGAGCAGAGGGCAAAGAACGTGCGAAGTCTTATGACGATAATCTAAATCTTATAGTGAAAGTCTTCTAAATCAACCAAATAAAGAAGAAAGACAGAAATAAATTTTATTTGATACACGCATATAAAAATGGAGCATTAAAAACTAACAAAATAATCGAATCAAATGAGAATCACTGAAGTGAAAACCATTCTGTAGTCAGCGACGCGATAGACTGGATGTAGAAGACGAGAATTGGAAGGAATAAGGTATCGTGGTCCAACTTGGAAGAAGCCTATATATGTAGAATTGCGGCTTATACACTACTTGGTGGAATAGGCCTCTGCCAACTAGTGTATAAGCCGAATTGATTGATTGATTCGTTGGCTTAAAAAGCTCCAAAGTCATCTGGGCTACAATAAATAAGCTGTAGGTGTAGCCCAGTAGGTGGCCATTACCTCGGTAACGCAGTCTAGCTGACCAATCTTTTCTCCATGTTGGTAAACCCAACCGGCTCTCTTCAGGCCATGACTAACGGCTTAGGCCACCCATCACCGGCTTTCCAAGCCCACTCTCACTGTTACCTCAATTAATATTGAAGGGTTTTCAAAATAAGGGGATAATAATAATAATAATAGGGATTGGAAAATAAGTCCAATCTCCAATAAACTGTACTGCATTTAAACTTTGAACCAAGGAACGGAAGATGACTAAAAAGCCGTAACAACTCTTTTACAGTCTTACTCTTGAAATGTTTACACGTACGTGATTGACGAGTGCATTCGGTCTACGGCATTGCTTTCTTTGAATGTGGTCTTAGTTTATTTTTATGGCGCGTTTCCGGCGTTTGTTGCGTTCTGTTTGAAGCTATAATTTATACAGTGACAGCTTTAGTGGTTTGTGGTACGGGTAATTACTGCTTAATGTAGTTTACTGTAGTGGGCTGGCGAACTTTTTGGCGGCACGTGGACTGTATTGCCCTATGAATCGAAGGAGTGATTTCCTGTGTTAGGAACAAAGATGTTCTTAAGATTAGAATAGAAAAAAAAATCGAAAGGGAAATCTGGACAAAAGAAAAGTTACAACGATGGAGTAATGATATCTCCGTCATTAGCGCCCACTTGATCAGTGAAATCTTTACTCTTTTTCTAGTATGTCCAAGGACCTGAATTCAGAGTTGAATATTCATACCGTAATTTGAAATTCTTAATCACAAGATATAAAATATATTTGATTATTATCAGCGTATATTCATTCCCTTTCTTTCCTTACTTTACATGATATTCGTATATCAATGTTTATTAAAAACCCAGCTTTGACCAAATTCCATCAGTTTATTGAATATTTTTTATACCCGAAGCGTCGCTTACATAAAGCCAGTGTCAACGGTATGAGATTACCTTTGACGCGTCGCGGTTAACCGAACACTGCCTTTGAGGACATGTTTATGTTTTGAATCTGCAAGCATTTTGTTATAGATAATATGAAATATGATCGAAAATTGCAGATAAAATCTTCACCACATGCTGTTGCTATTCTATTCAACTCTTCGATTGTTAGGATCTGTATTCCTTTGCAATATTTCTGCATGAGCATTATTAATGAGTATATTTTCCAGAACATGTCCCTGAAGATTTTTCATAATTTTCATTCCTTTCTTTTTATCTTACTTTTGCCCATTCTCCTGGCAACTTCTGGAAAACGATTTAGACCTAGCAAAGACTCGACAATATGACTAGCTATGAATACCAACTCAATTCGATTGCATTTCCATAAACTAATTTATGATTGAGCAATGATTTAAACGTCCCTAAGCAAGTAATTTATAACGCATAAACCATGATAGCTTTAACCTCAATAGGAATGTATTAGCTCAGGTAAATAGACAGATGTATTAAGATTGTTCCAATTCTGTGCTGTAGCTTGTGGGTAGGGCTAGTTCGTTTGTGTTATTGATATGTAGGCTAGCAACGGTTTGAAATGTTTAGAGCCATTTAGTTTAAATCATAACGGCATACTTAGCTGTTGTAATAATAAAAGCAGGTGTGTGGCGGTCCTGTCTTATTACGAGCTAGTATTTTAAACGTGGTGTCCCATATAAACGAAGAGTCTTTGGAGAGAGAGTTTGGAGAAAGCTATTAGATCCAGAATCGTAACCAAAGCTAGCCTTCATCCTACACGAATTATATAAACAGAAACATTTGGAACTAATTCCGCATTTGGAAGTCCCTATACGTTTTCGCCGATATAAGTAATATTGTAATTGCGACTCAGCTAAGATGACTCCGCAAGTACACTTTTCGGGTGTTAATATTCAACGAACTAAGCAAAATATTCTTACAAAACGTAATTTCTCATTCGGAACATAATTACCTAAAGTAACGACTTACGCAATCTCAAAAAATCGTCATAAAACACAAAACAACCATCTGCTAATCTTGCTTATGAAGTTATGATGATAACGACCCTAATTGCCTCTCTGGTTCATGTATTGCATTATCGACCTTGGCTTTCTTGATTTAAAGACTAAAATTAGAGATGTGGTCACTAATGACGGCTGTGGAACCCATTCTCGTCACGGCAGGCAATCTGTTGGCGAATGAGCCCTGGTCATGACTCCATGAGTCATCCTTTATGTCTAGGTCTTTATGACTTGTCTTGTTGTTCATAATACCTATATGTTTCCCGAACGGGTGTTTTCGAGTGACGTTTTTTTTTTCAATAAAAGTAGCTGTTTGATAGTTTTTACTCCTGTTGTTTTTTCTGTAGCAATTTGAAAAGTTTTTGGTATCAAAAGGGGAATAATAATGATCTTATCTTGTTATTATGATGTTGATTAAAGAATCTAAGTCTTGCTCTTGATTTTAGTGAAGATAAACAGCAAGGACACAAACGAAATGAAGAGCAAAGACGAGCGTACATTAATTTGTGTAAAGCTATCGCACACAGCGAGCTTCCCATAGTTAATTGTTTAATTGATCCTATAAAGACGTTTTACCAAATTAATAAGTTTACTGATCCAAAAAATACACATAGATACAGGTTGCACACTAGTTACATGCTAAAACTTAGTCAACTAACAATGGACACATCATCATCATCACATTATCATCTAACTAAATGAATATCGTGCCATCTTCGACCATGTGTCCCAACAATAGATACAAGGACCCACTTTATTGTATGGAAGCCGTAACGCATCAGCGACATAACGTCAAGGTTGATAGATAACCCAAATGCTACACGACTGTGTCAGGCAAATCATAAATATTTTACAAAACCTTACGTACAAACGAAACGTAGAATAAGAAGAAATATTACATTGATATTCTTTTCTAAATGAACCGAAGAAGGGGAATACATACGACCACTTACCGCACCGTTTCGACGCGGTTCACGATTTTCCTTATGAAAATATTGCGATGTTATGGAGTTATAAAACACTACGGAATTGACACTAAAATATGAGAAGCCTGGATACATATCTTGTACTAGGAATGGCGTGTTTGATGTAAAGAGTATATGTCAGTTGCACTAAAAAAGTTATCTCATACTGAAGACGAAAATTGGAGGTGAATAGTTGGTTGACGAATCTGTGTGTAAGATGGAAATTGTTCATGATTAATACTTGACTACGGTAAAGACAAAACAATGATTCCGAATCCGAACCTACTAAATCGATTGCAATGAATCTGAAATGGAATGGCTCTGAACGAGACTGGATTGGTGCCAGTTGATGGCAATAGGCTCGCGTTCAATTACATGGGAGTTAAACATAACTGGCGAAATGTGGATTTACTATAGGTACACCTCTGTTTAACCTCCCGGGGAATACAGGCGCGTGATGTCATGTCATGTGTGTTGAATGAAGTGGCGTTAGACTGTGTTGATCTAGAATTTGCTATAGGTAAATGTCGACGTCATGAAATTCAATATAGCTAACGGTGTACTTCATATTGTGAAACATTTGTATGTTGTTCATTTTTTCATGCAATATTATTTCCCTTATTTATTCTTTGAATAGTCAATGTCTTTGAAATGTCACAATGTCGTGACTGAGCTCCATTTCTTGCCGATGAAAATGCCCCCTTTTTTGTTTGAACAGTCCCAAGGCTTCAAGTCATTAGCGTGAGCAGAATGCGTTCGCTGATGAATGATTATTATTGGACTTTAATATGATCGAGTGTGGTTACTAAAGTGGTCATTCGTTTTGTGAGATACTTACTTGTACATAACACAATCTGTTGTTTAGTAGGAGTGTAACCGTTTCATATGTGGAGTACCAAAAGGATGTATAATGTGCCCGGTGCAATCCTATCAAGTCGATTCAGCTGCCCGTGAAATGGACAATGTCAATAGCATAGCTGATTTCATGCATCTTGCGAAGTCAGAAGCTATCATTGGCCTTATAATTTACGAGCAATCCTATTCGCTCAAATCTAGGGGCACTCTTTATACATCTGAGTATGAAATGATAGTGCGTTTACTTGCAATAAGATCTTACCCATTTGTAAGTTTTTTCTGTAGTTGACAGTGCAGGTAGCAAACATCTACAACTCAACGTAATGCGTTAGAGAATATTACTTAACAGGTGCTCGTAAATGTAGCTTTTTGAATAACATTTCATTACAGTCATAATCTGATAATCCTCCAATGTGTGAATGTGACACGGGTCAGGATTATGAGGAAGATAACACAATATTAATTTTTAGCCTATAAAAACCATTGAAAGAGCAGGATAATAAGTTGGTTTATCCTGTTGGCATACTAGCATGTTGAAACATCTCTAAATAGAAACACACGGTGGGTTCCGTACCACACGGCAAAAAACGCCGGAAAAACACGTTTCTTGTATCGTATCCCCTTGAATTTTTACTTTTATTGAATTTTTTTCATTTAAATTTTTTGTTGTTTTAGCGGCCATTGTAGTACACACTCTGTGAAAATTTCAAGTGTCTACCTATTACGGTTCAAAAGATAAAGTCCTGTGACAGGGCCGGACAACGAAGCCTTAATAATAGGGTCCCGTTGGCAACCTTTGGGGACGGAACCCTAATAAACAACAACTTCAACTTTACGAGGTGTAAAGCCAAGATAACTTGGTACCGAAACTTTGGTTAGTTTAAAGTGGTGGATTCAGGGATATATTCAAAGCGAAACAAAGTTACGGTCGGTACAGGTAGGATGATTGAAGAAACAACTTTTGGGTGTAAAGAAAATGGCGAACGGAGTTTTATTTTGGGTTGAAACTTGATATTCATGTTTTTGTATGAAAAATATATTTGAGCAGTTATTTTAGAATTAAAGTTTTAAACGTTGACTGCCTCGTTGGTCTAGTGGTCGCAAGCGCTACTGCTGAGCATGAGGTCCTGGGTTCGTATCCCAGGTCGGGCAAAGTGTTATTGGGTTTTTCTATCTGGAATTTCTCAATATCAGCTCGGAGCATGGATTTGTGGCCGGTTGATGGCAATAGGCTCGCTCCCTATTACATGGGACTTAAACATAACTGGCGAAATGTGGGTGTACTATAGGTACACCGCTGCACAACCCTTCGGGGAAACAAGGCGTGATGTTATGTTATGTAAACTTTTTGGTGTTTGGGAACTAAAGCATTGAATTGCGAATGAAGTGGCAGTCACATGTTCATTTCATACAAACCGAAGTTTAGGTAAATAAGACATGGAAAAATGAACCAAATTGAATTCTATACGCTTTTCGTCAAATTTAATGATGAAGATTTTTTTTAATGTAACCTGTTCATGTGACGCCGCTTCAACACTTTTGGAGACAGTTTTTAACCAAAAAATCTCGTCCATTATCGAACTATTCCTTACCTCTCAAGAACTCCATTAACCCATCATAATTTACGACTAAACAGTTAACCAGTAGCCAGTCAGCCATTCCTTTGCCTATATCGGGAATACATTTAACAGCATCGTTCCCTTCCCCGGTTCCCGGTACCAGAGCGCCCCTGATCATAAAAATGACCTATAAATAATACGACGCTACGGAAACCATTCACTGATCCACAGTTATTAATAACCGGTGAAATTATTCGACCATGAAGGATAGACTGGTTGGAACTTGGGAGTATGTATTTATTTTGTGTAGTGATGAGATGGAAAGAGGTTTTGTTAATAGTAAGATAGAGATACCTGTAGAGGAAGTCGGCGATGTAATGTAATTTCGGCTTGTTTTTTTTTTTTTTGGATTCTTTATTATACATAATAAAGAATCCAGAGGGGCAATTCCCGTAGTTTTAAAGAACGTTCGCATTTGCATGTCATTCGCAATCTGTCAAAAATACAATCAATCCCCAACATTTTTGACAAGTCTGACAGATTGCGACTTGAATGTGAACGTTTTTTAAGTACGAGAATTGGCCTTGTGTAATTGTATATAGGAACAAATTTTGATAAAAAAAAAACGATTTGGCGTTTTACTTGTGCAGTCTTTTATCCCAAACACTCTCACTTCTTTCACGAAAACACTGCAGATATTTCATTAACATGAATTAGCATATAGAACATATTATCCTGTTTTTTGTAAGATATTCATCAATTTCTGACTTTCTTGCACGGTGCACATCGCTATTTCAGACTTAGAGCAGAATACAATGAGATTTTACTAGCAGAAGTCCAACTTCCTACAAAACCCGATGCCTAGCCACGAATTTATATTCAAAGTTCTTTTAGTCTCTTCCCCATACCAAGCCAAACGATTTCCTTTCAACTTGTCTGTTACAGGCGCCACTCTCAAATTATGTTCGCTACAAATTGCAAGGACTGAACCTATTCCATCTTCTCTGCCATATAACAACAGACCACTTGAGCCACAGTTTCTTATTACCGGTCACGCACGCATGCATGCAGGGGACGTTGAAGTACCTTTTTTACCTTCTGCCTCGAAAGGGCGGAAGGGAATAATCAAGGTAGGCAGGTGCCTGCGCTATTTTGTTAGGGGAAACTTGTAACTTTTGTATACGAGTGTTTGTAGATCTTGTTGGAGTTTTGAATAGTTTTTGTTAGTTTGCTCATGTTTAAATGTACCATTTGCTCGAGTGTACCGGTTGCTTGAGACTGTTACTTCGTTACCTTTTACCGTCAATTTAAACAACTTGTCACCTTGTTCGATAATTTGATGTGGACCAGTCTATGACGGAGTTAAGGAACTATGCGATGGGTCTTCTCTTAAAAATGCATAATTGCATGTACTGTACTCAGGTCTTTGTATACGTAGGCTTTATTTTCACCGTGGTGCGATGTCGGCACTGGCTGAAGTTTTTTACCTACAGTAAGAAGTCGTGCTGTAAAATCTGTCTCGTCACTAGTGCCCTTCGCTACTTGCTCTAGCCATTCATTGATTGCAGGTTATGGGATGCCATACGATTTGCAAAAGATTCACGGACGTTTTGTGTGACCAAGGGAATCCCGAAGGTCCTAATATTCACTCCTTTAAGACTACAACGGGTAAAGATAGGTTTGAACGGCGAATTGTGGCTTATACCAATGTTTTTATGTCACACAAATTAAAATGTATTATAACCGTTTGATTTTTTGTTTTGTCTTAAAGGTATGCACCATTAGAATAGCAAAAAGCTTTAAGAGGTTCATATTTATTTTAAGTTTCCACCATTATAAGGCAATTAGCTTTTTAAGAAGCATTTTGCAATAAGTTTTTTAAAGATCAGATATATTTCCCGCATAAATATAGACATACTCGTGTTGTTAAACGTAACGTTAAGAAATTGTAATGATAGTATACTATTTACGAGAGAGATTGTGCACTTCCTTGCAATAAAGTTTACGAGGCTTGTGATTACTGTAGATGTTAACAGCTAGTAGCAGGAAAGGGTAATAAACGATAAAACTGAAGGAAGAAAACGAGGAAAAGTTAAGAGAATAAATCTTATCAAATCTGTAAGATAGTAAGATAAGAAATCTGTAGTAACAGACTATTTTATAGGAGATAAAAGTAAACAGTTACTGGAGACATTAAATTGACTGACTTTTGGATTTTGATTGGCTGAAGTCGACTAGTCGATTCAGATCCCTATCTAACAATATGATAGAATCATAGTTGAGTCAATCACCCAAGTAATAACATTGCTTGATGTGTTCTCTCACAATAAAGGTATAGATTGATAAAGATTTAGACAACAACAAACTATCAAATAGAGCTATTTGCACTGATAAATCAATGCAATGCATTGCCCACCCCAAAACGTGCAGCTATAACAGATACGTGACTTGGTGCATTGAGCATTCTCTTATGTACAATATTCCAGGGCTTACGTACAATGTGTGAAACTTAAGACATGGATTATATGGATTAGAAGATAGTTTAGGAACAGAGATTTTTTTGTGTAGCGTAGCGACTAAATTTTCGCACATCATCGTTTTATTTGACTTTATTTTGTAAACTGTTACTTTTGCTTATCTAATTGCTCGTGTTTATAAGTTGGACAAACGTCTGTATGGTTAACTTTTACGTGTTAATTGTGTATTGATTTTATTTGTAGAGTTTTCATATTTATAAAGAACCGGAAATACTTAACGGATGGATTTAGATAAGCCTTTTCTTACTACATAGTGACAACGACCACTATGTTGTTGATTTACTCATCGTATAAGTTATTTTCATCAAATATTTATAGTATAGTAGCCCATATTTATGTTAATTCTTTTTCTGCTTTTATGGTACTGGCAGAGATCCAAGTGGTACAAAATCTTAAGTGATCCGATTGAGTGATGTGCCGAGTTCCCGACAAATTGTTGTGAGTTTCAACATCGCGCAATATTCTAAATATTTTGTAGGAAAATGTCGTAAAACTCATTAAACATAGTTTATGTAAAGTATTGGAAGTTTTCGGGAAGTTTTTTAGAATCACCTTGACTGAATTGATATTGAAGAAACAACCAATAGAGCGTTTTCCAATACTTATTTATCATAAAAGATGTACTGTGATGCCATAATAGTAGCGTAAATCAGGAAGAAACAGTAGGTCAACTCTAGACAATACCCTTACTAAAAACCAGCACAACAAATGACAATCCTTTGATGAAACATAGCTTTATACATACTTGTTCGAGACTCTTTTGAGTTCATAGCAGTCATCCTTTCCATCCTGCACCTATATTTTTGGTCTCTTGGGGCGAGTCCACACCAGCTCATAAGCACGAACCGTGTACCGTGCCTCGAACGGTCTCGAACTACTGAATACATCCGAGGTAGCATAGGTACACGGCATGGCATGCCGTGTATGACATACAAGATGTGAAGTTGTCTCATCCTCTGTTGAAAAGGGAGGATCCTCCGACCAGACGGGTGTTGTGTCTGGCGGACAACTGCCCAAGGATTGATTTCGGATAGTCTTATGTATATTATGTTAATCGCGCGGTAAACTCTAGTAGCGCGATGCAGGATTTTGTGACGTCAGGTCTTTGATGCTTACTTCGTATGTGGCGTTGTAGGTGCCGCCACAGTTTTTTATCGTTCTACTTCACCGCGTTCCCTATCTTGTTCAAAACTACAGACTAGGGCAATGCGACCTTCTGTGCCTTCTTGTTATACGACAATAGTCTACACACGCAAGGGCAGGAGATACGCGTCGCTCCCCACTGAATCAGACGTCAATTTACATAATGTTCGATGTAAATATACGACCTTACGTCCGTACGTATTTATACGGTTATGCCGGCGAATTGTGTTCGGGTATAAACGTCAAGTTAGATTAGAATAGGCAGTTTGGTATAGGTTTTTTTTATTAGGGGTCTAGTAGGTGGCTAGGTGAATAAGGCTGAGGAATCCGCTGGATGCGAGAAGCACAGAAACGGTCGATGTGGCGATGCTTGGGGCCTATGTCCAGTAGTGGACGTCTTTTGGCTGAAATAATGAGGTGATTAGATGTGCGAAATACAATTTCGGTCATTTTTCGCCAGTCGCCACTACTCGCCATACTTGACTTTAAAATGAGACGCGAAAAATAATCCAATCGAGACGAGCGAAAAGTTCTGTTCTTTTTCGTTTTCTTGAGCGTCTTATGTTTATTCACGGTTGTCTGCTCTTATTTTGTTTTTGAAATAATTTAATGGGTAATTAGTTAAGGAAATTAAATTCTTAATTTTGGTATTTTAAAATAATTCACGGGGTATTTTTTTGCGCGTTTGAAGTTATTTTTTTTTATTTTTTTAAATTACATCTTTCGTTTTCTTTCTTGTCTATCAAACACTGTGCGCATATTGCAAACTGGATACTTCAAAGTAATATTTGAAATATTGCTGCCAAGTTTGCTAAGACAAAAGTTGTCAAGATAATTATTACACGGATATATTTTTCATTTTACACTTTTCGCCCGCACTCCCCCCTTGCTTACCCTCGTATTGTTGTACAAAGGGCTTTAGTGTTCAACTGTCAGATGTGATGAAGGGTCCTTGTACTCCTTGTTCTCTAATGGATGGGTAAGCAAATATTATGGTTCACGTTATATCCCTTATGGAACTCAAGCTTATCATAGTAAGTATCAACATAAAAGGATATTTCACTTCAAGCTTATTACAAATTCCTAATAAACATTTCTGTGTTTTGTTAGATTGTTGAAAATGTTGAAGCTGTTATTTAGCAATAGGCATTATTTAGCAGTACAGGACCACGACGCAGTCTTTCCACATTGCCCAGAATGGTGCTACACATTACCCACTAGGGGGGACTTCATCTTAGACGCAGACACACACTGCACTCCATATTCCACAATAGCTTCCTTAGAAGGGTTAAGCGTAGACCAAAATTATAATATCAAAGGAGAACCCATAACACAACATCACGCCTGTATTCCCCGAAGGGTCAGGCAGGGGTGTACCTATAGCCTACACCCACAATTTTGCCATTTAACGTCCCATGTAATAGGGAGCAAGCCTATTGCCGTCAACCGGCCATAAATCCAGACTCCGGCTCCTACTGAGAAATTCTAGATGGAAAACCCAATAACACTACCCGACCCGAGAATCAAACCCAGGACCTCATGCTCAGCAGTAGCGCTTGCGGCAACTAGACCAACGAGACAGCGATGGGGAATGAGGGCCAAAATGAATGCTTAGTCACTAGAATCTTCTGAGATCATATCTGAGTAGTTTGGACATGTAGGTATAGTCCAATAGAGCTGTAATGTCTGCTACGTGTATTAGCCTGTAAAAGTTACCTAGAAATAACATTATATTAGCTTGGAAAAGTTACCTAGAAATAACATAATTTCAACAGTTGTTCTGAGAGTGTCGTTTAGCGACCTTCTACTAATTCGTCATGTAAGTAAAAAGTCAGGTCATTGAGCTGTTCGGTAACACTGTTGACATTGACGCTTTTGTCAATGAAGCGTGTTTAGGGCTCATTGCCAAGGTCTGTTCTGTTTTGAGAAGTAAAGAACTTTTCAGATGCAATACACAGTTTTTTTTTATTGCCAAATGGGCCAGCTCTCTTGACCTCGATCTTTAGTCATTAACAAGGGCGAGATTCTGGACTCGAATTCATTAGGTACGCCGAGCTTTTGCTTGTATCTCTCTTTTTCTTTACGTGTAAAGAGTAAAGAAAATAACTACACTTTTAGTTTTTCAAAGTTTTTCGTTGTTATTTTCTTCATATTGCTGTTAAATAAAAAACTATCACGTATAAGCGCTCCAGTCATCTATGAACTTTATTTTTAGTAAATGAGTCATATTATAAAATTAATTAGTTACATAAAAAAATAAGGAAATAGAGGAAAAAATTACTCGATAACAGGTAACTTTGCGAATTTATTCTATCAAGCCAACTTTATCAAATCGTGTTTCCATTGCGTATACTGCCTAGTATATAATTATATTCCCAATAATTCCAATATATTTCTCTACATTTTAATTTAATTGTTTACTACTTCAAACAAGGGTTATAAAAACGTGTTTGTGTGTATAAGGCTCGGTGCCCCGTTAAGAAAAGGGACCTATAACGTTCAAGGGTGATCAATGCTAGGCGCTTCGCCTATGAATTCCATGATGGTGCATGAAAGCTACAGAGGAACTTATGCAGACTTTAATAGACTGTAGAGATCTAGATCTCTAGATTCTACTCTATAATCTAGAGTATTCTAGCTAGAGTTATTTCATTGCTTTGTATACGCAGCGAATAGCCCATCGAGAAATCTACTCTCAATGTAATCGCTCCAAATAAAAAAATCAAAGCTCCAAAAGAGAATTTCGAAATTTTGTGAAATTTCTCGCGGAAGCTTTACATCTGTTTAAATAAACTTATAAAAATATCTGCAAACATCTTGAGTTGTGTAATTCGATCATAAACAATTTCTCTGTCGTCCACATCCGGTGTTCGCTCGTAGACATGCACATGTGTTTCGTTTGTAGGTGGCGGGTAGATTGCGATAAATACATCGGCGCATCTGTGTAACCTTTGGTGGCATATGGTAGTAAGTGCAACTATTGCGCCTATCGCTCTAGCCTCGAGTAATGTCGACGGTGTTATTTATATTTGAACTAGCTGCCCGCGCCAGCTTCGCACGGGTAGCACTAAGTACCTACCCTACCTACCCTACCTACCCTACCTACCCTACCTACCCTAAATACCCTACCTACCCTACCTACCCTACCTACCCTACCTACCCTACCTACCCTACCTACCCTACCTACCCTACCTACCCTACCTACCCTACCTACCCTACCTACCCAACCTACCCTACCTACCCTACCTACCCTACCTACCCTACCTACCCTACCTACCCTACCTACCCATAAACCATCTACTAAATAGTCCGAACAAAGCCTAAACATTTGGTTTGGATAGGTGAGCCCGTTCTTGAGTTATAAAATTACAAGGAAAAGTGGCATTGATTTTATATAATATATAGATTTAGGTCAAATTCTGTAAAGACCACACCACAACATCATGGACAGTTTGTGATGACAACAGACAGTATTTTTTGACACAGTGTCGCACGGTATGAAGAAGCCTATAAATTCATCATCATAATTTCCACATCATTATCGTCTACTGGACATGGGTCACTCCCTAAAACATAACCCTCCCCTCCTGCTATTAATTATTCATCACGAAATCTGCAGTTATGCACACAATTTTCCGGCAACAAATTAATTAATCATAACAATACTTACGACCTTATAACACTGAGTGGTGCGACAAGTGTGCGTAGTTCGGCAGATGGGTTCAACGACCTTGCGCCTAAGACGGAATTGTTCGACAAATGTGTGGAGCGCGTAATATCAGCAATGTGATGGATGCGGTATGTAGGTCGCGTATTGTGGCCCATTGTGTGAGGAGTCGCGTACTTGGCAATGGTTGTGTGGATGTGTCTTTATTTAAGATTACTAGACGTCTGTTTGAAGACTTATGCTAGGGGTTCGATGAAACGCCTTTTTTGCCTCTGAAAGGATCAAGTATCAACTGTTGAATAAAGTATGATAGCAAATTAGAAATTGGTAAAGGAAGTCATTAGGCCAAGCATTAATCTGAATAGCTATTCATAACTATACGATATGCTTCCTCGCCGAAAAGAACATCAATCAATGTTATAGAAGGAGTACTCGAAATGCTGCTGTTCAGAAATCCAAATCCCGAAAATTTTATCAGTTTTAAATCAAATACAGGAACGGTATTCTTCCAACATCTGTCGGGGGTGAGGCAAATCAGGTAATCAAAAATGTATCATTTTGGATACGACACGACAGTCTATCGAATAGTTAGTTGTGCTGGTTAAACAAACACTCTTATTGCTGTTGTTTCCATTAAGAGCCCACCCAACCTCAGGTTTTTATCTCGCTCGCACCATACTACTCGCGTACTGAGTGCGAGGGGACGGCAACAAATCGGCAAAAGTTTAGGTAATTGCTTTTTACGGCGAAAGTAATAAAAAACATAGTCGCTGCTTTATAGTTAGTTCAGTTAGTGTGCCAAGTTTCATGATCTAATTTGAAGTATTTTTTGAATAGCAGCGGTTTATTGTTCGGTTTGGAGGTAACTTTGGATTTTTTTTCTATTTTTTTATGAAATCGTGTTTTCGGCTAACATAGTCGCTAACATTAATCCTCAACTTTAACATATATTTATTTCAACATTCACATATTCACATAACGGCGGATCTTGCTAAGCAATTTGACGACATATAGGCCCTTAAGTTAATACAGCTATGTACTACAGGTATAGGTGTTCAACTTAATCATATTTTGTAGCATTTTATGCCGTTCATGGGAAGTTACGGGAAGTCTACAATTAGCCTAGTCTATAAGTCGACATCTTTATGAACACAGCAATTACTTTTTATAGTATACCATACAATGAACACAGTTGCAAGCCTCCTCCATTTATTACGGCATGTAATGTGTAATAGCTACCAGTTTTTATTATCCATAGATTTAATTGAACTGATCTTGGTGAGGCCCTCATTGTGCCACGGGTGAGGAAATTAACTGTCGGAGTATGGATATAATTGTTAAGTTAGTTTAATCTGCTTGAAATGTTCCTGAGACAATGGGAACTCTTTTTTTGGAGACAAATAGGTGTATTTTTTCCCTGCTCGTGATGTAGAATTTTATCCTATGTATATGTCGTAGGGAGATTTTTCATAATTCGAATTTACGCGAAAACGGGTACGGGTATTGCGAAAACACGGATACCTACATTACCTACTGCAAAAACAGTGAAAACTTTCAATCTAAGGCTGGCTTCACAGCTATCCGGGAGACCCGTACGGGCTGTCCTTGCGCGAAAGAGCCGTACGGGTCACGCCCGCAGTGCTCCGAAATTTAATGAATATATAATTTGCCCGTACTGGTCTCCCGGATAGCTGTGAAGCCAGCCTTACGGGATATGGTTTTTGCAAAAAATCTCTCTAATAATATTGCAAAACGAAACGTTGCGACGTCGGAGCGCCCAAAACGTTGAGAAATGTTTTCACCATTTTCTAATGGCATGTATTTAATGCGGCAACTAAGTAAAATGAATATAGGTTTTAAAAAAAATAGAGTGGGTACCATATATAATGGGTTGGCAGCTAATAAGGAGTATCGTAATAAGTAATAGGTAGCATATTAATATATCAGTAATAAGCTCCGTTTTAATTTAAACTAGCATCAAGTTTTTCTTTTGGGAACAGAATTAATATCTAAGCGGAAACTTAATGGCGAAAATAAAATAGAAAATGGGCATTCATAAATAATATATTATTATTGTATTATTAGGGCAGGTTTAGATTTTCTATATAATCTAGTCGTTTCTGGCACTCGCCGGCCGCTGCCGCGGCACCGCTCGCTTCGCTCTCTCGGCTCGTGCGTAGGAAGTCACAGTTTTAACCTAATCTAACCCAACCATTAAAAAAAAAAAATAACCTACTCTAACTAGACTGGTAATATATTATCTTTGCCACCCTACTAACATTATTAGTCGCCAAGTCATTATTTATAGCTCCTCGCCTAATATTTTATTTGACTGGTATAGTTTATTTGCTACCTAAACGCAGCTGCTAGTTTTTAGTTTTTATAACACCTTTAATTTTGAACCTTACATAATATAATAGTCGCGAAAATATTTAATCGCTGGCAAGTTATTTTATTTGTTGCAAACATTTTGTCGACTCGTTATTAGTGACTCGGAAAATAATAAGCTTTTTCTAATTATCCGTGTTTTCGCAATATCCTACCGCGTTTTTCGGTTTTCGCGAAAATTCGAATTATCAAATCTCCCTGGGACATATACAAGGTCTAGTTAAATTAACTGGCGAAACTTGATAGATATGATGGGGTTATCTATTGTAATACATTTCTCTGTAACATTTTCCCATTGTCATCATTATTATCAGCATCATCCTCCTGCCCTTATCCCGAATTATTTGGCGTCGGCATAGAATTTTTAGGTTAAATAAGTAGGTTATACGATAAATTTACGTATTTTTGGCATTTTTTGGTAATTAACTGAATTGATTTTGATGCACAAAGATAAAATCTTTTCATCCTTAAAATTAAAAACATCTAACATGGCTAAAGTGCGTGGTGCATAGCTGGTTTAAAACTAGTTATAAAACTGGTGTAAAATTGTGTTCATAAAAGTAAAACGATCCACTTTGATTCTACACAGGTGTGCATATTTGCGTACCATGATGGATGGCTGTTTGAAAAGCATCGATGCGATCAGCTTTTTTACCTTCGAATTTATTTACTGAAAGATTTAAATTGTTTGCTTGATATATCAGCTGGTGCTATTTTTTTGAACGATTGTGTGAGTGATATTGCAATAAATATTAATGTTATTTTTGTTAGGTCCTATTTCTATGTAAAAATGCCAAGAGCGTTTTTAGATGCTATGCGACAACTCTATAGTTATTGCTCTTGCTAAATCAGTAGGTATATAGACTGCTCTAAGATTTATCCTAATTAATTTAATTCAATTATATATTTAACAAACAAACTAAAACGCTGAAAATGTATTTATACGCCGGAAACGGTTGAAGCTGAACTTTAATAACTATGTAACAACTCTGAACAATATTCTGACAAATAAATGAATTATTATTATTAGAACTTTGCTCTAAATAAATATTCTGTCTCAGGATTGCTAAACGAACATTTGAGGAGAGCATAGGGTCGTAATGGTACTTACATATGCCATTAAATTAAACGGTCGCTAGTTGTTTCTATGTCACAACTCACAAGCACAATGGTAGGTATTAAAATAATTGGGTCGCCGCTCGCCCCTGATGCGACACAGTCTAGACTAGACAAAAAAATGTTTATTGTTCTACAAACTGAGTTTGGTGACAGAATTGCAAAGTCGCAGTTACGACAGTTCTGAAGAGGCTAATTTGGATGATACGGTTTCAAGCTCTAGGAAGGAGACGCTTAAAACTTAAATTAGTTCGCAGTTGAACATGGTCTTCTAACAAAAGTGATCAAGCGATCTTTACTACCTAGTAGCTATTGTTGTTGTGATGTATGATTGTACTAATCTAGTTTTTATTTCAATCCTATTGTGAAAATTTGTCCAAAACCACGCCGTATCAACTGGGCTAGAATATTTTCATGGGAAATGTTGAAATTCTCAATAATCCAGTGTCGCCCCTACGGTATTTCAGAAACGATTGTCTTAATTTAAAAAAAAAGGTGTGAGCCAATCACCGGCCATCCTATTTCAATATCTACGGTTACTCACATCCAGCACTATATTAATTACCGCCCTGAAAACTGTTTACAAGCAAAACTGTGTAAGTAAACTAAGATTTGATTGCAGGAAGCGCCACCGGCTGGCGATGGCCGAATCACGTGCTGTTTAGCAATCAATTTTGAACTTTATGTTTAAGTATTAGAATTCGTAATAGTGTACGACGATGTGATTGAGACGGTTTAATGCATTTAGGACTTAAGTTCAAAAGTTTTAAAGTTCGAAATTGTGCAGACAGAAAACGCGTCATACAGACAGGCTCGTCAGCCGAGTATAAACCATTTGTTGGAGGTTATAGAGTTGAAGATGGAGTGTAGGTGTATTGAGTATAGCTGGCGTACCCGCATTTGAAGCAAGGAAACTCGATACGTGATGGGTTTTGTGATTAAAATGTGTTTGGAGATACAAGATACAAGATACAAGATATTTATTTTGTAAAACATGAGTGTAGAATTACAGGTCTTAAAAATAAAAAGAGGTAGCTACATGTTTTGCCAATCATGGCGTACAAAATTAGTCGCACTAAGACAACTATTACAAAAAGATAATTATAAAATCGTTAATAATAAATTAAAACAATGACTTACAAAGAGAAAAAAAAATACAGATTAGAAAAAATAATAACACAGGTACACATTCCAAATTCTATTGCAGAAGATTATCACTCAAAAAGTCATCTACGCTGTAATAGCACTTTTCCTGTAAAAACCCCCCCTCCCCCCTCTTTTTATCGAGATTACGATTGCTTAACGTAGTGATTTACGTTGAATTTGCTTTGTACATCCTTTTCCTTTCAATTTTTTTAACAGAGTTGAAAGAAAAACAGATTATTAGTATTGGACTAGATATTTTACATTTAGCGACTGCCTATCTGACCCTCGACAACACAACACGATACACCTTGGCAGGACTGGTTGTCAGACTTTCGGGCTTCTGACGGGTAGTCCAGTTCCAAAGTACAAAACTACAGCAAGAAATATGAAGAGTACACTAACATTATTAAATAAAACTTGGCAAAGATACCAAGTCCAAAAGTATTGCGTAAGACTAAAATATTACACCATGTATAAGGCTCAACTACGCAAAATGTTCGGCTATGTTCGAATACTTCCGGATTCACTCGGGATTACTTTAATCTCTCACGTAATATACAGAGCTCATGGCATCAGGAGTATGTAGGAATAAGTTGGTTCGAACGTATGAGCGAATACTGGTAGGGACAATGCGGAAATATGGGCTTCGTTTTCTTAAATAAATAAAGGAAGCAACAATGGTGCCGGTTCCCTTGTTCACAAACTAAACTAAATGTAAGTTCAGTGCATCTTTTTCTTTAAATGTCATTAAGAAGAGGACAGAAGATAAATTTTAGTTTAGTCCTGTCAAATTAATCAGCGCCTGTCACTACTCCATACAAGTTTAGAGGTGAAACTTGCCTACTAAAATTACGTCAATTTACGTCAAGCGCTGATTAATTTGACAGGAGTAAACTAAAATTTATGTTCTGTGCTTTTCTTAATGAAATAGAAAGAAAAAGATGCACTGAACTTAAATTTAGTTTAGTTTGTGAACAAGGGAATCGGCACCAATGTTGAAGTTGGTTCATCAAAAAACGGCAAAGACTTTAGAGTTCAACAGTTGGGCTGACTGGTGGAAGGCCTAATTTGGCCTCTTCTTTATTTTTGTGCACTCGCCTAAGCTTAACGTTCCACCTAATGAAAATACAAGGCGCAGAAGAGAGAGATTCGTGGTTTTTCTACTGCTAATCTTTGGCTTACCATGGCGATAAACCCCCATGCGTTCTGCCTACCGACATGGAAAAAAGGCGTGAGTTCATGTTTGTATGTATAACACATATCCTACTAATATTATAAATGCGAAAGTTTGTGAGGATGGATGGATGGATGGATGTTTGTTACTCTTTCACGCAAAAACTACTGAACGGATTCAGATGAAACTTTACAGTAATATACCCACTTAAAACTTAATAATGACTTAATCTTACTGATATTATAAAGGTGGCAGTTTGTATGTTTGTGTTTGGATGTTTATTACTCAATTATACAAAAACGGCTGAACGGATTTGGATGAAATTTGACACATTGATGATTTATAACCTGGATAAGGTACTTTTTTCCTCAGAAGTACTTTCCTGCAGGACTATTTCCGACCTCCACGCGGGCTAAGCCGCGGGCGAAAGCTAGTCAGGATATAAAGTGCTTATTCAAATACAAAATTTACAAATCCTGCCACAGTTGCACTATAACCACGTCCGCTCTATTTACACATTTATCGAACAAATGCAGTTAATTAGGCAATCAATACCGTGTCTGTTTGTTCATTAGCACATTGTTAACACCAACGTGTGTATTGGGGAATTGTTCAAGTATATGTATGAATGTATGTAGAAATGTTGAAGAATCCTGTTGATCCCGTATTTAAGCTGTTTATATTACTACACTAGCTCATCACCACACTTTTCCACTGTTGCCCCGCCGTTCGTGGTGAACTGACAATTGACATTAGTGACAGCTAACTCACTACTTGATGTGCATATATGACAGTGTTTACATATCTATTAAATAAATAAACTACAGTACAAAAGAGCAAAAAATCGTGGGCATGGAACTAGCTAAATATTAGCATAACGACCCATCACACAAAAACGAGCAGGACAAAGAAGAAAAAAATGGCGCTGAAAATATAGCACTAGTCATAGCGGTAGAAAAGAGGATCCTTCCTTTACAGTCGAGGATGAGGAGCTTTTCTCCCCGTTCCTCATACCTACCTCTAAACTGGCCGATGGACTAAGAAGTCAAGAAGCTACACTATACTCAAGAATAGGCAACGCTAGATGCAGTCTCGGTCACCCAGCCTGATGAACCAGACGACCTAGATACAGAAAGCGGAAGAAGGAAGCTTATGTTCAGCAGGAAACTGCAATAAATTGAACTGATTTCTTGATTGATACCTACTGTCTTTGCTATCTCAAGGGAGAAACTGCCGATTGGTTATCAATAAAGAAAGCGATGGTGACGATGATTTGTTAAGGCGTCATTGTGAACCAAGTTGATCCTAGCTTTAATTTTTACATTTTCATTAAATAACTAAAGCTTATCCCAAACAAAGCGAAAGACTTTGCGCTTCAAACAATTAATCCATTTATCTCGAGATGAAACAACAGTTTATAGCGAGAGAAGGAAATATTTAAGGAATTAAAACGTTTGTAAGATATCAACAACGTCAAATCCCAGGGCACGGATGAGTGGCCGCCCCTGATCGTCTAAAGGAGATCGCGTTCAAACAAAACTGGAGTCTGTAGTTATATCTATGTAACTAGAGCTACTTATCGTATAATATAGTTGGTTGTGTCAAAACAATGTTACTATTCTATTTTTGGGACGCTGTGGTCTACAACGCCACATGCGAACTACGCATCAAAGACCTGACGTCACACAAATCCTACATCGCGCAATAAGAAATTACCGCGCTATCAACATATATAAGACTTCCCGACATCAACCGCTGGGCAGTTGCCCGCCAGATACGACGCCCGTCTCGTCGGAGGATCCTACCTTTTCAATAGAGGATGAGTGAACTTTACACCTTGTTCCTCAAACCTCTAAAACACGATTACATTAACGAAAGAGTCCAACAGGACATTCAGTCTAAATATCTATCTCAGTTTTCCTGTATAGGTCCTCCTTTCGTTTTTCATACGGTTTCTGCTCAAAACCACAAACATCCGCTGTCTTCAAAGCGAAGAAAAACAAAGCGACGGAAAACTTTATATTGTGAATCCTCGGAAATAGGACACACGGCTTCCTGATTTCACATAAACAGTGCTCCCGGGACAGAATCCGGGTCAAAATGCGAAGGCAGACAAAGCCATATAAGACAAAGGAATGCGAATGTTCCCTGCCAAGTACACACACAGTAAAAATAGGAGTAACGACTTTTGAACCGGAGAACATGAATATTCTTTACTGTTAACCTAAAACTGCTCGTTGCATGAAATCTTTAAAGTAAAAGAAAGCAAGTAAGCTTTCAAGAGATTGCAACAATATGCTAGCAATTCCATTCAGTAGGTATGTATTTCAAACTAGCACAGAATAAACCTCGAATAAGCCAAGCCATTTTGATACGGCTGTGAACAGCTGGATTCTTATTGAGGGACTCCCGTAAAAGTGTGAAGGAGGCGTGATAAGTGTGAACATAAAAGGGTTGTTTTTTGTCATGTTAATTATTTGGTAGTCGCTGTAGCTCTTAATGAACAAATTGACATAATTGCAACAACAATGGTATCAGAAAATTAGAACGATGTAGGAAGTTTTCATAAAAAAAATTGCAAAATAGGAGATTTGTATGAAAATGCTTAAAACAATGAATATAACGTTCCGTAACGGTTTACATTCAGTTTTTATTTCTGCTTGAGTATTAGTTCTCGATGCTTTTGGTTGGTATATTGGCGTGTGGTAGCTGACATATGGCTAATCATTAACAGTCTTATTTATAAACGCCTCTTAAATTTTAACCAATTGCTAAGCAATTGATTAGCAAAATTCTTATTCATAAACGCTATTTAGCGCTAAGAGGTCGCTAAGCAATTGATTAGTAGCTGTCAAAATTAAACACCACCGGTCCACTGTTAAGACGATGCTAAGAGGCAAGATGGCGGATTTTATTTGAATCAGCTGATCGATTCAATAGGATTGAGTGAGTGTATTTTCTTTGGTCAGGGTGCGAGGTTTTGTTCTATAATACCCTTGCGTGCTTTAATAAATATGGATCTCAACAATCTTTTACGGGATTTCGAAAACGACGTAGAAGAATTGAATAACTTTGAAACGCCGGCGGGGAGACAAGGGAAAACCTACAAACCTGGTCTAAATCCGCTACGAGACTTGTCGGATGAAGAGTTCAGGCAAAGATACCGATTTACCAAGGCAAATATGTGCCGAATCATAGATCTATTGAGAATTTACTTTCAGGAGAGGAAATTGAGCCTGATGATAATGTTATCATTGACGACGAGATGGCAAGAATAAACATATGTTTATAGAAAACAATGTATTTTGATAAACTTAACTTCATTTATTTTAATATAAAACTCGTATTTACAACATTATTTTAAATTCATAATTTTTGCTTTCCAATAATCCTCTTCCAAACGCATAAGTGTCAATCTTCTCTCATGCAATTCTCTTTCATCCCTCATTTTACACTCATGTGCTTCTTTCTCTCGTATCATCGCCTCCTCCCTCGCTGTCTTTGCGAGGACGAATAACTGATGCTCGTGGCTTTCACGGCAGCAGTCAGACTTGTTCCTGTAAACAAGTAGGTATATTATTATTTAAGACACAATAAATCCCACTGCAAAAGCAACAGGAAGTAATACAACAAAACGAAGAATGTAATCCTCTTTCTTAGATATTCGGATATAATTAAATATATCACGCTTAAATGATAAATTCGAAGGTTTTTGTTGGTATGTTTGTTTCATAATGGCTGAATAGATTTCTATGAAGTATATCAACGTACTTACTTCTTCTTTCTTTGATTTGTGTTTGCTCGAGGACTAAATGAAGGGCGTAGTCTTTTAGTTTGTGAAGTCTCAACCTAAAAATATCGTAAAACAGGTTTAATAAAAATATATCATTAACCAATAAACAAAAATCCACAAAGCATCTAATGAATTTAAAATATGTTTATACATACCAACACAGCAGGAACTTGACTTTGACTCGCAGCAGGAGCTTGACTGGAATCGTCTGTATCCTGCGAGTCCTTCAGCAAAAAAATAATAATTAATATTGCACTGAAAATATTTAATAAAATAATGAAAAATATTCGTTAGCTAACTAGCTATCACAATCAAATGCAATTATTATGAAAAATCTAATTAACCACCCCAGCAGCATACCTGCTGTCAACTTTTATAGCGACCACTAGGAAATGGAGGCGATACTTATCAGAATAATTACCTGTTTAGCATATAAAGAGTCAGCATCATACTCATTGCAATCTACTGCGAACTCATTTGGAATTGCGTCAATGAGATCGCGATCTTCAGCAGGCGGGCTAGGCGGGGGTGGTCCTCTACCAGTCATCGTCCTCGCTCTTCTATACGCAAACTCCGACTTCTTAGCGTTGTTCTTCATATTCCTCCATTGGTTGAGGAGTTGCGTCGTACTTCGTTTATTTAAGCTGACTGTGTTAAAACTGAAATAATAAATGTCAATACATCATAAAATGAAGCAGCATCAAAAATAATCCAAAACCAAACATGAAACACCGAAATATACCGCGACAACACCTCCTCCCAAGCAAGCTTTTTGGCTGCATTCGTGTTAGTCGTAGCATCTTTTCTTTCTATTATATCCGCCCGCTCAAGCACCAGCGTACGCAGCACTTTCTTAAAAAGAGCATTTTCGAGTTACCAAGCATTAAGACGAAATTTTTTGTCTTTTGTATTTAGTTAAATTTAGAGATAAATACCTTTTCTTGCTCACTCCAATTAGCGTTCCGTTTTCTTTTTAATTCTTCCATAACGAATTCAAATAAAAACCACGATAACTAAAGCTCTGCTTTGTTCAAATCTTCCGCTGAAAACTATTGAATCGCATATGTCAAAGTCACGACAGATAATAAAATCGTGGTCATAAGTCGACTATTTTGATTATAATCTGTGCCGAACGCATAATTTCACCTCTATTTCGTTTCGCTACTAATCACTTGCTAACTAGAGTTTATGAATAAAGAAAAATTAATCACTGATTAAGAGCTAACTAATTGCTTAACTAAACAGTGGCTAATCAGTGATTAGCGAGATTTTTATAAATAAGACTGTTAATGTATGTTTTGTGTTGCGAAAGGTAAATGATTTTACGTACTATTGTATAGAATCAATTTTTCTAACTGAACATACATCTGTGCTGCTGGGGACTTTGTTGCTCCACTTCTTCCCAGCTAAAGTACTATTAAGTGATGTTTTGGGGGTCTTATGTAATTTTGACGTTCGAAAAGTGCTGATTCTCAGCCTAGTTTGAATAAATGACTTTTGATTTTGATTTTAACAATGTAATGGTACCCAATTGATACCCCTGAAACAAACGGAAAATCTTTCTTGGCTACAATTTAGTTCTTGTTTACTCGTACCCGATAAAACTTTAGACCGTTCACGCTACCAAGTATCTACGATTCGATTCCGATGCAATATTCATATTTGATACTCAACATGACAATTTCCGTCCCCGTGGAAAACTCAATTTTCTCCTGGCTTATTCGATCACGTTATCTAGATTGACGTTTAAAGGAATCGGGCATGATTTTGGTGCATTTATAAAAATACGAGCTCGCACCACGATTTTTATTTCACCTACCCAAAAAAAAAAAACTGCCTAGCAACTAATTCACACACAACCATCATAACCCACCATCCAATCCACCATCACCAACACAACCATCCCATCCATCCTACCTTCCCCACCTATCTCCATTACTACTACACAATCAGAACAAAAAAATTACAGTTTCTATTTGTTGATATTTGACTACCGTTAAACTAAAATGGCGTAATTTACAGCTGCCTAATATTTGCCGATAGCATGTGTTCAAATAACTTCACAGTCCACATTAGTACCGACAATTCCGCATGTGTGGTCTGGCCTTATTTATGTAATATTTACTGTGGAATTATGTATGTATAGTTGGTACATAAATCATACTTTTGATCATAAACTAAGTAAGCAAGTGAAGCCAAAAAACAGTTTGGTTTAGAATTTGTGGGAACTTTGATTCAAGGTTTGTATTGGGTAAACCATCTAAACGTATTCCTGAGGCTTTAGTGTAAGTTTGCAAGTGAGTAAACGTAACTATCATAAAGGTGAGAATAAAAATCTTAACGCAAACGCGATAGTTACGTTTACTCACTTGCAAACTTACACTAAGTCCTCAGGTCACAGATTTTGTGGGTAAACTTTGAGTTAAAGTAGGTAATTTTCCTCTTAGAGGGTTTTGTGGTAAAAGAGTAGCCTGAATAAAGCTTGTTGATAAATTAGGATATAAAAATCCGAAATATTTGAGACCGATTCAAAATTGGTTAACAACACAGGTACAATGGGCCAAGGTAATGGAGCCAGTGTACCTTGTAACTATAGATATAGGTAAACCATTACGATTTAGGGACTACTCACACTTATTCAGCTCTATCCAGCGTTTGCCCATAGAAAACTACGATTTTGTATGAGACGCGTACTCGTCCTTACAGCTGCGGATAGCTGAAAGGACGCGTACGCGTTTCGCGCGTTTTCTATGGGCAAACGCTGAATAGAGCTGAATAAGTGTGAGTAGTCCCGGGTATGATTAAAATCTATTTCTTTTCTTGCTTCGACTCTGGATCGAAGTTTTCTTGCCTCATTCACCGGTACATCATCACCAACCTTTGTAAAAGGCTCACACTTATTAAAATGTCGACAAATACCCGCCTTACAGCATACGGCACAATCTCTTGCGACTAAAAGTCGCAGTACACAATCAAAGTCATCATTATTACGATTGCGTTACTTCCGCGTCGCCGGCGGAAGCGTCGGGTCTCGGTGGTATTACGGACTACTAACGCGTCTGTTCCAAGTTATGTACGAGACTAATCTATTCGTCCATGTAATTATTAGATGAATACATCTTGATTATGTGTAGGGATTAATCTTGTCGAATGTCAATAGTCGGGATTATCTGATTAATTTAAACAAATATGAAACACACCCTTGTTTGTTGGCAAGGGGATGAGATGGTTTTCAGAATCAATGCTTTTAGAAGAATAAAAGATTTTTCTCAAACATGCTTGGAAATTCGACTATTATTTTGACAACCTTCTTCGAGATAAATCGAAATTGCTGTACTGATCAAAAACAAATGACGATGCGGCCAGCAAAGTTACTATGAAAATCCATATCTGTCCTGTGTAGCGGCCAAATAAATTACTATGAAAACTCATATCTGTCGTTATTATTCGTTATTTAAAAATGGAACGAACTTTTTACTTCAACACATGACAACCAAGAAGAAACAAATGAACACATTGAATTGGCGCGTGAAAAATTATCGTTGGCCGTCATTGATTCTGGAATTTATAATTAATTTACTTTGTTTGAATTTCCGCGGATTATTCGAGAAGCACTATTCAAGCTTTGGCCGCAACCAGGCATTGATGGTTTCACAATCGTCCATCAATGCTTGATTTGCTGACCTCGACAGAAATGTACTATTTTATGTACTTTTTGGTAGTGAAGGGAAACATGGGCTTAAAGTCCCAATCACCACCCCGTCTTCAGCAGGCGAGGTGATCAATGCTCGTGTCTTCTTTGTATGATAAGAGGCATTTGCCATGCATTGGGATAGTAATAGGCTGGTATTATAAGAAATACTTGCTTAAGCAAAAATCGTGGAATGGTTATCTACAGCCAATGTCTCTAGTCCGTTTATTATCTTTGGAGTACTGCCGTTCTTTGGTTCCAAAAGTCAGCTTTGACTGCTAAAGTAATTTCATGTTTTCTGTTCATAAACCTAAAACCCAAGTAGACTTTCCATTTCCACAAATAATACATAATTAGCAATTCACAATTCACAATTTTAAACAATTGTTAATTATTCAGACATAATTAACAATTGTCTTATATAATGTTAGTAACAAAGGTCTTAAAAGCTATGTTAGTATTTTAGCATTCTCGCATAAAATCACATAAATATAAAGGTGAAATCCAATAAATAAATCCAATTAATGTCAAAAATAATATAGATAAAAACAAAACAAAAATTAGAAATAAATTATCCTAGTCCCGAGGTTCTGTTTTTATGGCTATATCTATCGGGTTAATACGCTGACATTCCAGTTTATTTTCCTTATCCAATCGCTGTTCTATTTCCGGCATTGTTCGCATAGTCTGCGAATTCCTTTTATTTTTAGCAGCCATCTTTAAATAGTTCAACTACGTGCCTTCCATAGAACTGCCATTACCCCGTAGCTAAATAACAAGAAAACCAGTAATGGGCATGATTCCTCAAATCCTCATCGCATTACTTCTGCGAATCGACTTTTTATGAAGTCGGTGCAAGTACACAATGGTTCTGTTCAATTTAAACCGATAATGCATTCAATTAGCTGGTATAGTATGAACGACAAATAGTACAGAAGGTACCATACATTGAGCGAGAACGCACGCACACATAGACACGTTTCACTTACAGCGAGTGCAAGCGCACTCGCGACTGGAGTTCCTGAGATCGAAAATTCGTCATACGTACGCGTCGATGTGTGCATGCGCCATGCGCCAGTGTCCGCTCGTTGATAGAGTCAGACTTCTGTAATAGTACTATTCTGTGGCACTGGTTGGCATCGTTGTCAAGTGCGATAAGCGATGAGGGTCGAGGAATCGATTGTGCTTTGAGTGTTATCGATAGTCACTGCGACCTTTGTTTGTGAGGACATATTTTGCATAGAAATTAAGATTTGATGTAAAGATTGTTTGTAAACATTTATATTGTAGCTGTTTATTGTCCCATAAATAAATAAAATAAAAAATAAAAAAAAGATATTGAGATAGGAAAGTATCTTTAAGAAATACTATGTTATTATTTGCACATAATGTGGTGCATGCTGTGCTTTTCATTAAGTAATGGGGCGCTTAGACTTAAGTTTGCAATGTACAAATTGTTAAGTCATGGTATAGGTAGTTATTGTTGAAGAACCTAATAAATAAATACTTACATGAAGTCTTTTTATCATGTTTATTTTATGAGGGTCAATGTTGTTTGACACAGTTTTGTGGTTGATATGGTTTCTTTGCACAAATGCCTGTATATGTATATGGCTGTAAAGGAAAAAAAAATCTCTAGATATCTTTATCCGCCTGCTGTTTCTGTTATTATCATCTAGCTGCGACGATTATTATAGTTATTTATGGAACTGTTGTATAATGAGGGGTATTAAAACACGAATGTGGGTTTAATAGTATCAAATGAGTGTTTTAATTCAAATTATGTACAGTTGCATACAAGACTTTATCTAAAAAAAAATATGAACCTACCCGGTCACCTGCTGACCCCCGCACCGACACATGATTCACATTTTCGAAAATACGCTCCGTCACGCTTGGAGGGCTACGGGCTATGGTCGTTTTAATGTTCACAATAAGCTAACAGTTTCAGAAACTTTTATAGAGGATTTAAAGCATGGGTGTAGATAGAATTATTGATATATCCCACTCCTATAATTTCCTAACGATGATTCCATAATCAAACTAAATTGAAATGTTTACAGAAATTGTTGTTTATTAGCTGTCGAAAGCTATCATACAACAAAATGAGATTCCGTCTCCGACCCCACCCTGTTATGGTTTGAGGGAGGCGTAGGACGCCATAAAATATGCTCATTTTACAGTCTAATATCACGTCGTTTTTGCCATTATCCTGGCCTGAGATGGCTAAGGCAACATTTATGCTCGTTTTATCGCAGCTCGGATGTATTGACCGTTAACATAGGGAGTTTTTTCATGAGGTTTCGGTTTTCAATTATTGAAGTGAAACCTTCTTAAGGCGCGTTGAGCCTTTTTTGGTAGGGGCAAATCTGATGGGTTCGCGTCACCGACATGCTCATGTTTACTGTTCATCCTATGAGTATGACGTATTGAGATTGGCCAGCAGTGAAATGATATCTAAATACAGGGTTATTGGGTCGAGTAATTTGACATTTTATATTTTAAAATGTCATTCATTCTGCCTAGCCTTTTCCCAATCATGTTGGGGTCGGCTTCCAGTCTAACCGGATGCAGTATTTAAATACCAGTATTTTACATGGAGCGACTGCCTATCTGACCTCCACAACCCAGTAACTGAGTAATACGATACCCCTTGGTAAGACTGGTTGTTACACTTTCGGGCTTCTGACGACTCGTAACGACTGTCAAAGATCCACGAATGACAGCCGGGACCAACAGCTTAACGTGCTTTCCGAAGCACGGAGGAGTCTGGGTTTGTAATGATGGTCACCCATCCACATACCAACCCTGGCAAGCGCAGCTTAACCTGATAGATCGACCCGTGCGGCTGTTATTACTTAGCCACGAGGTCCTCCTCGAGCTTATATTTTAAAATATATGCAAGAAAAATATAAAATACCTATCATATGACGCGATTTTTTTTGACATTTACGTAGGAGTCAAAAGGGGTAATTTGGTTGTAAACTGTTATTTATATTTCTATGGTTGTAAATGACCTCTTCTACATTCCCATGGATTGCCGACATATAACCAATAACCCTGTATAATTATTATGATTATTTTATAGTTTTCAGTTTTTTAGGATATTATCATTGTGGATTTATTTTTTATTTTCACGATCAGATTTCAAAAATTCAAACGGAACAAGTCTTTACCTTCGGTACAATGACTGTTCGCTCTTTGATATTCAGAGACAACCTACAATCTCCTTTATTTACGACTTCTCAGTTCTCCTTTACCTACAATATCTTTAAATATTTCTATCGGTTGTTCACAGGACGAAGAATCTTTAGAATCGACGCGGCCGGTACCAAATATCACCCACCACAGCATAATGTACGCTCCCAAATGCCTCGTCATCGTGTCGAGGCAGGACTACATCGATACATTCAGAGTAAGTACTAAGACTGTTTTGTTTTGCTTGTCTTTGACCAGGGATTGATAAGCTGGGTAGTTTGATAAATCAAAACCTGATAGGTCAGTAGCAAGGCACCTAAAACTGCATGTAGCCTTAAATGTTGAACAAAGCCCTCAAATATCAGCCTACTTTTTTGGAATGAAAACTGGAATGCCATTCAGGATGCGTTAAATACCTCAGCATCAAATCAAAATGAAGACAAAGTATGTTATGTTAACCGACTAAGCTTCGTGTCGTTTTAATCTGCAAAAGAAATTGACGGATGAATTCTCAAACGCAAGTTTACGGTCTCTTTAAAGGTCGCCATTCTCGGGCACTCAACTCCATAAAATTCCACGAAAACACTCCAAAGACCTTCGTGTGTGCGAAATCTCAAATGGATTGGGTGGAGTGGTAAAAAAATATTGAAATTGAAACCCAAACATTCCATATCTTCCACACTCCACAACCAAACTCATCGTGTGCGAGATGCGTACGCAGAGTGGGCCCACTCCACGCCGCGCGCGCTCGTCTGTGGCCGATACAACAATTCATTTTGCGCTCAATTGGCAGTACGCAGCTGTCGGAGTAGGTGACCGAGAAATGGAGTACACTGACGCGCCCATTTCGAGTGTAGTGTTCGAGTGGTTGTTCGATTTTTGAGCTCCACGCCCAATGCCAGCCCCAATCCACGCCAAATGGAGTGATGGAAATGGAGTGCTCGTGTAATAGGACCTTAAGGATGGAGTGCCTGCTGATCTTTTATTGTTAATCATCTTCTTTCAGCATCATCATTCCCTTGCCCTTATCCTAATTTATTTGGGGTCACCACAGATATCCTCTTCTTCCATACTTTTTTATTTATCTTCTGTACTGTGTTGAAAAATTATAAAACCCATAATCCATCCATTTCAGAACTGTCTCGGCATAATCTACACAGTATGGGTGGAGAACTTAGGCGTGCCTCTAGAGACGTTAGTCGGTAACCTGGTGGGCGGCGTGCTGGTGCCGGGCGCAGGCGGGCCGCAGGTGCGCTTCAGCATCGGCGCTGGCGACCGCCAGGCGCTGCAGCCGCCCGCCGCGCCGCCCATGCCTGTTACACACACTGCCGTCTACATGCTGCTGAGGCTCCTGGGTGAGTGACAGTCTAGAGAATTTAGTCGGTGACCTGATGAGGCGCGTACTGGTACGGACGCTGAAGCCGCCCATGCCTGTTACTCATACTGCCGTTTACATGCTGCTGACACTACTGTGTAAGTGATAATTCCTAGGAACTCCTCAGGGTTGTGTCCTAAAAGACATCACACAGTACTCCGTTTTGGAACTGGTTTCTTAGATGAGCCATTATGTACTGATGGAGGTTTTGAGGTTAACATCCCAAATATACTGTAGCTCCTGAGTTTACTGGGTATGTAGAATGCATAGTTGTATATATTGAAACAAATAAGTAAAGGATCTGAGAACGCAAGGTCTGACCAAAGATAATCAGACAACTGCGTGGAATGCTGCCAGCCCCACCCGCGTACCATCACAGGTCCTGTATCTGTATAATATTTACGTTTCAATCGGTTAGTATGATGTAGCATACCGAAGTCTATTCGCTTTTTCCGTAACCGATTAAATAACCACGGTAGCAATGTCATCTAAGTCTAGACAAGTGGTTGGTTGACATTTCTTTAGTAAGCTAGTATTCAGTAAAGAATACAAGAACTTGTTTTAATATAATTATCCATAAACACCATGCATGAGGCTTCTGCCTATGTGTCAAACATTAATAATAACGCTTTTATTCTCATTCTAAAACAAAACTTTTACATTCCAGGTATCCACAACTCGGTAACCCTATGGTGCGCTGTGATGAGCGAACACAAAGTCCTGCTGGTCTCCTTAGCAGCAGCGCGTTTAGCAGCCGCATGCAGAGCACTCGCGGCTCTCATGTTCCCCTTCAGATATGCTCACGTATATATCCCCTTACTACCAGCGGGGTTAGCAGAGGTCTTGGCTACTCCAACGCCGTTCCTGATCGGAGTGCATTCCAGTTTGAAGGAGGAGGTTTCAGAGCTGGTGAGTTAGCGAAAGGTTTTGAAGTATGTCTCCTGTTTCTGACTGGATTGTCAAATTTTCTGGAATAGCAACCAATGATTCATGCTCATGATTTGAAGTAGAAAGGTTGGTTGAAAACTAGGACCATTTACGAAAAAAAAAAAAAAAATGATGAGACCCTGGTTCCTGTCTTCTGCGAGGTCTTGCTGTGTATTTTATATCTTTGATCTATTTCCAGCTGTCTGCAGAAGACTGAACGAAAAAAAAAAGATTTAACCGCGTTTGAGAGTTTCTTCTCATGATTTAATCGAAACTTTTCAACTCAAATGAATTATAATTTCTTCCTACCATTCCAGCTGGACGTAATAGTAGCAGACTTGGACGTGGGTTCTCTCCACATACCAGCAGGCGTGAACATCCCCCGTCCGGAAGGCAAGCTCCTCTCCTCTCTTCAAGAAGCCCTAGCTTTAGTACTGCAGCCGGAGCTTCGGTCTGCAGACTCGGCCTTCGCACCTCCGCCGCCGGCGTCGTCACCGCCTCATATGCTGGATAAGGAGATCAGGGCTGTTTTTATGAGGACGTTAGCGAAGCTTTTGCAGGGGTATAGGTATGTTGAGATGATTTTCTGGCTTTTACAGTGTTATTTGATTCCCAAACTAAACTCGAATAAAAACATGGTAAAAAGTGAAGTTTGGGAAAGCGTAAAGGATTGGAAAGACTCTTGTTTTGAACTAATGGGCCATTAAAATACCTGGCTCGCAATGCGATCGCAAGTTATCGTTGGGACTTGATCTTATGTCTCAGATTTAACATTTTGAAGGTTTCATCAGCCATGGGAGTTTTATCGCGTTTCGTTTCAATAAATTACCGAAAACCGTCTTGATTAAACGTTTAATAATTACCCATAATTATGATAATTAAATAACGCAACAACTAATTCTTAATCTGTGTTTTCAGACATTGCCTCACAATAATCCGCATCCACCCATCTCCAGTCCTGACCTTCCACAAGATGGGTTTCTTAGGAGCTCGCGGCCTCTCGCAGTGTCAGTTCGCAGTCAGACTACTAGACTCCATGTTCTTTAACGGGCTGGTCGCAGAAAGAGGCCCGCCGTGGAGAGCAACCGATATATGGGACGAGCTTGTGCAGTAAGTCATCATCACCATCACCATCTGCCTAGGTTTTCACTACTATGTTGGGGTCAGCTTCCAGTCTTACCGATTGCAGATGAATACCGGTATTACTGACCTCCACAACACAGTTACTGGGTATCACGATATCTCTTGTTCAGGCTTTCGGGCTCGTGCTTACAGCATATACTGTACATGCTGTTTTTATTGAAGTCTTCTTTGAGGCATTCCACAATATGGGTCTTTTAGGAACCCGCGGGCTCTCGCAGTGACAGTTCGTAGTGAGACCACTTGACTCCCTACTGTTTCACGGAGTGGTCGTTGACCCGCCGAGCACATACAATAGATAGTACTCCAACATTTAATCAGTTAGGTATCTAATCAAATATCATTTATTCAAACTAGGCTGAGAATCAGCACTTTTCGAACGTCAAAATTACATAAGACAGTCCTCCAATACGCCCACCCTTCACCACTTCCTAGCTTTGGCTGGAAAGTAGTGGCGCAACAAACTCCCCAACAGCACAGATTACTGTTTAGTTAGAAAAAAAATGATTCTATACAATAGTACGCAAAATCATTTACATTACGCACACAAAACATACATTAAATTTTTAGCCATATGTCAGCTAGTACACGCCAATATACCAACCAATCCAATCAATATCTCAAAATACTCAGTCATTATCAGGAGAACAATCCCAGGATCCCACGCTAGACAATGCGCTTGCGACTGCCAAAATGAGTCGATTAATAGTCATCTGTTAATAGCGCCGTATATGTAGTGAAAAGAACAATTTTCAATTTATATCATTCAAATTTTATTTTTGTATATTTCAGAAATCTTCCGGAGCAAAATAGACTCGAGTCTCTGAACCCAGAACTGGAGTTGCAGCATTTACAAGACTTGGCGATGCAGTTACACCTCAATGAAAATCCAAATCCACAGGTATAAATAGAATTATTGCATGATTCCATTCTACTGATTGGAAAACCAAATAGTCAGAGTCAGACAAGCCAAATAATAAAATTTCATAAGATTAATATACTTCGATCCCTTAGACCAGGGATCACCAATTAGTTTCATTGGGGGTCCGTTTTGAAAAATAATATGACTGTCGCGGTCCGCTTGGCAGACGATTACCCTACTAGTAGTTATTTTTTTATTATTAAGTATTACATAAAAATTATGTAATGTATATAACAAAGTAAGTAATTAATATTAAGGTGGATAAGGTGGCTCCAAGGTAGCCCTCGAAATTCAAATTTTCTTAAGTTTTTTGCAATTTGCAGGTCAGTTTCAGGTTGTATGTTGATCTAAATATGATTACCGCCACGGATTATCGACCTTAATGTGAAAAATTACATTCTTATTAGAAAAATATTGACTTACTTAAAATATTTCAAACATCGTTTGATAACTCGTGCCTTAGACCCTAGAGGATCTAAGTTTGAACCCGTAACATTGGAGCTTTCAAGTCGCCGTAATTAAGGGATCCCTTAGGGCCCTAATTCTTTCCTTGAGTACAGTAAATAACCAATACGTTTTGCGGTACAAATAGCTAAATAATCTGTTGGCAGAATGAATATTCAACAATAAATATCTGTGTTCCAGGCATTCCAGCAACGCATCTTACGGCCACCAGAGGGCGCGTCCTCTCGTATCCACCAGCCTCCGTTACCGCCATTAGATGCCGCGCGAGTCAGAGATGTGATGAGAGAAGTTGCGCAGAGAAGCGCTACAAATCCCAAGTTAGTATTGAAGAATAAAACAGAACACGAAGTAATGGAAGTTCAGAATTTGGCATTGACAGCACCCTTTATGTCGTATATTATTTTTAGCTCACGAAGCGACGCGCGCTTTACTTGTGGTAACCAAGTGTTCGAATGTGTGCGTGAAGTCGAGCGTCAGCACATAATACAAACACTTCGGACTTCGCCATGGTCTCGGACGCTACCGAGAGATCCTGCACTTACACACACATTCATAGCGTGTTTGTACACTAGGTAAGCACAAGTAAAGCGCGCGTAGCTTCGTCAGATAAAAGAAAGTAAAAGTAAGTAAAGAAAGTTAGTAGAAAGGGTGATTTTAGTTGTTCAAGTATTACTACTAAAGTGCTGCTAAGTGAACAGTACTCGGAAGTACATTTGGAAAGTCTAGTTTTAGAGAAAAAATACGCTTTGGAGAACATTATCAGTGCGACAGTCTCTTTCTAAAACAAGCTCGAATGTGTCAATTTACGTACGGATACAGGGAGCAACCTAGCTGGTTTAATATGCGCTGTATGATATGGTATAACGTTAAATCTTTACAAATAAATAAAATTTAAATGTCTTTTTTGTAATTATATTAAACATAACAGTTTCTTACTAAATGCATATGAAAGTATAGTTATACGGTAATATTACATTTTTCATCTGCCTGTCTATTTGTTCCGGATAATCTCCGAAACGGCTGGACCGATTTTGACGGCACTCTCACTTAGGCTTTTATTTTAGAAAAAGAATAAGGGTTCACGCGGGCGAAGCGGCGGGCTAAGCGGGTAAGTAAATAAATAAATGTATGTTTTCTGTCCAGGTTGACAGCGCTCCGCCCCCCGCAGGCCCGCATAGTCCCGCCGGCCGCGCCGCCCACAGGCGCTGCGGACTACGGACATCTACTGCTTACTAACTCAGCTAGGAGACTAGAGGTATGTGTGACGGGGACCATCATTTTTCCCAAGCGATTCTTCACCGTAATGCTTTTCGCATAATTATCGAAGGCTGCGTTCTGAGTTATCGATTTGATCGTGCTAAAACCCGTTCCGAATAATCGTGAGCGCGATAACCATGTCCCGTAAATCGTCATAGGCTGGCTACCGTCGCCATCTAACCAAAGAAGAACTTTTGGTGAAACAAAGAAATAAGTAATGTTATAAGTTTTAACGTTGAACGAGCACTGTAAGCGCGCGTTCACGAGCATTCAGAATCGTTGACAGCCCTCAGCTGTCATAATCGTAATATCGAAATCGGAAATCAAAATATTGAAGTGAGAGCTGTGAGCGATTATGGCTTAACTCGGAATGCGGCCAAAATCGAAGTAGCTTGCAGTCTGGATTTTGTGGTTAGTGTATGGGAATATGTTCAACCGTTATTTATTATTTATCGGATCGGTTGAATCGGAAAAACGTCAAATTCTCTAAGAATTTGACGTTTTTCAAATCGGACGTTCTATGTCACACATAAGACCTCTTTATTAAGGATTATAAGTGTAACTGGCGTCAGTAATACTAAAACGAAAACTAAAAAAAAAAGTTTGTTTTTGTTGTGCGCAGGTGCTACGCTCCTGCATCGCAGCGATCTTCGAGTGTCGCTACGCGGACGCGCGCAAGTCGCTCCCGGGCGTGGTGCGGGCCCTGCGCGCGGCCGGCGCACGCGCAGCCCTGGTGCGGGACCTGGCGGCGCGCCTGCCCAGCAACAAGCACTTGCTGCATCATCACCAGTTCGAGTTGGTGGTCAGGTAAGTCATTTATTTGTTTACGTGTACATTCACAGCATTACAGATTTAAATTTTAAACCCAAGGCGTTGTCAAGTGCAATTTACAAATCTATACGTAGGTACTTATCATAAATGTAACATCATACTGTAGGGTATGCTAATTTATATGGTATAAAATACATGATAAAACGACTGAATAAATTAAAAATAATAATAATATTTAAAAAAAGATAAGGTCAGGTGTTTTTTGTATAAAAAGTAAAAACAAAACAAATCAAATCAAACAATTTATTTCTTTACAAACATGGATAACTGGTACAGATATTATTTTATAATTTAAAATAGGTATTATTAGTTTTAAGTTTAAAACTGTGAGGGTTACATGAAACGTTCGTAAGCCCCAATGTCCTTTCCAAATATCATTAGCCCTAGAATCCCATTTTACGTCGTCTGGACCTACACTTACACCCATATTCGCGGTATCTTTCATGAGTTTTCTTCGATCAACTTGATCGTGTGGACCACCTTAGTAGCTAATACTTAGCGGAAGACGGTTTTTTTTTTTAAACGTTGCCCTTACTAGGAATTTCTCCTGTATTGTGGCTTTGTAATATTTTACCAGTATCACCATTTTCTAGTAATCACCATGTTATATGTTTTTTTTACGTATGTTTGGGTTTTGTGTAACTTCTGCTTTCATCGCAGCTAGGTGTTTATGTAGGATTTACTTGGTACATTTTATTTTATTCCTATCTCTAAATATTGTCGCAAAACTGCTTATAAAGTATATACCTACATATATGCTAAAAGTAGTATAATTATAACATGTATGCTAAAAAAAAAAATGTAAAAATACATACTTATTTTATTTTTTCATATAAAAGTGAAACCTTTCCAAGAAAAACAAAAAGTTTTGCGCCATTTGCCGTATCGTCGTATGTATAGGCCTAATTTGTAAAGTTTAATAAATAAATATATATTTTTCGCTTTTATATTGCATTAGTAGTAGATTTACAAAATATATTACGTAAAATACTGAATAACAGGTACTTTTATTGTTGGTCGTCAATTTGAACTATGATTGAATGATTGAACTATGATTGGGTTTTTAGGGTTAATAATCATCATCATCATCATCGTCGTCCACTTCGCGTTGTTTCTCAAATTGCACGAGACAACGGGCGCAAGCTAGTCTCTGTCCACCGTACGTAAAGTAAACGTAAACGTCGAACTTCCCGTAGACAGCCGTCTCTTCCAACTGACTATAGTCTATGACGTAGTCATCGATTGTTAATTGTCCCTAAAAATAAATTGTACAATATTTCAGTAGCTGTATATCGGTGTAAACGGATCATTGGGGAAAATGGTGGTTGGTTGAATCTTGTGTGATTATTTGTTAATATACAATGTGGAGACGACAATACAACAATAAATGAAAACACTGGCAATTTTAATGCATAGCAGTATGTAGGAACTATCAAATAAATCCTAACATTGAAATTACAATAGTTATTTGTTATGCAAGGCTGCAATGTTGTGTTTTGGTGCGATTACTTGTATTGAAACCTGAGCGTTGCGAAGGCTTCAAAGGTACGAGACGCACAATAACTTTGCTGCCTAGCGAAACACACAAACTTTTCACCTCACTACAGTGAGGAAAATGCTAGGTGCAAGAAAAACATATCATGCAGTCGTCTTACTGGCCAGTGCGATTATTCTAAAAATGAGGTTGGCGCGTTGACATGAAATAAGTATTTATGCATTTTCAGTGGTATAGAAAATGATTGAATAGAAAGGTTCGAATTTTAAAAACTCTTTCCAAAGTGTTTTTTTCTAACAAACTAAATAGTAGTGATGCGTCGATTAAGGGTTTTGCCAATCTTTGACTAGCTATAGTGACTAAAATATTGGAGATCTTTGATTGAATTTTCGTATGCAGACTGGGAACGTCATTTGTTGTATTGTCGTCTCCACCTTGTATAGATTATTATTACCTCTGGTATAGGGCAGTCTGGAGGATCAATGTTTCCCTTCGTGAGGAAGTCTTGCCAGTTGTTTCCTGCATATTTTTTGGCCATGTTACAGAAACTGTCCTCAATTATCTGATGATAGAATTTGTATCCACCATCCACCTCCTTGTTCGCAATTATTTCTACCTGGAAACATTTAAAAGTATTTTATTTTAACGTGGCACTGATTGCGATGTAATTCCTGCGAAGTGTTTATCTCGTATTGCCACGAACTATACCCATAAGAATATCATTTAATGTTTACAATATTAGTAAGTCAGCAACGTGGTAAAGCGCGTAGGTTTAAACCGCAATCAGACGCTTCACTTCTTGATCATATTTGCGTTTCTCTTGAACAGAAACGTCTGAACACAAAAGATTCCCCCCCCCTCGCGTACCTACCTATTTACCGAAATATGACATGGAAGTAGCAATTGAACATTCATTCCTATATAATTATGTCGGCTGCGTTTGAACGTGGAATGAACTGTGGACGTATCCAAATTGAATGGTCAAACAGCCTCAGGTCTGTCCCTGGCTTAACACTTACGCCGTACGAGTCATTGAGCTCTCTGTCAAGGTCAATATTAATACTAAAAGCATCGTGGGTTCGATTGATCTTCTTCCGAGTTATCTCTGTTTGTAACTCATATTGCTCCGGGTCCTCGCACTGCAAGAGGTTAAGCACTAACCATCGTCCTTTGCCCTTGAAGTAAAAAAATAAAACATTTACACATTGTACCCACTTGCAACATAAATCACTAATACTTAGTAGGTTATTCGTCAAAGGGATAAAGTAGTGTATTATGTCACTATATTGAATCCGGAACGTAACGAAGGATTCTAGCGCTCAGTGCAACTCCCTCGTTCAGACTCCTGAGTGCAGCGATGGATGTAAGCTCGTCCAAGACGGAGACATCTTCATTCAAATTAAAAAAAAGCAATTCGATACTTGTTTTTTTTTTTGTGAATGTTTTAATTCGAATTTTTTGTTGAGGTTCCAAATTCAAATCACATTATTGACCAGCGGGTATATTATTACCCGGCGAGACGCTTGGGCTATATTGACTTAGGGCGAATTCGACCAAACAGGAATACATTTTATCCGCGGAATAAGATTTACTTCTGATAGTTTTCGTATGGAGAAACTGTCAAAAATTCAAAATTTAATCGGAAGAGAAGGCTTATCCCGCGGATAAAATTTATTCCTGTTTGGTCGAATCCGCCCTAAGTCAATATAGCCCAAGCGTCTCGCCGGGTAATAATATACCCGCTGGTCAGGTTTGCATGACCGTATAAAAAGACATTATAGAGCAGGTGCTGTGAAAATAAATTTAGCACTAAGCTAATTGAAAATACAGTTCTGTTTCCGCAATAGTTTAAAGTTTACAGACACGATGATTTAAATATGTTTAGCGCTAAATAAATTTGTTGATGGTGATGCAAGCGGGCCTGTTTAAGGCCCAACTTGTGTCAGCCAAAAATATTTAATTATTAAATACATTTAAAAAAACACATACCAGCATCTCTTCATTTCCAAAACCTTTCACCAACAAACTAGTACAGCTTACAAAAAACAATAAAATCCACATTATTGTTTTGCTAACCATACCTACGATACAATGCAACGAAGCTTGTTTGCGCAGCGTTAAATAAAGCCTGTGTCACATGTCAATAGACCATAATGATTGTATCTTTAAGTATGTTTAGCAACGACTATCTCGTAACGAGTTCGTAATTATTTAGATTTTTCGATAGTGAACTATTGTTCATGATTGATCGTAGATAATTTTTTTATTGAAGCAATTCACATAATAAAGTGGAAATATACTGAAACGCTGTACTGACCAGTCTATCTGTACTAATATAATACACCTGAGGAATTATTTTTTCTTTGTACTCGCGAATCTTTCGAAGTAGGTACCAGTACGATTTGAAAAAACATTTTTGATTTGATAGCCCAATTCTTGAGAAAACTTTATAGGGTAGCATCAAGTCTTTGGTATTGTTCGTCGAGTCGTCTGAGCTCCTTAAGTTCTGAGTTGAGCTCCACAAGTACTGACAAATGCTTGCACTGACTGGACAGGTCCACTCAAATCTGTGTGGTTCTTTCTTCAAAAGACCATTTCAGACACTAATCTACATGGTCCTCATATGGCCTGACCAAGATTATATTGTCTGGACTTTAAAAGAGACTGTGACCTCTGAGTTTGTTTCGGCCTTTCTTCTCAGAGTAGTCAGATAGGAAACGCTGACCTCATCTAGCATAGCACTATTTATTTATTTATTAACGTTTAAAAGTGATTCCGATATCCTATTTATAGAATACACAATTTCATTTCATTTCATTTCAAGACCCTTAGGGAGCCGAGCAAAATTAGCATAACGGCTCGCGGGCGCGACAGGCAGCGCTACACTTGTCGCGCCCGCGATATCACGCCAGTGTGTACGAGCCTTAACTTAGAAAGAACGCTAAGCGTAAACGAAGTAATAGGATGCGACGCGGTGGGTCTGGGGATGAAGTTTTATAAAAATATGGCTGTTATTTTAGTATATTGTGTATCTTCAATTTCCACACGAATGGAGTCGCGGGTAAAAGCTAGTCCATCGCGAAAAGTTAGTTCGAGACTAATTTCCTACGAAATGTGTGGGAAAAAATTGATAAAATAAAACACTTTGTAGGGTAATCTTTTGTGCTTAGTATTGGGGAAAAACGTGAGAGTAAAACATTAATATTAAATTTTTTATACACAAATTACGCTGTCTTACTAAATAGTAAGACAGCGTTATTTGTGTAATAAAAGTAAAACAAACAAAATCATTTGTAACTTAGCAAACATGGGTACATATGTTTTTCTTATTTTAAGGAGTTACTATTACTTATCGGCGTCATTTTAATAAGTTATCAGGGTCACAGGACTTACAGGAAACGTTCGTTCGTATTTGTTGTGTGCCAAAAATAAACGAATCATATTTCATTCCAAATATCATTAATAATCATCGTCATCGTCATCATCTTCTTCGCGATGCTTCTCGAATTGCACGATCCAACGGGCGCAGGTGACTCTCCGGCCCATGTATGTAATGTACGTTAGAGCGTCGTACTTACCGTACATACCCGACTCTTTAATCTCCCGATAGTCGAAGACGAAGTCTTCGAGGTTGAATTTTCCCTAAAAATTAATTGAACTTTATTTTTGTCGCTAATTTGTGTAAGGCCGTTGCCGCTGCGTTAAACGGGTGCTTTGCGGGCGCCTGCGCGGCGTGCTGTTTTCTATTATCATCCTTAGGGCCGGCGTACATGTAGCGAGGCGCGGCGCAGCGCATTTGACAATGCCAAACAAATATCGACCTTGCCACAGTTGAAATAAAGTTGAAAATAAATACACTTCCATTAGCTCGAGAGCGTTTCTAAGCGGAAAGAGGCGCACGTCTCAGGTTACTTATTCTTAACTTTATTTTAAGGCTTGCAACGTTGATATTTGTTTGGCAGTCATGAATGCGCTGCGCTGTGCCTCGCCTGATTTGCGCTGGCCCTTAGAGCAGCGCTGCGTGAGGCGGGTCAGCCGCACGCAACAGCACGCCGTGCGGGCGCCCGCTCCGTGCACCGCAGCGTGCTTAACGCAGCGGGCGGCCTAAACAGGTCATTGGAAATATGATATTTTATGAAATATAAGGTATTACGCCAATTACGAAGTATACAGAAAAATAGGAAATACAGAGAGTGACATTATTCTTAATATTATGTATAGTATGTGCGTGCGTGTATCTGTGCGGTGTAGGTCCTGTAAATGTGTGTGATGATGTGTGTATGTCTAAAGTACCCGTCACGAGAAGCTATAAATTATGTTAACAAACATCTTTTACTAAGTAAACATTTTATACTGCGAGATAATAATAAATTGACCATATTCAATCGACATGAAATATAGACGGGTTATATGAAAGTAACAACCTATTTAATTTAGTCGGATCATATTTTAACGACGCAAAGCGCTATCGTTTGTGTTTCTTGGTACCGGAACGCGTCCGTCGCAGGGATTGTAAACTATCGGGACGCCATTTTGAAATAAACGCGTCATTCGAGTTTCGAATGCGTACGAGTTTGTTTCATTGCTTTGCATATATCGCGGATCTGGTTGTTATTGTTAATTTTGTTATTGTTTCGTTATCACTTTTTTATTGTTGTTACTTTAATTGTTGCGTTAATTTTATTTGTTATTCATTTTTTTTGTTGGTCCAAATGTTGTGAACTCCTGAACACTTGTTTACAAAATTTATAGCTTCTCATGACGGTTACTTTATGTATGTATGACTAACCAGGCAGTACTGAGCTAGCTGAGTATCCGACGTTTAATGGAGGATTTATTCTATGTTGAATTTTGTGTAATTGTTTGTTATAAGAAACTGGTCAAGTGCGTGTCGGATAACGCACAATGAAGACTTCCGTAGTATGAAAATTGTTGATGTTTGAAGAACAAACTGAACATTGTAGTTGGAAAATTTGTTCTCCTATTACATTCCAACTGCAAAAGTCATGGCCGTTACCGTTGCGCTAACTGCGTCACACGGGTGCGATCTACTGATATGGGCGAGTGTGGCGTCAAAACAACGAGATTTCTGTTTTATCTAAGTTAAATGATAATATTTTATACACATAAACCTTTTTGAATAAGTACTCTAAGTTGTGGTGAAAACAGCTTCAAAATCCATTGTGCAGATTAGAAGCTGAGTGCATAGCGGACACAGATAGGCATGAAAAGCGATTTTGTTTTTTACTATGTTTATAGATAAGATTTATAGATCAAAGATCGATTATTACCACTGGTATAGGGCATGCTGGAGGATCGACGTTTGCGCTTACGAGAATTTGTTGCCAGATGTTGCCTATAAATTTTTTGGCGTTTTTACAGATACTTCCGTCAGCTATCGTTGAATGAAATTTGTAGCCGCCATCCACCTCCTTGGTTGCAATTATTTCCATCTGAAAACATTAAAAAAACATTGAATTTTTTCGAATCGCTTTGCGATGTGATTCCTGACAAGTGATTATCTCGTACTGCTACGCAGTGGTGGACGGGCCTATCGGGGGCTCGGGGACGCTAAACTAAATGGGAGTCCCCGCCCAGGTATGCAGAAAACTTTGAGAACTAAAAGAACGTAGAATATAAGAGAGAGTGAAGCGAGCTCAACATTTTAGTACACTCCCTCGAAAACGTTAGGTTTTCTTTTGACAATTCATACAGGAATAGGTGATACTTCGTCGCGGAAAAGTTGGAGCATTAAACGAATACCGGATGCTAGTGTGAGCGTAGCGAGCTCGAAAAATTTTGAGCTCTGGATCGGTTACATTTTCGTTAGAATTACTTTGTTGGCCTATTTAGAATAGTCTGAGGACGTAGGATTTAAGAGCGAGCGAAGTGAGCTCGAACATATTAGCACCCCGCCCTGGATAGGTAAGGTTTTCTTTTTACTAATTATACAAATAGGAGTTACTTTGTCGACTTTCATAGAAAAGTCTGCGTGAAGGAGAATGTAGTAAGCTAGAGCGAGCGAAGCGGGCTCGAAAGTTTTAGCACTCTTTATACATATTTAGTATAGGTGGCGCCTTTAAATTACTGAACATATTTTGGCTTTGTAACGGGGTGTCCTGCGTGAGCGACGAATGCGATGCGATGCTTCAAATGTCGTTCGTGACACGTACACCCCGTTAGGGATTTGATTTAAAAGTATTTCTAAAGATTTTGCCCCCCCTCCGGGGAGGACCGCATCTGGCGCCCCTTATCCTCCCCCAGGCCGTCAGTGCTGCTACGTACTATACCTATAAGAATATCAAATCATGGTTATTTAGCTAGTCAGCAAGGTGGTAGAGGGCCTAGAGCCGCTATCAGACGCTTCACTTTGTGTTCATTTTTTCCTTTCAGTCGAAGTGGTTTCGTCTGAACACAAAATTAATCGATCCAAGATTGTTCGATTTCAGCACTCGGCATCGTTCACTTACCTACCGATTTATCTAAAAAATAAATTAAAGTAGCAGATGAACATTCATTCCTATATCATTATTTCGGCTGCGTTTGAACGTGGAATAAACAGTAGACTTATCCAAATTGATTGCTCAAAAATTTCTAGGCTGCTGTCACATTTTATTTTGGGCTAAATTCTACTTCATAATACTGCCTGCCAGGTCTGTCCCTGGCTTAACACTTACGCCGTACGAGTCATTGAATTCTCTGTCGAGGTCAATGTAAAGGCTGAAAGCATCGTGGGTTCGGTTGATCTTCTTCTGACTAAATTGTGCTGGGACCTCAAACTGCTCCGGCTTCTCGCACTGCAAGAGGTTTAGCACTATCCATCGTCCTTTGCCCTAGAAGTAAAAAAAACATGCTGACATTGTTCATTCACACATTTGGACCCACTTGCAATACAATTCACTAATAGTAGATTATTCGCAAAAGGGATAAAGTAGTGTATTATGTCACTGTATTGAATCCGGAGCGTAATGAAGGATTCTAGCGCTCAGTGCAACGGGGTTGCTTAAGAGTCCTTGCAGCGATGGATTAAGCTCGTCCAAGACGAAGACATCTTCATTCCAAAGGAGCATAAAAAGAACTTCGATACTTGTTTTTTTTTTTTTATGTCTTCATTCGATTTTTTTGTTGAACTTGACCAGCGGGTATAAGTATTACTCGCTAGACTCTTGGGCTATAATGGTGCCGATTCTCTTGTCATAAATGCCTCTAAACTAAATTAAAAATCACCAAAATTTAGTTTATTCCAGTCAAATGACGATTTCCCATTCTGAAATAGACTAAAGTGACACAACTTAACTATGTTTTTGTTTGACAGCACTAACATGGCACTGAGAAAATTAGTGAAATTTAGTGAAAATGACAATTTTGCTATTCTGGTTCTGACGTTTTTCACCAAAAATAATGGTTGCCTGGCCTAAAACTGGCTACATCTGACTATTTTTAATCGCGACTAAAAAGTTGTGGAATAATATTTGTTGTCATAAACTAAAATTCACTGTATGTACTGTATCTTTTTTTCTTTTCTTTTGCTTATAACTCGAAAATGGTGCGTTCTATCGCAAAAATCCAACATGTAGGTAATATTTTTTTCATATTTTTCATACAAAAAGTGAAAAATTCCATAAGTATAAAAAACGTCGAGGCTGCCCCACCATTCGATTTTAGTTCTGATAACATAATTTTTAAATATAGAGCATTATTTTTGTAGATTAGCTTTAAGATTTTCATAGTCAAAAGTAAGGAATTTTAGTGATAGTTTAGTTCTAGGTAAGGTTTGCTTGACCATATAAATTGACTTTTTCGATCAGATGCTGTGAAAATACATTTCATGCTAAACGAATCTAAAACAATTGTATTTCTGTTACTCGTTTGAAGTTGACGGAGACGATGATTTCAAATATGTTTACCTCTAACTACATTTAGTGATTGATTTAATAATTAAATACATTTTAAAAAACATACCAGCATCTGTACATTTTCAAAACCATTCACCAACAAACTAGTGTAGCTTACAAAAAACAACAAAATCCACATTGTTGTTTTGCTAACTGTACCTACGATACAATGCAACGAAGCTTGTTTGCGCAGCGTTAAATAAAGCCTGTGTCACATGTCAATAGACCATATTGATTGTATCTTTAAGTATGTTTAGAAACGACTATCTCGTAACGAGTTCGTAATTATTTAGATTTTTCGATAGACTATTTTTCATCTGCTCGCAATTGATTGATGATAAATTGTTAATTGAAGCAAGTCACATAATTGTGTGGAAATATACTGCAACGCTGTTCTGGGCTGTAAATGTAAAACGCTGTACTGAGAAAGACTGCATAATTTATCATTTATACAATTTGAATTTCGCGGGCTAACTTAACGCACCCCCCTTAATGGTCTCTAATCACAAACCTGAACTGAGCACGTTGGTATTACGTATTTTGTAATTTGAAGTTCAGTCTCAGGTCGTATGTTGATTAAAACATGATTCGCGACCGTAACAAATATGGCTTTACAGAATTATAATAATTAGAATCAACAATACAACTCCTGTTAGAATTGGCCTCACATGTCATTATTTCATGAAATAGTCGTTCAATAGGGTAATATGAACTTAGAGACCTGGATTGATTTTTTTAATGATTATAATTCTATAAATAAATATTTGATATGACCGCGAATCATACAAACAACCTGATACTAACTTGCTAATTGCAAGAAAACGTAGGAAAATTTGAATTTTGCGCGCTACCCTGACCCTTTCGCCTTAACCTTTGGCACGCCATAAATACAGACACAATTAAAAATCCATTGTGTCTCGCGTGGATCCACATTCATATCAAAGATTAAGCTAAATAGAATCTTGTGTACGTATTAATAAGGAACATAATCGCGGTGCACCAAGGCATGCAATCAATTGTCTTCAAAAACACGATTGTGCTTCTTATATAGATACCAGCCGTGTGCCCGATGGGATTTCCCATCGGTAAAACCTTCCTACAAACTTTAATCCCCTATTTAAACTCTTTTTGGGCATGAATTTTCAAAAATCCTTCCTTATTACTTACTTTCATATCAGAAATCTAGCTCTTCGTCAGCGTGTATTTCGTACTTCGTCTTCGTCCCTGAGAACTTAAACACCTCTTCAACCCGTTCAAAGGGTGTAGTTTAAGAAAATGAATAATTACTCTCTTTATTATTTTCTTCAGTATTTCTGCCAAGTTTCAACTTTCTGTACCGAAGGATTTTTCATACAAACTGTATTCCCCCCTTTTCACATCAACTACATATTAGCTTTTTGAAAAATCGTTAGGGCAATAATGCTCATTGTGGGGCTACGAATGGAAATCAATAATAACTGCGGTTACCCAGTAAGATATTTATTAATTTAAGTAATTTAACATAAGACAATTCATTGAAAATAATATGACATTTTTCTTGTCTATTTCGTAACTTAAGTGAAAAACTGATGAGGCTGCGCATGTGGTGTGCGCGCCTCGGCTGCGCAGACTTCTGAAATTTTCCACGCTGACATTCGTCGTTTGCATGTGTGCACTTCCACACATATACATACGTATATAAAAAAAGAAAAAGTTTAGGATTCAAGTAATGATTCTAGTTAGGATACGATGTATGATACTGATTAGGATGTTGTAAAGGATACCAGTTAAGATACGAGGTAGGCTGACTATTATTAAACATTGGTCAGTTCACACTTTGAGTAAGTTCGTAAACTCGAAATGGAATGTGAACTTTTATCAATTATTTTTTAATCATATAAAAAAAGAAAAATTGTGTCTGCGTCAAGGGACATAAAAATATGATTTTTGGTATTTTCAACCTCAAATTGCATCCGGGGGGTTAATTGTAGACTTTTATTGCACCTATTATTAAAATAAAATTCAAGATGTTATTTTCCATAAGTATTTTTTTCTGGTCGGCACTTTTTGTTGTTACGAAATTAATGATGACCTTTATGCAACATAAAAAAGGTACATAGGTACTAAGGTTTAATTTGGGGATTGGGTATATGCCTTTTATTTATCGCTCATATAATAATTTATCGATATATTGTGTCACACACTTGTATAAACAATAATTTATGTAGATCGGTTACATCATCAAGCCTCGTCGCTCTCATCCTCGTGTCGTTCATCAAAGTTAATAATTACTTTTAAACATGCGATTTTCTGTTCTTTGGTTGAAAACTGGACGATAGCTTTAAACGTTCCGTAAACACCAGTTTTTGGCAGCTGCCTGTAGTCCATCACGAAATTTACGAGGCTTACTGGACGCTGCAATATAAAAAAAATAGTCAACAGGTGTCGTGCGTGGGAGGGGGTTGGAACGAAATTCCTTTAACTTTTGCCCACTTGGCAAATGAGAGTCGAAAAAAGTGTAACATTTTGACCGTCACTACACTTTAATTACGAACATTTTGACCGTTACGACATTTGCTACGTAACAAAACTGAACGGAAAACGTTACGGTCAAAATGTTACACTTTATTCGGTCTAGTTCTCATTCGCCAAGTGTGCAGAGAGTGACGCAGAACGTCACTTTTGCAAAATGTCATCGTAATTCTTTTTTATCAAACATCATTCTTCTATAAAACGTAATTTTCCCACAATGTCACTTTCGCAAAACGTCATTTTCGCAATAAGTCTCTCCTGAGAAAAAAATGGCTTGAATGACATTCTGCGAAAATGACGTTGTGCGAAAGTGACATTGTGTGAAAATTACGTTTTGAGAAATGACTTTGTGCGTAAATGATGTTTCGGGAAAGTGGCATTATGCGAAAGGGACCAAATTTTTCACGATGATATTTTGCGAAAGTGCAATTCAGTGTCAAGACCGTTTCTACGAGAGCGGTGACAGGAGGCGACGTTGACGCTTGGTTTACGGTTGGGGAGAGCACCTTAAAAATTTATACCACATTATTTTTAGTAGAGCACGATGATTTAGTTACACTGGGTTGTGAAGGTCAAATAGGCAGTCTCTCCTACTACATATATGAAATACTTATAGTAGGTATTTAGGTGGATTCGGTTAGACTGGAAGCTGATCGCAACATATATAGTTCAGAAAAAGCTAGGTACCTAGAGTATGGAGTCGTTAGTACACAAATGTTGGTCTCATTTGACATGTGTTGATAACACCATCGCTTTCGAGAAGGGAACCGAGATACTGGAAGTCAGAACACTGAACAATGACTCATCACGATGTGTTAGCAGCTATAATGCTACCAACGAACTATTGTTACTGTTCCCCACACCTCTAATCTCGTGAACCCGAAGTTGAACGATACTCACGGGTTTTATAGGACAGTCGGGAGGATCAATATTGGCCATAGTGAGGGCTCGCTGTACGTTTTCCTTCGCGTGTCTCAGAAGGTAAGTGCAGGCGCAGTCGTCGGCCATCGTCTGGAAGTACTTGAAGCCGCCGTCGACTAATTTATATATGTCTATTTTCACCTGTAAAATGTATAGCAATTGAAATTTATACTATAAGTACCTACACAGCTTCATCAACTATAGTTTTACCGAGACCGCTGTTCCGCGCCTTAGGTATGTGTGCGGCGAGACGGGGGGGGCAGTGTAGGCTGCTCATTCACCAATGATCATGGCGCGCGGCGACCGCCCTCCGCTCATTCGTCGCGGGCCTCGCCGCGCATTCCTAAGGCGTGGAACAGCGGTCTAGGTCAAACTATAAAATTATAACGCGTATTCGTTCGTTCGAAATTTGAAGTTAATCTTTTTTTGTATATTTTCGGCCAGTCTATCCCTCTCGTAAAAAAGTACTTACTTACTTCGAAGTTTTTTGTTTTTTTTGTTTTACGTTCTTCATAAAAAGTAAGTTTGAGTTTTCAGTTGGAGTGCCCATTTTCTTGCTGACTGTATGTTTTTTTCAAAATCTGTGAATGTGGATCAAAATGTCTCAAAAACTTAAGGACGCCATCCTGTATACATATAAATCTTTGTTTAAGCGATTTCCGTTTCGAAAACGTTCACATTCATTTTATAACGCGAAATATCCTGTGCGTTTCCCAGTTTACAATTCTTATGGTTTCCCTTTAGTATAACCACCTTCTTCATATCATAAGGTTTACTTACTCTAAGCTTTTATTTCGTCACTAGCAACCCGACAAAGGCTATATTTACTGCACCCTGACTTATGCCTGATTTACATGGTGCGGTTTAATTGCCTGTGGTGTAACATAAGTTGAAGCAACAATAAAAGTTGCACTATGTGTTTAGGCGATTCAAGTCATTTGTTGCCGCAATTTTATTGTCTGCCACAGATTTGAAACTTAGAATTGTCAGCCTATAATGTTCTCACTGCCGGGACTCAGGCTTCTTCTCTTCGAGAGGGATTGGGCTGTAATCTACCACGCGGTAAGAAAATTGCATCGTGTAAATGGGGTTTTAGACTTACGGCGATATCACAATCGACGACTCTCTTGAATTCAAATTCCAAACCGAAGCAGTCGTGAGTACGGTTGATCTTCTTGCGACTGGAGTGTACGTCGGTCTCGTACTGCTCCGGGTTATCACAACGCTCTATGTTTTGAACCAACCATTGTCCTGTACCCTAAAAAAAGCTGAAGAGTTTGTTTTTTGTTTGAACGCGCTAAGTAATCTAAAAACTTGCACTCGGATTTGAAAAATCTTTTCGCATTTAATGGCCCAATTGTTGAGGAAGGTTATAGGCTATTTAACATCACTCTACGACCCTTAGGAGCTGAGCAAAAAGTCAGAAAGAACGCTAAGCGAACAAGAAATTTGCGGACGAAGTCGCGGGCAGAAGCTAGTAGTACTTAATATAGCGTATTAAGGGGGTACATTCTCAAAGTTGGTAACATCGCAAATGGCTGTCAAATATTTCACTGCTCGATTCATTTAGGGTTCCTTACCCGCAGGGAACCCTTTTACTAAGCCTCCGCTATACGTCCGTCAAAACTCAAAATCAAAGCATTTATTTTAATTATTGCAATTAAACCATTTACAGGCACTTTTGAATTGTCAAGGAGTCGGTCAGTCAGAAAATATGAAGCTAGTTGCCCATTCCAAAACTTAGTAGGTACCTATGGAGAAGAATGGGCAACAAACTCCACGGACACTCTGTTAAATAAAAAAATTGTTACAAAAAATTGGTTACATCATTCATGTTGAGAACAATGTAGAAAGACGTGCATGATAAAAGCGTCCGTAGATAAAACTATTTTTTTTTTGAATAAGCCATGGCAGCTTTGAGATGACCAGCCCCAACTGACGGCGCCCGTTCACGAACATGACGCATGGATTAGCACCATTCAGCTCAACCATTTTGAAGGGAGCTAAATGATCCAACACACGCGCCACCATCAGCGAGACTCGAGTGAGCATGCCATACTCACAGCCGCCAGGGCACATTCAAGTCAATGAAAGACATAATATTACCCGGTAAATGGTAGCTGTATAGTACATAGTACTCACACATGTGCTATGCAATTATATAATGCAAATGAAATTGAGTTTATACAATGCAAAGATGGTCTTAAAATCTTCAGCAGCTCCAACAGACTTTTCAAATGTTAATCAATTAGTTGTGGTTGTGGAGCAGGGACAGCGTTCGCCCAAGCAATTTTATCTTTATTTCTATTATCTATATTTTATTATCTTATATTATTTATCTTTATTTTATTTTTATAGCAATTTACGCACACTATGCAGGCCTGCATAGTGTGCGTTTTATACATGATTTGCATTTCGTCTCATTCAGTTGAAAGTGGGGAGGAATTTTATTGTAACATTTTAAACAGTACCACATGAAAGATGCCATACATGATACTTTAGCCAGTCTGAAACCTGGTTGAACTAATTGGTCCCTATTTCTCACTATGATTATGTCTATCACCTCTTTTACTGAAAAGATGTAATTTTTTTCTTACATGATATCTCTCTATCTACCTTAAAAATTAAGGAAGTATCAGCAAATAACCCCATTTGTGGTTGATTTTTTTTAAAGAGTAAAGTACCCAATATCGGGCCTTGTGGAACACCCATTTTTACTTTTAAACCTAGTGAATTGATTCCGTTTATTTGAACTTGCTGATGGCTATCATTTAAATAAGATTTTACTAAACTGAGCGCAAGTTTTCCAAGTCCGTAATGCTCTAGTTTCATGAGTAAGCTATCATGATCGACGCAATCAAATGCCTTCGAGAGGTCACAAAAGATGCCTATGGCGTCTTGGGCCTCTTCCCACGCGTTACAAATGTGTCTTAATAAGGAATTAAGGATACACCGACGCCGGCCGTACAACGTCCTTTGGTGAAACCATACTGGCATACATCGTGGCGGATTTTATTTGGGTTAAAATGATTTTGAGCATTTCATTAAGCGTTACCTTTTCAAATACCTTACTGAAAATTGGCAACACGGATACGGGTCTATAATTATTGGTGTCTTTACTGTCCCCGGATTTGAAAAGTGGTAAAACCTTACTGTATTCCATTAAATCCGGGGAGATTAAATATTAAAGCTTAGTAAGGCGCTATGGTCTCAATTATGGAGGTACAGGCTTTAATGGAAAGATCTTCTCCAATGATCTTCGGTCAATTTTATCTTGATTTGCTTAAAAGCTTTTATTACTGTTACGGGGTTAATATGGTTAAAGTTAAATTCAATCGGGCAGACTGAAACGTTCGCCCTTACTTAATCAAAAGAAAGCGAGGGCGAGGAATTCCGTCCGTCCGTCCGACCGTCTGTCTGTCTGTCAGCGGGCTGTAACTATCTCATGAACCGTAATAGGTAGACAATTGAATTTTTCACATATTTGGTATTTCTTTAATAAAAATTAAAACAGAACACTATTACTAACTAAGCCTCCGCTGACCGTCCGGGTCCGCCTGTCTGGCAGCAGGCTGTATAGTCACGAATCGTAATAGTTAGTTGAAAATTTTACAGATTGTGAATTTTTATTGCCGCTAGAAATAACAACAAATAGTAAAAACAAAATAAAGTTAATAATTAACGGGGTCCTCATACAAGAAACGTGTTTTTTTCGGCGTTTTTTTACTTGATCTTTATACGGTACGGAATCCTTGGTACGGAAAACCCTTTGGCCGGTTTTCAGCATATCGAAATGAAAATAACGATTATCGCTAAATAATCAAAACAGCGAAATCTTTGACAGCTATTTGCGACGTTGCCAACTTCAGAATGCTCTCCCTTAAATACAGTACTTCAAAAACTTACAAGTATAAGACCACGCCAACTAAACACAAACGGAATGCACAAGCAGACTACCACAAAGAAGGAAAAATTGAACATTCTTCATCGACTTAGACGACTAGAATACAACAAGTGATGGATTTGCACGGCTTTAAATACGTTCATACACCATGACATGTCGAATGAACATTTTGATCGTATCTCTAAGAACATTATTAAATTAATATCATTAAAATTTGTCGACATTTGCAATTTGATTATATGTTTTGATGTTTTCATTGTTCTCTCTTTCACGCAATCGAAAAATTATTCATACATAGAAAACAAATGGCATCGTTGTTTAGAAGGTTTAGGACCATGGCTGTCGAGACACCATACTCACCAATATTTAAATGTCAGATTGATTGTTTCTTAGTTGTCAATCTATTGATGTGTAGAGTAGTGGTGGGGGGACCACTTACTTACCCATGGATCAACGTAAGTCGTAAAGTTATCTTATAGTATCTATGAAAACAAACGAAGCAAAAGGAGTATGTAAGTATCGTTGCATCGTGGCGTTCTGTAGTTTCTGGCTGCCCCCATATGAAAAAGGCGTGAGTTTGTGTATATCCCTGTATGTATGTCCCTGGCCGAAAAAAAACACGTTGGTATAATTGTATAATCACCCTATCTTGGTGCTGGTATAATTTCCAGGTGTCGATAGGGACACGAACGCCGTTGGCTGCTGTCTGTAGCTCACAAAACAAGTAAGCTGAAGTGGCAACGGGCCAGCCTTATCAGCCGTAGAACCGATGATCGTTGGGGTAAACGTGTTCTTGAGTGGAGACCATGAATCTGCAAACGTAAGGTAGGACGTCCTCAGGCGTGGAGCGACGAACTTCGCAGGGTGGCTGATAGCAGCTGGATGATATTTACCGAAAATCGTGCTGACTGGCGTGGAATTGGACAAGCTCGAGCCCAGCAGTTAACTACTACAGGCTGATGATGATGATGATGATGACTGTCTGTACGTGAGCAATAAAAGTCGATTACTTAACACATTTACTTTCAGTATTACATCAGATCGAGATCTTTACATCAGATCGGATTACTTATGATTGTTTTTCTCAATAATTAAGATTTTAAAACTGAAGTGTTATTCGACTTTTGTTGCTGACTGTACTATTCTACGTAACTGTTCGTGCTCGAGCTATTGACATTTGTTTAAAGTTAGATACCTAGCTCTTACGTTTATACTATTCATAATTATCATCATAGGTAATTTTAGTCCATCTGCTCAGCAGTCATCCACCGCTACTAAATACCTTCCATTGACTGCCCCAGTGAACAACCACATAAAAACTCACTTTACAGACAGATTATGGAGAGCTGTTTACCGTAGGAGGCTGCTGCCCATACCATTCAGATAATCCTTTTTTTTTTAACCGCCGACGGAAAAAGATGCCGATGAAGATGTGTCTGTCTGCGCCACAGTAGCTGCCAAACGGCTGAACCGATTTTGTTTATTTTGAAAGGTGTCTTGATCGAGAGTGGTCTTAACTATGATTCAAGAAAATCAATTCAGACCTTTGTAGATTATCAGCTCTTTTCTAGTTGGTATTTGGATCTGAGCATCTTCCACAAAACTGATCGAGTCGAAATTTGGTATTCTGTTACTTCAATTATATTAGAACATAGTCACCTTGCACAGATGCTGCTGCATCACCTGGAATTTGCAGGATACCCAACTCCCTCACCGACAACAACTTATATTAAACTTAAAGGGCCAATACCTACTGTTTTTTTACTTTTTAAGTATTTTGTTTGTGTCGGGGATTTTTAAAATTATATTTAACTTTTATGGAACCTACTTCTTCCCCATTATGGCATGAAGTCTATAGCAATTGAATCCTGGCTAAAGGCTTTCCAATCGCTACGTGCGATTTTTCTCGATCCTGGGTTCAATGTATGATACCGATTAGGATGTTGTTTAGGATACCAGTTAGGATACGAGGTAGGCTGACTATTATTAAACATTAGCCAGAGGCCTTAGTGTAAGTTTGCAAGTGAGTAAACGTAACGCAATATATAGTTACGTTTACTTACTTGCAAACTTTTCAAAAGTGCCTGTAATTGGTTTAATTGAAATAAATGCTTTGAGTTTGAACTTTATATTTGAATGTGAATTTTTACCAATGTTTTTAATGATAAAAAAAAATTGCAAAAATTTTTGCGTCTCATTGCATGATAAAAAGGGACATAAAAATAAGATCTTTGATATTTTCAACCGACAAATGAAAATACCAATTATTTTAATTGTAGACTTTCCAGCAACACACTTAACTGCCCCATAATTTATACAACACTTTATCTGACTTATCGCAGGAAAGAGACTAAACATTTGACGTTGACAATAAAATTATGAACCCTAGCCAGTGGCTGAGTAACATAACTTAATTCCGTCGGATATTTAACAAATCGGGCAAAATCTGCAAGTGTCGTTTCTTTTCGTTTTATCTTAATGCGAGGACATTAAGACATCATATTTCTTACTATTATATAATCTATACTAATAATAAAGCTAAAGAGTTTGTTTGTTTGTTACTTAGTAACTAAACTACCACTCGGATTTGAAAAATTATTTTTGCATTGTATAGCCATATTCTTGCGCAAGGCTATAGGCTATTTACCATCATGCTATGACACTAAGGAGCCGAGCAAAAAGAAAAAAAAGTCAGAAATAATGCCAAGCGAAAACAAAATAATAGCGCGGACGATGCGATGCGACGGGGTGGGACGGGGAAGCAAGTAATTTAACGCAGACGAAGTCGCGCGCAGAAACTAGTGATATTAATAATTTGTTACTGTTCAACATTTCAGGAATTCAACAATAAGGGTCTCAAGGATTTTATCGACTATCCATTAACACATTTAAATAAAACAATTATTGTATTGATTTTGTAATTATTATTTTATTTACATTTTTCATTCTGCGCACTTATTTTAACTTGCTTGTTTAACACATATAAACTTCAACTCATAAATAACTTTATTTTCGTAAAACATTGGTATTATTTGAAAATCGTCTCTAGTAAACGTAGCTCGATTTTTCCCGTCTCTTATAAATAATATAGTGTTTTTTGATTAGCAACCTGACCTACAGATAATTTATGGTCGAAAAATAAATTATAAAGGCGGCAAAATGAGATTCGGTTGCACAGCACACTTTTCAGAGTAGGTGCGACCAAATTAGTGCGGCCCTATACCTTTATAAGTCCGACTCTGCAGGTACCACTCTCCCACTGAAATTGGTGGAAAAGGTGTTTTTTTTTAGTTCTACTGAATTTAGTAGGTCTGTATAAATATTTTTGTTTCATTTGTGGTGAGATATAAAAGAGTATTCTTTTCTATTATATTCTAATCACGCAAAATGGCAGGACCAATTTGCATAATATGGATACGGGCCACTTTATGGCAAAAACCTCCACTTTTTCGGGAGAGCCCTTTAGTATGGAATGTGACCTCCACCGATTTCCAGTATACGAGTCATCCTGACTCGCATATCCTCCACCATGTTCCAGCATATTTCGCTGCCTCTTAACGATTCCCAAGTAGAATACACAAGATCTCGTAGATTGGTCTGATTACGAACCTTAGTGGGGTCTCTATTGAGAATCATTTGTCCCCAAAGATTCTCAATGGGATTTAGATCGGGACTTTTTGCTGGCCAGTGTATGACTTCGATATCAGAATGACTTGCCAACCATTCTTGCACAACTTGAGCTCTATGAATTGCACTATTGTCCTGGACAAGATAAATAGTGCCTTCAGGGTAAGCCAAACGAACGGTCGGTAAAAAAACATCCCTGAGGAGTTCCATATATTGATGTCCATTCATCCGGCCACTAAATTCAACAACTTCCCCTGGACCCATGGAACTCATCCAACCCCAAAAACCTAGACTTATTCTTCCACTTGACCTATTAGGCAAAGTATTAGCTTCTACAGTTCGATTCAAACATAATGGCGGCTCGGAACATGAGGCGAGTCGCTGCGCAGTAACAATTTCATGGGTCAGCGGGGGTGAGGTGACGGGTACTGCGCAGCGAGTAGCTAACTTCCGAGCCGCCATTAAGTTTGAATCGAACTGTACATAACGTTCGTTTTTCCCCCTGTATAATATTTTCCGACCATGCTTATCTGATTTGAAAGTCTTTTCGTCTACAAATATAACTATATTATTAATCCAGTCAAAATTATAGTATTGAAGGCAAAACGCTATTCTGTCGTCTTTGTGTGCTTGTGTAAGTAAAAATTTTCGAGCTGGTATATGTCGCTGCAGACCCCCTTCATTAAGGCGACGGCGCACTGTTTGCATTCAAATCTGTAACAAGCATTAAGACATAGTATAACTTTCAGTGAAGTAACAATTCCAACAGCTTGATATTTGTATCATATTAACTTACACGGTAGTGGGTGGCGGTATCACGAGTGGGGTGGAAAGGATCCTGCGAGTGCCTAGCGACTATGGTGGCGTCTTCAGCTTCTGTTGTGACACGTCCTCGAGCACCACGAGAACGGTCGCGTAGGGCTTCATCGCCGCCTTCCTCGTGACGTCGTAGCCACGTCTATATCGACCGTTTCTAAAAACAAAATTAGTTCTTTTAAGAAATCCTCAAGCAAACTCAAATAATCTTACGTATACAAACACCGAAAAACACTTATAATAAAATGTTGTGTAAAACTTACGTGCACATTTAGTTGTCGCGATATTTCGGCAACTCTTATCCCCGTTTCTTTTAAAATTACTATGCGGATTCTTTCCTCAGCGGTGAGCCGTGCAGGCATTTTATTGTGAATGTTGAATATACCTAATTTAAAATTTATTTTAAAAGATCTTGTGTCAAGTAGACAGCATTGAGTACAGACATCAAGATTTTTGTTTTTAAATTTTTATGGCATCCATGATCCATGCAGTTTTTATTTGGAATAAACTTTCAAGTAATTAATGTCAATTTGAGTTTTAAAGATGAATTGCAATACGACCGAATTAAGAATTATTACTTGAACCGTTTTCTGGAAAACTTGACATCTTGACAAACAAACATCTATCCCTTTCGAACAGTCATAGTTTCTCTCAGTTGCGTCTTTAAAGGGCAGTTAAGTATGTTGCTGTTTGCGCCTATTATTAAAAAAATGTTCAAGATGTTATTTTCCATAAGTAAACAGTTTTTTGTTTGTGGTCGGCACTTTTTGTTAGTACGAAATTATTGATGAAAAAAAGGTATAAAGGCGAACTAAGGGTTAGGTTGGGGGTTGGGTATATGCCTTTTATTTATCGCTCTTATAATAATATAACGATACATTGTGTCACACACTTGTGTATACAATAATTTATGTAGATCGGTTACATCATCAAGCCTCGTCGCTCTCATCTTCGTTTCGTTCATCGAAGTTAATAGTTATTTTTAAACATGCGATTTTCTGTTCTTTGGTCGAAAACTGAACGACAGCTTCAAACATTCCGTAAACACCAGTTTTTGGCAGCTGCCTGTAGTCCATCACGAAATTTACGAGGTTTACTGTACCCTGCAATATAAAAAAAAAACAGTCAACAGGTGTCGTGCGTGGGAGGGGGTTGGAACGAAATATATATGTTGCAGTCAAAACTCTTAACCAGTCAAAAGTACTATTGACTAACAAAATCAGTCAAAAGTACTTTTGACCGTATGCTTTAGTCAATAATACTTTTGACTAAAATAACAGTTAAAAGTACTTTTGCCCAACGGAGCTGGTTAAAAGTACTTTTGACTAAGTGGTTTTGACTGGTTGTATCAGTCAAAACTCTTAAAACTTAAGGTGGTCGATAAAAATAACGACAAACGCACATATAAACTTTTATATTACTGATTATTAGTGGAGAACTGCTGATATTAGAACAAAAATGAGTGACTACTAAAAGAAAGAACGCTTTTTGCAAAGAATTTTAGCGATAGACGATATGAAAGATAGTCATTTCAATGTGATGATAAAAGAAAAATTTGAAAAGTTAGCAATGGATGTGGAAGACGCGAAATTTGATGAAAAGAAAACACCATTACAGTACAGTAGACTAATAGTGATTTGGACTGATGCTTTATTGCTGTTAAAACTACTTTTGACGAAGAGCGTCAGTCAAAAGTACTAATAACCAATAATTTTCAGTCAAAACCACTTTTGACCAACCGATTTTGCTAGTCAATAGTACTTTTGACTGGTTAAGAGTTTTGACTGCAACATATATATAACTTTTGCCCACTTGGCGAATGAGAGCCGAAAAAAGTGTAACATTTTGATCGTCACTACACCTTTATTACGTAACATTTTGACCGTTACTACACAGTGTCGTGTCAAATAGGCAGTCGCTCCATATGGAATACTTATGGTATATATAGGTGGATTCGGTTAGACTGGAAGCTGATCGCAACATAACTATAGTTCAGAAAAAGCTAGGTAGATGGTGAAGTCGTAAGTACACACGTTGGTGCATTTTCTTCTCATTTAACTTGTGTTATTCATATATCATATCACCATCTCCTTCAAGAAGGGAACCGAGATACTGGAAGTCAGAACACTAAATAATGACCATCACGATATGTTAGCCTTAGCAGCTATAATGCTACCAATGAACTATTATTACTGTTCCCCACACCTCTAAACTCGTGAACTTGAACTTGAACGATACTCACGGGTAATAGTGGACAGTCGGGAGGATCAATATTGGCCATAGTGAGGGCTCGCTGTACGTTTTTCTTTGCGTGTCTCATAAGGAAAGTGCAGGCGCAATTGTCGGCCATCGTCTGGAAGAACTTGAAGCCGCCGTCGACTAATTGATATATGTCTATTTTCACCTGTAAAATGTATAGCAATAGAAATTTATACTGTATGTACACAGCTTTATGAACTATAGTTCACTGAGACCGCTGTTCCATGCTTTAGGTATGTGCGCGAGACGGGGGGGCAGTGCAGGCTGCTCATTCGTCAACGCTGCCCCCCGTCTTGCGCGTTGTGATTTCTGACTTTTCCAGTACTCAATACTCAGTTGGTACCATAAAGGTTTTTGATCACTATAAGAAACAGGATCGATTGGCATCAAAAAAGTTTTGTGAAAACTGCCGATTTTCTCGCTGATTGTATTTTTTTTTCAAAATGTTTGAATGGAGATCAAAAAGTTAAGGATCCCAAAACCGTTTTAATGTAGCTACAACGGTTCAGCTGCCCTTACTGCCCTGTCTCAAAAATCCACCTGTATATCGTATCGGCGTATATGTAATCGGCGAAAACGTTCATAGCATTCATTTTCTAACGCGAAATATCCTGGGCATCATTTTATTTTCCCAGTTTACATTTCTTATGGGTTTGGCTTTAGCATAAACAAGGTGGGCCGCGCCGCTTGCCAGTTTGCTTACTCTTAGCTTTTATTTGGGCACTAGCAACCCGACAAAGGCTAGATTTACTTTACTGCACCCTGATTTATGCCTGATTTACATGGTGCGGTTTAATTGCCTGTGGACTATGGTATACCATAAGTTGAAGCAAGAATAAAAGTGGCACCATCTGAACAGTGTTTAGGGGATTCAAGTCATTTGTTACCTCAATTTTATTGTCTGCCACAGATTTGAAACTTAGCATGGTCAGCCTATAATGTTCCCACTGCCCGGGACACAGGCGTCGTCTCTTCGAGAAGGATTGGGCTGTAATCTACCACGCCGTAAGAAACTTGCATCGTGTAAAAGGGGCTTTAGGCCCTCCGCTGCGTTAAGCGGGTGCACGGTGCGGGCGCCCGCGCGGCGTGCTGTTTTCTATTTTCATCCTTAGAGCAGTACTGCGTGAGGCGGGTCTCCCGTCGCACGGGGCCCATAGAAAACAGCACGCCGCGTGCAGGCGCTGGGTCCGTGCACCCGCTTAACGCAGTGGACGGCCTTAGACTTACGGCGACCCTACAATCGATTACTCTCGTGACGTCCGCTAGCAAATCGAAGCAGTCGTGAGTGCGGTTGATCTTCTTGCGACTGGCGTTCATGTAGATCTCGTACTGCTCCGGGTTATCACAGGGCTCTATGTTTTGAACCAACCATTGTCCTGTACCCTGAAACATATACGCTCGTATTTTTACCCGACTACGGCGAAGCAAATAGTAGAGTTATGATTTTGACCGTTATGTATGTATGTATGTATATGTTCATCTGTTCCCTCATAACTTCTAAACTACTCATCATAATTTGAAATGGGGTATCGTTGGTAGAGTCTTGGATGTCCGCTGGTTTTACGCTATGTGACGTTACATTAAATTGAATATGGCACCCTCTAGCGAACATAAAGTGCCATGTTCGATATCAAATGAAAGGGCTTAGTTAGCACATTTCAAAAAAAAAATTATTATAACTCCAAAATAATTTAAATAAAATCCGGAGTCACACGTTATCTGTTCGATTTGGTATCCAGTCATTTCACCAAAAAATTATTTACAAATTTTTATTTGACAAGCAACGATTGGCAAAAACATGATTGGTCATTTCATCATTATACAACTAAAAGTTTGGCAAATAATTCATTTAAGAAAATAATTGTCTGATAAACTTTTGTTTAATAACGTATTATTTGACAAACAATTCATTTTTTTTTCATATTATCTCATAAATGATCGTTTGGAATAGAAATGTAGAAACGTTTTACATAGGTATTGCATAATTACACAATTTCCTAAAAATGAAACTTATTAAATAGGCAAAAGAGTAATTTTAATTTATAAATCAACAAATATTATTACATTACAACAGAAAACGAATTGTATAAATAGAAGAAAAAAAAAATTGGCTATGCCGAAACGAACTAGTTAGGTTAGGTTAAATATTTTTTACTCGCAAGAAAAGGTTAGGTTAGGTTAGGTTAAAACTGTGACCCCCTACGCAGGAGCCGAGCGAGCGCAGCGAGCGGTGCCGCGGCAGCGGCCGGCGACTGCCAAAAACGACTAGAATATATAGAAAAAAAAATACTTTAGCAGGTTTACAGAACTTCAGTACTTGCCTGTAAATCATTTGAACCAAGTGGTAATTGCAAATAGATAATACGATTCAATTTTTTTTTTTTTTTAATAACATTGTATTTGATGTGTAATGAAAAATGTCTAAATGATTAAATATAATGCGAAACATTTGTAAAGAGAAGCATTTGCTAAATAAATGTTTGTAAAGCGAGAGTTTATAAAATAAAACATTTGCGGAATAAGTTGTTTGTGAAATAAATAGTATACGAATCGTTGGTTGTAAACTAAAAATTTGTGAAATGTGTTTTGGTGAAACATTAGTGAACCGTTCGATTTATTTGTTTGGATTTTTAATTGGTCTGTCTGTGATGTCTTGTTTATACCTTTTTAATTGACTTTTTTGTCGTAGTTTGGGATTTAGTTTTTATTACTTTTATTTTTAGCAAATAAATGTACATCTACGCTAAAAAAAGCTTGTTTTTTTGTTTCAACGCGCCAATCTAATAACTTCCACTCTGATTTGGAAAATCTTTTTGCATTTGATAGCCCAATTCTTGAGGAAGGTTATAGCTACTTAACATCACTCTGCGACCCTTAGGAGCTGACCAAAAAGTCAGAAAGAACGCTGAGCAAATACGAAGTAATAGCGCGGGCGGGCGAAGTGATGCGACGGGGTGGGGCGTGGGAACAAGATACGCGGACGAAGTCGCGGGCAAAAGCTAGTAGTACTTAATAAAGCGTTTTAAAGGGTACATTCTCAAAGTTGGTAACATCGCAAATGGCTGTCAAATAATTGACTGTTTTGATTCTTTTTTTTTTTTGGGGTTCCGTAAGTAATCGCAACGTTTGTCCGTTCGTCCGTCTGTCTGTCAGCGGGCTGTAACTATCTCATGATCCATAATAGGTAGATAATCGATTTTTTCCCAGATTGGGTATGCCTATACTTAATAAAAATATAAACGGAACCCTATTACTAAGCCTCCGCTGACCGTCCGCCTGTCTGTCAGCAGGCTGTATCTCACGACTTCAGTTGAAAATGTTACAGATTGTCAATTTGTATTGCCTCTATGTATATCAACAAAAAATAAAAACAAAATAAAGCTAATAATTTAAGGGGTCCCCACTCAAGAACACGTTTACCTCAACGGTGATCGGTTCTACGGCTAATATGGCCGGCCCATTGCCACTTCAGCTTGCTTATTTTGTGAGCTTCAGACAGTTGCCATTTTACGAAATGAAATCATGGAATATCGCTAAATAATCAAATCAGCGACATATTTGACAGCTATTTGCGACGTTTGCAAATGCACCTCCTTAAATCATAGAATACTTCAAAAACTTACAAGTATAAGACCACGCCAACTAAACACAAACGGAATGCACAAGCAGACCACAAACAAGAAAAATTGAACATTCTTCATCGACTTCAAAATATACAAATGATGGATTTGCACGGCTTTAAATACATTCATACACATATTACATGTCGAATGAACATATTGATCGTATCTCTAAGAAAATTATTAAATTAATATCATTTGTCGACATTTGCAATTTGATTATACCTATGTTTTGATGTTTTCATTGTTCTCTCTTTCACGCAATCGAAAAATTATTTATACATAGAAAACAAATGGCATCGTTGTTTAGAGGGACCATGGCTGTCGAGACACCATACACACCAATATTTAAATGTCAGATTGTTTGTTTCTTAGTTGTCAATCTATTGATTTGTAGATACTGGTATCATGTTCGTTATCATGGTATTGGTTTTATTTAAAAGATATTGTTATGCCATTAGTGGTTAAAAAATATTTCGGGCATATGGGCATCATGATGAGGCACAGCGCGCGACACTATCAATTTATTGCGGGAAACATTCGATCGCAGAGCGCATAATTTCGCGTAATGGACCTGTGAGCTGGCCTCCATAATCGTGTGAGTGAGATCACACCTATGGATTACTTTCTTTGGGTATATGTGAAGTCACACGACTACGCAGATAAACCACACACGTTGGACCACTTGGAAGCCAACATTTGCCGCGTTATTGCCGAATTGCCGATATACGGCCCCAGTTGCTCGAAAAAGTGGTCGAAAATTGGACTCCCCGATTACGCTTCATTCGAGCCGAAAATTGGACATGGCATAAGAATCTCTTTTAAATAAAACCAATACCATGATACTGAAAGAGGAATGCCCACCGTCCATAGGACCCTTTGGCCCCGAGTGAATACATTTTAAAGTATATGGATAGGATGATATGCAACTTTAATAATGGTTTTAATAAATGGTAATAACAGATTATACAATCCGGCAGTACATAATAATTGTACTCACAAAATAGGTGTACCCACAGTGCTGATCGGACAGTGAGCCAATTGGTCTCGTTACAGCCAGATTTTGAGTGTTTGGTGCTCTTACATAGTTTGGCGATGTGTCCAAGCTTTGTTGTCCCGCTTGCGGTGCAGTGCCAGCTACTTCACATTAATCACATTGCACCGAAGGCAGACTGGATGGGACTGATTGCACCATAGGCAGACTAGATGGTTCAGATTCCCGTTCTGTAGTTGAACTTGATGCTGCTCTATCAGTTTTCGCCCGCAATTATGGCACAAACGAGATGATGATTGCAACTGAAATCATAATAAAAATTAAGGCTCAGTGAATGAAAAGAGAAAACGTGGATTAGTGTGGTTTTATATATTGCTATTGATATTGCTACTTCAGCTTGCCTATTCTGTGTTTATATTGAGTACTGGTTACTGATTTTCTGTCGGGTTCGGATCTGATGAAATACATACCTTACGCCGCCGATGGAGCACGCTTGCTTAGAATAACCAAATAATTACCAATATAGCTGTAGCAGCGCGCATGCGCATGACAGCGCGCTCACCTCTGCACTGAACTGGAGGATCGAGCGCCGGCACTAATATTTATAAATTCTAGGTTTAGTGGTTAGTTGGAGTGCTGACAGAGGGCGCTCACTGCGCGCATAATATTGTAGTAATATTTTAACTGTGTTCTGATTAGCTGGTAATAAATACTACCTTTTAAATAATGTCCACTACTTGTGCCTATGTAATTTTGTATATAGTTAGGGCACTAATAAATAAGGATTACTAATCCGGTTAAGCAGACAAAACCTTTCTAGGTTGATCTACGAGATGCCATTCCTAAAAAAAAAAAAAATAGGATTATTCCTTCCTTCTTACAACAAACATAGTTTCATTTCTCTACTTAACTGAATACGTCGCTAAATAGCTATCGGGAAAAGACTCCGGCAGGGATTTCCACTCCTTAGCTTCAACCAAATTACTCACGAACAGAATACACACTCAGATCGCAAAAAACAATAAAAAGTTCTATATTCTGACAAGACGACAAATGATGGTTATGCACGGCTTTAAATTCATTCATACAATATCATGTCAAATGAACATTGTGATTGTATCTCTGAGTAAATTAATAGCATTTGTCGACATTGTATCTACCAGTTGATTATATTTCATATTTTATTGTTCATTCTTTTGTGGTTAGAGAAATAATTTATACCATTCAGTTGCCGATCACCACACGTTTGGTGGTAACTTCGAGTCTGTAGAGATGGTTATTTCGAGGTTTTCGTACCACCACTTCAGACAGTGAACCAATGCTCGGGCCAGTTCGTCAATGGGTTCACGGACCATTCATTAAATCTTGAAGCCGTAGTCGTTCCATGAAAATGCAGCTGCATTTGGCTTAACTGACCTGGACTGTACTGCAGACCGTCTCAGACGTCAGTTGCACGTTTTGAACCAGTGTGTGTTGCCAGTGATCTCTTGTAAGTGGCCTAATCAGAAGACGGACTTTGAGAGTCTCGCAAAATGGAAGATTCGCAAGAAATCCAAGGTACTGACAACCGATCGCGATGCCCAAAGCGATACTGTCATATAAATAGGAGTGTTCGAGGCGACGCTTTTCTTTTGAGATTTTTTTTTTTCTCGAATATGCTCGGAAAGTTACATAACTTATTAAATATTAACGCTTTGGCTTGCAAAGCAAAAAAGAAACAAATGAACATTTATTGGCACGTGCGGTTAGAGCTACTTAGCTTCATATTTTCTGAGACAATTCAAAAGTGCCTGTAAATGGTTTAGTTGAAATAAATGCTTTGAGTTTGAGTTTGAGAGGCAGTGCTCAGGTGCGGTTCGGACAAAATCAGTTCAAATCGGTTGAAATCAGTGCTCTGAATGGAATACCTCCAAAATTTTCGTTATTCGTCATTGAATCTGGAATTTATAATATACTAGCTGCAGCGGCATGCGGTGCAATGTATTTTTTTTTAATTAGGTGTTTTGGATTGGAATCCCACTACATGCTATCATGTACTAGGATTCGATTCGAATTGGTGTGGGGTAGGAAACACAACTAAAAAAAGAAAAATATTTTTTTTTTTACAAAAAGAACAACCGACTTCCGACAAAATGTCGACGACGGAATTTGGTGGCAAAAAACGAAAATTCAAAACTGGAAGTAGGTTATTTTTTTTTTCGTAATAAGTTTTTATTTCACCGATTTGTTTATCGGCGAGAGGTATAATAATTGCTGTTCTCTTCAAATTAAAGTTTTCTGAAGATTGTAAATTCGGCTCTAAAAGTACAATAAAAAACCTCTTTCCATCAACTATTTAATTAATAAAAAAAACCTCAAGAACGTTAATTTTATAAATTCAACTCATTTCTCCACTTGTTACTGCGGACAATTCCTTTTTAATTTTTATTTCTTCTTTCTATTCATCATCACAATCATCATCGTCTTCTTCCTCAACTTCCTTGAACTCCACATGGAGCTCCAGGCATGCAACCTCCTCGATTCCTCTCAACATGAAGGCCTTAGCGCAGAAGACGTATAGTCCATCTTCGGGTAGTTCGTTGTAGTCGAACACGTAGTCGCTGATGTGGTACTCTCCCTGGGAAAGAGGAAGAATGATATTAGGATTAATTTCATTTGGATATGATTTTTCAATCGTCAGTAGATCAGAATCTTTTATCTAAGGATACATAGCAGCTAAATACTAGCTTTTGTGTAGATGTCGAACCGCCGCATGTCTTCGTGGATGTGACGCATATTTCCCCCAACTTGATCTTTTTTGTGTTAGTGTTCTTTTTTGCGTCATGTTTACGCATCGAAGATTGTACCTGCAATCTAAGTGTTTAACACATTTCGTAAACGATCAAGAGTACCGTTTCTTTTTGACAGTTCAACAGCATTCATTATTGCATTATTTACGTTGTTGAGCACATTTTTTTCGAACTTATGAAGCAATGGATTAGCAATCTGTTTCAAAACTATTCAGATTGTGATTAATCATGTGTTACGCAATTAGGGTGCTGATGAACGTACAAACTTTTTGCTATACCATAGACTGAACGTCATCGTCACGTTTACGTCATCTGATGCAATTCGGTACAGGTACAGCATCAAATAAGCTATAAGATCCTAAAATGGTGCTTGATAAAGTTCTAGGTCACTTAGGGCGAATTTCACCAATAAAAACTGAACGCGATCAGCACTTAAACCACGTTTAAGAGCTGTCAGTGTCATTATTTTCTTTGTAATATTGACACTGACAGCTGTTGAACTCAGTTTAGATGTGCTGATCGCCTTCAATTTCACTGGTGAAATCAGCCCTTATTGTTTTTAGCATTATTAGCAAAACTGTATTGTTCCATACATTAAAGGTACTACCAAAGCGTTTAGAAGAAAACAATACCTCTGCTACAGGAAATTCAGGAGGGTCAACGCCAGCGATTTCCAAGCCAGTCTTGACATTGTTCTCAGCGTACTTATTGACAAAGTTGATAAAGCAGTCGTCGGTTAGCACTTGATACTGTTTGCATCCTCCGTCCACGTATTTGCATATGTCTACGCGGATCTGGAAAATTAGATGTCTTTTTAGGTAGGCCATTCACGATCGACATAACACCATTAGTAAGTTATTGCAATATAACTCTTATCTCTTTCATGTAAGGTATAAAATCCATTCCGGACCCAAGGCACCCCTGGAAGACACCCCTGGGGTCACCACGGGAACTTGAATTCGGACCCGTGGCACCCCCAGGTCCTCAAATCCATACAACGGTGTACCATTGGTATCACGGGTTCTATTTGCTAGTATGCTAGTAGCATGAATCCACCAATCGAATAGTGATGGGACAGATAGACAACAGTGACAAAATAATTGCAAGAGTCTAATTTTAATATTTATTTAACGCAATTTCTCCAATGCGTGGCCTAATGTTATTTCTCTGTTCAGAAATTGCAATTGAATGTGCACTATTAAATCGTCGTTATTGATGTCTGCTTGTTTCCGTTTTTAGGCGCTGCATTCAAATTGTGAATAATCTGCAATACGTTTAGTAAACGCATCACAGAAACCGTATTTCTATTGATTAGTTTATTTAACTTGATTGCTGATTACACATTTTTTTAAACAATAGAGATACGTCGACTGTCACTTTTGAAAATGTAGATTTTTACAGCTTCAACAAGGAGATCTGACTAGGTAAATTATCAAACGATACCTATACTATAACTATAATTAGGTCACATTAGAGATAAAAATGAAATCATGTATTAGTACGTAGGTATACCTACTTAGTTACAAGTACATTCAAATAATTGATTCAAATGATGACAGATTTTTACAATTATATTTTAGGGGTATGAGGAACACGGTGTTAAGTTCACTTATCAGTTGCGATGTAGATGCCGCCACAATATCATTTTACTATGTCTTCGGTGATATTACATTATTTGTTCGAATTTTTTTAATATTATCTAGTCATCATCCCTATTCTGGTGTGTTCAAAAAAGTTTGCTGGGAAAAACTGTGTTGTTTATAGGCTCGTGCATACTGGCGCGACTTGTCGCCCGACGCGACACCGGTAATTGTTCTACCGTGAAGTTTTCTTAGAAATTGTATTATAAAAGTCGAGTCGCGCCTGTTTGTAGAAGCCTTTCGCGATCTGTTGAGAAATCATGTTTTTTTGTTGTGCTTCATTGAACAAAGAACCTGTAGCGTGGTTGTAAAGTCATGGGCTCTCTCGTGATTTTTCCAACCGGGGCATCAAATATTAATATATGCGGAAAAAAAACATTTAAGTTCGCATAGCTCGTCAAAATGTAGGGAACAGCTGATTTTTTTTCGAGATTTCAGCATTGGTCCCATAATGAAAGTTGTTCATAATGATGAGTAAAGTCTTGTGTTTAAGTATCGGTCACAAAATACCAGTCACCCTAAAAATACAATAGACGTAGAGATATTTAGCAACCTATTCCGCTTAACTATTCTTAAAGAGTCCTAAAAAACCCTGTAAGTGTACCTACCCTGTTCTTAAAGGGTTTTTTAGGACTCTTTAAGAATAGTTAAGCGGAATAGGTTACTAAATATATCTACGTCTATTGTATTTTATACTGGATTTCCGCCAAGTCACGCCTGAATCAATTAACTACCAGTCACCCTGTATAATTCTTCTGTACGGCTGTATATCACTGAACTCCTAAATGTCAGGAGCGATTATTTTTTTTGTGTGTAGGAGTGGTTTCCTGTATGGTTTAGATTCACAATTGAACCCGGTAGATGGCACTGCGAGTTCGAGGAAGCAGGACGACGTCTGTCCGGTTAGCTAGTTTGTTTATAAAATGTTTTTAATATTAAAAAGATTATAAAACCCACTCCAAATTCTTTAGTGAACCTTTCTTCCAACTTAATATCTGCATTGAAGCCGCCGTGTGTCCTGTTTATTTTTTTCTGCACGACGTCGAATTTGAACTTGTGTTGCTCCGCCTCACATTTCGTGATGTGGTTCACTTGCCACAAGCCAGGACCCTGAAATAAAAACATTCATATAATATAAATGCTAAAGTAACTGAGTCCGTCTATCTGTCTGTTACCTGTCCACGCCTTCAAGACTGAACAGATTTGGATGAAATTTGGCGCACGAAAAGATCATGACCGGGCGAAACCACGGACAAAACTGTCTTTGTATAGGTATCTATCAGACCAGATGATTATCGATCCATCCTAATTACTAACTCAGACGTATTTAGATCTTCGTGCAGGATTTGGTTTTCTCAAGAACTTCTTTCATACCTTTGAGTAAATGAACTTTCTGTTGTGCTGTCCTATGGATGCTACCAGGGACCGAAACCGGTATACTCAATACGGGTATTTTTTCGATTAAGCACTTTATATTTTCTACAGGTATTTTTAAAGGTTACCTTAAATTGAATACAACCAGTATTAATACCGGTTGTCGAAATAAAAATTACGTCTATCTTACACGTGCCGCCAGCATTACATTGGAAACGCATCGCCTGTTTGTGTAACCGGTATTAAAACTGTACTATTGTACTGTACTGTTCTTTGGTTACTGAGATAGCGGTAACCTTAGTAGTAAGTTTGTAAAAGGTTTAGGCTGTTGATGCACCTTTGAACCTTGTTGTTGAACCTTTAACTATGTTGTGGTCGTCTTCCATTCTAAATCTTGGCTTTTCTAGGAAATCGATTTCGTCATATTATAACGGCCATCTTGAAAATCTGTCATTTTCACCAGTATTTGACATTAAGAGCGAATTTCACCACTGAAACTGAACGCGATCAGCACAACTGCACCGCGTTTTGGAGCTGTCAGTGTCAATATTTCCATAGTACTGACAGCTCTTGAACGCGATTTAGAAGGGTTGATTGCGTTCAGTTTCATTGGTGAAATCTGCCTTAAGGTGTCTAAAACGCTCCGCATTTGGACAGCCGTTATTGTGTGGTTTCTTAGGAATCCAAAGCTTAACCAGAAGCAACTAAATAACAACATTTTGCATGAAGAGACTGCCTATCTGACCTCCAAAACCTAGAAGCTTGATGATACGAAACCCCTTGCTAAGACAGATTGCCAGTATTAATAAGAAATATGATCTTGAAATCTTACAATATCTCCCGTACTGAACACTAGTGGAAAGAAACAACACAGCACCCCACATAGAACCCACAATTTCAACATAGCACTGTTTGTATTAAACGTTTATGTACACTGTGATTTTCATCAATCGAACCAAATATATAATATCTCAATTGTATAAACATGTCATGTTCAGTAGCCATATTGATGTTATCGAGTAGCGTGATGAGCTTTGGTCGAATCATGATGCACATCGTTATAAATTTACATCATTTTTATCGTTACCTTGTCAATTTAATATTGTCGTAGTTATGCCAATAATGCTATTACAAGGTTACTATTTTGATATAAATATTATTAGCTAGCTTTTGCCCGCGACTGGATATTATCCCACGGGAACATACTACCGGGATAAAACGAAAGGAGATTGGAGATTGCTTACGATCATTCAATTGTGCGGTCATTAAATTAACTTCAGAAGAAAGAAAGAAAGAAGAAGAAATTGTTCTCCTGAGTTAATTGATTCATGCGTGACTTGGCGGAAATCCATTATAAAATACAATATACGTAGGTATATTTAGTAACGTATTCCGCTTAACTGTTCTTAAAGAGTCTTAAAAAAACCTGGAAGAAATCGACACGTGTTTCACCTCTCGCGAACCCGAACAAGAACTAAACGCTGAACTATGCTCAGCGTCCAGCGCTCGGCGTGGCAACACGAGGATGCCTCGTTTTATAAGACTCTTTAAGAACAGTTAAGCGGAATAGGTTACTAAATTATCTTCGTCTATTGTATTTCTTTTTCCACCTGAGTTGTGTCGCGCCTGTCTGCGGGAGCTTTTACTTATAAAATATGATTTGTTTTTCGGAATCTAATCTAAAATAAACTTCAAGACCCATGCATCACCTATTCGCCGATCATTATGTACAGCAAGTCGTGTACGGACGACCCCCCCCACAAAGAGGCGCGACGCGATACCGGTAGAACAATTTACGTGAAGTTTTCATAGATATTGTTCCACCAGACTTGCGTCGCGCTGTCGTGTTACGCCTGTCTGCGGGAGCGTATAGTTTGCAGAGTTTTGCGGCATGCATGTATATTCTGTTCATCAGTTGGTTACTGCGTCTGTGCTGCACCTTAATTGCGTAATACACGATCTACCACAATCTGGATTGGTTTGAAACAGATTGCTAATCCATTGCTTCATAAGGTCGAAAAAAAATCTACTCAACAACGTAAATAACGCAATGAATATTGTTGTAACTGTCAAAATGAAACAGATTAGTCGGAATCGTTTACGAAAACGTTTTACGCAATTAGGTAGCTGTTTGTAGACTCCTTGTACCATGAAGGTTTTTGTGATGTGTTAATTGACTGTGCTAGCGAAACAACAGGCGGCCGCCAAAAGGCTTTCATAAAAATAAAAATATAAATATGGCCCTATACGATCTAATAAACAAAATAATGGTTAATGTGGATAAAAAATACAATTTGTGCCATTTTTACCGATATGACCAAAGCTTTTGATTACGTGAACCATGAAAGGCTTTTGGTCAAACTTGATGCCTACGGTATACGAGGGAATGCTCTACGTCTAATAAAATCGTATCTAAGTGAACGTCTTCAATATACAGAAATTTCTAAAATATGTGTCAAATCAAAACGTGAGGTTAAATATTTGTCTAGTCCTAGGGAAATTAAATATGGCGTTCCGCACAGCAGCGTTCTAGGGCCATTATTATTCTTGCTGTATATAAATGATCTACCCCGACACATCCCATAGCCCAGTGTGTTATTTGCCGATGTCAGTACGGTCCTAATAGACTGTCTCAACAAAGAGCTATAAGAAGATGGAATAAATCATTGTCTAAAATTAATAATAAACTGAAAAACTAAAATTATTTCACACTGAAAGTGCTCGCCGCGTCGCTGCCGGCCGCTGCCATTCCGGTGTGACTCGGCCCTAACGGCTCGTACACACTGGCGCGATATCGCGGGCGCGACAGGCAGCGCTACCATAGTCGCGCCCGCGATATCGCGTCAGTGTGTACGAGCCTTAACATGGATGTATGTATAAGTAGAACGCCGCAGCGGCACCGCTAAAGTGCCGCGACGTAGCCGCATTGCATAGTACGGACCGAACCTTATACTCTTTAAAATAATTGGCTTTTACAATAAACATAACATAACATCACGCCTGTATTCCCCAAAGGGTAAGGCAGAGGTGTACCTACAGTACACCCACATTTCACCAGACGCATTTCGATTTTACAATATTTTCAAATTACACTGTTATTAGGCAAGGATAGTCCTTGCGGTACCCATTCATTCAGAATCATTCACAATTTCAGCCGAAAGACGTCCACTGCTGGACATAGGCCTCCCCCAAGCACCGCCACTTCGACCGGTTCACTGATATATCTTTGTGTTCTCATTGGGATATCCCCAATTCCTAAACTTCTCAGATAGACTTACACGTAGTTCATTGCCTATACAGCGCCTGTATACGGCTCAGTGAGTCTTTGAACCGCAGGTCTATGCCAGTTGATATGTACTTTTAATGAAAATACCTATGTATAATTAGTGGAGGATACTGATCCGAAGCACTTTAAAGCCCCCAGTATACATTGGGCGAGCCAACGGCAAATACACGCAAATCACGCAAAAAGGCCCAGTATACTTTGGCCGAGCGAAAAGCTCTAAAATAACAAAAGCCTTAAACCTCCAGGATGGGTTTTGTCGACGGGAGAATAGACAAAATGACAGATACCTGTCCTGGGGGTTTAATTAAGGCTTTTGTTATTTTAGAATTTAATAATGAAAGATAGAATATTTGAATATTAGAATTATATTTTAGAATGGGAATAAGGTTGAGGTGAAAGATGTAAATAATTTCTCAAATGTTGACAAATAATTATTATTGAATCCTGAAATATAGACTATGTAGATATAAACTGGATAAACAGTAAACTATAGAGCAAAAGTATATTAAATCCAATTATATATTAAATTTGAATAACATTAAAAAGCTTCCTAAATTATATCTTCAATCTATTCTTCTCCTTCTTCCTCGATCTTCTTAAACTCCATTCGGGCCTCCAAGCAACCTACTTCATCGTCTCCTTGTAAAACAAAAGCCTTGAAATTGAAAGTTCCAAACATGCTGGTGGTAGGTTCATTGCTAAAAGCGTAACTTTCTATGTCGTATTCTCCCTGTAACAAATAAAAACAATTTTATCTGCATAGTATGTAAAGAGAAAATGTTTTTTCAAAGATTAAAGGCGCTGCTCCACTGCGGCGCATGCTGTGCACGGGCACGCGGAGCATTTTAGCTGCGTGGGTTCGTTTGTTTGACAACGTGGGGCTTCGTTTCCACTGCAGCACACACTATAAGTACAAGAATATTACCCACGACTATGTACAACTGTAGCGCACCACAGTTTTTCAAACGTCGTAGCTTCTCCGTCCATGCCATCTACTGAAGCTACGCGCGCTTCCGTGTACCGCGTGCATAGCGTTGACAGCGTTGAGCTACGTGGGCGCCATACTCAAGTAAGCCACGCCTGCAGCAATGACGTCATTAATCTCATATTCGTGCGTAGCGTGTTCGTGGGTTGCAGTGGACGTTATCACATACATTTTCTTACAAAGGGAACCTACTAGACACACGTGCGTAGCCTCTCCGTGCGCAGCAGTGGGGCTGCGCCTTGGGTAAAAATTTAGGTTGAATGCTTCAAGGATCTTTTGGCGCCCGAATGACTTTGATAGGGGGGCGTGGTTGGTAAACATTTGTGTAATGTCACAGAAATTGTATTAAAAAAACAAGATGGCGGAGTTAGTTCCAAGTTTGGTCACGTGCCAAAAGATCCTAGTACCGCTATAATGGGGAGTGTGTTTATTACTTTTGTACTGCCTATGAAGTTCCTTGCTGAAGACTTTAAGCAAGGTGGCGCTAATAGTTTTGTCTTGTCGCCGGTTACTTTAACAAGTCACAAACACTCGGCGCTCTTCCGCAGCGAAGCTTCCAGTAAACAATCCCATTGGGGTAAAACATTTACCCGAGCATCATAATTTGTTTGTCCCCCACGGCAAAGACAGTTCAGGAAAGACTAAAAGCATCGTTTATCAATAATGCTTTCATTCTGTCCTGAGCTGTTGTCTTTGTCGCAGCCGTTGGCTCACTGCGGTCGGGAAATGATTAAGTCCAGGGTGTCAGTTTTACACCTCGATGTTCATTTGTTTTCTTTTATAAGTTCTTTAGAAAGATCTTTCACTCGGAAGTGAAACAACTGAACACAAAATGAATCAAAAGTGAGAAATGAATTCATTACGATATTGGATTTCGGCCCACATCATCTTTCTCTCGCCTAACGATCGAAAAATTAAATGCAATGATCATATAACAACATTCATTCCTATGTGACTTTGTCGTTTTCTTGTGAAGGTGAAACGTTGAACGTGCACTTGAATGAAGCCTCACTGAACGTTCACTCGTCTGATATCAGCTTAGCTTAGGTTTCAAATTGAATTTAGTTCCAAAACTATTTACCTTTGGTATGGGCATCTCTGGCGGGTCTATGTTAGCGGCCTTCAAGCAATCTGTGATGCTGTCCTTTGCGTATCTGTCAAAGAAGTCTATCAAACAATCGTCTGCTATCATTTGGGACTGTTCGCAGCTGTCGTCCACGATCTTGCAAATTTCTAAGCGGACCTGGTTAATACAAAAGTGGGTGGAATAATTAGTACATTAAACTTCACGATTGAAATCTAGCATAAGTACCACCTTGGTAGGAAGCATATTGATTAGGACGGAAGAAATTGGACTCCACAGAACTTGGAACTTGAAACTCAAAGCACTTACTCTGCTACTCTCTTTTCTGCGATTATAATATACAATTAACTTATGCCCGCGGCTTCACTTTTGAATTTCCGCGCATTATTTGAGGAAAGTACTATACAATTCTTGGTCGCGACCAAGCATTGATGGACTCACGTATGTATGCCTCGGCTTTTACACGATCGTCCACCAATGCACCAGCAGGCCGCGACAGTAATGTCAGCCCATGCCTTTTATAACTATCTCTTTAGTTTCTATTTACTATGTAAATAACATACTCCAAAAGCGTCGTCAAAGTCTTCATCAAGTACAATATGCCCTTTAAATCCGTCATGGGTCTCGTTGATCTTCATCAGGGCTATATCGAACTTGAATTTGTGGCCATCCTCCTCACATTTGGTTATGGATAACGTTTCCCAGACTCCTTCGCCCTGTAAAAAATTAACGTTATAATTAGATATGGATGTTTCAGTTTCAAAACCAGCTTTGGAAAATACATCTAGGATATGAATATGTTCGCAATTGCGGAGGAATGAAGCAAATGTTGGGAGGCAAGTTTAGTATAAATATGGTTGGCTATAAGAGTAGGGGGAGAACAAAGAAACGATGGATGAACTGTTTGAATGAAGTACTAACATAACACCAACCAACATTGTACACTTAGTTCGCAATAAACGTTTTGAATGAAAACTTCATCAGACTCTGGACATCACCACTGTAATACCACTTGTTAATACATATCCAATGAAACCACATACGACGAGGCTATCTGGTTTACTTGAGGAGTTCCTATGGCCACCTTCCGGCTCCATCATCAGACCCTGGATACTACCTTAAGCTGTACTACTTGTCATGACAAAACCAACGAGTCCAAACACGATGGTGCCATTTTGTACGGTTGAGGAGTTCCTCTGGCCACCATCCGCCTCCATCATCAGCTCCTGGACACCATCTGACGCTATAGCACTTGTCAAGATAAGACCAACGATAAGAGTTAAAACTCAACAACGCTATCATATATACATATCTAAAATAAATAAAGCTACCAGAAAAACCTTAAAACACAACACACACACCACACTTTTTAACCCTGGGACCAATTTTTTTTAAATTGTTGTTTGGCGCTAGGAACTATTTGGAAGTACTCCCATGCCTGGGCAGCATTTGGTCCAAATCGGTCAATATCCTTTCCAAAGGAATTTGACATAAACCAACTGTTTAAATACCTAACCGGTAGTGGTTTGAAAGTTGGTGAACACAGGCCTAACTGTCTAGTTTGGGGTTCACGGGTAAATCATTTTGTAACCTAGCTATAGGTAATATTTTAAGCTACTCATGCCGTCTCAGCTTGGTGTTAACCTGTTAACCTGCTTACTGCATTACCTGGACAATTTTTTTTTTCTATTTCTTTTATTTAGTAAAGTCCTTACCATATATTTCGCGTATACCAAAGAGACACAGACACACAGTGTACATATTACCAACGCTTTCGACATTTCACTAGTTTGTATTACAATCTCCTTGCGTCCTTTAATAGGACCAATATTTAACTAAATATAAAATTACATGTTCTGAGGCCATAATTATAGCTATCTGATGGCGTGATGTGAAACATTGTGGTTACAGAAACAATGGACTTTTCTCTTTTATATTTTATACGTTATCATGATCATATATCAATTAGGAGCTTATTTACTGATTCTTAAATACACTTGGCGAAACTGTTAGGTATATAGGTACGTATAAACACACAGATAGAACAAGAATTAAATGAAACAAAAACATCTTTAAGGTGGTTTAAAAGTAGAATTTTGGGTTTAAGTATTATCAAATCAAAGCACTCATTCTGTAAGTGGCACTACAAATTGGCATCTACAGGTTCGTTATCAGATCCATTTTCTTACATTTTCATCAGATATTTTTGGAACAGAAGTTGGTATCTGTAAGTCTGAGAATAGACTTGCTTGCATATTTATTTATTTTGCCTTCTGTACACATTTTTTTCCAGTTCTTCAATGTATCTCTCCGTGTATTGGTGATTATTTTACAGTTGATCTGCGTAGAACAAAAATTCGTTATTATGGTAAATGTTTTTACCTTGGATGTCCTTGTTAGAAGCTTCCGTGTGGAGTATCATGCAACCTTTTTTCTCACTTCCTGTTTAGTAATGTTTCACTAGTATAGTGAACGATATTAATCGGTGTATCTAGGCAATCGATCAAGCCACACTGTCATTTATGAGCTTGTTATTTTTATAGTGGTGACAGAATATTGTATTTTTTGCAAAATAATTGTTGCTATCCTGCTTCTTCTTCTGCCTCACCACAAAATTTAATTTTGAAGTTCTGAATCCTAACTAATATTATAAATGCGAAAGTAAATTTGTTTGTTTCGCTTTTACGCGGCTGAACGGATTTCGATGAAATTTGGCATATGGGTAGAACATGACCTGGATTAGTACATAGGATACTTTTTATCCCGATATTTCTACGGGATCGAGACTTGTGCGGGTGAAACCGCGGTGCGTAACTAGTGGGAAATGTTTAATTGATCAAACACTTTGTGATCTTATAATGATGATCTCTTTTTTTATACATGAGCCCCTTATATAATGTTTAGCCTCTTTGAAAATTGGTCGCAGTAACTGCTGGCAGCAAAATGATCTTAATTTCATTTCAATTTTGGATTTTATTTGGTAGACTCTCAATGCCAACTAGAAAGGAATGACCTCATATAGGTATGGAATGAACATAACAGTTTAACTTTTGCACCTATGTACATTTAATGTATTTATATGTTTTTTATTTAACCAATTACTCTCTCTTATTGTTACAGACTTATGAACTGCGCGCTCCAATCAGCGACAGCCTTGGACGAGCACACGATAGCAGCCGCCATGCTGCCCCTAGCCACAGCCTACTGCAGGAAACTGTGCACCGGAGTCATATAATACGCCTACATGTGCATACAGGTAGCCTATGGTCTATCTCTATTATGATGAACTGCGCTTCAGTCAGCAACTGCGCCGCACGAGCACACGTGCAGCGTAGTCGTAAGTGTAATGTATCAAATGTGGCTGTGCTTTTTTTAAATGAATACTCTTATTCAGGAACATCCAGTATGGACAAGCCAGCAGTTCTGGGAGGCAGCCTTCTACCAAGATGTGCAGAGAGACATCAAAGCTCTATACCTTCCAAACCCTTCTCTTCACCAGAGAGTGCCCAGCCCAAGGTAAGGCGTCACAGATTTATGCAGAAGAAATGGCAAACGAACTGCCTTGTGACAAAGAATGTTTTTGAATCCAAGTATATTTTCTGGTTTTGAATTTTAGTTATTTTCCACCGACTTCCGAAATTAAAGTTAGTTTTCACTCTGTAGTGTTTTTTTGGAAGTCGGTTGTTTTTTTTTTGTAGTGGTAGGTACCTACCCCCCATAAGTTCTAATACCAAGACCTGCTATGTAAATAACAGTGGTAGGAACAATCTAACTCAAAAACTACCTAAGCAAAGTTAATAAAATCTATATTTCGAATTCTATAACAACAAATATACAAGAAACGTGTTTTTTTTCGGCGTTTTTTGTTCGATACGGTACGGAACCCTTCGCTTTTGGCCGGTTTTTATTTACCTTGCTTAAAAATGTAACTCGTGTTTGTTTTCACCACTTATTAAAATGACCTTCCAATCATGTGTCCAACAATGTTTTAATGAGGGTTTTGTTCCAGAGATGACGAGGAATACATATCGCTGTTAAAAGCACAAGAACCCAGCGCTTTGGAGATTGCCGCCGAACAGATGAGGTTATGGCCCAGTTTACCTCTAGGTAAAACAAAACTTAATTAATTTTCTAGTATAAGTAGGTAATTTCAGGATGATTCTTGGAAGTTGTTATTTCAGAAGTAGTGGCTATGTTTCTAAGCTATGGCTATGGAGGAGCTCGTGGCTAAGCACGGGTCGGTCCATCAGGTTAACCTAAGCTTGCCGGGGTTGGTCCGTGGACGGGTGGCCATCTTTTCATATCAAGACAACTCCGTGCCTCGGAAAGCACGTTAAGCCGTTGGTCCCGACTGTCATTCGTGGATCTTTGACAGTCGTTACGGGTCGTCAGAAGCCCGAAAGTCTGACAACCACTTGTGGAGGTCAGATAGGCAGTTGCTTAATGTAAAATACTGGTATTCAGCTGCATCCGGTTAGACTGGGAGCCGACCCCAACATAGTTGGGAAAAAGGCTAGGCAGAATGATGATAGACAGATTTATTTGGCTATGTTTCTAACTATATGATCGATAAAGTTGATATTTCTAATTCACTTTGGCTGGGGTAATATTCTTTAAAATCGTCTCAAGAAACATCTAATGTAATCAAATATCTTTAACAATCTCTTACAGAAAAACAACGCGAATTAATAGCAAGCGAAGAGTCAACACTATACAGCCAAGCCATACACTACGCAAACCGGATGGTTTATCTTTTACTGCCGCTAGAGGGCGCCGGCAGACGCGCTGACGTCAGAGGCGATGACGCCGACAGAGCCAGCAATAGTATTACTAACAGGTAAGTTCGGATGACTTATATTATCCTAATGGTTATAGAAAAAGTTGAGACCAGAGAGTAGACCGCATCATACCTATTAATGTCACGGAATTCTGCCACAGATTACCAGATAAATCACTCCATTGACTTACGTACGCTAACTACCTACTAGCGGCCGGGTCGCACGCGACCCATTTCTCAGTGGGTTGTCGACAGCCGCGGGGTGCAAAAACTCACTTTACGCTTGTAAGCTTAGGTATATTTTCGTTCGCAGCGTCAAGGGTGGATGCTATTATACCTGTAGGAATTGAAAATGTTGTATGGAGTGATTTATTTGGTAATCTGCGATTCTGTTTTGAAGGGTTTAGTAAGCCAGTGAATTACAGGCGCATGGGGCACTTCAGCTAAACCCGGATCTGGTCATTTTTGCCGGATAATACTTTGTAAGCAGGAATGACACTGCTCCTGAAACAAAGTTTATCCTTGTTTAAGAGCTCGAGCTACATTGTTTCGTGTAATTGATGGTAAATAGAAAGATTGAAAAAAAATACATTTATTTAACACAGACTAAAAGGCACACAATAACATACAACAGATAAAACAGAAAAATAAAAAAAAAGCAAATAAAAAGGTGTAAAGGACGATGTAGGAAAATGACAGGGGAGTGTACCTCACGGCTGCGCCAAAAAGGCCCAGTTGATTGATGAAGCCCAAATGAATTCTAAGCTGCTAGGCTTAGACTGTTCCCAAGTCACGCACGTCACAAACACCCAGTTCTCCGTTTACCGCATCGGGTCTTAACTAATGTTTTCTTCAGGTTCCCGTTTACCGCATCGGGTGTTTATCTTTTCTTCAGTATATAGGCCATCTTACGTGATAATGATTAACCATTAAACTTTTCTGTCCAGTGTTGCCGAATCAGACAGTGTGGACGCGGAGTCTGGTTTCGAGGAAGCTGACCCTGGAGAAGCTGGCAACAACGTCATCAAGATGGTCTCCAGATTTGTGGATAAAGTAAGTTAAAAGCATTTTTTTCTCGACTACTGACTATCGGCAGATCAATTTTAAGAATAGAATAGAATACTCTTTATTATGGACACCACCTCTATGACACCTCTTCACATGGATATAAATGTAGACATTTTACATAGGGTGGTACACTGGGAAGTCTTATCGCTAGCTTAAAAGCGATTTTTTAGAGACAACCTTTGGATGGATTAAAGGGAGAGAGATAGTACTAGTACAGTAGGTAGTACTAGATGCAATACATAAAATTAAAATAACGAATATACTATACCTATATACACAAACCTAAAAATATATTATACACTAATTTAAGAAAACAACTTATAATTTATAATAATATTGAATTTATTGAATTGCTGCTTAGCCCTCTTCCTCTCCCCTAATTTTGCGGTGCCCGACAGGGTCCGTAGGGCGCCGTCAGTAGGGACTGGTCATCTCTTAGCTGCCTCGGCTTATTTTAATTTTTGAATTGTTTCTATATTTTTATTACGGACGCTTTTAACGTGCACGTCTTTTTTACATTGTTCTCACATGTATAATTTCAACATGAATGATGTAACATATATTTTGATTTAAAAGAGTGTCCGTGGAGTTTCTTGCCCGTTCTTCTCCATAGGAACCTACTACGCTTTGGAATGGGCAACTAGCTTCATTTTTCTGACTGACCGACCTTGACAATTCAAAAGTGCCTGTAATTGGTTTATTTGAAATAAATGCTTTGAGTTAGGTTTAAAGAACTTTATTTCTCATTAGAACTTACAGTTCGCTTATAATGAGATACATGTAGGTGTTTATATCTAGTATTATTTTAATTAGTTACCTCTAGAGTGTTGGAGACATTATACTAGCATAGTAGTAATATTCTGTTTTATGTTATTTCAAGTGTTGTAATGTATTGCCTTAATCTACGTTTGAATAAGTTTATATTGTCACATTTTTTCATATCCTCCGGTAAACTATTGAACAGTCGTGCTCCTTCAACCAATATTGTTTTTTTGCCATAATTAGTGCGAGCGTGCGCTGGTTGTAACTGGATTTTGAGTTTGAGTTCATATTGATCTTATACGAGTATTATGTTATACCATATCTATGTTTACATATGGAATACAATAAAGAATTGAGTATTGAGTAGGTACTGCAGGTAGTCAAGACCTGAATCGAACCATTTTTAGATTACTATACAGTATTCTAAAAATGGTTCGATTGGATGGTTGGTTCGGTGGTGGTGGAAAATCCTGTATGGTGTTACGATCTTTCAATCGATTTTTTTTATTGCTAAAAACATATTTTTTTCTGTAATTTTTTCGTTCATCAAAATAGTAAAAAGCGCCAGTATAGACAAAACTAGTGAAAGTGTTCAAACAGTGTAAATAAAAGATCATTCAATATAAATAAAAAATATTCAAAAGAATTGTTTTGTTTTTTTGTGAAAAGCCTTAATAGAACTCTTGAAGGGTTCGAATTTCTCCAAAGTCAATAAGCAAAGTATTAAAATGTCGCGTATTTCTTTATCAGGTATGCACTGAAGGCGGTGTAACAGCCGACCACGTGCGCTGCCTGCACCAGATGATCCCAGGCATCGTGCACATGCACCTCGAGACCTTAGACGCCGTCGCACGCGAGAGCAGGCGCCTGCCGCCTGTGCAGAAGGTAAGCTTGAATTCCCGTATCGACACTGAAACGCTTACGAAAATACCGAAATAGTGAAGCTAGTGAGTAAGTGATAACAGCCGCACGGGTCGATCCATCAGGTTAAGCTACGCTTGCCGGGGCTGGTCCGTGGATGGGTGACCATCTTTACATATCAAGACTCCTCCTTGCCTCGGAAAGCACGTTAAGCCGTTGGCCCCGGCTGTCATTCGTGGATCTTTGACAGTCGTTACGGATTGTCAGAAGCCCAAAAGTCTGACAACCAGTCTTACCAAGGGGTATCGTATTACAGTTTCTGGGTTGCGGAGACTCCATGTAAAGTACCGGTATTCAGGTATTCAGCTGTATCCGGTTAGACTGGAAGCCTACCCTAACATAGTTGGGAAAAGGCTAGGCAGATAGATTTTTTGGCTGGTGAAGCAATCAGCTGTTATTCGAATACACAATCTTAGATAATTTTACATGTATTGCCACTTAATCAACTTTCTACTTTAGCGTTATGTAGTCATAAGTTGATTTTTGAATGGCAATTTAAAAAAATCTGTTGGAATAAAAATTGGATTTTGTCTTGTGTGATATTGAGTTTGTTCTCCAAAAACATGATATATTATCTAAGATTCTAAATTCGAATATAGTCAGCAATTAAATCAGCCTTGTGAAGATGTTGTATTTGAGAGCATTTCACAAAGTTACAATTTAGGTGCCCACCTCTCGTCTTCCGATTATATTCACACTATAGTTGGTGCCAAATAAGGTGATATTAGCGGTCATTGCCCTTTTCTTTATTATTCTTTCGACTTGGTAATTGCTTTATTACTCTAAGGTTGAATGTCACTTGCGTGTCATAATTTGTCAATGTGACACTTGATAGTTTGAACCTTAGTGTGTTTTTAGTTTCAATTTACTGGGAATTGTTGTCAAAAATGATAAAGCAATTATGAGGTCTACCATATCATGTCTGGAATTCTTAACTAATATTATAAAAGCAAATGAGTTTGTTTGTTACGCTTTCACGACTTAACTACTCAACAGAACATCATCAAATTTTGCGTTTGCGTTACACTTTTTCATCCAGAAAAAAGTACTGCTATCGCGAGATAGACCGCGAAGCCGCGGACAAAAGTTAGTAAGAAATAAAGGTCAATGTCCGCTATTGCCACTCTATTTAACACCAACTATACATTAATTTTCTTCGTTCTAGCGCCTCTCCGGCATTTTTCGAAAGTCTTTCATAAAATCACGCAAGCATTAATATGCTTGTCCCCGACGGCGCGACGAGACGAGACCTACACAAGACAACAAACGAATATGGAATTAAAAAAGTACTGAATAAGGTACATATTTCCGTGAAATATTTAGGGTGGTTACTGGTACTTCATGTGTATGTAGCTTTTATTTGTCTCGTCCTGTCGCGTCGCCAATGTCACTAATATACAGTGCATGTCGTTAACAATATAGGGGTTTTTGGGATATTAAGAGGGTTTTTCTGTGTTGACTATTTTTATGTAATTACAGGAGAAATCCAATTTTAAATCATCAACACAAAAACTTCCAAAACGTAGTACGAGACTTACGCCCAGGTTCTGAAAAGAAAATTATTGACGCGTCAAAATTAAACGCAAGTGAATCATGCGATTGGATGTAGATATATCATTCAACCAATCACAGCAGCCTACGCGCGCCAGACAATTTGACACTTTAATTTTCGACCATTTCCGTTCGAAAAACTACCTAATAATCTCACCTGATTGTGTCTCGTTCTTATCTATTTGTATTATCATATTTTCGCATCAATTATTACCGTTCTACATGCCGTGGGCATGATTTTATAAAAAAGGAAGTAAGAACGAGTGCATGATCTTCCAAATTATATTCAAAAGTACCATGCGTTTCAAGTCCCTGTCAAATAGGCAAAGTTATAACCATAGGGTCATTGTATGGGTACAAAATCTATCTATAAACTCTTCTAACTATACTATTTGTTCCAGCCACGCATTATAGCGCCAGCATTAGTGCCCGGAGAGACGATATCCGTGCCAGCACTACGCGCCTACCTCGTCAGTGACGGTCGTAACACTGCGCTGTTGCCAGCTGAAGGCGCATTGTTTCTTACTAACTACAGACTTGTGTTTAAAGGCACGCCTACTGATCCGTATGGTGAGTAAATGTTTGAATAGTCGCCGGTTCACAATATGACATAAATAGGATCCCGATCATTCAATTGAAGAACGGTTTATCCCTAGCACAGATAAGGTAATAACTTTCTGAAAATAGGTTAGATCTGACGCTCCCGTTCAGGTCGAGTTGTAGCGATTTATTAGTGCTACAACATAAGTTTCGTCACACAAATCATGCGCCCCCACACATGTCATGCGCCTATATTTTTTTACCCTACTATGGCGAAGCAAAAAGAAGGGTTATGATTTTGACCGGTATGTATGTATGTTCATTTGTTCCCTCATAACTTCTAAACTACTCATCATAATTTGACAAATGGGGTCACAAAGACAAATTAAAAATCCGGAGTCACACGTAATCTGTTCCATTTATGTAACACGTGTGACTCCGGATTTGTCCGGTCCGGTCTTGTTTATTCCTTTTTAGCTGACTTTTTGTCGTAGATGTTTTTGTGGCAAATCAGCGACATAATTTTAACACTTAATCTAATGCTGCTCAATATTTACATATACGTAACCAAAGAGTAGTATATTTAATTTTTTTTATGTTTTTTTTTTGCAGCCTGCGAACAGACAGTGGTGCGTTCATTCCCATTATGCTCCCTCACCCGAGAGAAGCAAGTCCGCACGCACTACCTGCCGCATTTGGAGCAGTCGCTACAAGAAGGACTGCAGTTGAGATCTGCCACCTTCCAGCTCATTAAGGTAAAACATAACCCTGCTTTTGGTGTCGCGCAGTCGGGGAATAATATCAACATTATTCAGCCGTCTCTCAATTGTGAGTTTTAGACAGATTTGTCATACAAAATTTGTCAAAAGCTTACAATGGCGAGACCGTTGAGACGTTTGTAAATTAGTAGACTTGCCACCAGTAGTGAACGTCCTTGGCTGAATGTGTTTAATAAGCACTAGCTTCTGCCCGTGACTTCGTCCGCGTAAAATTTTGACCCCCGCCCCACCGCTACGCATCCTATCGCCCGCCCGCACTATTACTTCGTTCTCGCTTAGCGTTCTTTATGACTTTTTTTCTTTTTGCTTGGCTCCTAAGAGTCGTCGCGTGATGTAACATAGCTTATAACCTTCCTCAAGAATTGGGCTATCCAATGCAAAAACAATTTTTCAAATTCGACTGGTAAGGTCCGGAGATTACCCCCTACACTACCCACAAACTAATTTGTTTTTTTGTATATGTGTTTCACGAACTGTGTCCAAATAAACATTATTCTTTCTTTCTTTCTAATTTGACCTCTTTATAATATTAGTATGGATTTGTAATTATAAAAGTGACAATCTCAATACATTCACCATAGTACAGTATCGTGTAATGTCGTGTGGCAGGTGGCGCTAGACGAGGAGGTGAGCAGCGAGGCCGTGGAGTCCCTCCGCAAGCAGCTGTCGCGCCTGCGCCACCCCGAGCACGCGCTGCTGCACTTCGCGCTCGCGCCGCGCGAGCACACGCCGCCCAAGCACTGCACGCCCAAGCATCACACGCTCAAGTACGTGACGCTTACATTATGTGGAAAAGAAATGAACTATGAGAGAATATATATACTAAACTAGCTGTCCCGGCAGACGTGGTCCTGCCTAAATCAAAGGTGACATACACACGGCATCAGTGCCAATTACCAGGTCCAATTGCGTTTTCTAGCCATCCAGGAACCCATTGAAATATACACACAATTTAAATGACAAACATTCGTACAGAAGAATTATATACAAGTAAAATGTATCAATGACTCAAAATCATAAGTCATTTATTCAAATTAGACTGAGAATCAGCACTTTTTGAACGTCAAAATAACATAAGACAGTCCGCCAAAACGGCCGCTTCCAAACGGTCACTTCTTCTCAGCTTAAGCACTAGGTGATCAACTACCTAGTGCTTGAGCTGGGATGAAGTGACCCAACAAACTTCCCAGCAGAACAGCTGCCTGTATAGCTAGAAGAACTTGATTCTATACTTGTTGTTTGTAGTCGCCGTACTTACGCTCTTGCGTGTGCGCGTGTCTGTTTCCACGCTTTGTATAGAGTCGGCCTTTTATAGCCACGTCCCATATGTCGAAGGATCTTTATGATCTTTTATGACAGACAGTTTCCTATTTCCCCGGCTACCTTTTTATGGGAAAATTTACATGTTTGGAAACTAAATTACCATCGCACGATAATTATATGTTTTGTGACGCGACAAGCCATAACAAATGTTCATCTTTTCAACAGGGGCTTCGCAAAGAAAACCTTACTCAAGACAGCCCGTCGCGCCGGACTCAAGCCGAAGCCATCTAAACGACAGAAATACGTGCTCCCGTCAGCCGACGCGCGCTCGCTGACGTCACCACCGCTCATGTCCTCGCTGTCTGCCGACACGCTGTCCTGTGAGTCAATAGTCCATATTCAAAACCTTGATTCACAATTGATGTTATTTCCACCCAAAGAAATATGAACTTTACGCAAGCGTAAATTAATTTCTTTAGGCGTGAGAGTACTGTTGAAAAGGTCAAGAAGTTTTACCGCAAACTGATCTTTATGTGTGGGTGTTAAAGTTATTTTTCCAAAAACATTTATTTGTTTACATGTTTTGAAATTAAGTTACAAATACAGGATCTTATTAGCTACGGCGTAGCAAAACCTGTACTTATGAGCTACGGCGTAGCAAAACCTGTACTTATGAGCTACGGCGTAGCAAAACCTGTACTTATGAGCTACCGCTTAGCACACCACAATTCAAAATCTCTTACAATTTTTGCAAATTGCAACTCTGTTTTCTGTGTATGTTATAAAATTCAATCCGGAACACTAATGATACAATATTTACTTAATAATAATCATTAAAATCATCAATAGAGCTCACGTAGTTCTTAACTTCATGTTTTAATTAAAAAAAAAAAATAGATTTAAATTTTATTTATTTTTTTATTTTTCAGTGGAAGAGCTAGAACTAGGCGGAAGTGAGACCACAGAAAGCCCGGCTGCTCGTACATTAGAGCGCGTGCGAGAGCGTGTGTACGCACGCGACTGGGCGCGTCTGGGATTGGCGCAGCCGCCCTTCAGGCTAGCACACGCCAACGCTGTCTACACGCTGTGTAGGAGGTTCGTTTAACTAGATGTTACTTTTGTAATACTGTTTGCTTATAAAAATCGAGAAATCAAAAGATTAAGCAATTTTAGGACCATTTTTACGCGCAGAGTGCCTGAAACTTATTTTTTGTAACAGGGTGTAAGAGACAGCCCTCCGCAGACTGATGGAGTGAATTCAGTATATCATACTAAGATGACCGGTACATTAAATTATTTCAGGAACGTTATGGGAATCCAATAAACCTGATTTGTTTAATTACCTCACACGCAATGTATCGTTACAGTGGCAAAACGCACGTAGCGAACGGCACGTAGAGTATTTCAATATCAATTGCTGTTTTTTTATTTTAGCTGTTTCATTTACATAAATTGAGTGCTGCGTACAGTACCTAATTTTGTAACAGAAAAAACGACAAAAAAAATTAAAATTTTCCTGAGATTTTTTCCGGTGGAATATGATTAAAAAAAAATGCAACCTGTAAGTTTGCAGAGGGCTGTCCCTTACACTCTGTATAATCACCTTTTTTCCAAGTTAATTCTAACATAGTGTATAAGATAATTTAGACACAAACGCAATGTGGGACTTTGTAGTCTTTAAATAAAAGATTTTTATTTTACTATTATTTAGCTCTTGGCCTGCAACCCGCATAAGAGGTGCCCCATCCAATAAAATAACGTTTTCGTATTTATTTTTTCAGTTATCCAGCTGTACTGCCGGTACCGGAGAGTTTCGGCGACGACTCGCTACGTAGAATATCTCGCTGTTACCGACAAGGAAGGCTGCCAGTCATCACCTGGAGACATCCGAGGACACATGCGTTATTAACTAGGTAAGATGGTTTTTTTTTAGTAAATAAGTTTGTAGAAACGCTTTTACACGTCAATCACATTTTTTTAAACTAGATGAGGTCTGCGTTTCCTATCTGAGTACTCTGAGAAGAAAGGCCGAAACAAAGTCAGAGGTCACAGTTTCTTTTAAAGTCCGGACATAATCTTGGTCAGATCATGTGAAGAATATGTAGATTCGTGTCTGAAATGGTCTTTTGAGGAAAGAACCACAAAGATTGAGTGGACCTGTCCAGTCAGTGCACGCATTTGTCAGTAATAGTGCAGCTCAACTCAGAAGTCAAGGAGCTCAACGATTCGACGAATAATACCAAAGAAAGGACATTTGGGTAGGCCGCATACTGCCATACCATGGTTAAAACTAACTAAGAAAAGAAAATCAAGTACAGTTTGATTCAAACTTAATGGCAGCTCGGAACACTCCGCTCCTCGCTGCGCAGTAACAATGTCACGTGTCAGCGGGGTGAAGGGTGCGGTACTGCGCAGAGAGTAGCTAACTTCCGAGCCGCCATTAAGTTTGAATCGAACTGTAGGTATTTTCATGTCATGTCAGATATATCCTAGGTAGAATGGAACAAGTATAACAGGAAAGTGAAGAATGAACAATTTCACCAAAAAAAGTTTCAATCCTACGAAACGATTTAGACCGAGTAAAGCGAAGGAGTTCATATTTTAAGTAACAGCACGGAATAATACAGAAGGCGCACTCCGCGTTTAAGGTATGAAGCTGCAAGTACGCGGCGGTAAAATGTGTGACATGTGTCGGCGTGGGGGTCCTGCTGACCGGATCGAACAAGCAAAAGAGTTGCATTATGAAATTTAGTACAATATTATAACACTCTTATCGGTGATATAATGGTTACTATGACACTGGTCGTTTTAATGTTGGCAATAAGCTAACTATTTCAGAAACTTTTATAGAGCATTTATAGCATGGGTGTAGATAAAGTCTTGTATGCAATTGTATATAATTAAGTATTAAAACACTCATGTGATACTATTACCCAGATTCGTGTATTAATACCCCTTATTATTATCAACAGTTGAATAAATAACTTTTATTTAATACGATGTTTCGTTGATGTTTTTAATTGATTTTTGTTTCATAATCTTCTTACCTTTGTCTAAAATCAAAATCAATCAAAATCAAAAGTCATTTATTCAAACTAGGCTGAGAATCAGCACTTTTCGAACGTCAAAATTACAAAAGACAGTCCCCCAAAGCGCCCACCCGTCACCACTTCCTAGTGCTTTAGCTGGGAAGAAGAAGTGGCGCAACAAACTCCCCAGCAGCACAGCTGTCTGATCAGTTAGAAAAGAAAATGAATCTATACAATAGTATCCAAAATAATATGCAAAATAATTAACCAAAAACGTCAAACTTATATTAAATTATTTGCCTTATGTCAGCTAGCACACGCCAATATACCCACAAAAAACATCGAAATCCTTACTCAAGCGAAGTTGTTGTCTGCAACAAGAGTTCCTCAGCTAATATTAAGCATGGTTACAGATCTGCCGCCCCCCATCACAAAGGCGTGATGGGAATGCTGAAGGCGAGTCACCAAACTCCTGGCAATACACAGAGCGGGACGGAAACAACATCCAGCTTAGAACAGGTAACTTTATTTCACGATTACGAGATGACGCGGAAAGCATCAAAATATTTAATATTTTAAGGCGAATTTCACTATGGTTGACCATCTTTACATATCGAGACTCCTCCGTGCCTCGGAAAGCACGTTAAGCCGTTGGTCCCGGCTGTCATTCGTGGATCTTTGACAGTCGTTACGGGTCACCGGAAGCCCCAAAGTCTGACAACCAGTCTTACCAACGGGTATCGTATTACCCAGTTACTGGGTTGTGGATGTCAAATAGGCATTCGCTTCATGTAAAATACTGGTATTCAGCTGCATCCGGTTAGACTGGAAGCCAACCCTTGATTGATTATTTCTTAATTATTTTCAGGAACGTTACCTAGCCACATTGGTAGCTTGTACGCCGGCCTCCCGCGGCGACCTAGAAGACTCCAGTTTGAGTCTAGATTCTCTGCTGCTCTGTTGTGAAGATCAGCAAGTTACACATACCCCATTATTGACGAAAGCGGCCGGGACACTTGGGTGAGTAAAATAAGTATTATAAGTAGAGCCATAGATAAGGAGGACCAATATTGTCACAAAAATTATTTTTCTCAAACATGCTTGGAAATTCGAGCATTATTTCTATCTCGAAGAAGGTTTTCTTCGAGATGAATCGAAATTGCTGTACTGGTCAAAAACAAGTGACGATACGTGCTAGGAAAATCCATATCTGTTCTGTGTAGCGGCCAAATAAATTATGAAAACTCATATCTGTCGTGTTATTTAAAAATGGAACGAACTTTTTACTTCATCACATGACAACCAAGGAGGTAACTTATCAAAGGTTTTATGTACACATTTGCCTCGACCACAAATTAATTGGGATAAGGGCAGGAGAATCATGAGTCTGTGCTTGCCAAATAGCGTAGTTTATATAATTGCTCAGTTCCGTGATGAATTGCATTTACTGCAGTCACCATTTAAAATAGTAGAATATCAATATACACGCGCACTGTTAGCGCATCGCACGTACTTATGCACGCATCTTAGCACGCATTTAACGTGCCAATATTTATGTGTACGTCAACGTAGCACCACGGACTATCAGAATAACATATAGTCCTTCGAGCTCGAAGATTGCGTCCGTTCCCCGCGTAGTGTGTAAGCCAAGTAACACGTCACTTACGTATCAGCGTGTTGGGTCGCAACAGCGGCGGCAAGGCCGGCGCGGCCAGCTCGGCGCGACACTTCGGGCGCTGGGGCTCGCTCAAGGACAGGCGCCAGGCCTCGCACCTCGACCTGTACGCGCCCAGGCAGAGGCTCTCCACTGCCGACGCCGACTCGGGTGAGTACACTCTTTGTAGCTATAAGGGCCGAGTCACATCGGAAAGGCAGCGGCCGGCAGAGACTAAACTAAACAATTTTGTCAGTTTCGCTTCCTCCAGCGTCGCCGACCTTTCAAGCGATACTGGTCTTTTAAGTATGTAGATAAAGTTTAAAATTATTTCACACTGAAAGTGCTCGCCGCGTCGCTGCCGTTCCGGTATGACTCGGGCCTAAGGCAGTAGGAAAACTAAAGATTTCTTCGCAACAAAATCCGCTAAACTCGTTTCGCGAGTTGCAAAATAGACTTAACGGGTAAATTGAAAGAAAAACTCCTTAAAAAAAGAGCTTTTCTAATTTATAGGTAAAGCTTAAAACGGTATAAAGTACGCGTAGCACTAGGGCGTTAACCCCGTTATCAGCTGTTAACATAAAACTAGTCGTCCTATCTGAATGGCACGTGTAATGTCCCGCTGTCGTGTTATCAGTGTGCGGCGAGGCGGGCGTGTCCCGGCGCGCGTCGCTGTACGTGTTGTGCGAGAAGGGCGGCGCGGCGTGCGCGGTGGCGGGCGCGGAGCTGGTGCCCGCGGAGTACCCGGACGCGCGCGCCACCAAGCACGCCTTCAAGAAGCTCATGCGAGCCGCCGTGCCTTCTGCGCCACCCGCGGCTGATCATCCTGGATTCTTAAGGTAAGGATGACGGAATCGTAACATTTTTAAATCTTGGATTCCTCAGCCGCACTTGAGATTTGCAGCAAAATACTCATTCACAAAATTCTATTTGTTTTTTAAGGCCTAATATGGTTGAACTATGCTCTATTTTTTAACAACTTTATGTAATTACCCATATTAGCAAATAAATGATTTTGAATTTGTCTTTGATCAATATATATATGATTTTGTATTTTATTGTCTTAGGACAATGCCATAAATTCAATTCATTCATCTTTATTTTCAGATTAATAGAAGAATCAGGCTGGCTGTGGCAACTTCGGCAATTATTCCAACTATCTGGAGCAGTTGTAGATCTCTTGGACCTGCAGGGATCTTCCGTGCTACTGTCTTTAGAAGACGGATGGGATGCTACGGCACAGGTAAAACATGAACCACCACCATTTACCATTTTTTATTGATAAGTTAAATAATAATTAAAGCCAATATACCCTCAACAAATTAAATAAGTAGTAAGCAGGCCGGTAACAGCAACTCTTAAATAAACCACTAGCTGCGCCCCGCGGTTTCACCCGCATAAGTCTCGATCCCGTGGGAATATCGGGATAAAAAGTTTTAGCGTAAAAGCGTAACAAACAAACTCACTTTTGATTTGATTAAAAAAATATCCAAACAGTTAAAACTTCATTAAAGTTGAGGTCTCTGTCAAATATCTAACTCCATCTTTATAATTCCAGATATCATCGCTAGCCCAGATCTGCCTTGAACCTTACTACCGAACATTGGAAGGGTTCCGTATCCTGGTGGAGAAGGAGTGGCTGGCATTAGGACACAAGTTCCAGCAGCGGTCCAACATAGGAGCCACGCCGCAACAGGGCTTCACGCCCACTTTCCTCATGTTCCTGGATGCTGTACATCAGGTATACCTTAAAATCTGTGAGAGAAATGAGTATTTCACATATGGATGATTTCCATCAAACGGCTCACATCGCATCGGTTCGAAAAGGAAGCGAACGTATGCGGAGAGAGCCGATCGGGTTCGGCAGGATGTCGATGCATACGATCGAAGAGGTGTTGGGTGGAAATCAATCTTTAGTTTAGATACTTAACGTAATTTACCTAAATGTAGTAAAGTTCAGTTCAGGGTGTAAAGTCCACTCATCCTCAATAGAAAAGGGAGGCTCCTGTGACCAGACGGTTGTGTCTGGCGGGCAACTGCCCAAAGATTGATGTCGGATAGTCTTATATATGTTAATCGCGCGGTAAACTTAAATAGCGCGATACAGGATTTGTGACGTCAGATCTTTGATGCGTAGTTCGCATGTGGCGATGTAGATGCCGCCACAGTAGCCTCCCTATAATTCTCTATTACTAATTAAAATCTTTCCTTTCAGCTCCAGAAACAGTTTCCTCTAGCCTTCGAGTTCAACGAGTATTACTTGCGTTTCGTGGCGTATCACAGCGTGTCGTGTCGCTTTAGGACGTTCCTATTGGACAATGAGGCTCAGAGGGCCGAGCTGGGCATCACTGCGGCTGATGATAAGCGAGCTGATACTAATAGAATGGTAAGTAGGCCAGGAAATAAAAACAAAGGAAAAAAAAATTAAGTGTAAAAAAAACTGCGGGAAATTCAAATATTTGGAAAGCAACGCCATTTGTCAGAGCGAATGTGACGTAAAAGTCTATGACAACAATAAAAACGACAGTGTTTGCGATTTCTTGTTTGTTTCTTGTCCTCGTTGTCATAGACTATGACGCCACACCAAGCGCGCCATAATGGAGGGCGTTTAAGGTGCCCGTGTCGGTTGGCTATTTTTAACTTTTTTTTTTGGTACTTTTGATTCCTTTTTTGGTGTTGAATATTTTTTTACTATTATAGAATAGTCCATGTAAGCTATTGAATAGAAATATAATAAAAAAATACATGCATATTTCCTATTGTTCCTATCAAAATCTTACTTTCTATACACGACACTTATCTTGGGACATAAATTTCAGGCTGTCTGATTTCAAATGTGATTGAAACACTTTATAAGAATGAACAAGGTCGAGTCGGGGAGGCCAAAAATTAGGCTTTTTGAAATAAAAAACCGAGTCGCCATGAAAAAATAAGAATTAATTGTCAATTATGTCATCATATTGATGGTTTTGATGACAATCTGATTTCAAAGTGGGTTTTCAAGTGGGTTCTAAGTGAACTTACGTTTGTCTCATGAAATTCCTTCCTCCAGATGTACCTATACGGCGCAGGCGGCGAGGCAGGCGCAGGTTCAGAAGAAGAGGGCCCTGGCCCCGGGGCGGCGGGCCCCCGGGCCCCCACACTGGGACACTCGCTGTTCGACTACATTGATAGGCACCACCAGAAGGCGCCCATCTTCTATAATTTCTTGTATACTCCAGATTTGGATAATCCGGTAAGTTTTGAAGCCCATTTTTTTACCATAATTTTGATCTGCGGCTCTGAGGTGCGCGCTAGCCTTTATTCTGCATTTAACACATTTTGTTTTTATCTCTCCTAAACTGATCAAAAAGTTACTTCGATGCTTTGAACGTAGCTGTCAGCCAATGTCATTGTTATATTTAAAAAATATATTAAACGAAGTCATTTTTCTATTTAACTTTATTGGTATTCTCTATCGCCTGACTGTTTAATATTGTGGTGATATTTGTGGTAGTCTTTCATCAGTAATAGCCGTATTTTGGCTCAAACGATAGAATAGAATAGAATACATTTATTGTAAAACATGACTATACATCAAATAATAAGTGCATGGTCTTACAATAACAGGTAGAACTGCATGTTTTGCCATTTATGGCGTACAAAACCAAATATTTTAGGGTTAGAATAAACCGTAAAAGAGGGTTGAGTCTACACAACAAACTAAAACAAATTAATAACTTTATCCTACTGCTAATTAAAAAAGGGGATTTTTAAAATTGTTTTTAGAGATTTAAATCGTGAAAATGTCGTAATTATAGGAATCCATTTAATTAATTGCAGTCATTTAAAAATTCCGATTTGGTATAGGTAATAGCATTTTTGGCTATGAGTTTTTTTTTGTTTTTTTTTATGACTAAACTTTCCCCCCGTCTTCAAAATACACTACCTTTTGTATTCAAAGCCTTACAACATTCTTTGTATCATACAGGTACTCCGTCCAGTCTCCTCAATCAGCGCACTAGAAGTATGGCAGTACTACACCAGCGAAGAACTGTCGCACGGGGCGCCCTACGACCTTGAAGTGTTAGCTCCATCTGAACCGGAGACTAGGCATCCGCAGCGAAGAGTCGTCACCGCTGGGTAACAATATTGAGCCTGTTTTAAGAGGAGAATCCAGCATGGATCTCAATTTAGGGTCTGTGCAAACCACCTTTTTTAAACGCGCCGTGACGCGTGTTTGTAGCGATACAGACGCGATACATAAGCAAGTCAGACCTTTTCTGTAGGATAAAACCGCGCCGTCGACGCGCGTTTCTAAAACGCGCGTCGACGGGTCGTTTAAAAAACGTGGTGTAGGCCCTTATCATCACTCGCCTAGGCAGAGTGTGATGTTGATCTCATTTCTATATACTTCCTCACAGGTACGAAAGCATAGCCCGTAGTATGCCGGACTCTTTCTCTGGTCTGCTGGAGAGGATCCGGCAGTTGGAGCTGGAGCTCGGACACCTGCCGCAGAAGTGGCGCGTGCGGTGGGACCAATTGGAACTGCCTAACACATTGGAGTTACAGGTAAACATTTCATATTCGTTGTTTTTCTCAGTGCTCTTTACTATTAGGGAATGTGCATGTATTTTTTTTCCACTAAATTAATCAAATACAGTAATATAAACGTAAGAAAAGTATTAAAAGTTAAGTTCAACTACTGCTAGTTAAGGAAAAAGTAGAAGGAAATCCTACAAATCTCGTTTTGATCGGAATTATGATGTAATGATAATATGATGATATTATGATCCGAATTATTATCATAATATTCTTCATTCGAAGAACTCATGATGAAATGATTTATATGGGAAAGCTCAATCTCCGCTCCGTAGCTACTCAGAAAGGTTGATGACAATAATTTCGTTAGGAAGCTCCGGAGATAGTGGTTATCCAATCAAAAAATCAAAATCAAAAGTCATTTATTCAAACTAGGCTGAGAATCAGGACTTTTCGAACGTCAAAATTACATAAGACAGTCCACCAAAACGCCCGCCCTTCACCACTTCCTAGTGCTTTAGCGCAATGTGCAATGTGTTTTTCCATGTGCCGCTCATCTTAAAACAGTTATATAACGCCAGTTCTAAAGCCCAGTAATAAAGCCTAAACCCCAGAAGAAAAGCCACGTTCAAAATCAAAATCAAAAATCAAAATCAAAATATTTTATTTCACATAAACCTACATGGGCACTTATGAAACGTCAGAATCTAGGTGCACGGTTCCAATTGGTCGTTTCCTATGGAGAAGAGCCGGCAAGAAACTCCACGGTTACTCTTTTAAAAATAAATGGGATTTACAATGTTTTAAATGTACAGTTGCAGCAGGCACATACAAATAAAATGATATATTTTATAGAAACTACCTCGTCGGTCTAGTGGTCGCAAGCGCTACTGCTGAGCTTGAAGTCCTGGGTTCGATTCCCGGGTCGGGCAAAGTGTTATTGGGTTTTTCCATCTGGAATTGCTCAGTAGCAGCCTGGAGTCTGGATTTGTGCCCGGTTGATGGCAATAGGCTCGCCCCCTATTACGTGGGACTTAAACATAACTGGCGAAATATGGGTGCACTATACGTATACCTCTGCCTAACCCTTCGGGGAATACAGGCGTGATGTTATGTTATTATGTTATTTTATAGAAAACAATTTATTTTGATACATAAGAAAAACACATTTTCTTGTTATATATTCATTATTTTTTATTTCCAATATTTCTCCTCCAAGACATGGGCACATGCCACTATCATTTCTCATATTTATAACATAGCATGGTCTTCTCTCTCGTCGTTTTTGCGAGGTCAAATAATATTGGTACTATTGTTGAACCTCACCGTTGTATCACGCCTTATGTATGTGCGCGGCTCATGGGGAGCAGTGCAGGCGGCTCATTCGTCAACGCTTGTCTCGTCGCGCATTCCTAAGGCGCGGTACGGTGGTGAGGTCAAACTATAGGTGCTAGAGACTTTCTTAGCAGCGGTCAAACTTGTACCTGAAACCTCACTGCAAAAGCAATAGAAAGTAATATAAATCCGACCTATGTACAGTCAGCTTATTCGGTTTAACGCTCCGTCACTCAACAGTGTCGGCGGGGTTTTGGCGGTAGGGCCAGTTTCTTGAACGATAATTATCGCAAAATTAATTTGACAAATTGTCAGTGCGCGGAAACTCTTATGATTGGTTAAATGATTTATTAACAAACAATGACATACTTTAGATAAAGATACCGTATCTTTGTCTAAAGTATGTGTTGTCTGCAAGACGTTAAATATTAGGTGCACGGTATATATTTTTTTTTAAATTGCCAAATGGTTCGCTCTTGACCTCGATCTCGCCCGATCGAAAGCGATGGATGAGGTCTACGATGGAACGAGTGTGCAGAATATGCCTGTTCACTCTAGGTTTGAAGGTTTATAGGTGGACGGGCAGAGAGTTCCACACTTTGGCTTGCATGATAAATATGAAGACGTGCCGAGTACAATTAGTTGGGATATCAACCATTTATTTTCTGTGCCAAAGAACGGGTAAGACATTTTTTTGAAACAAAATATCGTATTACAGCGCAACTCATCAATGTCCTCTGGCGTGGTCCGTCGCGCGACTCTCGCCTGGCACAAGCGCGGCACGCTGGAGGTGCTGGTGCGGGGCCGCCTGGCCGCGGCCCCGCCGCCGCCCGCGCCCGCGCACCGCTGGGCCCCCGCGCCCGCTGCGGCCCCGGCGCGCTGCGACCACTGTCAGGATCTGCTGTGGGGACCGCTCAAGGTATGTTACACTGGTGGCGCTGGGACCCCGGCGATCTGCAATTACTGTCAGGCCCTGTTCTGCTAACATTCGAGTTAATAACCCCTGTTATGAAACAGTTTCATAAACTTGTATTTCAGCAATTTTCTTACCGTAGAGTATAAGATTTCATAATAGAATGTCCTCCCCAGACAGGCGTGCGCTGCGTGGACTGCGGCGCGTCGTGTCACGCGCGCTGCGCGGAGGCGTGGGCGCCGGCCTGCACCAAGTACAAGGCGCCGCCGCCGCCCGACACTGACGCGCACTGCCCCACACTGGCTGCTGGTATGTACACGCGGAGGCGTGGGCGCCGGCCTGCACCAAGTACAAGGCGCCGCCGCCGCCCGACACTGACGCGCACTGCCCCACACTGGCTGCTGGTATGTACACGCGGAGGCGTGGGCGCCGGCCTGCACCAAGTACAAGGCGCCGCCGCCGCCCGACACTGACGCGCACTGCCCCACACTGGCTGCTGGTATGTACACGCGGAGGCGTGGGCGCCGGCCTGCACCAAGTACAAGGCGCCGCCGCCGCCCGACACTGACGCGCACTGCCCCACACTGGCTGCTGGTATGTACACGCGGAGGCGTGGGCGCCGGCCTGCACCAAGTACAAGGCGCCGCCGCCGCCCGACACTGACGCGCACTGCCCCACACTGGCTGCTGGTATGTACACGCGGAGGCGTGGGCGCCGGCCTGCACCAAGTACAAGGCGCCGCCGCCGCCCGACACTGACGCGCACTGCCCCACACTGGCTGCTGGTATGTACACGCGGAGGCGTGGGCGCCGGCCTGCACCAAGTACAAGGCGCCGCCGCCGCCCGACACTGACGCGCACTGCCCCACACTGGCTGCTGGTATGTACACGCGGAGGCGTGGGCGCCGGCCTGCACCAAGTACAAGGCGCCGCCGCCGCCCGACACTGACGCGCACTGCCCCACACTGGCTGCTGGTATGTACACGCGGAGGCGTGGGCGCCGGCCTGCACCAAGTACAAGGCGCCGCCGCCGCCCGACACTGACGCGCACTGCCCCACACTGGCTGCTGGTATGTACACGCGGAGGCGTGGGCGCCGGCCTGCACCAAGTACAAGGCGCCGCCGCCGCCCGACACTGACGCGCACTGCCCCACACTGGCTGCTGGTATATGCATCTTCCTAACGAGAGTGATTAAGTTCCCTCAAAATTTTTACAGGATTTTGTATTCGACGCCATTTCCTTATTTTGTATCGAGCATCGCAAAACTCAATTTTAATTATTTACTTTGTACTGCTTAAATTACGTCGGATTAACGTTACCAAACTAATCCTAGTTTCTGAAAGTTTTCAATTGAAATAACATAACATGCCCGTTTTCCCCAAAGGGTTAAGCAGAGATTTACCTATAGTACAACCACATTTCTCTAGTTATGTTCAAGTGCCATGTAATATTGTTTTCAATTGAAATCTACTTTCAAATATCAGGTTAATTAACCAAAATACATCAACCAATTACAAGAAAAAACGGTAAAATGAATTTTATTAATATATTTTTATTAATATATTGGATCAATTTATCAATTTTCAAATAACTTTAATCCAAGAAATAATAATTGTTATTTGACAGCTTTGAAATAGGAAATATTTCAATCGGCCATTTTTATTGTGCAAATTAATATTATCTGACGATTAAAAATCGACCTTAAATTTGTAAATTCAGTTCAAATGGTAGATCATTCGCTGGACATTAGCCCTAGCGATCTTTAGTAACTCTTATGTTTATGCTAGGTGTAACAACGCTGCAGTCTTCTTCGCAACAGTACTACGAACAGTTCTCGTCCAACGTAGCAGAGAACAGGACGCACGAGGGACACCTGTACAAGCGAGGAGCACTGCTCAAGGGGTGGAAACAACGGTGAGTGGTATTCTTCAGAAACCATAATAATAATGTAGAGTAGAACACGGTATTTCAAGATTCTGAGAATCAGCACTTTTAAACGTCAAAATTACATAAGACAGTTACAAAACGCCCACCCTTCACCTCTTCCTAGTGCTTTAGCTGGGAAGAAGAAGTGGTGCAACAACTCCTCAAAAGCACAGCTGTCTGATCAGTTAGAAGAACTAGATTCTATACAATATTATGGAAAATAATTGACATTACGAAACACAAAACATTAAATTAAATTATGAATTGATTATCATTAATTAACGGTTTATTGATTGAGCAAAATCAATCAACAGTTAATAACTGATAATAAAAAAATATGTGGGTGTATTCCTGAAATAAAAATGATTTCATTTCATTTGAAAACGATACTAGACTCAGTTGGTATTAGTTTAAAATCTTTTAAGTGAACATCCATCTAGAATGCTGCTCTAAAACCTAATACTTACTCGTTTGTGGACCCCAATTCTAAATTTTATCAATAAATCGGCTGACCAGACTTGCACAAACTGTCAAATATACTGCCAATCGAAACGATATTTATAATTTGTATGATATTGTTTCAGTTGGTTTGTATTGGACTCTATCAAGCATCAGCTGCGATACTACGATGCGATGGAAGATTCTCACTGCAAAGGGTTTATTGGTAAGCAATTTTTATGCCCTACGTCTACATTATTTTCACTTTTTTATTTTTTGTATTTTATGTTTCACGAACTGTGTCCAATAAACGTTATCCTTTCTTACTTTATACTACCAAGTATCTATAAATATTAGGTACAGTCCGCGCGCTCGTGCTAGTCACCGCCTGAGGTACGCTCGCGGTGAGACGGGTCCGCTAATTCAGTCTGACAATTTTGTCAACGGCGGGCGCCCCCGTGTCACTCGCTCACATACCTCAGGCGGCGTCTAGTAGTCGCGCGCGGTATGTACAAGTCTGTTTCACAGTGAATTCACACACTTTCAGGTATATTAATATTATAATAACTATTTTATCATCCTAGATTTAGCGGAGGTGATAACAGTGACTCAGGCATCGCCCGCGCCCGGCCCGCCTAAGAAGTGTGACGATAGATCCTTCTTTGACGTAAGTATTTCAAGTGTTGCTTTAAATCATCAACAATAAGAAGCATGTCCACTATTGTCCACCACTCAATAAGTCATATTTGTCGCGGTATTTCAGTTTCTCAGAATAACACCAAAGTTGCCCATTTATCTCAAAATCACGGTCGAAATCAGTCGAAATAACTCGTAAACGGCTCTTAAATCTTATAAGAATAAAAAGCATAATTTCTCATTAATCACGTCAGAATATTTTTTGTTGTAAAATAGTGCTGCAAAAACGAATACACGCTAAAAATAAAAGCTTGCACGTGTAACCCGTCCTCTGCCATATTTTAACTTTCTAACAATAATGTTCTTCCAAAGTTGCGCACAAGCCGGCGCACATACAACTTCTGCGCGAGCGACGCGAACGCTGCGCAGGAGTGGATCGAGAAGTTGCAGGCCTGTCTGCAGTGAGCACCCACCCTTATACCCCGCAGTACAACGCGGCGACGATACCAAACATCGACAGAACTGTCGATAACACATCGACAAAAAGATGCTACGATCGACCAACACTGAGATATATCTGTCCAAAGATATAGCGGCAGTAGAACGAATGACGTGTTATACACGGCTAAGGCTGTACCAATATCGATAATTTAAATTGAGAATCGATTAAGACAAAGGCGATTATTCCTTCAATTTCCATCAGTCTAAGACTTGATTTAATGTTATTACAAGACTATTATTATAATTTTTGTTTTTCTATATTTATTATTATTAGAAAGAAATGTATTCCCTGCCACTGGCCGTTAGTAAGGCACGCCAATGTCCGGCGAACACAAGTTTGTGTATATTGACCATAGTTAATATATCTTGGTTATATGAAGTTTATACTCGCGCTAAACCCCCCGGGGGTAAGCAGAAGGCTTTGAAATATTTAAACTGATTGTGTAGGGGCTATGATCTCGATGCGCTGTAGAACATGGACAAAGTGGATTGTTTTTGTGAGAGAATTAACTGACACACTCCTATAAGCATTTTGTGGATTGAAATTACGCCTCATAAATAAATAAACAGTATTTTTTTAATAGGTACATGTTTTGCTATTGCCTCTTGAGTCAAGCTGCAAACTGACTGGTTTACAGGATCATATTTTTTTGTCTAAAAAATAAAAAATACAGTATTTTTTAATATTTGTGGGTTCACGTTTAACTGATGCTGGTGCACGCTTGCCTAGAAGTTACCTAACCATTCGAAAGTTGAAGATTCCCAGGTGATAGCTACCTTTAAACAAACTAGCAAGAAGTTCCACTCCTTAGCTGTACCGAATTTATGAATGATATATGAATTTGGAATCTTAAATAATTTGCCACTTACTCAACTATCTATTTTAGCCTGTGGTATTCTAAGTTGATTTTTGCGTAAACATTTTCAATGCTCCTAAATCAATTTTGTTTGCATTCGAATTTGAATCTTGTTATGTCGTTACATTTTGTTGAGTTTGCTATCATCTAAGATTCTGATTTCAATTATTTTGTAACCATAAATCCACTTTCAAGTTTTTTTTATTAATTTTTACGTATGAAATCTCACAAAAACAATCGCAATAAACATAGTTATGTCAAAGTATTTATAATTAATAATAATAATGAATTAGTGTCGTATGTATGTTTCTCGTTTGTAAATAATGTGTCGATGACTGTTGTGTAAAGAGTTCGGTTCCCGTTTTGTGTAATGTTATGTTGTTAGTTCACTTTAGATGTTATTTGTATTGTTTTTTTACGGCGAGGAGGTACGTGTTGGAACGTTGCGTTTAAAGTGGCTCTAAAATAAGTTAACTTTTACAACTGTTAACACTTAATGTTCTTATTTAAATCTGATACAACTTTACTCACTAACACTTAAATAATTTTAAAGCAATAATATTGTTCCATCCGTAGCCATGTAAATGCAAAGAGATGTAATCCAAAAGTCTTAATTAAAAGTTTACAATTTATCCACAAAATATATCCATAAAAGCTCACAAGAAAACGCTTCGTTTCAACGCTCTAACACCTTCCCTCGCACATACTATTATTAAATATTATTATACCGACGTACATTTATTGACAAGTAGAACGCTATACTTAGTTCTAACATAATATTCCTTGTAAAGAGATATTATTTAAATATTTACGTTCAGGAATCTCGTTCCGTTCACCCAAACAACTTGTTACATACTCATTTTTGTATGATTTGTAAATAAGTACACGTTTTATTTTGTTCCACATATCAGGAGGGGGGGGGGACCCCCTATTTATGTACATACATAACTAGCTCATGTAAATATTAACGTTATTTTTTCGGTAATTGCATTTAATAGCACGTCGGGTGGGTTATGAATGTTATAATGCGTGTGCGCAGGTTTTGGTCTTGCTTTATTGTTTTTGCATCGATACAAATGGAACTAAGGTGTGATTGGATTGCGGGCGCTCGACGTCGACTAGACGATGTTGATTCGATACCGACAAACTCAGAAATAATTGATGGCCGATCGATCTGAAAGGTCGATGTCACCGAACGTCTTCAATCTAGTTGCAAATTTAAACTAAGCGCATATTATCGCGCGCATATATATGCATCACGTTGATTCATCCTGCCGTTGATTCATATAAACTTATGAAAGTGTGTGGGGGGATCAGCGCGACGTGCCCAAACGTGCAACCTACACAAATGGGCGTCGTCCAAATGTGCGTCAGTCACCCTTTATGAAAAGTTGAAAGAAAACATTCAATTATGTATTTAAAAAAAGTGGTAACTGCTTCTCTTTGTATCGATGCAAAACTAAGGACCAGCGCATACAAACGCGCAGAGATTATTTGTGCCAAATATGCACAAAGTGCACAGACACCTTGCTCACGTGTGTTGTATCGCAAATGTCGCGATGCCGATGTAATGGCTTCACTGTCAGGATAACATGCAGGCAACATTTTGCCGTCGCAGTATCTCGCAGCGAAACGAGATGTGTCTATGTAAACGGCCGTAAACATGGCCCATTTTATTACACGATAATTTTTTACGCGCGAGCCGAGCAGAATCCAGAGCGCAGCCCAGCCCGTCAAGAAAACACTGTTGGGTTCAAAACTGCTCAGCTTTGTGTATCGTTTTCTCCGTCACTTTTACATGTGTGACAGTGTCTTTCTAAGTGTGAGAATAAAACAGCCTAATTTGTGAGTCTTCGCGTAATTTATACTGCATCAATAGATAAAAGTCCTCATTGGGCCATCCGACGACGCAAAGTAAGTTGTCATTTTCCGGAATTAAATCAAGTAAATTACGCCACCCATTTTAGGCGACCGAAATTTCGCTCGTTCGGCCTCAATTTAGCCGCGAGATTACGCAACGACAAAATTTTGTCGCTTTGAGCATGTTAGCCCTGCTAAGCTGCGATAGCAATATAATTTGCTTTATACTTTGCATACGAAGTGGCTTCTGTGTGCTTCGGACAGCGGGCGGTTGTGAAGTGGTTTTATAACAATTTTTATTTGATAATTTTCCTGAATATTTTTTCGCACATACAATATTGAATTGTCTTTACAGTTATTTCACATAAAAGTTATCGGTCAATTGAAATAACTAACAAAAAGGTAAATATGTCTTGTGTGATTCACTGCCAATAAATATTAAGATGTATTATTGGTGTTGGTTCAGAAACCAGAAGAAACCACCTCACGGCCTGCCCCGAAACAGTACCTAATGTAGTGTTTAGCCTGGCTTAGACAGATGTAACCTCGATGTGAACCTAGCCTATTGCTGTACGTTCCAAGCGTGCAATACATGTGTACCTACCCTTTTTTAGCAACAAAACACGCAATTTTAAACATGTGATGTGATACTGACTGAAATTATTATGTTTACATTATTATTACCGATTTTGTCACAGGAACACATTTATCTGTTTTGAACTGAAAACATAGTTTTGTTAAGTAAGTTAATTGTTACGTTATGATCACAATGTACGGCAGTAGGCTGAATGATAACCTGTGACAGTGCACTTGCGTTCCATCAAATAAAGAGATTTTTAAAATTGTCAGCTGTTATTTTATTGTATACCAGAATACCCGATTTTTCTTTAATATTTTTTATGGCACGTCTTTACGTGCTCGGTGTTCTATCCGAATATCAAAAAGTATTTGGCCTAGGTCTTAAGGGGGAGCAAATTGGCGTAAATTGTAATTTGTGGAGTAAATTGGAGAAAAAGGTGTGAAACTGATTCGCTATTACAATGTATAATAGATTCTCATTTCATCGTCTGTATACCAAGGAGTAGGCGGAGAAGTATAGCTCACACGTGTCATGCAAGTCATGCTTAAGTCCCATGTTATAGGGGCTAGCCTATGCTATCCACCGGGCACAGATCAAGCCTCCGGACTCCTATTGTGTCGATAGCATACTAGTCTAGAATGTTGCAATTGAAGTCATTATGTTATTAATAGAATAGAACACACAACATTAAATAAAACACCTCAATACCATATGTAACAATTTTATTTTACCAATATTCATAATATATTAACATATGTGGTCCAAAACCACCCTCTTTGATAATTATATAATACAAAGAATTTCTCACAAATGGTCGCTGAACCTATAACAATGAAAACAAAACAGCTACGGACTAAGCTCGACCGCTCGCAAGTCAAGAGATGAAACTCAGGCGCTAACGTAATGACTCCCACTATAATTACACAATACAACAATATTTAAAACGAGGTATAAAAGGGAAAAGAAAAGATTAAACATTTCTCGTAATATATTAATAATCGTTATTGTTTATTTAACCTAAACAACGAGGGGGCGCCAGCGGGGTATGGTCCAGAACCATTTCGTGTAAATGGAAGTTACAAAAGTCGCCGCGGGGCTCCACAGTCCACAACATTAGGCCTTCGGTCAGTCCTAGCTGAGCGCCCGCCCCGTTATAACTTACATACATTTAGTAATGCATTTTACATTATATACAATGGGAAATAAATACTCTAAAAGCACGACAAGATATATAATAATCGTTTATGTACATAAACACAACTAGGTGCAGCGGCGACCACTGTCCAGTACTGTTATATCACAAAAATATAAATCCCATTGCCGCCTAAAGGTATAATTTTTTACCTAATTATTTATATTGGCGTACACTTTTTGGCTTAGCTAAATTCCTCATCGATATTTAGAGATGTACCGGCTATAATAGTTCAACTTTTCGATTTGGGACATTCAATTGCTTTTATACATTTTATATACAGCCGATGGTCTGAGTCGAATATGTAACAAGAAAATTAATTGTTTATCAAATTGACACACTACATCAATTTTCCGTATAGCTATTTAATACAACTCACACAGAATTACAGTTGTGATTGTGATATACGAAAAATTTAAGTTGGTAGGGAATTTGCTAAACAATATTAATTTTACTGATTTTACTACAAGTCGACTAGCCAGTCAATTTTACCACTAATTAGATAGTTGATACACCTCTGACTTACGTCCACACGGGGCGTGGGGTTCGCAGTACTGCAGTACATATCTACTCTCGTTCGGAAGTAGTTCACACACATCGGTAGCGATATGTGGCTGACAGTGGATGCACAGTGTCACTACAAGTTAGAAATAAACAATTTTTGGTTTCCATATTGTACCTACAAAGAGTTCCATCCAAAAATATCCAAACACCGTCTCAATAACATTTTAAACAAAACCCTTAAAAATTTGATTTCATTTGATATTTCTTTTCATAGAAATGTACAAAAATTTAGGTCCAAAAATGTTGAGTTAGAAAATCGTCTTTAAATACATCAAAAACAGCTCGATCCATGTGAATGGGGTTCGATGTCGAGTGAAATGATAATCATAAGACGTATTAAAGCTGCTGCCTGAGCTACGGTGTGAAATTAATATATCTATACGTCTATAAGTCTACGTTATAGAAGTAAACACATAATTATGTTACATCTGAATGTACTTAGAACCTGTTACTATTGTAATGACTACATCGTGACTCGCGAATATAAAACGAACTAATTTTATAATCTGTCACACATTCACATATTGATCTCGTAACATTAACATTTCATTTGATTTTCTCGGCCGTAGAAATGAATGAACATCACTAACTTATTTTAACATTTACTTCAATTTCACGGTGTTTTTTAATTATAAGTGTACTTAATACTGCTTAGCTGAGGGTAGATTAATTTTTCATCAAAGATACAGGCCTATACATTTTATATACATCCAAATTATGTATATTTTTCAATATTGAAATACATAATTGTTATAATACTTATGGAGGCTTTACACCGTATTGGCACAACTTAGTAATTTAAGTAGTAACAATAGGTTTTAAAGCGAGAGCTATACATACAGCGTAGGTAGGGATATGCCAGCTAAATATATCAGTCGACTATTTAACAATATTAAATTCTGCTAAGGCCAAAAGTTTGCTGGATAAGCAATAAAGTGCAATTTGTTCCTAGAAAGTTGAAATTATCTAAGTCTTATCTTCTGCCTGAGGCCCATGGGAATACCGGGATAAAAGTATTCCATGCCCTAACCCAAGGTCTACCTTTATGGGAAATTTCATCGAAATTCGTTCAGCCGTTACGTTAAGGCGTGAAAAGTTATCAGACAGACAGACTAGCTTCGTATTTATAATATTAAGTATGGATTTTATGTATATTTCGAACAAGTTAGCTCATTCAATCACCTCTAGGCCATTAGCCCACAGTCTCACTGTACAGTTCGTTATGTGGCACGTTAGTGGGCGTGGGCGGCGCGTGCGCCGGCGTGGGCGGGGCGTGGGCCAGCGTGGGCTAGTGGCCCACTGGCTCCACGTAGTTGGCCGGGTACAGGCCCACTCGGCCATCCTTCCGTCCCTTGCACCAGCCTTGTTCGTCTTCATCTTCTAATTTCTCGAATAAGTCCCCTGAAAAACGAAACAATTTTTTTTACACATTTGTGCCATAATAATAATATCCTTGCGACCGAATTTCGGCCAATCTCAACATAGATTAGCTAGGTACGTACGGAAATATTATAGTGCACAAGTGTGTGCGCAAACGCAGGTGCACTCTCTGTTCCTTTACTCTCATAGTACGATCTGACAAGACCAGGACCGGAGCTAGACCAACCGCGACACGTACTTTCCGAAGCACAGACTCGGCACATTTGTACGGTCAACCGCACGTCATTAGTAACACTTGAACTAAGAAATTTGCCTGTATTGCAAAAAATAAAGATACTAGAATTACAGGCAATTTCACAGTCGTATTGTTACCATGGATATGTAGTTTACTGCAGGGCCGTTTTAACCCTATTGATTCTAAAAAATAAAATAAAATTAGGTTGCGCAAAAAAAAACATTTTTGATCAACATACAACCTGATACTGACCTGCAAATTGCAGAAAACGTAGGAAAATTTGAATTTTGCAGGCTACACTGGCGCCATTTAGCCATAAGCATAAAAATAAATTACGCACACAATAGAAAATAATATTGGCTGTCTAGTAAAAAGATGAATATTTCCCAGTAAACCAAATAGCATGTTCGAATGTACACAGAGTAGCAATAAAATGGAGTGCTAAGGTGCGGCGGTGTTCAAGTAATGCATGTTTGTTACCGCGATTGTTGTTAGAACCGCTGGGCGGGCGACGCCGGTGGGACGTTCGTTCCCTCTGCACACCTCTCAAACTGAGCGTTTGATTCTAAGAAGAAATATGCGTATTAGCACTCCATTCCATTCCTACTTCGTGCATAAAGCCAAGCGGTGCTGCCCTCTAGGTGACAGTATGACTGGTGAAGCGATGGGACATACTGACGGATGTGATAATTGATGATGTGTGATGCAGACATATGTTACGAGTAACAAATGCCTTGATGGTTTAGTGTTTCCAAGCGCGACTGCTGAACCTGAGGTCCTTGGTTCGATCCATAGGTCGGGTCGGCTAATAAAGTATTATTAGCTTTTCTCCTCAGTACTATACCTAACAACTCCCTCACGGATCGGAGACGGTTTTTTTACCTTTACAACACAACGATAATGACCGCCCCTTTTCACTTCTGCCCATTTCTTTCGCGGAATGACTTGAATTTTTTACCTATACATATTTGTTTTCTCACCTTGTCTGAAGCTAAGCTCGTCACTCTCTGCGCCGGTATAGTCATACAGCGCTCTGACAGGAACCCCGGGCTCCCCTGTATCCGTCAGGGCTCCGCCGGACTCCTCATCCCATTCATCTTCGTCGAAAGGATTCTCTTGCCCTCCCTTGATGCTGTCTTTAGCTGGCGATGTCTTGTTCGATTTTGGCGCTGAAGCTGTACCGTTGCTGAAAATGATGACAAGAACGTTACAATGAATCATCCGTTTTTTTAACAAAGTTCTAAACAAACGTTATTTGAAGTCTTCTAAAACATACACAGCGTTTATAGATTACCATAATATTACGCGCTACTTTCGCAAAATAAATCCTAACTGATGAAACCAAATTAATATAAATCATAATAAAATATATCTTTATTTAATAAATAGAAACTAATAATAAATAGAATAAATAAAAATTCCTTTATCAATCAATATGTTTCCAACTTAAATAAAAAGTAAAACTACGAAACAAAACTAAAGAGCCAAATACCCATCAAGATCATACATTATTATATGAAATCTCATTACAAGTACACTTGATGTATTCTAAGTTCTAAGCCCTAAAACACTATAAAGTCTATCCAATTGTTGTTTCCAATTCAAGTTATTTCCATTTAAGCAAATATCAATTCATATGTGTGTAAATTAAATTTATTTCAGAGGAAGGTTGAAAAGGTCATTAACCTATTGACCGCTTTGGTTTTATCAATTGCCGTGCAGTGCCCAGCTCATAAATCGACAAATAAATACCTACGACGAATAGGGTCGTGCAATGACATAAAAAACAAAAAACTAACATTGGTGCCGCCTCAGGGCGGATTCGACCAAACAGGAATAAATTTTATCCGCGGAATAAGCATTCGCTTCCGAATAAATTTTGAATTTTTGTTTCCCTATACGAAAATCTTATTCCGCAGATAAAATTTATTCCTGTTTGGTCGAATCCGCCCTCAGTCGTATAAATACGACCAAAGAGGCACGAGCACGTAAAAATTTGTCGTATTAATCCGACTGGGCAGGTCAATAGATTAAAATATTCGAGATGCAACAGAAGCTAGACTTCATGTGTAGTTTAATACTAAAGTTACTTTTCCAAAATTCACATAAAATGGAAACTAAATTGTAAACGCAGTTTGCAAAAAGCAATAACGAACTCATCATATATCGGCTCGCTCAAATCCGTGATCGTAAACCTGGAACTGCTGGACACATCGGGCCTCATAGCCAGGCGGACCAGTCGGGTGAAGGAATCGTTGCGGTCGTATTTACGGCCTGGTGCGCATGCGAATATCTCTAGACGCTCGATACTAAGAGAAGGAAAGGATAATATAGGCAGTTTTTGGTCCTAAGCAGGGTATGTAAGGAATGGTATAGGGAGGTGGTTGGGTAAATTTATTGTTATGGTGGTCATCATCTCAACCCAGAGTCCCCCACAATTGCGTACGCCTCCCTTAGCTTTTGGTCCTAAGAGGCGTAAGGATTATTCTGCCGGCAGTATCATCGCCAGCAATATCCCTACCTGGAGTGACTCACATATTGGGTAGCCTCCTTTCTTTCCACACAGTCTACACAGTTTTTCTGTGTTCCTGGTGTTTCCTGTCACGGTGACAGTGAAGTCAGGCAATAGGAATTTCCTCTTTTTCTAAGTTCATGAGAACATGCAGGACAGGGAATACCTTTATTTTCTCGGTAGACACAACTTAGATCGTTCCAATGTTTGAGTTTCGTCAACGAATGAATTTAAATATCAGTAAATCATGAATACTCACGTAACAGCGATAGGCGCACTGATGCTCTTCTTGTCAATAGTGTTGTTGGCGGGCGCGGTGTTGTTGATGACAGTTGTTGGCGGCTGTGGAGCCACATCCGTGTGGTTGGCAGCCTTGCTTGTCTTGTGGTTGGTGTTGTTTATCGGTGGCAGCTCCTGTAGTTCACGTGAAGTAGATATTTAAAATTGGGACGTTTATAGGAAGTCAGTTTTTTTTAAGAGTGGAAGAACCAATTTTTTTTAGTCTGTGGCTTAGTTTTAAATCATGTTACAAAAAATGGTGTTACAAGTAGTGAATTTACTTGAAACAGAGTTTGGTCCTTTCAATCTCTTTTTAAATGCATATTGTATTCGGGGATTATTGTTGATCAATATTTAAAAAAAAATACTTAAATATTCTTTTAAATATATAGAATTTAACGGTAATAATTTCATATACGTGGGTTAAATTGTTAATTCATGCCAATATGCATAAACTGTAGAGTGAAGCGAACATCCATCATGCAACATCGATAAACAAAATAAAAATAAAAAATACATAAAAATTAAAGATAAAAAAAAGATTAAAATGAGAATGACCTCATCCCAGAATCAAACTACTTTTAGACCCGTCATGCTAGAACTAATTTATAAAGCATTTACGAGATACCAAATTACCAATCCGGCTTTCATTCATTCTCATTTGAATCCTATTCTGGACCATAGATTGTAGACAAAAGTCGTACAAAATATGTTCAGTCTGGCAACACTGAATGCGTGACGCGGCTGGCGCGTGCGTGACGTCATCTTACGTACGACAGCGATGTAGGTTTACGTACGTGACGTCCAAGCTATCTGTTGTTTCAGATTTCACGGATTGGCAACATAAAGGGTTACAAAGCCATTGTCATTTCCTGGACTCGTTGAACTCGCAAACTCATCTAAAAATTTACAGAACTGCTTTTGAAGTCTGTGGTAATTCACGCCTTACAAGATATTGTCTTCTCACTGAATTTTCGACAGCATTTCTCTTATTGACATTTTTTACATACCTACTGAGACGTTGTCATCTGGCCAATGAGAATCTTAATAACTCACAAACATCACCAATCAGTTCAGCAGTCGCTACCTCCTAGCTGATATTTTATTCAAGGTGTTCCGCCGCAAGGTGGATCGACCACCTGTTGAGGGTTGCGGGAATCCGCTGGATGCGAGGAGCTTAGGAGAGGTTGTTGTGGCGATGTCTTGATTAGGCCAAAGCCCAGCAATGGACGTCTTTCAGCTGAATGTTATCCCAAAAGTACGATACGAGAATCACCATCGCGGTCGTCCGTAAAGCTATATCTAAACTAATGTGGTGTAACGTACATCCTCGCTGACGGGCCGTTGGTTCAGCAGCGTGATGGGCCCGGTGGGGAGGCTCTCCTTGGACTTGCCCTTAGCGATGTCTCGGAACTCCTCGGTGTACTCCTGTCCACCGACACACACGTCACAAGCGGTCACGACGGGGGCAACGAGGCGTTGGGAAGTCGTAGATTTTAGAGTGTACGTTTCTAATCTTTATGAATTTCGTTTCTGATATTTTTACGTATACTGCGGCAGTTACGTTAAAGGAGATGTTACTGATATTTATATATTAACTGTGATAGTTCTTTGTTTAAAAAGAGGATGTGAAACAGTAAATAAATTAAGAGTATGTAGACAATTAGCTCAGCGTAAAACATTACTACAGTATCAAACTACACATGATCAAAGTGAAATATGTTTTGTAAACTAGGTAAACAAATCTTGTAATTAACGCTCCTTTTTTGGCTTCGCCGCAGTTGGGTCAATATGGTGCTCTTAATTGTTAAAAAAAACAATCAAGAAACTAAATTACGTAACATAAATTTCTTGCTATTTCATCAACGATCAAAATAAAATTAGATATTTCAAAAGAAGGTTTATCAAAAATATTTCTCAATTGGTTTCCCAACGTCTCGTCGCTCAAATGCAAACTCAAAGTGAAAAAAAAGTAATTAACAAAATTAGGTAAACATAACACGTCCATACAAAGCCGGTGTTCGTTAGAAGGTAATACAAGCTAATTGCACAATAGTGGGGGGTACAGAAAGGGCAAAAGTAAAATACATGCTATTAGAAATAAAAAACAACTAAGGATAAAGTCGGTCCTTCGTAGCGCAAGATTAATCCGACATTTTTCGTTTTACATATACTGTACAATTTCTAGTTTATATTGTCAATTGTTCATTTAATTTATTGTATCAAAATGCAATTTTATTTTGACAAGTGCATATTTTCGTTCTATATTATAATAATTTTTGGTTTGTGCTTGCCGATTTAAACCTTTTTACCTGATATTTCGGGTGTACAAAATGGCGGATACCTCCCATACCGCTTTCAGAATCTATACTATTTTACTGTGACATTGCGTGCTTTTCTAAAACAATTTGCTTTTTATCTTGCGACCCATACTTCAGTGTGGATGAGTGATTATGAGAGTGCTCGCATTTACATCGAACCGAATCCAGAAATCAGTTAACTAATTTAAAATCAAATCTGGAATGTAGGCGATCTAATTTGGTAACTAAAACAGGGTTCGGAATTCCGGCGCAACCGGTCGGAACTGTGACATTGATTATCGAATTCAGTGGAATTCAAATCGGGAAATTCGATTAGCAGTTGCCGAATTGCTGTCACTTAAATTCAATTTCGCTAAATTAGAATTTCAGTGACGTACTACAATTTCGCAAATATTTGTGAGAGATACCTTTATAGCACTTCTGGTATATTGAAGTATCACTCAATTTGAACGATCATTTTGATTGCAGTGCTTAAGGCGAAAGCGCCAGGCTAGCCCACGAAATTCGATATGTTATTACGATTTTTGCAATTTGCATGTCAGTTTTAGATTGTATATTCATCAAAATATGATTTGCTACCGTAACAAATATGTATTTACATAACTATTTATTTATTTTATTTATAATCGTTTAAATCATCAATACAACTCTCGAAGCTCAAATGACCCTTTTTGAATGATTATTTCAGAGAATCATGATATTTGAGGTCAATTCTAACTTAAAGAGTTGAATTGACGTTTCTAATGATTATAATTCTAAGTATGCAAATCATATTTTGATCAACATACAACCTTTCACTGACCTGTAAGTTGCAAAGAACGTAAGAAAATTTGATTTTCGCGGGTTATCTAATCGCATCCCCCTTAATATATCTGATCGGTCGCCGAATAGTTGTCAGTCACCCACGGGCAACCGACCAAGTGTAAATGCCCCATGAAAGGTGCTGTGATCAACTATGAGCGAAATTGTTCTTTAACACCATACTCCACGGTGTATATTCGTGTGACACCATCAAACCCTTCGGTGCTTTGCAAAATCATTTCATGATGAAATTCGATTACGATTAATCGAATCTCAGTATCGAGTGCTAGCTTTATGATAGGCGATTTACAGTGCATTTAGTGGGATTATGTAATAATTGAATTTCCTTGGAGGTGTTGCATAAATTGTTTGGCGGTGAGATACAATTTACTTACCTTTAAAAAAAAATGGTAGAGTATTTAGAAAATATATTTATATTTTTAATAGGATTTTTTTAAATGTCATTATTGCATAACTTAACAATAATTAACTTCAAAAAGCACAACTCGCTAAAATCTCCTAAGCATTAAAAAGTTTCAAGGCAATTTGTGTCTTTATCCATCTGACAAAACTGTAATTTCACACCTACCCACAAAATCCACTGTCTATCATCAAATCATAAAGCCGTGCTAAAGACTGTAACTGCATACAATAGACATGTGATCAATACTTTGACTTTAAACTTAATTTCAAGTACAAAAGGAATATTTTTAATATTCTTTCATCAAAGTATAAACCCCACATCGCCATCCGCGTCACCACCGAACCCACACCGAGGTCGTACCATCAGCGGGTTGCTGTAAAACCGGCTGCTTCCATAGCACTGGCTACTGGTGACCGAAGGCGCCACACGGCTCGAAGCTTTCTCATCCACACCGAAGCAGAAAGTAGGCAGGGCTAGGCGCAAGCGGCGGACCGCATCCGACCAGGGCGCGTTCTGCGGTCGCGGCAGCGGTCGCCGGGCGGTCGCGATCATGCGGGCAACCATTGCTGATGCTTCCGCCAAGTATTTGTTTTGTATCACATCCGTTTCCGGCGTATCGACCTTGTGTTAATCTTTACGTTTAGTCATTTTGTAACAAAAATTGTGTAAGTAATATTGAGTGGTTTTGTAAAGTGCATATTTGAGAGTGTCGTTTAGTTCATTATTTCTAATGACTATATAAAACATGACCTTATTAAACTATTTTATTACGATACAGCGTAATTAAATACTGTAAACTAATTCTTTCCGTCTAAATGGTGCGACCAGTAATAATAACGATTGCTAAAAATTAATCAAAATATTACAAAAGCAATTATTATACGTTGCACTTGACCCGAAACGATAAAAATACTTCACTCATTCTTGGTCGCAAATAAATGTTAAAATATTGCATAGTCGAAGGAAATCCGTTCGAATTATTCGTGTATAAGTATTTATTTTTGTAAGTATTTTGCGGCTGGTATGCGAGGTAAAGGCGGTGTTGAAACGTTCCTATCTTGATTAAATATTGCTGTTTATTTAGCATTAAGGGACCTTGTGATAAGGGGATTGTTTGAAGGTCTAACTACAAGCGCAGTGGCAGCACACCGTTACGACCAAATTTTGTTGGAATAAAGGACCTAATTTTTAAAACAATAAAAAGTGTCCAAATTTTAACTAAATACATAGATTTCTGGACCAGAAAAATGTAATAAATTACGTAAAATAATGGATCAAATAAGCCTTTAAAGGGTAGGAAATGAAGAATATTCTCGCGGTGTGCAGCCACCAAAGAAATATTATAGGGTCTACGAAGAATTCTAAATACGTATTTTTAGATACAACTAAATACTGTAGTTTGTATAGATAATAGGGAATATTTAGAATATAAATCTAAGACATGCTTAGGTTTTCATACTTTACGACTATGCCCTTAAATCTTGCCTAAGACTAAAACAGATTTTTATTAAACCATGGTCATCTTTTATGATTTTTATGAGTATAATTTACAAACAGAAAGTAGGTTCTCAAAGACTTGTGTTTTTATTTTGGTAATATGACTATTTTATGGGTATTTTAAGATGAGGATCTCGTGGCTAAATAATAACAGCCGCACGGGTCGATCCATCAGATTAAGCTCCGTGCCTCGGAAGGCACGTCATTAGTGGATCTTTGATAGTCGTTACGGGTCGTCAGAGGCCGAAAGTCTGACATACAGTCTTTCCAAGGGGTATCGTATTACCCAGTTACTAGGTTATGGAGATCAGATAGACAGTGTTTCCATGTAAAATACCGTTATTCAGAAGCGTTTAGTCTGGAAGCCGACTCCAAAATAGTTTGGAAAAAGCTAAGCAGATTGATATGGGTATTTTAAGATGAATCAGCTCACATTTTGCATACATAACTAGAAGATTTCTATATCATCTGCCTAGCTTCTTCCAAACTATGTTGGGGTCGGCTTCCAGACTAACCGGATGCAGTTGAATACCAATATTTTACATGGAGCGACTGCCTCTTTCTGTCTGATATGGAAATGTAATTTGTAGTATTTTATAAATTTACATGGTTTAACAAAATCCGTACCTACAGACTGAATGCAACACCTAAAAGCGTTCTCGTTAATAAGATGCATAGAGTACTCGATCTAATCGCATAGATTATAGATAGTAAATGCACTGCGCTGTGAGTGGGACGGGTTTGTATGCAGGCCGGTGTCGGAGCAGCAATGTATGTTATGTTACCTCGAATTGGGGCCAGCCCATCGCCATATTCACGCCGTGGTTGTTGGCCCACCATTTGAGGTCCTTTTGACTGTCCGCGTTGTTTATCGTATGGTGGAATTCTTCGTATATTTGGGGTAATCTGGAAACATTTTAGGAGAACTCATTGATTAATTGAGATAAACAAGATAGAGCATTGGCCAAGTATTTTGGTCCTAGCCTCCTAGGTACGCGGTCAAAAAGTGATATCTGCTTATTCAATAACAACAAGCTATAGCTGGCTATAGCTGGCCAGTAGTAGTGGTATATGACCAGCAGACTTCTAAAAGCTATTCATAAAATACTCACGAAGGTTCTTGACTGATATTGAGGCACTTGTGGAAGCTGAACAGCACATCCTTGAAGAACTTCAGCCGCTGAGCCTCCATCTGCTGGCACCGCTCGAAGACGCCCGTCATGTCCTCGATATAGCGGGGGTTGTATGCAGTAATCTCTGCCAGTGCTGATTGGTACTTCTCTCTGCTCTTGGATACTTCCTCGCGGCATTTGGCTACGCGTTCTGCCATTTTCTTTACCTGGAAAAAAAGTAGTACTTATAAAAATGTTTGTAATTTCTAGTGCTGATGTGGAGGGATTGATGGCTTCTACTATTTGGAGTCAGTGAATGGTAAGTGTAGTGTATCTATTTAATAGATATGTAAACACTATCTCATGCACACCAGCAGTGAGGTCGCTGTCACTAATGTCAACTGTTAGTTCACCACGAATGGCGGGAAAGTGGGAAACAGGCAAAAGTGAGGTGGTACCTGCACAGGAGGCTTGGTGTGGTGATGAGCCAGTGTAGTGATATGATCAGCTTAAATACGGGATCAACAGGATTCTACAGTAAGCATAACTAACCTACTGTTACTAAAATGGCAGAAAAGTCTCTGATCATTAATGCCTGGTTTATACAATGGCAGTGACTGGACCCAGTGACTCGGTATTTCGGACCCAGTCTGTGGGTTCATGTAGACGAGATCGGCAGTAAGTCAGGCGGGGGAAGCTACTGGGCCAGAAAATAGACAGGTAGGTTAGTCAACGGGACTGACTTGAGGGCGTGAAGTCAGCACTGGATTGAGATGAAACTAGTGTCTACACGAGCCCAGTTGCAAGTCAGCGCTGGACTGACTTACTGTACTGTCACATTATTGGGCTTGTATAAACCTAGCTTGAAATCTGGGTTAAATCTCAAAGGGGCCGTTGTGATAGGTCGACAAAATCAAAACAATCCAATCCGTTAAATAGAAATCAGTTTAAATGAAAACCGGCCGAGTGGCAGTCGTACTCGCATACGAAGGGTTCCGTACCGTATTAAGATCGAGCAAAAAACGCCGAAATAACACGTTTCTTGTTTGGTTCCCATTTAATAATTAACTTTATTTAATATTTGTTGTTATAGCGGCAGTAGAAATACGCAATCTGTGAAAATTCAACTGTCTACCTTTACGGTTCATGAGATACAGTCCGCTGACAGACGGACGGACAGCGGAGGCTTCGTAATAGGATTCCGTTTGGCACCCTTTGGGTACGGAACCCTAAAAAGACTTTAAGTAACTAGAGCTGTTTATGGACTTTTTTCTGGTAGAAATACTTTAAAAGAGATTAGTAACGTAAAACTGTTATTTTCTTAGTTACTAAAATATGCGTGCAGTAACCTCAACCTTCAACACAACGGAGCTGCGAGGACGATGGTAGTGGGGGTGCAGAGACTGTGGCAAGGTGGCAAGAGGGGGGTTTCGCAAATTGCCACGTCCGGCGGCGACGCGACGTCTACGCATAACTATAACACCCTGTAGGTGTAATGGCGAGTTTTTTAAAACTAAAGTTTGATAGGGATGTGGACAGTTGTAGGATTTTCATAGTGCTGTGCTATAATCGATGTTTTTATGTGAGCAAAGTTAGCATTGCCTACTACTCGTCTGGTCCCATTGCAGTTTTAGAAAAAGTTCGGCTGTCAATCATACATGTCTGGAAATTTCTGTCTCTAAATCCCCGCCGCGAACGTTTGAACATTTGAAATTCATAACTGAACTTAATTATTCTATTCGAAAACACGTATTAATTAATAATATTACATGTTATCATGAATACAGCAATTGAGTTAATTATATTCGAACAAAAAGACGTCTTTGTATGACAACCCTCGTGCGAGAATGTTACCTCTAATTGGATAACTTCGTTACTGAGCGGCAACGCTGCAACGAACTCAGCTTAACTCATAATTATTAAGTAAAAGTTTACGCAACGTACCTTAACATATCAAATATTATCTATACTATTTATGCTAATATTATAAAGAGCAATTTTTTTTTTGTAAGATTGTATGTACGGGGTAATCTCCGGAACTACCAGTCGAATTTGATTTTTTTTTTCGTATGTGGGACAGGTTGTGAAGTTCACTCACCCTTCATAAAAAAGAGAGGATCCTCAAACCACAAGGGTGTTGTTAGCCCACCGATTGATGTCAGGACGTTGTTTGTATACACGGTGGAGACGACGATACAACAATAAATGAAACTGCGTATATCTAATGAAGTTCCCAGTCGGCATACGAAAATTTAATTAAAGATCTCCAATAGTTTAGTCACTACAGCTAGTCAAAGATTGGTAAAACCCACAGATATATTGGTAAAACCCATAGTCGGTCCATCACTACTAGGTATCGAATATAATTAGAAAAAATCACTTTTTATTTTCAATGTTAGGATTTATTTGATAGTTACTAAATACTCCTATGCATTAATATTGCCAGTGTTTTCATTTATTGTTGTATTGTCGTCGCCACATTATACATGCTGGTCGTGCGGTATAACGCGGACTTTAGTGTGATGCGTAGTTCACATGTGGCGATGTAGATGCCGCCACAAGCTTATGTCAATCCTCAACTTTGAAAGCGATTGCAACTTGTCTAAAGTACCAGGACAGCTAAAACAATGAGGCATCTACAATATTTTTAGCCCAAAAAGCTTGGCAACCCTTACATGATGGTTGTCACTAATTGGGTAGCGCCGAGGCGCCGAGATAACGTAGGAACGAGCTAATTTACTCAATTTACTTGAGCCCTTCACTTCACTTCGACTTTACCTACACTTTATCACGGAATGTAATTACCAGGATAAGGGATTAGCATTATTCTACCGCCTATTATGAAGCTTATCTTATATTTTATTTATTGGTATGGAATTTTAATGGTAGCCTTGATTATTAGCATAATGCAATTGTTAGAAAGGTGACAGAAACAAGCATCTTCTCTGAAATCAATCAATCAATATTTATGTTTTAGATATAAAACTGGCGTTCAATTTTAGTCAGTTTTACGGTCCGCACAAAATGGTGGGCGGTCCGGATCCGACATTTGGTGACTCTTGGCAAATGTAACCTACCTAGACTGTAAAGATACGTGCACAGTGCGGGGACACGTTAAAATGAAATTGTGGTTACATTGTAAAATATTGTATAATTTGTTTAGATAACAGAGTTACTGATCGGTTACCTTACCAAGCTTTCAATAGCCTTCGGCTTCTATATTTAAAATGAAACCAGTATTATGTAAATGCAATCCTTTTCCTTTTCAAAATAACTTTGCATATTTTTGTAGTCGCGACCCCAAAACAATAGCATTCACAAATAAACACCTTTTACAAATAAAGGTTGTCCCTGACTAGCGAATGAATACGATCATTGTCTTCACGCATAGCACACACGGCATAATGCTCAATTAAATGTTATCAAGTACACACTAGCGGTAATTACTAATTGGGTTTCTTAACCTTACCTGTAACACCCGCTGTTTGCGTTGAAAATAAATAAAAATAATTAAAAACAGAAAATTAACGAACAACGTAAAAGGAAAATTATATCTAACTAAAATCCCAAACAATCTAAACAATATTATTTTGTTTCGCTTTTTCAAATAATCTATAAACTCCATTCATTATAACATTATACAAAAAAATAGTAATAACCTTTTTTTGATGAATTTCATTTCACTATAATGAATGAAATATGATAATGAACGGGTAATAACTTATTACCCTTTCGTTATTTTGATATAAACGTATAATAAACTCCGTTATTTCACGAGAAATACAAAGCAATGCAATCTATTTACCATTTACATTAAAAAATAACTATTTCAACAATATTACAAAATAAATGTCGTTATTTAGCCGTTGTTTGTCTAATGCTAAAATAAATGTAGTATACATAGTTAGACGATGCTGGTGTGCAAAAGTAGGAAGATCTCGTACATCTTGAGACCTTCATTCTGAGTATTTCCAAGAGATTACCGAAGTTATCATAACTATTAAATAATTATAATAGTGGTTCCCTAGGTTATTGATATACGCCTGAACAAAATACTTAAAAAAAATACATAAAAGATTACGCATATGCTATCTAAACTTGTGGAAAATGGTCTCAAGGTAGTAGAGGATTCTAAAGCAGATAAAAATGTAAACTGCAGCATGTTGAAGTGTATCAGGTATGCTCCGCAGCTTCGTACAAGTGCCGGCTATATCGGAAGTCTACTAGACGTCGGCATTGAGTCTCAAGGGCTATCAATCTAACGCTACCTCAGCGAAACGTACGGGTGCCGAGGGGAGAAAAACGCTTGGAACATCAATTTTGATAAGTAAAAGTAAATTGTTTTAGCAATATTTTGATGGATTAGATCGCGGCGGCTGCTCGAGGTTTTGTGGAAGTCAGAATAAGATGTCCATAAACAACAAGTGGCATATTGTTGCAGGATCAGGACATATTGTTGAAATAACTGGACATCAGACATTATCTGACCAAGATTATGTCTGGACTTTAAAAGAGACTGTGACCTCTGTATTTGTTTCGGCCTTTCTTCTCAGAGTAGTCAGATATGAAACGCGGACCTCATCTAGTTTAAAAAAATGTGATTGACGTGTAAAAGTGTTTGTACAAACCTACTTACAGAAAATAAATCATTTATCACAATACATCGTGGCAAAAATCTAGACCTAAGATATAACAACATAACCTAAAAACAAACCAGCGTTCTTCGCGACCCACAGGCATTGGGCACAACCAAAATGCTAATGATAAAAGTTCATGATAAAATAACCAACGAGAAACGAAGAACGATTATAATCCACAAGTACAAGGTAGTTGGAGTGTGAGGGTGCGAGTCAATGGTGCGACAAAACTGTCGCTCGACTGTGTTTGCGTCCTCATTGGATTACTCGACCGCCTGGAGGCTAAGCCGACCCATGAAGCTCAATAATTGGACTGCAGGATATGGTTATATGCGGGTAGAAATTGATTGGAAAAAAATTGAATTTTCTGAAAATGTGTTTATAGTAACTGCTTGATCTGCATAAGGATAGGGGTAGGTTTAACTTCGGTATGCAGGTAGGAACAGTCAAAGAATAAACGTTTAGCTTCTTAAAAACAATTTTTTTACTTGCATCTTTTTTTTTTTCATTGCCAACATATTGAATGAAAATTACTATTCGAAAATGCGTCATGCGATGGCTATTTGTGAATGGATTATAGTGCTTGAGCGTTCCTACACTTGGATAACTAGCGACCCGCCTTCAATCGGGTGAAACTTGTATAATAGGTTAACAAGCCACACACCTTCAAATTTTCTAAATGATCCCTGGTGAAGACCGGATTGAAATCCACCAAATAGTTTAGAAGTATCAAGTGAATACACAGAAAAGCGTTTCTTTTTGCCCTATGATAGAAATAATTTATAAATAGTAAATTACTGCCTGCAACTCGGGCATTGATGGACGATTTTGAAACGAGGCGAAGCCGCATATACGTGAGTCCATCAATGCCTGGTTGCGGCCAAGGCTTATAAGTACTTTTATTAAACAATGCGTGGAAATTCAAACAAAGTAAATTAATTATCAATTCCAGAATCAATGACGAACAACAATAAATTTTTCAGGCGCAAATATGTTGATATGATTCTTCTTTACTTAAAATAGCCCTATATGCAAGACAAATCGAAATTCTTTTGTAATTTACCTCATTGGTTGCCATGTGTTGAAGTAAAAAGTTCGTTCCATTTTTAAATGACAGATATGAGTTTTTATAGCAATTTATTTGGCCGCGAAACACGACAAATTTACTTGTTTTTGACCTTAAAATTCCTGTACTATCAATATCGCTTTATCTCGAAGAAGGTTATCAAAATAAAAGTATGCTCAAATTTTCAGGCATGTTTGAGAAAACGTTCATCTATAATAATAGTAAATGATCATTATAATAGTCAATGACAATCTGCAATGTCGTAAATCTGTGCAACAAGCGATTTGATAGGCTAGTTTATCAGGATAATTTCGTTACGGTGAGCTGTTTCTTCATTATCCACTTGTTGCTATTACACTAAAGTATGTAATGGATCAATTGAATCGTGGAGTAGAATGCATATTTATGTAGGGAAGCCAGAAATATATCATCACCGCAATCTTCTTGATGATCTTCTTCTTCTTATTATTTTGAGCAAGCTTGATAACCACGTGTATGTGCTTAAGAGGGTCGTACTAATGTATCGTCACTTGTGAAGAATTTTTTAATTAATGGTGACTGCAGTGGTCATCATAGGTGTACCTACAAGGAAAATACTACTTCCCATGCTATTGACATAATTCCATAGCCAGCACACACATCACAAAATAATAGAGAATCTCCAGCTAATTTACCTGTACCACAAAAACACATATAATCCCAAACACGCCCTCAATCCTGCTACCATTCCCACGACCCGTAACTTAAACCCTCCCCTTAAATTGCTATACTAAATAACCTACAACACTATGACCCTAACGTATAGCTCCCTGAAGGTATCCACGTGCGCCTCTAAAGGCTCCATAGCTCCATACAGTTCTGGACGGCAGCCATGACAGTTAATTTCCTGGCTCCCCGGTTTCTAGGTCAGCGGCTGTCAATAGTTGTTATTGTATATGACAATACCACGGTGTGACGCGTTAGGAATTCGCTGTGGGATGCCATGTGTCGATATGTCGATGAAGAATTTAATATGGCTGTATTTTGCAATTGCAAGAGGAAGGGTTTATATTTTGTAGTCATGATAATTAGGAAGATTGAAAAGAAAGTCAACTCCAAATATGTTGCTTTGGCTCAAAAACATCATTACTATCAGATAGATTCAAAGATATCTTGAAAAATCTTGCTCTAAAAGTTCTTAAAATATATTCAATTCTTTAATTTTCTAAGGAATTGGGTCCTAAATTGACACTTTAAACGGATGGTCTTTTCCGGGAACCTTAACGGTCCATCGAAATCCAATTCAGCGGTTACTTTTTCCGGAAAATGTTAATCACCGCAAAATCGTTTTGATAGTGACAAGTTTATTGATTTAGGGTTACTTTACATACCTTCTATATATGTTTTATACTCTATATAAAGGCTTTAAGGTGCATTTTACGACTGCAAGCACCTGTTTAGTAAAAATATATCTCTAAAGGCGTTCGAGGTCCAGTAGCAGCCTCTCAAATTCTATTTAAAGAATATTAGATTGAATTGAACGCCAGCATTTGAAATGGACGTTGGAAAATAGCTATATTACCAGGGCTTTCACGATCCATTCTAAAATCGTTGTCTGATCTCTATGTAGATCTACTTCATACAAATTTTGAATTCATTCATTCATTCACTGAAAGACAACGCATAGCATAAACCGCTGGGTTTTGAAGCACGAAATTTTGTACAAGAGTTCCTAATTTATCGAAATTAAGCATTAAGGTTACACTAGTCGGTCATTCTTCCGTACAAAAGTAGTATGATGATTACTCGTATGTTTTACGGTGAACTTTCAAAGCTAAAAAATTACATCAATTTGTCTTGTCATTATCTAGCCCTGTATTATCCAGGAAGCAGAATTGGAAATAAAATATTGGTTTGGAAGTTATGAGCGTCGAAACTTCCATATTTCAACAATAATTTTAAGTCATCTTTGGGCGATAATAAATAACGTATGTAGTATGAAAATGGCAAAATAGAAATCGTACAGGGATAGTTAATTTATTCAAAAGTTCAAATAATTTTATTTTGAGCAGATATATAATATTAAGTAGTTTTTGCATTAAGTATATCAATACGCCCAAAGGTCTGTTACAATTTTACGCGCTCGTTTTCGCTATAAAATCATCGTGCATTTCACTGATATATACGGGAGTGCGTATCCGTGCTCGCACTAGGTTCTTACTGCTCCTCAGTATTTGTCCCTTTCGCACACGATGTTGGATGTAATAGCATGCATTTTGACTACGGCCATCAACGAGTTCGAGCTGGCGACTAGGGTCTCCTTAAGGAAGGATTTTTGAAAACTTATCCCCTAAAAGGGGTAAATAGGGGATGAAAGTTAGAACGGAAGTTCGTCAATTTTGCCAAAAGAAAATCCCATCCGTCACACGGCTTAAATAAATCACCACAACAACGTCACAACAAACATGCAGACACAAAATATAACAATCAAAGCTAGGTATCAATTAAAATACAATTAAAGCAAGATTTTATACTAATTAAAAACCGAGGAGCGTGGATGCTTCGATCAATAGGATTAACAGTAATTGGCGCAATTAAATGCCCATCAGCACGGTAGAAGGAATTACGTATGGACGACGAGGGGCGACTGGGGCAAGCGAATTGAGTGGCTCGAACTGCGGGTCAGGTACAGGCAGTTTAGTCAAAGTAGAATTTATCGGTACTGAAATAGACGTTTGAACTAGTGAACCATGGTTTTATTTGAGTTCTGATTTGTTAAAGGATATTGAACGGAAAAAAACAGTTGTTTCGCTAAAGCTTAAAGAATTGAGAAAGTTAAATGGTAGGCGTTTTGATACAAATTCGAGTAAATAGTTACTTTAATAATTCGAAAATGTGCAAACTTTTGAAAAATAATTTGGAAGTGCTCTGAACGAGGCGAAGTCTTCTTGGCTTGTTTCCGCCATTACTTGCTTGACTCCGCCGTGCTTCGGAAAGCACGTTAAGCCGTTGGTCCCGGCTGTCATTCGTGGATCTTTGACAGTCGTTACGAGTCGTCAGAAGCCCGAAAGTCTGACAACCAGTCTTAACAAGGGGTATCTATCGTATTACCCAGTTACTGGGTTGTGGAGGCCATATAGGCAGTCGCTCCATGTAAAATACTGGTATTCAGCTGCATCCGGTTAGACTGGAAGCCAACCTCAACATGATCGGGTAAAGGCTAGGCAGAATGATGATGTTTCCGCCATTACTTCTCTTAATCATTTCACAAGCAGAAAATAAACTTGACGATGGCATCCAATCATTTTAATCAATTCCACAATGTCATCTTCAACTTCCTGCAATGATCTATCTAAATATTGATTCCGATACGCCCTCGTATTTTCAAAGGCACACCCAGTACGACGGTATATTGACGTGTGGTCCTACACAAACAGATTGTGGCTCCGCAAATGTGTTGACTATTTATTTACGGTTGCTTCCGCCACATTGGGTGATTGCTTAAGGTGTGAAGGAAAATATATAAATTTAATCGAAAGCAATTTAACTCAAGGAGTGGGGAGGAAGAGATATGTTTTTATTTGGGTAAGGAGTAGGGGAATGAAGACTTCACAGAACGTTTGGTTAAAGATGGTATATGAATCTTTGGTAGACTAGAAGATATGGATAGGAGACTTGCTAAGTTCGCGAATAGATATTAATTGGGATTAGAGAACCAGGTGGGGTTCTGTAGTTCCTGCTTACCCCCATGGGAAAAACTCGCGTGTATATATATATTTACAAAAGTAATTAATATTTGGCAAAAGATGGAAGACGAATAATCGTTGGCAGACCATAAAAAAGCTGGTTATGTGACTGAACAGGGTCGCGTTTAGACCAACAGGACAAAAAATGCCACAAAAGTTGTAGTTGTAGCAAAACCTCACAGTAACAATATCTTTATAATCACCAAGTTCACGGTTCGTACCTTGGATAGAGATTATCTCAACAAACATTCCTTCGCGCAAATCCTGAGGCATTTACCGTCCTACCTCGCTGTAGATAACATATTATCGCTCTGTACATAGTTACATACTTCAGTCGGTAAATATAGATGTAATGATTCAATTTCCGCGAATCCCTGTTCACACGTTTGTTTTCAGTTAAAGGAATCTGGAAGTCTTATGGTAGCGGAACTCTCAATATTTTTTTATATTATAGACTGCAGTGTAAATGAATGAACAGTTTTAATATTGATAGTATTATTTTATATACTTAATAAAAAACTTTTTTTATTTTTATTAAATTAACTAGAAACACTTCACAGACGTGATGGGCGCTTCATATCTATCAAATTACCTACCTACTTACCTACGCACAAATACAAACGTAGTGGCATTATTTACAAAATTTTGGTAACATGAATAATACATGTTGTAGACATTTTGTTGGTTGTCCACTACTGCCAGCGTCTGTGTTCCCTTCCACCTATAACCCGTCTGCCTTCAACGCAAGAGTGAACAGGCATCTTTTTGTAGTACTTATTAAAAATACGAGTCGTTTAGGAGTTATGAGGGAATTTAAGAATATATGTACATACATACCCAGTTAAAATCATAACCCTTCTTTAGCTTTGCCGTAGTAGGGTAAAAATATTTTTTAAGATAGCAAAAACTTATATTATGCTTGCTATTCTTTCGTCTCTCGATAAATCGTCGTGTCGGCTTAGTCCCAACACTACGACATTTGAAATTGCAATTATCCCAGGACCAAACCTTTGTGAAGAGTCCTTAATTTCTGAAGACTCTCCACAAAAAGGTTTGAAAGAGAGAGTCTTTAAAAAGGGCTACAAACAATTGAAATGATTTTCAGCAGAAGATACAGTCACCGCTGAGGCAGCACCGTAAATATTGAAGAGAATTTATTTTGTGGTGCAAACATATGTTTTTGGAATTTATTTAAAAGCTTTTATCTCGGGCGACCACAAAAGCTCGTATAGTACTGTAACATGTTAGTATAAGCATGTACAATATGTACATAAACACTTTCATTTCCTCATATTGCCCATCCGTCAGTTTTCGACACTGCAATATTGAAAATTCACCTTTAAATCTGACCTGGATATGTCCATATAGCAGAAAACCACAGCATTCTGTTCCACGTATCATAAAATGGACGCAGACAATTAAAACGGGATGAAACGTGTGTTTTGCTTTTGTTTGAAAAAATATATTCGACAGTACATTGAGAACAATGAAAAATTGTATTTATGTGATTGTTGACCAACGTTTTTTAAGTGTATGTATAGCCAGGACCTTAGACTCTGGCCTCACTTAATGATCTCTTGGATTCATCAAACTATCTCTTTGGGGATGAATGGACGAAGATTTTATTGGCATGTCAGAAGGTACTGTGAGAGGAATTCATGAAAGCGATAGTGTGATTATTTTTCGACCTTAACTTTATAATTTAACATTTTCTTTGTCTTTAATAAAAGAAAAAAAAATTGCTATGAGTCTCATCAGCTTTTACGAGATTCTTGATACAACTTTAGGGGTTTCTCAGAATCTTAGTTAGGTTAAGCAAAACTTTAGATAATAGCTCGAACTTCAAAGGAAGGCCAAAGAAGGTTCATTCTTTATTCAGCTAATACTATTGAATAGTTTTAGAAGTTTCCACTGGTTTCATTTAAGATTTAAGACTGTCTGAAGAAGTACACAACAAAATTCACACGACACATGTAATTACAAAGTCTGTCATCTGTAAACACAGATATTCATCTCAGAAGCTATTATGATGTTAAAATTTATTGAACTTTCTGGCCTAACTTCTTAAATCTGCTATACTTTGTCTATATCTACGAGAATACTACCACATTTTACGCAAATGGCATTGGTAGGTCATTGCTAGCCACGGTTATGCTCAAACATTAACATATTTCGTCAAACCACAGCATGGCGCGGGCTCGGAGGAAAGAAAGCTGCGAAGAAGCTATGTTATTGGCGCGAAACTATGCCATCATGCCATGGGAAGCACTGCGGTGAAACTGTCGCGACTATGCTATCGAATGTTTGAGGTACATTGTCTTATGGAGTCGGAATATTAAATACATAGTTTTACACCTTCCTTAAAGTCATTGGCTCAGACGCCCAGACTATGTAATGCATACCGTGTGCAAAAAGGGTTACCATTTCGAGATTTGATCTGACAAAATCCGGATGTTTGCAAAAAGTCCCGACATTTAATTTTTAAATCTTTGTTGACATTGTTTATAAATTTTTGTCCAAAAAATTTTCCACCTCGAAAAGTTCGGAGTAATCCGTATTATTATAATAAAGTACCAGCAATATGGATTGCACATGTAAATTCTTCAACTAAGCCAAATAGGTTTGTGCTAAGCGTGGGTTCCTAATTCCTGCGCATGGGCATTCTTTCTTCAGTCCATGACTCGTTGGATTATAGTAGCACCTTTAAATCAGTTCCGTTGCACTCCATGACTGAGTGCATAAAAACTGCTCAAATGATCGGCAGTTCTAATGCATTTGGAAAGTCAGTTTGCCTTCCTTGGCCCACAAATCACGAAGCAGTTTCAACTTTCATGAAGGCGGATTCAAATCGGTGTTTAAAAAAATTCAAAGTTCAGAGGTTCATGCAGTGCTAAACAGAGATGAGGTGTAACATTGGATATCCGTATGCCAGTGGCTAATAGAACCTTCTTTTGTGATTGGGTGCATTGCTATTGGCCCAAAGGTTCGTGCATTTTCTGTGCAACACTTACTATGCCTGTCGTCGTTTAAATATATCTTTGGTCAGGTGTAAGAATGACTCCAAATTTCTGGTCTATTTAGACTCAAAGGCTACTAAGTCTATGATATATCGGTACATGTAATATACCTACCCTAAAGAAAGACATACTTTTGACTAACTTGGTGAATCAGTGCTTCATAACCTTCATTTCTATCCCTGCCCTCAAGTCGACTGGACCCTAAATGAACTAAGGATGCAAAAATACAGTGAAATAGGCTTGACATGCCACGCGGGTGAAGAGAGGAATTGCAACATATAGTTAACACACATATAGTAAGCAAGCTTTGTAATTGCGAAATAAAAGCAACCTGGCAAAAGAAAGACATGTAAATTCGGTAGACATTTCACTTATTCAGTGTCTCCTTTACGGGTTCCGATCCTACCAGGTTCAGTGTTTCGTCAGGAACCAGAAACTGCTCAGCTTTTGATAGAGCGGGATCCGAGCCGTTAGATCTCTCAAACCATGCACTGTCGAACGGCCCGGAATCCGGAAAGATTTGGAACCAAGAACTGGGTGGTTAATACTTAATAAGATGTCCATTTTCGTCTCTTTCCTTCGCAAGTCAATAACATAAGCTTGTTTCTGTATGTATATCATCTGTATGAAGGCAGATGCGACCAATTCATGCAGTATTGGTATAGATAAGCCCACAACACTGTACACGGCCTCACTACCAACGTACCTCATGTCCTCGCTTGGAGTTCTCTCCCTGGAAGGGAAAATATCGTCAAAATTTAGTCATACACATTTAGTTTTCTTCACATTTTAGGATAATTTTATAGGTGTTGGGTTAATACGTTCATCATTGGCTTTGAGTAAGCCTGCCTCTTTCTTGTTGATCATAAAACTGAAGTGGATTTGGTTTTCATATCAGAGAATTTGTAAGAGCATGCACTTGGTCTAGAACCTGTGGCTTCTGAAAGCCTCATAATATTTCTGATCAGTAAATTAACTGCCAAATTTAAGCTGTCTAGATCAGTTGACAGGCTTCAACTAAGTCAGATTTATGTTTTTTTAGAGCAAAACACTTAATAGGCTTCCAGAAACCAGAGGCTTATTAAAGGAAGATAGTTTCGTACCACGGAAATTGTTTTGATATCCAAACAAATCAGAATATTACTGACCCGTTTTTCACAAATCAGCGAACAAATACCCAAGATCATGCAAAGAAGTTAACCCAGAAAACAGAATAGGTTAACAAGCATCGGTATAGCCCGGTAGCCCCTATGAAACGGTCTTACATTATGATCGTAGTCACCAGTCAGGTAGGTACATGTAGGTCACCCACGGCATCAGCGTTACATAAGAGACGTAATGCGACGCAGCGACCCCGCGCAGGTGGCTTAGGTATGTGTAGACTGTTTCGTTGAGCGTTTAATTATGGGAAGCTGAATTTAAAAATTAGGTTAACGTAAATATATCATTGTAACAAAAATTACTGATAACGTGCTTTTTCATAACTGGTACGTCTGCGTAAAATGATTTTTTTGAAAATTTAATTTATTATGAGACATTTTAATAGCTCCGCAGCTATCAAGGTAAACGCCCACGTCAGTTTTCTGTCAAGAAAAAGGATAGCTTGTGTACATTTTTAATGAACTTGGTCACAAGGGACTGGGCTCTAGACGGTTCATACTAGGACCGAAGTACTGAAAGCCCTGTGTGGATAAGTCTAATAAATAGTGTTTTTAGACGTAAAGTTAAAGAAAGTAACTTAGTTAAGTATATAGAGGTATGAGAAACAGAATGTAAAGTTCACTCATCCTCCATATAAAAGGTAGAATCCTCCGGCCAGACAGGTGTTGTGTCTGGCGGGCTACTGCCCGACGATTGATGTCGGGATCTTCGTCGCGCGGTACACTATGCTTGCGCGATGCAGAATTTTGCGTGACGTCAGTGTGATGCGTAGTTATAGGGGACAGAATAACATTTAACACAATCCATGAACACAATAGAATGAAAACATCAGTAAAAGTTACGGCTATATGCTCATTTCTGGCCATGTGAAAACTCAATTCAATTTTATTCAAATAGAATTCAAGTCGTCTGCTTTATAGCTTTGTTTACTGAGCACATACTAAAGTCGGACACGATAAAACCATACATATGAAAATCATACGACATAGGGAATCTTCTATGAAGATTTTTTTATCAAAGCAGCACCAATTTTCAGCTGAATTTTCGTAAATGTTGCGTCGACGTGGTTTCAATTACATGCCTTTGGTGAAGGTTGAACTAATATTAGCTGTTGATATTGAAAGTACGCTTGTTTAGGAGATAGCCTAATTACACGGAGATAAAATTGTGTGTTGTGTTACTGTTGAATGGAATAAAAAACGTAATGACGATGTTGATGAAGAAATCTGTCTCCTACTAGTCTTTGAATATCAAACTCAAAGCATTTAGTTCAAATCAACCAATTACAGGCACTTTTGAATTGTCAAGGGGTCGGTCCGTCAGAAAGATGAAGCTAGTTGACCATTCCAAAGCGTAGTAGGTTCCTATGGAGAAGAAAGGGCAAGAAACTCCACGGACACTCTTTAAAATCAAAATATGTTACTAAATATTTTTTACATCAATCATGTTGAAATTATACATGTGAGAACAATGTAGAAAGACGTGCACGTTAAAAGCTATTATATATTTTGCTTAGAAAGGAAAGAAAATACATTTAACACAGACTAAAAGGCACACAACGCTTAGACAGGCAAGGCATAAATGTGCACTCACTTCACTGTAAGGGTTTTATGATGTTAATTTATAGATCATCGAATTTTCATGGCAAAAAGAATAGAAGCTGATATTTCCATTGTTTTAGCTAACTTGGTGACAAAATCTTTCAATTCCTACACGCCCAAAATTTTGCACAGCATTGAGCTGAACATAGATTTAGGCAGCTCAAACCGAATGGAAGTAATTGATAACAGAGTTGTTATTCACGAATATGACTCATATAACCTACATACTTGAACTAGAGAATTTGACAAAACCTTCCGATATTCTTATCACTTATCTCTAGAATTCAACACAGTAACACCTTCACAGATATACCTATGTACCTAGCGACCCACCACTGCTTTGCACGGTATTTATCCATACTAATATTATAAAGAGTTAAAAGTTGGATTTGAATTTATTTTTGCATTGAATAATCCAATTCTTGAGGAAGGTTATAGGCTATGTAACATCACGCTACGACTCTTAGGAGCCGAGCAAAAAGAAAAAAAGTCAGACAGAACGCTAAGCGAAAAAAAAGAACAAAACACGGGCGGGCGATGGGATGCGACGCGGTGGGTCGGGGGTTAAAATTTCACGCGGACAAAGTCGCGGGCAGAAGCTAGTGACTTGATAAAACATCGAGATTTCTGTATTAAGTATTATGTAAGTTTAATACACACAAACGTTACGTAATAAATTATCTAAATGATGGTGAAAACCTCATCAAAATCCGTTGAGGAGTTTCTTGCCCGTTCTTCTCCATAGGAACCTACTACGCTTGGAATGGGCAACTAGCTTCATCTTTCTGACTGAGCGAGCCTTTGACAATTCAAAAGTGCCCGTAATTGGTTTATTTGAAATAAATGCTTTGAGTTGAGTTGCGTAGTTTAGACGAACAACGCGAACACACGGGCAGACGCGAAAAGCGACTTTAATAAATGTACAGAAACTACATTTCTTTAATCTGTTAACTTATGATTTTCATAGATGGCGCCATGAGTAATATGTCAGGAAAACCGTTTGTGTTGCGTTGACATTGACAGAATTCATATTGTGAATTTGTGATTCAGCAGATCGTTTGATTTTCTATAAATGTAAAATTGTTTATAAAGGAATTGACAATTTAAATAATAAACTTTAAATGTCGTTTCTTTGTTTTCAGGTAGAATAGTATGATTTATGTGTAAGAACTAAAATGAATACTTTGTTTTCAGAGCAACGCAATATTGATTATTTGAAATTTAACAGTTCCTAATAAGAAATTTTCTTTTATATGTATAGATGCAATATTTTCCCAGCAAACGACACCGTCTCTTCAAGCAAGGCAGTTTCTACGAGTGATAACACTTATCATACTGAGTATTATTTGCCTGCAGCACATAGTAGACATGAGCCCTCTTATAACTCGAGTGTGTTACGTAAATAGGAAAATTAGGTTCGAGTAGTGTGTACTACTTACTGCGATGGATATTTGCGCCGTTACGTTCAGGGGTAGGCAACATGTGGGTTTTGTTTATCTCTAAATAGGTATGCTTTTTTTGCTTTAGCTATTATTGATAGCACAATCTTTGTAATCACATTTATGAATGTAACAGTTTCTGTTGTTCTATGACAAGACACCGTGAATGCTTATTTCGGGTCTCGATGGCTTATTGTTTCTTTTCTGATAACTGCCCTTTCCGAAAGAGTGTGAAGGCCCCCGCAGACGGGCGCGGCGCGACGGTGCGACGCAATTCCCGTGAACAATTTCCATGAATTTTAGATAGAAATTGTTCTACTTGAGTCGCTTCGCGCTGTCACGTCGTGCCTGTCTGCGGGAACCTTCATGTGAAAATCTTTAATTCGAGACCACACACGACAGCAAAAATTATAAAACAATAAGCTATTGGTTTAATAAATTGCCTGTAAACGATGACATGACAATTGATCGTAAATCTAACATAAGGCATAGCGCACATCTCTCCGCGCAATTAAACGCGAGAATCAACATGTCAATACAATCGCACCACAATATGCGCTTACGCATGTTTAGAACAGGTGTAGGAAACCTTTGGAAGGCATTTGGCAAAAGACTGACATTTAAATTGATATTATAGAACAAGAGAAAAAAAAAACTTTTTAATAATTTTATAGTTTAATGCTTGTGGCACATTTACTTCGTTTATGGGGCTTGCGGTGCTAACCTATAAGAAATTGTTGCCCTAACCTTAGATTTTAGTAAAACATTATTTTATCACTTTAACAGTATAAAAAAAGAAACTAAGAAAAAAAAACACAAAATTTGGTTTGAAGGGCCGTAATAAATCTTGCTGAGACAAAATACTGTTAGCATAAAAATAACAACATAGATAACGATAAGAAAAAGGCTATTGGCCGCAAATTGGACCAGCGCCAAGAAGCAGTTTCGTGTCTGCTTCTCAGTTAGGGCTCGCTAGCAATGACATCGGGTTTATTTTGTAAAAAAAGCTCGTTCTCAAGGTCTTTTTAATCAGAATATACCAAGAACAGACTCATAGGATGAGAACTCCTGGAATCTTAAACCGTACCTTGGCTATGATGACAATTTATACATATCAGCCAAATTTTTTGACAGGCAACAGATGTTCTCTACCCCTGACATACAATACGCGTGTGTAATTGGAGCGCGCGAGTCAATGATTAGTTTTTTTGCCAGCAGTCTGTTATGCATTGGAATCTAACAATATTATAGTAACAACGGTTTGTCCATACAAATTATCATTAATACACCACTTTCTGCTGCGGTGCGGTGCGGCGCATGGGCGATATTCATTCGTAATACGTATATACAAAGATGCGATTCTGCGTCGTATACAGGAAGCCTAAAGGGCAACAATATATGCAATGGTGTAAATGGAAAGACTACGAACCAAAGATTTAAATCGTAGAGTTGCCTGTCCTGCCTCTGTCTATACTGAGGCGAGCGAGCTCACACACTAACAATGGCGTATTCATGACAATAAAGTCGAAGTCTCTGGCCACAGAGGTGTCAAGATGGACCAGAAACGCGACCATCTTTTGACGAGGCAGGGCAAATCTACTACTGCTAGTTGGTAAAAAAGATGTATGTTATTATAAAAAGTGGTTTTTAGCATTAAATATGTATTTGACTTGACTTCATATAATGCATATTTAGTGCGCAGAAAACACGAATGAAAGTCGTGAATTTAATGGGACCAAGCTTTGAAACAATGCTAATAGAAAAGTCGCTGTTCTCATTTTTCAGTGCAAGTGCAGCTTTATTCATTCATAAACAAGTTATTTTAAACACAATGAAACATTTTCATTTCGTGTTTTCCCGAGTGTGTATTGCTAATTGTTTATAGAGGGTGGTCAAAGTGGTTTACGGTTCGTAGCTTTGGTAAAGGCATAATTATACAGAACTGCTGGACTATTAACACATTGAATTTGTTCATTGTATTGAAATGTAGGGGATTCTTAGTATCTACTTCAAAATGTGCACCGGGAATTGAATGTTTTATAAATTTAATGATTTTTATCTTAGCTTTTTGAAGTAAATAGGAGTGAGTATGTAAGGAATGATATTTTTATTTGATATCCAATTCCACTTTTAACATAACAAAAAAGATTTTGGAAAAAACGCAATATTAGCAAAGTAACATGTGATGAAAGTTTAATATACCTATATAATAATATAATCAATCAATCTGCCTAGCCTTTTCCCAACTATCTTGGGGACAGCTTCCAGTCTAACCGGATGCAGCTGAATACCTGTATTTAACATGGAGCGGCTGTCTATCTGATCTCCACAACCAGTTACGGGGATACGATACCCCTTGGTAAGACTTGGTTGTCAGATTTTCGGGCTTCCGATGACCTGTAACGACTGTCAAAGATCCACGAATGACAGCCGGGACCAACAGCTTAACGTGCTTTCCGAGGCACGGAGGAGTCTCGGTATGTAAAGATGGTCAACAATACACGGACCAACCCCGGCAAGCGTAGCTTAACCTGATGGATCGACCCGTGCGGCTGGTATTACTAAGCCACGAGCTCCTCTAAAATAAATGGAATACTATTGTGGCGACATGCGAACTACGCATCAAAGACCTGACGCCACACAGATCCTGCATCGCGCAGTTAGAGATTACCGCGCGATAAACATTAAGACTATCCGATATCAATCATTGGGCAGTTGCCCGCCAGACACAACACCCGTCTGGTCGGAGGGAGGATCCTCCATTTTCATTAGAGGATGAGTGAACTTTACACCCTGTTCCTCATACCTCTAACTTATAATACCAGCCTATTACTATCCCACTGCAGGTCAAAGGTCTCTTTGAGAAGAGAAGGCACGAGTATTAATCACCAGGCTTGCTCAAGACGGGTTGGCGATTTCAGACTTATATTAACTACTAGCTGCTGCCCGCGGCTTCGCCCGCGTGAGTGTCGGAAATTACCCCATACATCCCCATGGGTTTTAAGTATAAATATTGAGTTTCGGACAGCGCGTTGAAATTCTTCCATACAAACTTTGACACCCCCCAACCGTAGGATAGGATAATTTTCCGGGATAAAAAGTACCCAGTGTGGTGCCCAGGATATTAAAGAATAATTATACCAAGTTTCATCGTAATCGAACCGGTAGTTTTTGCGTGATGCCTGAACAAACAGACAGACAGACAGACAGACAGACAAAAAAAAAAAAGATCAAATTTTTGGGTTCGGTGTCGGTCTAGTAACACCCCCTGCTATTTATTTTTTTGATATTTTCAATGTACAGAATTTTCACTTCTACAGATTTATTATAAGTATAGATTAACCCCAGTTTCCTCAATATGTTTTCCTTTATCGATGTCAGTGATGACCAAGATTAACTTAGAAAGTACATTTATATGAATTGAAAAAGCCACCAGGTAATCACGACATAATTAATAACTTCCAGAAACACATGAAAACCGTTCAATTTCTCAGAACCGTAAAGCCGTAAGCTATTATATTACAAGTCAGTTAAACTTCTATACATTTCCCTCACCGCAACGTTTCTGTTACCGACTTCAGTTTAGTACGGCGATAATTAATGGTCTCGTGTTCGTGACAAGGTCGTATAATATCAGTAATTGTGATGACCTGACAGCTATGCTGGTTTTCTCTAATAGATTCTGGGAAATGTCTGAACTTCTGAAGTAAATACTTGGTAAAGCTATGAAAATGGAGTTATTATTTTTGGCTTTTCATGCGTAACAGTGAGTATGCGTATCAGACTTACAGTAGCAATTTGGCGTTCATTTACGGTGTTGAGTAGACAATTTTTTCGAACATAGGAAGCAATGGATTAGCAATAGCCAATATCCTTCAAAATCATTCAGTTTGTGACTGAAAGAATCGTCACAACAACCGGTCCTGCCCCCGCATCTAGTGGATTGCTGCAACTTTTGTTAGCGCGTCGTTCCATCTTGTGGAGGGTATTGCCTAGCTGTGCCTTCTGGTACATTCGTAAATTTAATGCTCACGAGTCCGTCTGGGGCACCCTGAAGTTTCAGCCCCCTTACCAACCTTGCTGACTGTTTAATATTTTCACTAACTTGAACTATACTTGTGTAATCAAAAGATACCTTGCTCACACAAACAGTACGTCTGATAACGCCGTCCATTGTATGTTTTATAGTAAGTATTTAATTTATTTTCATTGTAATTTTTTTTTTCTGGTGCACAATAAAGTATATATGAATAAATAGATAAATGACACGAGAAAAGATGAATCAACACTGACCACACGATAACAAAACGATAATGTGGGGTACCTATCACTAACAATGTTGACCTCAGTACAATTAGCAGAGTAAATTAGAAACAATCGCATCTCAATAATAAATGGCGACGCAATATTTGTATTGTGTGTCATGGCTTCTTGGACGACACGCGATGAAGATGGAGCGATGTGGATAAATACAGAAAACTATTCTAGCAAACTGTCTTTCAAAACGAAGGGATGTTCCACGACACGACAATGCACCAGGACATGCATGAGATCACTCTAGCTAAAGCTATAGGTAGATTAATCTCGGGAGTTCTCTAGCTCTACGTGCACATCTTTTTTATATCGTTCTCACTTATTGATCGTGAATTTGATGAAAATGAAAATTCAGATGGCTGCTGTGAAAATTTTCACATTTTTGGTCATGGGTGTCGTTTTCATAGTTTTCTATGGTGGTAAGGCCGATCGTGAGGACATAATGTAAATCCAAGATGGCTGCTGCGAAATTTTTTGTTTTCGTTATAAATCATACGTGAGAAGGAACTTCGTTCCTGACGGAGGTCCCCCCACCGCACACTTATACCGCGCATTTACAAAGACCTATTACGCACGCAATTACAAGGAACATTGCCTGCGTATGTTAAATATTTTCTTTTTGTATGCAAAGCAAAATTATAAGCATCTATACGTATAATAATATAAATGAAAAAGTAACTCTGTATGTCTCTCTGTCAGTTACCTTTTCACGTTTAAATCACAGAACCGATCGTTATGAAATTTTACGAATAGGTAGCATTGGAACTGGTCAAGGATATAGGCTACTTTCCATCCTGGATCGCAGAGGAAATCGCGGGCAATGGCTAATTATTGATAAAAGGAACTCAAATATTAAACTGCTGGTTCATATAGAATAACATAGATTCTTTGAATAGCTTGTACATTTTAGATAGTATTAAAAAGTTAAAGAACTTCTACATCCAGAGCTAAACTACCTACATTCATCAACACAAAAACATTAGTTAAACATAAATCTAATAAATTATCTATTGCTCATGAAATATTCAACGCAGATAAGGTAGGTAGGCAGCAAATAATTATCAGACGACTCGGCGTTTGATTCATTACTATGTCAGGGATGCGATGATATCGTGCTCAGGTGAATCTGAGACATTTGTAGTGTATAATTTAATCAGTGATATAATTGTAAAGCTGTGGTTTCATAGCTTGTAAGAAAGGTTTATGTTATGGCAACACCAGTGTTGAAATTCAGTTTGTTAAAGTCATCTTTCCAGTGGGGAGTTTGCAAGAAAAAGTGAATTCTGACAGATGCTAAGTATCATAGTCAAAGGGAGAATATTGGCACAAAACAGGCAATAATGATGTACAAGATGAGAAGATCTCCTTGAGCGAGCTGAAAAGACTGTGGCTGATGATGATAAAGGAGTCAATAATAGTATTCAAATTCCTACACATGCTGAAGATTTTCTAAACATTAACAAAAATTTCAACATACGTCCCTTTATACATTAACTGAAAATCCTTCATTTTTACGAAACAAATCCTAAACTAGACAACCTTATAATCCTTTAGTCGGATAACATGTAAGCCCACATACACTTGGTCTTAAATACGCACGTACATATGTATACAAGCGCGCTACAGAGAATCTGGTTCTGCGCTGCGTTTCATTTCAAAGCGATACTTGAACCTCGTCGCAACAAGCATTAGAGTATTCCCGGCATTTTGCATAATATTTGCTACAACTTTCGTTGTAGCTTAGCTGAACTAGTTTCTATAGAAGCTCTAGGTCTTATAAGGTTTAATTTAGACGAATATTATGTACTAGTTTAAAAGGGGTTCGCTAAGTAATGCAAGGGTCTAGATATAGATAGCAAAGGATGACGACGAATTATGAGCCATACTAAAAAGTTTTGGGGGACTGTCTTATGTAATTTTGATGTTCAAAAAGTGCTGATTATCAGCCTAGTTTGAGGAAATGAGTTTTGGTATGATTTTATATTGCGATTTTGGAAAGCCGAAGAGAAAAGTAAAGATAGTTAATCTGAATCAAATTAATGTTTGAGGATGTATTTGTCAGTAAACGTATCTACAATACAGGAGCTATTGAAGCACAATTTGACTGTTTCGTGCAAAAGAGTGTTGATGCCAAAGAGCAGTTTCAATGTTTGATGGCAAAGCTTCACAAATAAAAAAAACACGTAACTCAAAGTAAAATTAGAATTGAATACAATAGGTACTCTTTATTATGTACACCATAAAAATTACAGACATAAATTAAGACATTTTACATAGGGTGACATAATGGGCGGTCTTATCGCTAAAAGGTCAGGTTATTACGTCAGGTTTTCGACGTTTTCAATATTAGGTGTCGGAACAATGAAGTAATAATTAATAATTTAATTATATCCAGGACTACATTTGATACGGTAAATAAGTAATGTAAACAATGCAAGGTAAATATGTAAAACTGGGCCTGAATTAGGGGTACCTAAACTACAACAATTGATATTAGTTGTATGTAAAACAATAACCATATCATTTTGATACAGTAAATGAGCAATTGACAATGCAAGGTAAATATGTAAAACTGGGGTATACAGATTTCTAATTATATCAACTTTCCTGCATTTAAAGCCGAATAGTTAAAAAAAATACTTTGGAAGAAGAATTTACTTTAAATGCATTAAAAACCAACTCAACTGTTATCGTAGGCGCTTGTTTAGAAGTACAGAACGGAAAATAAAAATTAAGTACACGTACGATTCCCGTTTAGAATTACTGTCCTATTTCCAGGATAATACAGTATCTATTACGTTGAAACATCAGTTCTTCTATAAATAGAAGTAGCAACTACGGACAGAAACATAACGCTTTCTGTCTGAAAAATAAGGGAAATAAAAGGGCCAGATGCTGGCCATTTCTTGTGAGAACGGGTGCCTATAAGGCCATGTTCACATGGCGATGATCAGTACGATATTTTACGGTAAAAGTTGGGATCTCACGTCATCATCCCGAGGTATTCCACTGATTTCAACGGCACTTGAACGAAAGGCACCTAAACCTGTTCCACTAACCGCACTGAAACAACATTTTGATAGTGGAACTGTTTCCCACTGTTCATACGAATAAAAAACAAATACAGTATGAAGCCGCCATACGATTCCAAAATTACACAGTTAAAATATCATCAACGTGTGAACAGGCCCTCAGTACAATGCTCAATATCTGTATCGATACCGATGTTATAGAAAAGGGGAATAAAAATGAATGGTGTGTAACGTAATCGAAAGCCTTGTAATGCTTATTCAATATCGAGAACGGAGATATTGGAATTCAAGAGTGCTAGTGTCTAAGCATGGAATGTTTTGTGGAATAGTATCTTGGATATATCGGTTGATTCGCTTGGAACGAACCCGTTGTTTCTAGCATTATAGCTTATACTCTGAAATATTTCGGTGGATGTAGACTTAGGTGGGTGGAAAAGTGAGTGTCAACCAAGTATTTTGAAGATAATTTATGCGTAAGGTAGTGAGTTGATTGATTTATTAGTCTGAATGATCAGACGAAATTGAGTGTTATAAATCTTTTTTGAAATCTTGGTGTCTGGTCTGATTTACAATAGATTATTTAGTAGTGTGACCGTAACAGACCGAATGACCCAATGCATTAATTTAAATATTATATTTTAATTATCAATTTGTAAATACTGGCAGAACTGGTATATTTTTAAAAGATTTATGATGTAAACACTATTTCAATTTGGAAACGAATTATGAAATCGCAGCTACGTAAATTTTAATTAGTAAAGGGAACAGGTGGCGCTCTCTATTTATGAGTTTGAACAGTTTTATGTCAATAACGAACAGCTAGAAACAGTTAACAATTAGAATGCTTAAGAACTGGCCAACCTTAAACTGAAGAAAAGAATAAGTTGGAATGATCTGGAAGGTCTATGCTAAAAATGCGTGTTTTTATAATTTCTAACAAGGATAATAAAGTGGATGTCCACGTACATAAAATGCATGGAATACGTGCACGTTATCGTGGACGGAAATTTAAAAACTTCTTATTTCCCTTTGTTAATAACGTATTGTTAATATCATCACGATAAAAATTATAAAACCGCACAATAAAAGAAGAGAATTAGTTCCAGCGTAACTTTAGGTCCAAGTTTAGAGCGCTTAATCAGCTTGAAGATACAAGAGAGGCTATTCAATCAAAGAAGTCACTGAATAGGACTGGAAGCATAAATGTATCATTATCTATCTGAGAACCAATGTTAATGCTAATATCGTAAAAAAGAGCTTTAGAAACAGACTGTCAGACAGGTATCATGATAGTTATCAGACTATCAGAGAGGTATCATGGGTGACAGCAATGATGGTACTCATATCCGAACTTTTTCTTAGAATGTACAGCTGAAATCATTAAAATGTAATGACGCCACAGACAAATCTCCTATATCTTACCTACAAGCAGCTGGTGGGCGAGTGACGTTAGCACTCATCTAAGATTCTGCAAGTGTTTTATTTCGGGAGATAACCACTAACCAGACGCCGCGCATTATTTATTTACATCGAACACTGATGAAAACTATATGAACACGCGTGAAGGCGAATTTTTGGAAGTGGGAAAGAATTTGCAGAATGAGAGTTTATGGGGATATATTGGTAAAGATAAACGATGAGAACATTTTGGATTTATAGTTAGCAAAAAGATTATGAAAGCTTAAATCTAAGTCAAACAGCAGATTGAAATAACGGGGAATATCTAGGAGTTTGGGAAGGTGATGTAACGCGTCTACTGCTACAATAGTTCTATTGAAAATAGCATACTGTTTTTGGTTCGTATCAACAAAAATAAGTTCATCATAAGCAGACTCAGTAGGATATTTCTCAGTTTGCTCATAATGTTGCTTCACCGTTTTTATTTGTATTTTGTGTTTTCTAGCTTCGTCTATCAAATACTAGCATTTCAGTCTCGTTCCTCCATTATATTCTAACGCTGTTCTGCACCAATTTCCCTATTTGACGTTGCCAGCATGCATAAAGCGTCAAGAATTTTCTTCTTCCGCTGCAAGATTGCCAGGAAATTCTTACATAGCGCCATTTTATATAATTTTTCGCCAACAGATAAGCCTTTGCAGTGATAATAGTGTTCGAGGGCGTATATCTATCTGATAAGAATGTTTGGTATCATTTTCTTTGAAATATTACATCATCGTTTAGTATCTTTGGAAGTTCTGGAATGAATAACAGTGGATCCGTCGGCCGACGACCCACGCTCGTAAAAGTGAGAAGTAAATTATGCGTGTTGATCATTACAATTCAATCTTTAGTGGTTATTCTTTTTTGCAATATTTTGCACATATTCTGTTCCTCATATGTTACAGATAAGGGGAACATATTGTCGTCATTGTGAATCTAATCTGCAAGGCCAATGATCATACAAATATGGAACACAAACCTAAAGAATTCTAACAACCAACAACAAATTAAAACAATAATTGAAACTATGTCACTAGACACACTACAGATTTATTATTTATTGAAGAACACAGCTGAAGGAATCAATACTGTTTATACTATGTAAATAATTCATTTAAATTACACCGTACGATGTTGGGGCCAATGGGGGCGCTGGTCAAAGACCCCAGCCGGTCGTTAGAAAGACTAAGTTTGTACTACTTATTAGAAAAACTAGAATAGTTTAAACTTTGTAAACAACTGAAAGTTTAAGAATAAAGAAGAAACAAGAACAGTGAATCGTCGAGGTTATGGTCCGGTGTTTTATGGAATAAATGACGGTCGTAAGATACTAGTAGGGTCGGATCGGGTACCTGACCCGATTTATTCAATCAATTCATTCAAAATCATTTATCATCATTGTTATTCAGTGCTGTTATCATGCTTAAACTTCTACTTCTACTTCTTACTTAGGTTTCGCGTCATTGCATTTAGCAGTATATTCGTTCTTGGTCATATTCATCAAGGTTTGAGTTGTGAACAAGGCTTTAAGTGACCAAAGGAATGTATACAGACCGATTCTTTTGAATCGTGTGAATTATTGGTAACTTTTGGCATTGGCTTTGGCTAGAACTCCAATATTTCCGCTAAAAAGTTGAAGCTTCTGCAAAAACCTTTAGTATGCTCCCTAAATCATAACTTCCATAACTAAAGCCCTGAAGGGTTACAGACATCTAATATTGACACTAGACAGAAACGTACTGCCTTGTAGGGATAGTTCGTGTACAAAGTTTTGTGTGAACGGGGCCAGTGGTCAAGGAACTTTGCTGGCATCCAATCGATCGAGACGACCACACAGACAGACTGAACCAAGTTCGTTCTATTTACATATACACTTCGTGGTAGAATAAGTGGCCTATCTTACGGTTAGGCGATGATGAAATTGAGTAGCTTATTTTTTCATGTATTTTTTAAGTCGGTGAAAATTGATTCCCATTTCTGGGGCAACGAATAAACTAACAAAGGTTTATATTTAACTAGTGAACTGTGTCGCACGATTTATACGAATTTTCAAAACATCGATATTTCTTAATTCTATGTAAGTTTATGCCTTCGGAAATAAACTATAGAGAAAAATGTATCAATATCCGTTGCGTAGTTTAAAAGAACAACATGGTCCAAAGACAGAAAAGCGACTTTAATTTCTATATGTATTTGTATAGTTACTGAAAGTGCAGCTGTGAAAAAATTCACATGGTGAAACGAATGCTCATGGCTCATTCTGAGGTGTGTCATCAGTATCGTCTTCACCAATAGCAGGTTATATCAATCTAATTTGACATCTCCGAATATATCTTATCTCTTCAATGCCACATCGAAGTTTTATCTGACAGCCGTAAAATATGTTGAGTTTATTTAGCCGTTTTGTACAGGGTTATTGGTTATATGTTATAAATCCATTAAGGGGATGTAGGAGATCATCATTCAGGTCATTTACAACCAAATAACCCTTTTTGACTCCTCTGCAAATGTCAAGAATTTTCGAGTCATTTGACATTTTATATTTTTATTTCATACGTTTTAAAATATAAAATTTCAAATTACTCGAAAATGATTGAAATTGCCATAAATTGTCATGAGGGGTCATTTGCAAATTGCAACCAAATGACCCCTCATGACCCCATGAGGGGTCATTTGGTTGCAAATGACCTCTCCTACATCCACTAAACGGATTGCCGACGTATAACCAATGACCCTGTAGGTATATCAAATCTTTGGTATCCATAAATGCTAATCTTATATCCATTTAATAACATAGCGTGTCAATGTGAACCGAAGCTTATATATTCTGTACCTACAACTTGTCTGTATCTTCGTGGTCGAAAGCTGCGCCACGTTGCGGTTGTGGCAAGGTTCCACACATTGTGCGGGACCCGAAATTACATTGCGTTGGACCTCATCCAGAATTATTACACGGTGAATCAACAGGTTATAGCGAATTTTAGAGGAAGGAATGTCCGACAGTGTATATGAGAGCAGTAGAAAGGGTATCATAATACACTGATAATTAAGACCTTACGATAGATGCTAAAACTTACGACGTTACGACTGGAACCGAGAACACCCGATTCAACGTCACCGACCCGAACGTGAGGGTTCAGTTTCGTTCACTGTTCAGAAGAAGTGGAAGATTTCACTTCAATAAAAATATTGCAGTATATATAAATACAGATAGGCCCATCGCCCAATCACAAACTAGTTACGGGGTTAAGGCGGGATTAAGGGTTAGTAAGTCACGTCTTGTAAGGACCACCATTGAAATACTCATGCTGTGACATTCTGGCTACTCATTGGTGATTTGAGTTTGTAACTCGTTGTTTTTGAATATCATAGACGACGGGCCTAAGTTTTATTAATGAAGACACCAACAGTGAGGTAAGAAATAAAAGATTTCCAATAATAGCATACTGCAGAGGTTATGTCAAAAAAAATGGGCAGTTATGGGGATCACGACAGGAGTGGAAAATTTACAGTGCAACACGTCATACTCATAGCTACAGTTAGGGCGAAGCCAGACGAGCGTAATTTATTGAGTTGTGAATCGCGTAATTTCTGTTCCCCGAACTAAATTAGCTCTGTGCAGTAAGGGTGATGCCAGACGAGCGTAATTTTTTGAGTTGTGAGTCGCGGAATTTCTGCTCGCCGAACTAAATTAGCTCTGTGCAGTAAGGGTGATGCCAGACGAGCGTAATTTATTGAGTTGTGAGTCGCGTAATTTCTGCTCCCCGAACTAAATTAACTCTGTGAAGTAAGACTTTTGTTCGAAGAGAAGAAATTAAGCGACTCACAACTCAAAAAATTACGCTCGTCTGGCTTTACTTGTTCGGCGAGCAGAAATTACGCGACTCACAACTCAAAAAATTATGCTCGTCTGGTTTAACCATTATACTGTTAACATTAGCAAGTCGGTGACGCGAACTCATAAGACTTTCCCCTGTCAAAAATCGTTCAAAACGTCTAACTAGTTTTCTCTTCAAAAATTAGGACACACAATAGAACTAGTGAACTAGTGTAATACAAAATAGAATACAATACCGATGGGCCTCTTATTCTGGTAAGACTAGTACTGAACTATTTCGAGAATTTCAAGCTATTCTCGATAAAGATACGGACATGAATGTAAAACAGAGTTGGCAACAATGTGGTGTTTATACTTTGGAACTAGAGGTTCATTTAATTAAAGGAAACGGTATCTTTACGGTGGTGTAATCAATGTAATGTACTGCGATGGGTGACAATAACGGCCAATCTAAGTTAATGGTGACATAGAGGACCTAGTTACGGTTATAAGCAATATCTGGGGAGCTTAAAGTTATGTGGGAATGTAGGCATAACTTCGAATCGTGGATGGTTGGACTACATTCTAAATGAGAAATGCATTTTAGATGCATCGTTACTGCAAGGCAATCTACTGTATCATAACTGGATACAGTCTATATGTATACTTTTGAATTGAATTAGTTAAAAGCTTTGATACTCGTGTTGTGGCGTCCGCTCATTAAGAATCATAATGTCCCTGAAGACAACAGACATGATACATGAAAAGAAATTCTACTTCTTCTAATATTATCTACTATACATTGTAACAGCGAATCAATTTTCACGCCTCCCCCTTAAGACCTAGGCCATTTTTTTTTGATATTCCGATAGCTCATGACCTAAAGAGGTGTCATAAAGAATGTGAATAAAAAAATAAAAATCACGGGTTAAGGAAAGTATAATAATATGTACAATGTAACGCGCAAAAATGAGGAACCGTTTCTATACCAACTATCATACCCTTTACAAAATCTATTTAGTAAAACAATAGTAGCCGATAAATATATACCTAGTGTTTTCAGAGTTTCACACTCTGAAAACACTACATCCTCAGTCTAACTAGGAGTCGCATAACGTTCTACCATTAAGCCCCATAATCTCCAATTCCAACCCATTTCAAAAGTGTCAAAGTTGAGTTTTAAAGCCAACACTTGTCCAATTTGTACCACCAACTTGAGGGAACCGACTTCGAACTTATTCAAGTTGAAACTTTTCGAACTTTTTAATACGTTTTAGAGTCGTCGTCGCCTTAATTGCTTTCGAGTTTACGTTATTCTAATTGCCTGGGGTCTTGTAAGAAGGTATCAACACAAATGTGGGGTATAAAAAGGGGGTGAAAGGTGACGAATTTAATTCAGAAGGATCGTTTTATACCAGCAATGCAGTGCTTAGTTCTTTGAGTAAGAAAAACACAATGCTATTGCCAATGAAAGTTGTATTACGCTTAATGGGTATATGTAGCAATCTATTAGACTAATATGAAACCAATGAGTATGAACAAGTTGTAGGCACAGAATATATAAGCTTCGGTTCACATTGACATGCTATGTTATTAAATGGATATAAGATTAGCATTTATGGATACCATAGATTTGATATACAGGGTTATTGGTTATACGTTGGCAATCCGTTTATAATATGTAGGAGAGGTCATTTGCAACCAAATGACCCCTCATGACCCTTATGCCAAATGCAACCATTTTCGAGTAATTTGAAATTTAACAAAAGGTTTTAAAGGCTGGTGTTGTCAGATCAAATGAACGGCATTTTGAAGTTGGGTTCGTAGAAATAACACTTCTTGCGGATTCTCCATCTTTTAGTGTTGAACGAGATATTTTTCTCCACTCCCGTAGATACTTTTATCATTTTTGGACCTAAACGGTCTAAAAATTTTTAAAAGTATCTTCGCTTGTACAGCGCTCGGGCCCTTCCAGTTACCTAATTTACTTTCAAGTTTGTGTTATTGGCAAACTCAATGGTTTCTTATGCACAATCCAAATAGTTATGTAAAGCATTGTACCGTGTTAATGTATTCGCAAAAGTTGTTACACTGTTAAACTTATAGTTTAGTAGAAGACGTATAACTTTTACGAGTTTTGTGAACATTTCGTTAGATGCTTTTCCGGAAATGTCGGTATTTTCTGCTCTAGATGTAAACTTGACAAAGGAAACGCTTTATTGTTAGCTTGAAGTTGACTTGTAAAGAATTCCTGACATGTTTGTGAAAAATTCTCACAAGTAGCCAATTTTCTGGGATATCGCAGTTCGTGTAACTTACATTTTGTGTGAGACTTAACTTATATATTTGCTAACAAGCAGGGTAACCACTCATTTGATAGATAAAAGTTGTGTCAACTTTCGATTTTTACATTCTTTCCTAAGCGACGTTTTGTTTTACATAAGAAAATTTTCAATAGTCAAAGGTCAACAGAAATACAATGTGTTTGAAGTTTTCCCCACAAATTATCTCTCGAACACAAACTATCCAAACTTCTTTGTTTAACTCTATCCTAAAATACAGTTCGACCTGATTCTAGTGTATATTGTTAGAAATCGTACAAAACAGGTGATTGGACTTACATTCCGATGATGCGCGAGCGCCGAAAGCCGATGATTCACGAATATCCGGCGAATCGTACACGGAACCGTATAGACAAATGGGGAGCTATCACGTCATACTTTCGTAAAGGAAATGCGGTAACTGAAAGCTATCTATGATATTTATCTAGCATTGTTGATTGTAAACATTCCGAATTCAATAAACTTAGCATAAAGAATATTGTTTGTTGAACTAGTAGACGCAAGACATGAGTTCTAATACACAGAAGACTGCTGAGAAGTTGCCGATGGAAAGCTAATTGGGCACACGACTTACATATTTTATGAAGTCGAATTCGACAGAAATAAGACGAAATAGTTGCAAATTCTAACAGTTTTAGAATACTGCCGTAATATCTGTGAATTATTCATACATTGCTGTAGTTAAGGCCTAATGATGTGTATCGAATCGCTATCATTCCCATCGGGCTGCATCATGGACGTGTTCTGATAAGTCAATCAACTGATAACAGATAACTTGTATAAGCAAATATTTTATCGAGTTTATCTGGAAATATATTCCAAAGTATTGGATGTTTTGACAGATTATGCCTATTTTGTGATACGATAAGTGCCTTACAGGGTCGCTTACTCACGAGATCTTAGAATCGACTCGAAATTGGGTCAATGAGACAAATAATCGAATTTGATTCGATTAAGAACTCGAAAGACACACTCCCAGTGTGCAAAGTTAGGAGAAATCGGCAATGTTTGGAAACTTAAGAACAAACAAAATAACATAGAAATTGATACTAGATTTGATACTGCCTCTCAAAAATCATTAAATAAGTTACGAAATTGCTATAATAACTTGTAGATGTACCTACAGGCGGCAATCGGTTAGAATTGCTAAGGTTTTCACAAATCGAGGATTACGTTTCGAGTGTTTTGTATATTGCATTATTGTAACACCGCTGTTTCTTCTATGGAAATATCAGCGAACCTTAAAACGAAAGAATCCCAAGTGTATTGCGCTAAAGCCGGCTTCACACACACTACCGGAGCAATGTCACGCCGAACTTGAGCTCTAGAGAATATGCGGTAGCGGACAAGCCGCAAAGTTATATTACACTTCCGTCAAACTGATGGTCGTTAGGGCAGACGTCTTAGGGCCCACGAACGAATTCAGTGGCCAGAAATTGGGGACACCATGGCTGCAGTGGATTGTTTTAACTATTGGTTAATAATGATGATGATGAAGAACAAGGCACGAACTTCATCCAGATAAACGTAGACAGTGTGGAACCGGCATTACTTACACGTGTAGAGAGGTATTCTTGTGAGTTTATTGAATAATATCTTATATTATATAGAACCGTGTTTATGTTTTAGATACAAAAGTGGAATATTCTTAGAATTTCATCCTGAATGGAGCTTGGTTTTTCTTTAAAGTGTATTCTTTGTTTATTTTTTTGTGGAAATAATATCTTTTTTATGGAGTTCGCCTCTTTTGACCATTTCAGACACTAATGTACATGGTCCTCATATGGCCTGACCAAGATTATGTCTGAACTTTAAAAGAGATTGTGACCTCTGAGTTTGTTTCGGCCTTTCTTCCCAGAGTAGTCAGATAGGAAACGCCGACCTCATCTAGCTTAGCTCTAATATTTTTTTAATATGACGTGTAAAAGTGATTCCGATATCTTATTCACAGAATAAACAATTTCATTTCATTTGAAATAAATATTCTACTAAATAGAAGAACCTATCTCAAATTTTAATAGACGATGCGCACAGGCGTATAATCTACCTACACAAAACTTTACTTATTGCCTTGAAACCCTTGCCGAACGAAGCTTAAATGTTTCAGCATTAAACCTACCCGTAACGTTCTGAACACTAGATGTAAAATGTTCTGAAGTTAGAATAAATTTCACCTCGTAGTTAATTATTTCTAAGGCTTCCCACAAGATTCATGTAACAGTTCTTCTTCTACTAATTCAAGACCAACCTCCCTTAGATCCCCTTACACAGTTTTCTCCCTACGAAACACTGGGTATCGCTGGTACCTACCACCATTCTGAGCAGAATGCATATTTGGCGCAAACATCAGACTCGCACGGTTTAACGTTCTACTTGTTTTGCTGACGGTATTTTTAAGTTTTTATCACTGTACGTTTATTTTTATATAAAGTTTCTGCCACTGACCTGATCCGGACTAAGTGAGCTGTCTCCGCTGGCGTTTCTTTCCTGGTTCTGTGCCGTTCTCTCCTGCTTGCAAGCCGTGTGGTACTCAAGCCGCGTGCGTTCCACCTTCTGCAGTAGCTTCGCCCAGGGTTTCTGCGCCTTCTTGAATGCTTCGTCCATTTCTTTGCGTTCTTTTAGCTGGATCATTGACTGTGGACAAGAGAAACTCAACGTTAGGTTTTGGATAGTTCGATTTTTTAAAGACAATTTTGGATAAGAAGACCTGGAATTCACGGCTGTTTGCCCAGCAGGGTTCTGATGCAGGCTTTCAGTAACCATTAATTTGCTGGCCCCTAATCTGATTAAAGAAGAAAGAAATGGTTGGAGACAGAAGACACAAGATCGTTAAAAGAATGGTGTGGTTCCAGTGAGATCTTCACCCAGCATCTGGTTGCGTCAGGTTTATGTAGAAAAAGACCAGTTTTTCCTGCTGTTTTACAGAGCAAAACGTTATAATCTCCAGATATCTCCATTATCTGTTATAATATTTCAGGCTTCGATAACGCTGGCCTTTGATGATGGCCGTTTAAATTTCAAACCAATCAGCATAGAGTGATTAATTTATTGGAAAACGGGACCGACCCAGTTTCCACAAAGCTATCACTTCATCTCAACTACAAGCATATCAGGTTCAAAAGACGCTTTGAGAATATATACTACACAAACATAGGGAGCATCTTGATGCATTTTCAAGTTAAAAGAAAATACGTTTATTTGCGGTAAACATGACGCAAAAAAGAAAATAAACACAAAAAAAAGAAAAATTGTTGGTTGGGGGAAACATGCGTCACATCCACGCAAAACGGCATCGCTAAGCATTATGCTGCGACCCTATGCAAGACAGAGTCCCAGCGCTGGTTATCAGCGACAGCCGGCGCCGACGTAATGACGTCGACCGGTGCGGTAAACTATTATTAGGACATTGTGGCGGTTCAGCTTATTTTGAAAAATAACATAATATAATTTAAATGTGATGTATACTATACACTATACATATATAAAAAATAAAAATACTGGAGAATGGATGATATTCTCCAGTATTTTTATTTTTTATATATGTATAATATCAATAGACGTTTTACTTTTTATGCAGTGGCAACAAAAGAATATTCTAGATTTTTTTTACGGCGATGAGATTTTTTGGAGTCTCCGTGTGTGGGTTGATGTAAAAGCCAGACTAATTATAGGTCCTAAGGTTCTACGATTTTCAGAATTGGGTAAGGGGTGACCTTGTGTTTTACAAAAGTATTTTTTTCAAATGCCTTATATTTTTAGACGCCTCAAAGACCTCTTTGTTCTTGTACAAAATAATAAATCGCTGAAAACTGCTGCTACAACCTTAAGTAATCACAGCAAGGGGATGAAGACATGGAAACACGTGGTAAGACAGGAGAATGATTGGTGGTTACTAGTAACTTTCTCAACATGAAACATTGCAATACCATTAAAGATCTGCAAAACGACATACCACACCAACCTAGCATACCAAACCACACAAGACCTAGAACATGCACCAAACTGCATGGTTGCACAAGCCAGGAAGCAGGCGACACATGTCACGCTGCAGACGACAGTTGTCATGCTGTCGGTGACACAGTACGTGAAGCGAGTCGATAACTTTCTACAATTTCTATATACTGAAGCTCGCTGCGTAAACGAAGAGGCGTGTGCGCAGTTGAGGGTTTAGTTTATATAATTGAATGACACACGGTTTTGAAGGATAAAGATAGCAGTTTAATGGGGGAAGAATGCGTTGAAATGTTTTTGGAACGAAGTTTCTTAATTTTTTGTTACGTAACAAAAGTGTCGTGACGGTTAAAGTATTACACTTTTTTCAGTCTAGCTCCAATTCACCAAGTGTGCAAAAGCTAAAGGAACTGCGTTCCAACCAGTTTGGGCAATATTTCCAGGTTATTGGGTATTTCCAGCAGGAATTTATCAGTAGCACTCCGGAACTCCGGGAGTCTAGAATTGTGCGCGGTAGATGGCAATAGGCTCGCCCCCTGTTACATTACATGGGGCTTAAAAATTACTGCCATTACTGGCAAAATGTGGTGGTACCTACTATAGGTATAGGTGCCTACTATAGGTACACCTATGCCTTATCGGGGATTAAGGGCGTTATGTTGGGCTTTGATTGATAAGAAATTTCATACAATCCTTGTTGGAGCATAGAAAAAACACTTCAGCTGCATTTGATTCCGGCCAGCTTTTATGCCTGTAGGTACTTGAGAGTTTCCATTAACTTTTCTTTGTTTTCTATCAGGCCCCAAAGGGCTGATATCAAAAAGACATTATCAATCTGTGCCATTGACATATAATTGGAACATCCTTGATTTATATTGATAACATTAGAAACCTGGTTTTCTTATCAGTCAACTGGGTGGCTATCTACCTTAAAGCTGTGGCGGCATCTACAACGCCATATGCGAACTACGCATCAAAGACCTGAGGTCACACAAATCCTGCATCGCGCAATTAGAGTTTACCGCACGATCTACATATATTAGACTATTCGACATCAATCATTGGGCAGGTGCCCGCCAGACACAACACTCGTCTGGACGGGAGATCCTCCCTTTTCTATAGAGGATGAGTAAACTTACACCCTGTTCCTCATACCTCTAAAAAGCAAAAAATCTGTGAGCCATATTATTTTGCAACTATAGAATTAGAGAACCAGAATTGTTTGGCCGATTTGAGGTGATTATAATTTATTTGAAATTCATTATTTCAATTGGACTGCCTTGTTTGATCTAGTGATCTCAAGCACTCCTGCTGAGCATGAAGTAGAAGCCTGGAGTCTGGATTTGTGCCTGGTTGATGGCAATAGGCTCGCCTTCTATTACATGGGACTTAAACATAACTGGGGAAATGCGGGTTTACTATAGGTACACCTGCCTAACCCTTCGGGGAATACAGGCGTGATACGTATGTGTTCTTCAAAAACAATGAATAAAATATCACAGCAGTAGTCTGCAAAGTAAAATTGACCACCTGATGCATTAAATGATTCTCTTTCGTTTATTTTTCTCGTGTTAGCGACGACGACGTTTTAAAAAAGCTAAAAACATGACGAGTTCATGAAAATGCAAAAGGGTGTGAAATAAACGTTTACGAAAATGAGAAACTTTGGCGTGTAGGGAAAGTTTTAACGTGGTACCCGAGATGTAGAGAGTGCTTTTGAACATTCTCGTACCTACATTTTTGATGAGCAGGTGATATATGTTTTGGGTGAGTTAATGACCTGGTGAAATATGTGTTGGGAGAAAAGTGTATTTCTTTTTTTTTTGCTCGAAGTTCTTTAGGTGATATCGGTGTTATGGTCCACTTATTATCAATGCTTTTTGGGAGAAGCTTTTAGGAGTTTTCTAGACCACTAAATAATACGATTATCGTTTTCTAACAAAAATACTTTTTCTTAGTTTTGTAACAGATCAGCGCTCACAAGTTCCCTGTCAATAAATAAGTTAATGCTTACAAATTATCAGTATACTTCTCTTCTGTCCTTCTGAATAATCTAAATATTTTTTCTTCCAAACGTATTTTGGCAAACATTTTTTTAATGGCCCAAATAAAGAATTTGAAGATACAACACAAAGGTCTATCTATTAATTACGACCGTTGTCCTCGATGGCTTAATGGTCCCAAGCGCAACTCTCCAGAAATAAAACATCAAAAATTTCCAGGTCGGGCAAAGTGTCATTGGGTTTTTTCCGTCAGAAATTTCTCAGTAGCAGCCCGGAGTCTGGATTTGTGCCTTTTGAAGGGATAGGCTCGCCCCCTATTTAATGGGACTTAACATCACTCGCGTGGCTGCTATATAGGTAAATCTCTGTCTAACCCTTCGAGGAATATAGTCGTGATTTTATATATGGATGTTTCATCTTAATTACCTTTCAAAGCATACCGATAATAACGTTAATGATTGATGATGATCGCATGATATTATGTCTGATGACAGTCATGATGGCATCGTCACGCGCTTGCGCATCTCTGTATGCATAATTATGGATGAACTACTGTCATTGTGTGGCTGTATAATGTTGAATGGTATTGGTCTAAGAAGGATGTGAGATGACTTTGAGGCACATAGATGACTATGTATATGAACATAAACAGCAAATTACACCTAATGATTACGTGTAATCATAAAGAACACTTGACTAGACGTGGTGATGGCAGGTGGAGTAACTTCCTGGGGCCTAAGTCTACTAATTTATAAAACTTACAATGGTCTCTCAATGGTGAGTTTTTGACAGTTTTTGTATGGCAAATCTGTCAAAAAATCACCATTGAGAGGAGACCATTGTAACGTTTATAAATTAGTAGACTTAGGCCTCTGAATGGTTGCCGAGAGACGGTAGAAGGAGCGCTGGTAGACCAAAAGCCAGATGGGTGGAAGACATTATGAAGATCGTGGGTAAAACCTGATTGTGACTCGAACAGACCAGGGAAGTATGGAATAAAATGGAGGAAAAAGGGTGGAACAAGGCTGCCAATGATGATGATAAAGGTGTCCTGGCCCACATCGGAAGAGTGTGGCAAAAGGAAGAGGAATGTCTTTATTGCCCTGCAATAGCATACAATAGGCTAGATATATGTATAAAAAAGGAATTAATACTGCAAAGAGATTATAGAGAATATTAGCATTGCAGGCGCGGACAAACCAATAACCTGAAATATGCTGCCTGAACACGTAGCTTTTTTTTGTGGCCTGCGACATCAAAAATCTAACCTTTAAAATATAAACGTTGTAACTGAAAAAAGAGGTTGGAAGAGTCTACAAAAATATCTCGCTCCAAAAGAAGTAAAAAAACGCAAACATGGTCGTCAACATGATTATAAATAAACCTGAAAACATCCGTTTTATTATTAGTTTTCAAACGACACTTCCCTGAGAGCATTTCCAATAATATCCTTTGCCACTCTTTTAATACATTTAAAACACACTACGGTTCGCCTTTTTCTGGCATATATGGAAGCATCCTTTTCTTACAGGTCGGTTTTATTTTATTATCTAACTAGTATTAATATTGCAGTGGCTCGTGGCTATATAATAACAGCCGCACGGGTGACCGAAGGTACGTCGTCCGAGACTCCAAGTCTCGAAAAGCACGATAATCCGTTTGTCCCGGCTGTCATTGGTAGATCTTTGACAGTCGCAGTCGGTACGGGTAGTCAGAAGCCCAAAAATTCTAACAACCAGTCGTTCCAAGGGTTATAAACTGGGTTGTGGAGGTCAGATAGGCAGTCACTCCATGTAAAATGACGATTGGAAGCCGACCGCAACATTATAAATTGGGAAAAGGCTAGGCAGATTGATTTTCGGGAGGCAGCAGTTTATGAATCAAATGCTCACTCTATCAATGTAAATGCATCCTTATTTCACAAGTGCATAGTCTAGCACGATAGGTCACAATGAATGGTATACGTTGGACACGAATCATCGCCATTGTGTGAGAGCCTTGTGACCAATGATGGTCGTCATCGGTAAGGTGGGCGCGTGTTTATGTTCATCATTATCGTCAACTAAATTGTACTATTTGTAAGGGGTTTATTTATAGATGTGCCTTGTTGGTCTCGTGGTCGCAAGCGCAACTGCTGAGCGTGGGGTACTGGATTCGATTTCCGGGTCGGTGAGTGTCATTAGGAAGGGTTTTTTCATTAGGAATTTCTCAGTAACAGCCCGGAGTTTGGAAGTTAGCGGTACGCGTGCCTAGGAAAGCACGTTAAACCGTCGAACCTACGCCTGATCTCTCTCCGGTCGTGTCGAATTGCCGTTACATTGGGCCATGAGACTGAGGGAAGACATTGCACCTGTGGCTGCGCAAACATTTGTGCACTATAATATCTTCGGCACCGATGATGGCTAGGTTCCGCCGAGATTGGCTGCTATGGCCGAAACTCGGACTATAGGACTATACATCATGGATGTACCAACTAATAAATAATTTATGGTTGGTTGTTATAAAGTAGATCAATAAATTATTAAGAAGCCCTCTAGCAAAGTTGTCATAACTATTACTTAACCTGTGTTAACTCAATAAGGGAATTAGAAAGTTTTGGACATGCTTCCCTCAAACTTGTATGCGAAACTTCTGCCGGCTTCTGAAACCCTACTATGGAGGATGATATAATTGCATCCTAGCTTGTCTAGCTACAATATAAACTTATTAATTTGATGAAAATTTATTGTATTCTATCTAACTCCACGGTCAAAACAGGTCAGTATAGCTTCTCATTACGATAAGACATTAGATTTAAAGAAATCATTATCTAAAAATTACAAAAAATCATCATTCTCCTGCTCTTTTCGGAATTTATTTCGAGCGGTGCAACGTATGTCTTCTTCCATATGTCTCTATCAGCCGGCATCTCGGTAGTCACCCCCCTTTCTAGCCATATCATCTTTCACACAATCCATCCTTCATTTCTTTGGGTTTCCCCTACTCTTATAGCCATCCATATCTATTCACTATTATACCTATTCACACTGTAATTTGAAAACATTGTAAAACCCATTTATTTTTAAAAGAGTAACCGTGGAGTTTCTTCCCGGCTCTTCTCCATAGGAAAACGACCAATTGGCACCTAACGTTCTAGCCATATCATCTTTCACACAGTCCATCAATCGTTTCTTTATCTTCCCCTACTCATACAGCCATCGACATTAATAGTCAAGTTACTAATGTTCATCAAAATTCTGCAAATCTCTTATTTGCCGAATGTCGATGATCATCAATCGTCGCATAATTTTTCCTTCGTAGGAACACCACTTCATAAAAATTATTGTACAAAATATTCGATAAGGATTTCGGAATCGACCAATTAGTCTAGACGATTACTTACATCAGTGCACTATAAGTAATGGGTAATAATAACCGCGAGTACATTATAAAATATCAATCAAGTTACAACATACGAACGGAATTCGCGATAATATCCGGATACGATTACGATAGTCGATGCAAAGCCGTTAATGGTTATGAATATAACTGAGGCTTTATCACATTATCACGTATCGGAGGGATGACATAATTCATTATACCTACTACAACACACAGACAACCACATTGTGCAAAAGGAAATTTATACCGCGTCCAATGTGAGGATCACGGGTACCAGCATTACGGCTCGTATACATTGGCGCGATATCGCGGGCGCGACAGGCAGCGCTACCCTTGTCGCGCCCGTGTGTTCGACCCTTTACTGGGTTGGCCTTTTTTCCAGAATAATAAGGTAGGTACTTTACATCTTCGACAAAATGTTTCACATCACTTGCAATGCTTTTCATTTTGACAATTTAACAACATTCATTGCGTTATTTACGTTGTCAGAAGATGAATTTTTCAAACGCAATTAAGGGGTCAAAATTAAAACAAATTAATTTCTTAGCTCAAATGAGGACCTTTAATTGAGGAAGTTTGAGTTTCCTCTCGTGTATAAATAAGTATTTTCAGGAGTGTACGTAGATTTGAATACACTAGTATAACTGTATCGTGTCTTATCAGCGTGGTATCGGTGCATTGCGATATCAATCACTTGTTATCAGCGATAATGTCATTCCAACTTAGGTATTACAGTAAAGACCTATATTTACAGCATTCTACGTAATATTGTGGGAAAATGCGCTTCTAGAATGAGTTTAGGATATAAAACAGGCGACACGAAATGACATAAATATTCCAGGACGAAGTATTCAGACAAAACATATGGATCGACCCGTGCGGCTGTTATTACTTAGCCACGAGCTCCTCAGCATCCATACTAATATTATAAAAGCGAAAATAAGTTTATCTGTCTGTTACCTTTTCACCCCTAAACCACCACCACCACCACCACTAGCTTCTAGCTACCACCATCTTATCTAAGTCTGTCGCCATAACAACAATGTTACCAGCATTGTTGTGTTCCGGCAGTAAGAGGTAAGATAGCCAGTTCCTCTGTGGTAGAGGATGCCGGGTAAAGCTCGCTTCCATCTTCGGTCTGATCATCACTTACCATCAGGTGAGATTCAGGCCAAGAGCTTCCCCGTTGTGGTTAAAAAAAAAAACGGCTGAAGTCACATAGGTAGAGTATGACATGCACCCTAATTGCGTAATACACGATCAATCACAATTTCAATCGTTTTGAAACAGATTGCTAATCCATTGCTACACAAGTTCGAAAAAAAATCTGCTCAACAACGTAAATAACGCAATGAATGTTGTTGCACTGTCAAAATGAAACAGAACAGTTTACGAAAATGTGTTACGAAATAAGATAGCTGGGTTAGGTTATAGGATACTTTTTATCCTGGTGGAACGTTCTCATGGCATAATTTCGAACGTCCACGAGGACGAATCCGCAGGCAAAAGCTAGTAGTAACCATAAGATGGGTGATGCAAAGATAATTGGGTGCGTCATTCTTATTTGAGACCCGATTAGCGTTGTTGGAGGCTTCTTGTTTCCGCATATCTGCGCAGTTAGTGCATATTACGCGTAAACGTCCGCTGTTTGCGCACAGCTTAATGAAATTTGCGCTAGGTAATGATGCGCACATTGATGATTATCGTGCCCATGAATCATTCAGGAGGAAGGCCATATAGCTAATAGATTTTAGTCTCTTCATAAGTAGATGGTATGGGGCAGGGACCGAAACCGGTATGTATGATCAATATAGGTATTTTTTCGTTTACAACATTTGTATTTTTTACAGATATTGTTAAAGGTTACCTAAATTGAATAATACAGTATTAATACCGGTTACCGAAAAAATAAATAACCTCTCTTATAGGTACGTGCCATCGGCAAGGGCTACGTCTGTGTGTGTGTAACCTGAATTAAAACGGTAACCTAAAAGAGGTACTTAACATGTTTCTTCTACTTGGGCTACCCAGATAGCGGTAACCTTAGTCGTAGAAGTAACCAAAATTCTTCGATACCTTTACCGTAATTTATTAAGGTTTTCGATTCCTGGTATAGGGCTTTTTCTAGAAGCGGTGTTATCATATATTCTAATAAGGATCTCCTTATACAAACTCTTTTACAAAGAAGTGGTAGCTATGCTTACAAAACTAAAGACTTGGAACAGAATCCGAATATCCAAAATTTCTGAGAAAAAAAGTTCACAGAAAGCGAAATTTTCTGTCAAGGATCCTCGCATTTTCGAGCAACGCGTGTAAAAAATACAGTGCAAGTACGTATAAAACATGTTGGGTTTAATATAACTCGCAATAAAAGAAAGCTCGCCTGCAGAAGAAGAATGTCAATGAAAATTCGTGATACGTTTCGTAATCACATATCTACATACAGACAAGAAAGAGTTTGGTTCTTTTTATGTGCATACTCAAAATACTCATATCATGTAAGCGAGGCTTCTAATGATATTTTTAAGGAAAACCGGGGTCTTTTGTAGATTTTACTTCAAACACTTTTGATACTTTTGAGTGATTGCTTTTTGCGTATATTCAGTTAATCCAATACAATATAATACATACAGGCTTGCTTAATTCGGAGTCAATGTACAATCTTTATAAACTTTTTAGTAACTTTTTATTATTTCTTCAAAGCAATGAACAATGGTCCAATGCCTTTTAATGTCATACACTTCGAAAATTATTCCCTTAATGTCTGTAAATTACAAGTTAAAATTAAACATTTAAATAACCCCCGACACAATTCCAGGTGATGCTGCAGTATCGGTTCAAGGTTACTATGTTCTTCTAATATCATTGAAGTAACAGAATACTAAATTTCGAATCAATCAGACCTGTGGAAGATGCGCACATCCAATCATCAACTAGAAAAGAGCTGATAATCTTCAAACGGCTGAACCGATTTTCTTGAATTGTATCTAAGGACACTCTCGATCAAGACACCTTTCAAACAAAAAAATAATAATCAAAATCGGTTCAGCCGTTAGGGAGCTACAATGTATAATAGATAACGAAGAACAAAAATTGGATAAGTTCTTTGGCTAGGTTTAGTAATAATCACGCGAGCAGAGTTACAGATAGTAGGCAATGCTTTATCCCCCATAAATTTCCTTCCCCGTTTCCTTTTTCCCCGTTTATCGGATTTCTATCTAACTGCCATACATCTATTTCATCTACAGTTCTCAAGTGCGAAGGTGAGGCGGAGGCCAGCAAAGGTCAGTGGCGTTATTTTCACTCTTTCTCCGACAACTGGCCGGGTGCCAGCCGCACTAACTTCGAAGAGGCGTCGCGATAAATAATTTACAAAGACACGTTAACTGCTGTGTGGATATTACATTTATTTTTTGACACTCTTTTGATGGTTATTAATACTCTGAAAAATAATGTTTAACGGTATTCTGAACAATCATCATTTTGGGCACAACTCGCACAGACCAGGGGAGCATGGATCAAAAGGGAGGAGGCCTATTCTCAGCAGTGGGTGGACCAAGGTGATTATGATGATGAGATAGAGCTTTGTTCCGGTAATAGGTAAGAAACTTGAATCCGTCACAATCACTATCAAATTATTTGTTTTGAAATGGTTTAAATTTATTAGCATGACCCTACCGTGGCCTTCCTAACGTCTGTCTATTTTTGACACTCTTTTACAATGTCAGCCAATGTTTAGAATAATATTATTTTTTGTCCGTTTCAATTCAATAAATGAACACCTTAGAAGCAAAGTATCATGGTCCAACCTTGGCAAGACGTAAGAATTTAGTATCAGCCTGCATCTTAACAGTTTAAATCAAATTGCATTAATGTTTAAACCAAATTACATTAATATTTAAACCAAATTGCATTAATGTTTAAACCAAATTGCATTTATGTTTAAACCAAATTAAAATCAAAACACCACAACACCCATTTCAATTTTATTATACCTTTCACGCGGTCAATGTCCTAGAACAATTTTATACAGGCGTCTTATACTACATGTTTGAACTGCCTGAACACGTCTCCTGCACTTACTCTAAATATTCAACAGCTACATCGACTTTATTCTATGTACGTAGCGAATAACAACGAAAGTGTGTATTTTGCAAATGGCTAAACAGTTTCTATATAACTCGTTAGCATTTTTAAAGTGAAAACTTCTTAAGGCGCACTTAACTGCACAGTGACTGAAATTGAACGTTTACACTCGGGTCCGTGTTGTTGAATCGGGTATACTCGGCTCTAGTTGGTTGGTGACGATAAATCGCGCATACTCGGGTCAAGTCGTAAGTTTTTTACGTCTATCGTGTGGTCATAATGACACAACCTCTTTTTATTGCACATACTTGTTTTTTCTTTTCTTAAGGTACTGTGGAATGTTTGTAGATAGTCATTCCGGACTAATGCAATATAATAATGAACTATATCTATAGAATTCACTCGTCTCTTTCTATGGGGTCTTTAGAATCGTCTCAATTCAAGTCAAGCAAAGGCAATAACTGTTTTATAGTTAATTTCATATAGGGAAGACCAGTGTATAATCAGGCTATTATGATCCCACCGCTGAGACAGGCCTCATCTATGCAAGAGACTAACTTCTACTAGAAGAAGACCACAAAAGAAATGATCAGCCAATAGAGAAGCTCTTGTACGAACTACTACTAGAAGACCACTATAATACGTAATCGCCGTGATAATAGTAAAATTAGTGTTCAGCCAGCTAAGATAGCGCTACTGTATAAAAGCGTTGTATGCAGAGCACCAATATCTTATAATAATATCCCTAAATGTGTTAAGAAATTAAATACAGGCCATTTTTAGAAAACATTTAAAAAATACTCACAGAAAAAACCTATTTTATAATATAATGTTAATGAATTTTGAAATGATAAATCGCTGTGAAGGTACTGACTGAATATATTATTCTATTTATTTTGAATCGCATGACAATTGACCAATTGATTTATAATTATTATTCTTTGTATTTTAATTTTAAAATTTTATTGTCTTTCGACCTAATTTGTACACCAACCATGGTCAAACATGGCCAAAAACTACAATGTAACACCTTTGATAAGCATCATACCTTACAAATAACATACACATCGGATCGGTTCGGGGGATCCGACCGGAATAAATCGTTTTTGCAAATAAATGAATCTGACGTTGAACCACAAAACAATTGAACAGCCACTAAGAAAACTCCTGAACAAACTACATAAAGCTAATTTAACGAGTAAATCCTAGTGTAATGTCACAGCAATTTTCTAATCTTATACAAAGCGTTTCTATTATCTAAACTACTAAACAGTGGGTTATTCGCCGCGATTTCGTTCAATACAATGAGAACATCATTGTATTGAACGAAATCGCGGCGAATAACTACAATTGTCTGTTGTGTTAGTTAATGTATGGAATGATTTATTTGTTGACCTGAGTATTGTTTGTGGTTTTTATTTGGAATTATCATTGACGATGACGACTAATAGAGAAGTATGGAAGAAAAATACATGTTGCGCCGACCCAAAATAAATTGGGATAAGGGCAGGAGAACTATGGTTTGGAGGGGCGATTGACCGCAATAAAAAGGTTACTACTGTTTTATTTCAGAATATGTTTTCGATACTGAAGGATTTAAATATCTCGCACTAATCCCAACCATAGCAACTCTTATAAGCCAGAATCTACAGCTGCGACCATTAGAAAAATAGCTGACAATTTAACTCAACTCCCAGAGAACTGTAGTGCTATTCTGTAAAAATCTCACGGTGAAAACATAGGTGACGTGAGCTTTCAATAGTGTCAATCTCTAGTATTAGGATCGAATGACAGCTCACTTTAAGCTCACTTCACGCTAGTTTTCACGGTGAGATTTTTACAGAATCGAGCGGCTGTTTTGGAACTTGCAATAAAATCAACCAAAAAGAAACAGTGGAGTTTTTACGTGACTAGAAAATCTGCTTCACGTATGTATAAACCAGCAAAAATGCCTTTTTTGTGGAAGACATATCAACCCCTTTTCCCTACAGCAATCTGTTGAAAGAAACTGTCTCCAACATGAACTTAGCAATCAGTCACAGATTACAAGCATCCGTCTACTGCCTAAGGCCGCACCCCCGCAAAAGTGAAACTTTTACATAAAAAGCGAGTTCTGTAGAAATGCTATACAGCGTGTATCAGAAATGTGTGGTCATGTTTAAGGGTGTGGTACAGACCATCAAACTGAACAACTTTCTCTATGGGACCAACATCGTAATCGCGAAAAAAATATCAACTGTCCCATACAAAACTTCAATACATATTCTATCCAAATGTATGGGACGGCTGATAATTTTTTCGTGATTACCATGTTGGTCCCATAGAAAAAGTTGTTTACTTTGATGGTCTGTTCCACATCCTTAAATATGACCACATATTTCTGATACACGCTGTATAAGAAAATATTAACATAAACTACAATATAGCGTTACTCAGCTCAGAGAAAACATAAACGGAATGAAATTGCGCATTCAGGGAGAAAATATTTCATGAAAAGCAAATGTTGACTGCAGTTAACTTTCTTTTAGCTTGCAAACGTGTTTAATAAAAAAATTGTGCATTTTTATAAAATAATATTATTTTTATTATAATTAAAACTTTGTTTTGTGAGGATAATAAGACTGAAGGTAATAATCATTTGATTCAGGAAAGAAAAGAAAGGTCGCTGTGCCGGAGATGTTTACGAATAGACTTCATTCATCTTTTTATCATTTCAGTCGAAGACTCGCGGCTAAATGATAACAGCCACACGGGTCGATCGAAGAATAAGCTATGCTTGCCGCGGCCGGTTTGTAGATGGGTGACCATCCATTACATATCGAGCCTCGGAAGTACGTTAAGCCGTTCGTCCCGGCTGTCATTCGTAGGTCTTTGGCAGTCAGAAGCCTAACATTCTGACAACCAGTCTTACCAAGGGGTATCGTGTTACCCAGTACAGGGTTGTGGAGACCAGATAGGCAGCTCAATGAAAAATACGGGTACTCAGCTCGATCCGGTTAGACTGGAAGCCGACCCCAACATAGCTGGGAAAAGGCTAGGCACATTGATTGAGTTCTGTTATCAAGGTGGTAGGTGCAATTATTAGGTATTAACCTGACAGTTAAAAATTGCTGTTAACGATAACCAGCTTGCAAGCCGGGTTTCAGACTAATTTATTAACTTCAATCAACAAAACAACTGCTGTTTTAACTTTCCGTTAATTGTAATTATTTAATCAATGATGAATGTTCCGTTCCGTACGCTTGTAACGAAGTTATTAATTGCCTTATTAATAAAAGGAAAGTGTTTTAATACGTTTTTTTTAAGTTAGTTGTTAATGGAGATTCGTTGCGTAAGTTTTGTAATTTTCTTTTTTTTCGTCCTTCGCTGGGACGGAAAAATGTGTAATCAAAAAATGAAGGAAAAATTTGGTTTATTGTTACACATGAATATAAAAAACCAGCGAACACGAAGGATTCCGTACCACCATACAATATTGAACATATTTAGTTTCAAAATAATCAATTTCATGAAATCATTTCACTTTGACTTGTCCTCTATTTGTGACTCTGACTGTCAAAAGTAGTGTCTGTATGTAGTTTATCAGCTTTTAGTTCCAAAATAATCAATTTCATGGAAATATTCAGCTGGATCAAATATTATTCAAACTTATTAGAACTTCTGCCATCAGCTGTGTTATATTACTCTTAACTTTGATAATAAAACACAGCCCTTAACTAGAATACAATTAGCCACAGAATTATGACATTTGCTGAGCTTCCAATTTAATTTGGAATTTAATAAAGAATGACTTAGCGACAAGGTCAAGTAACCTTGTCGCTAAGTCATTCGCTGGAAAATTGTTTTCATTGAGAGTGAAATAATTACCCAGCGACGTAGTTGAATAAGCAGTTTAATTTTAGATTAAACTAGCTGCGCCCCTCGGTTCTACCCGCATAAGTTTGAGACTCGTTGGAATTTCGGGATAAAAAGTATCCTATGTCCTAACCCAGGTCATGGTCATACACGGCCGCTAAAAAAAAAAAATTCATCAGGTGTTTTTAGCCGAGAAAAACTATAAATTAAACATCAAAAACAACATGCCTTGATATAACATATTCTGAAGAAACAACAATATTTCACATTCGTATTATTCTGATTTCGTATATCTGTTGGAACAATTTAGAAATAGGTCGTAGGTGGCTAGAAACTTTAGTTTCTTGCGACTCAAAGTACTAAATTACGATAAATTACTTACATTGAACGAAGTCAGGTCAATGGTCAAACGTAGTCTCCATTCCACAGCCTAACGATCTTTCAATTAAATCATCTAGTCTTAAAATGTTAACAACAAAATCATTAAACCAATCGTCTTGTGGTCGATGATTGAGACGTTTCACTTCTACATCTTATAATAACATATACTTACCTACAGCCGAGCCCATAGTTAAATTGCTGGGAAATAAAGATATCCTAATGTCAGATCAGTCGGGTTTTTGAATGATAATAATGACTTCCTGAACTAGTATTATAAAGAGGTATAATATTGTTTGTTTTTAAGATTTAGTCTGTGGAAGTACGGAGCCGATAAAAAAATCTTTCACTAGAAAGCTACACTATTACCGAGTGCCATAGGAATATAGGTTATGTTATGTTTTATGGTATTTATTACAGATATAATAGAAATCACAATAATACAAAAGGTTCATAGTATCATAGAAACGAAAAAGTCGGGGCAGAAGCCAGTGTCAGATATTTTGCTGGGGAGTTTGTTGCGCCACTTCTTCTTCCCAGCTAAAGCACTAGGAAGTGGTGAAGGGCGGGCGTTTTTGGGGGACTGTCTTATGTAATTTTGACGTTCGAAAAGTGCTGATTCTCAGCCTAGTTTGAATAAATGACTTTTGATTTTGATTTTGATTTTTGTGTAATTGTCTTTAATGATCCCCGGTCGGAACAGAAGCTGTCAGATATTTGTGTGATTGTCTTAACGTGATCCACGGTCGGGGCAGAAGCCAGTGTCAGATATTTGTGTTTTTGTCTTAACGTGATTACTGAGGCCCAGAGCTGTGGCGGTATCATACGAACACAGACATTAGTGGTACTAATTGAATATAATATTAAGCAATTAGTAGTTAATCGGCTATTTCATACATACCTATTCAAAATTATTTATGAGTGGGTCAGGTCTGATAAGGAACAGGTTTCAAAGGAAAAACGTTCCAACGTGTTGAGAAGCATAATAGTAAGGTTCCGTAGTCAAATACACCAAGAATTCAAGAAACAAGAAAATCTGTTTTGTATTTAACTACATTAATTATCGAAATAAATGTGTCTAAGTTGTAAGTTACGAGTTCGAGCCAGTTTTGTAGTGAACTAATTTCGAGAGAAGTTATTGGAGAACTTTGTACAGTAGCTTAAGCTTTTAATACCTGGAGGTACGGGTGCTCGACTAGTTGGAAAGTTACAGAACATGGCAATTTTAAAAGGATTCATTGCTGTACCACTGAACGTAATAGGTACATCATCACGCCTGTATTCCCCACAGAGGTCAGCAGATGTGTATAGTACAATTACATTTCGCCAGTTATCTTTAAGTTTCATATAATGGGGGTTTTCTTATCAGGAATTTCTCAGTAGCAGCCTGGAGTCTGGATTTTTGTTTAAGTCCCATCTAATAAGGGGTGAGCCTATTTTGGTTCGCCCCCTATTAGATGGGACTTAAAAACCAAACTTGCGAAGTGTGGGTGTAAAACAGGCGTCAGGTTATGTAATGGGAAGAGCGTCGTAGAGGATTGCTCCTAAGCTGGGCACTAATCTTGACTCCTAAATGCATAATGTAAATTCCAATAACACTTTATTATAGAACTCTAATTACTATAATTTGTAAAACTTACTACGTGTTACATGGCCTATCCGTTCTATAAATATTATTTTAAAACTGGTTTTGCAAGAATTTTTAAAATATTCTGAACACCTGTAATGCGTGTTTTGCGTATTTAAATGTGTTATTTCCATGGTGGTCTGAGATTTTAAGTAAGTGTTAATGTGTCATCACCAAGGCCAGTTAGTTAAAGTAATACGTACAATAAGTAATAATTATAATACAACTGGTATTCAGCTGCATCCGGTTAGACTGGAAGCCGACCCCAGGTGGGAAAAGACTAGGCAAATGATTATGAAGTACCTGTTTTACGCGGTAGGCCTAGAAAAAGACAGAAGGACGAGCTGGACTCCTTCTTGAAGTACAGGCCCAAAATTGCAGAAGACCGAGAGCAGTGGGAGGACACATTGGTTACCTATTGGAATCTTACCTGTAGCTTTAGCGATATAGCTGCTGGGGAGTTTGATGCGCCACTTCTTCTTCCCACCTAAAGCATTAGGAAGTGGTGAAGGGTCGGTGTTTTAGGAGACTGTCATATGTAATGTTGACGCTTCGAAAAGTGCTGATTCTCAGCCTAGTTTGAATAAATGACTTTTGATTTTTATTTATAACTACAATGCCAGAACATTACCTTTACCAATAAGATGTATTCCTGATTTTGAGCTCTTCCAACTAAGCTCAATATGCTTGAACTAAAAGACTTTTTCTTTTGAAAAAGTTTCTACGCTGAAAAGAGGTCATGACTCCGAAACCACTCTTCCAGTCTTTGTTCCGAGTTATCACGAATTAATTTAGGGAAAATGAAAGCACTGGATAAGACCCGCGCAGACCAGGGAAGCATGGTACAAACGGGAGGAGGCATATACTCGTCAGTGGGTGGAGCAAGGCTGGCGATGATGACGTATTTTGATGCAAACGACAGTACAAATAAGACTTAATTTGTCTTGTTGATTAAATGATTATATGCTAGCAATGGAACACTCATGTATTATGCATCTCAATTAGTGTTGGGTTTCTAGTACCTAGATTAAAATAATACGGAAATATGTATATTTCAACTAAGTACACGCATACATATTTAAATGTCGTCTCACTCATGGAAATAACACCATCTAAATATTTATATATGTATAATTTATAATACATAGATAATCCAGCCATCACATATCAATGTCATTTGGCTACATTCCAAACATAAGGCCCTTATTTAATAAAGTTTAGGGTGATAATGGTTTGTAAGGTGGGCCGTTATTTTTCGCTCATTATGTCTACAAAGTTAATTTTATATGAATGCTATAAAAACTGTCGTCTCACCGCTAGGCTTCCATTTCATCTGGTTTTATTATCAGCAAATGATGTTCTTTACGTTAATTTTCATTTCATTAGTAATAAACACTCTGAGAGCGCTAACACACTGGGACGCCATGGCGACGTCGCCGGCTACGTATCTAAACAATTCGTATTGAAATGTATGACAGTTAACTTACTTGGCTACGGTCTGGCGACGTCGCCAATTTGGCAGGGTAGTCACGACAGACCATACGTGGAGACTGGATACTCTGGCGACCTAGCAATGCGTAGTCATGTCGCCAGTATTTTGTATACAAGTTACACGTCCCACACTCAGTGGCCACCTGATCGCCAGGACGGACGCCCGCGTTTAACTGGCCAACCTCATTTGGCTACGGTAGCCATGGCTACGTAGCCAGGGACGTCATCATGGCGTCCCAGTGTGTTAGCGCTCTTAATTAACTAAGATAAACGTCATGACTTATTTATTTTTCTAACTTAGGAGCCATGAAAATATTATATTTAATAAAGGTTTTTTTTTGTTTTTTTAATTGTGGAATGGGTCTGCTCTTGACCTCGATCTTCCCTAATAGATGAGATCTACGATGGAACGAGGGTGCCCAGAATACCTGTTTACTCTTGCTTTGAAGGCTGACGGATTATATGTGGAAGCCCACACAGACGCTGGCAGAGCTTACCACACTTTGGCCGTGCGTAAAATAAATGTGGAAAACCGCTGCTCATTTTAATTAAAGGAACTTTTAAATAAGGCATTTCCCATTTTAGTACCTATACATGCAGCTTTAACGAAACCCCCGCATTTACTATCCATCGTTACTCTAATTTTCTTACGTGATACCTGAACACCATGCATACATACAAATGGTCAGCCGAATATGTATCTTAAAAACCTCTGTATGGGCCTGCCCAAAAATACCACCACAATTCAATTAAAAAGTCAAAAACTGAAACAAGGTCTGTGTATTCTAGCGATGTCCGTAAGCTCGTATATATTTTGCTTAAAAGGATGGTCCTACGTGATCACTAGTATTATCTAGCGAGTAGGTGTACGCCTATTCTGATGGCTTTAGTAGTAGGAGATGTCAGTTTTACTTATATGTGGGTCGACCAAAAGGACCACTTACGAACGGACGCGGGCGGTAGGACCAATTTTAGTTATCGTTGGGATTCATCTTGATAGTCAACGATTGTGCGGTCTGTTAAGTAGCGACCACATGACCCTTTGTAATCTTTATTGAGGCTAGTTTTCTGAATCAGCTACATTTGTCCGATTTATAAATCTTCACAATACCGTCAAGAAGGTAGATTAAACTAAGTTCTACGAATATTGGCTGTTCATTGGAGTGAAAGTTCAAATGAAATTATATGAGGAAATTGTTGAAACATGTTGTGTTCCTTAATTAAATTGCCATTAAATCCAAATCTTATTCCAAATATAACTAGATAGTTAACTAATTAACCTACCGACGCCAGAGCATTGAATCAAACTAATGATCATTAACTCTGGAAACTAATACAGAACTTCATAATTTAGATACAAACGGAAGGGAAGTCCTGCCGAACCACATTGGTATTACATTCTAATTAATATGAGCTCGTTGGCTGTCTCAGAGTGCAGAGTAATAAATGGTGAACACAATAGACGTACACGATCTTACATTTACGTATTATGAATTAACAATAGAAGGTACCTTTTGTTAAAAGGAATTATTTAGGAAGGTAAATGCCAAGTGTAAATGTAGAGTTTAGCAATTTGTCGGGTTGAATCGCACAGTAAATGAGTGACTTGGTTTAGATATATGGTACTGACAGGTAAAATATTTGTTTTGGTTTGGGTAAATACTCAAAATCATAATCCAAATAGATGATGACAATTTTGAGTTCGAAAATGCGACGTAAAATAAAGGAATGTAAAAATGGTCGATCCCTTGATGTTAACGGTAGAAAACGATTTTGGTTCTAAGGTACTAACATCAATCATATAACTGGTCCTCGCCAAACAAAATTTCAATTCAATATCTGTCAGAATATGAAACAGACCTAGAAGTCTATGAAAATGGAAGTAAAACCCGGGAAGCACTTAGAACAGGATCATGGGATCATAACAAGTGCTATAGCTAGCTATCGATAAGGCACTGGCTGCGGTACCTGTCCTGAATAATCTATCCATTATCGATATTAGGCCCCAGGCAGATGACGACATAGGAATTCAAGACGCGACGCCTGAAGAAATGAAGTGATTAATTAATTTAGCTTATGATTAAGTCTGTATTTAATGACATTTTTACTACTTACAGAAAAAGAAATTACAAGGTTTACAAGGCAGATGCGAATGGAAATGCCGTGAGAGGACGCAATAGAAGGACATATAGTGACCTTATTGGTTCTTCAGAAAGGTCGGGCGCGTCGTACTCGCAACCAACCTGTGTGTATCACCAGATGTATGAACGTAAACGAAGCAAAAGGAGTCTGTAAGGATCGTAGCAGGTGGCGTTATGTAGTTTCTGCCTATGGGAAGAAGGCGTGAGCTTATGTATGTAGAAATAAATTACGGTCCAAGTGCTTTTATAACGATCCCAGTAACGAGTTTGCAACCATCATATCTCTAGGATCAAATGCGCATCTAAATCAGCACTTAAACACCCATCAAGTGACTTGTTTACCGGGTCGGGGGCGTTATGGTAATAAAACAATTTTACTCATTATAACACACAGATGCAGACGTAAGGCCGCAAGTAGTAAGCTTGATGTTTAGCAAACAATGGACGACCATGGACGTCTTCGGGCAAAGGCTAGGGCTAGGTTATATTGAGGAAAATTGAAGAAATACTTATAATATATAATATTAAATTAGCCTTTTTGCGAACCGTAAAATAAAATCTTCGAAAGACACTGTAACGATACGACCACGGAAAACTTCAAAAGAAAAAGATAAGAGAGTTCTCTCTTCAAATCTAGCTTTTTATCGTAGATATTTAATCCACCGCAGAAAATATATGTGACGGTTCCCAAATTACCCAAGTCTGATAAAATTTTCTTTTTTCCTAACGCATAACATAACATCACGCATATTTTCTCCTAAGAGTTAGGCAAAGATGTACCTATAGATAAGACCTAAGTTAAAATTAAGAGTTGAAGTCGGCTTCCTCCAGGACATAAATCCATATAGGTAGGTATACATTTTTGTACCAAAATGGATGATGTCTTTACATCTACTCAATCATATTCCCTCAGCCTGCGAGAGGGATGAGAATAAGATAAGGGATAGCATCAATCCTCTAGAATCGGGCACTAATAACTAATCTACATTCATGAATTCTGCTATCAAGCGTGCAGGTGACTAAGGTAATATCATCGCCGTGATTGTTAATCATAACCCCTCATGGCGGTGGCGGCCCATCGTTGGAAACTTCATTTGTTGGAAGACTATTTAGGAAAAGCAATTTGGGAAGATGCCAATGAATATTTCCATTAATTACATTTTTAATAACCGACCTAACATTCTTCACCTTGTAGAGCATATTAAAACATATTTTTCCAAGACTATATGGAAAAACTGGCTCTTTGGTCTAGTAGCCGCAAGCGCTACTGATGAGCGTGAGGTCCTGGGTTAGATTCCCGGGTCGGGCAAAGTGTTATTGGGTTTTTCCATCTGGAATTTCTCAGTAACAGCCCCAAGTCTGGATTTGTGCCCGGTTAATAGCAATAGAGAGTTAAGCATAACTGACGAATTGTGTGGGTACTATTAAGTATACCTCTGTCCAACCCTTCGTGGAAAACAGGACGTGTGATGTTATGTGTTACATTTTTTAAAGCCGTTCTAAAACCTGGTTCGCCATATAACTTCACTTTAGACTATATGGAAAGAATTCTTCACGTTTGTTAATAAAACCATATCGCTAGCGACTTTCCTAGAAATGGAAGGGTTTTCTTGGAAAACAATTTATTATAGCAGCTAGTTCTACATAATAACTAAGTTCACACCTCAACTAAAACGCAGCCTTTTAACTTTAATATTCCATTTCATCCTTGGCACCCATTGACACCAAGTTTATAGCTGCAAATACTTATGTTAATATATTGCACTTTATTTCGAGTCCTATTGTAGTTAATATATGTATCTATTTGCATGGAACCTATTGTTGGTTGCTCAGACATTTTTAGTATAGTTTATGGTTTGAAGTACATTATGATTAGGGTAAGTAACCGTAGGTACTTAGTTGTCTTGCAAAATTGCTACTGAGTAAGACGCCATAAGGCCGTGATATTCTAGGATTTTTTTTTGGTATTTTGGGCTGCACTAAAATCTTTTGGGCTGCAGGCCATGGGATTTCGAAATCGAATCCTGAAAATGTTACTTACCTTATCAGATTTAGCTTAATGCCGTAACTAGGAAAGAAACAGGTTTCTCGGCAAGTTGAGAAGTTAAGATAAACGCGTAACTCAAAGCAAGCTATATCATGTTCGAAGAGACTGGAGACGTTCTTGATGAATGTCGCATTTCTGTCATTAAACACACAACCTATCCTAACAGCTACACGAAAACCCTCCCAATCGCTTCACGATTTCCTATAAACAACTATCCAAACGATTACATCAAGCACATTGCATAAACGCACGTTTCCGTCCGTCCGTCTGTCACGGACAAACGCGAGCTGACTATACATCGGCACTTGTTTAATTCATGAGCCGCCATCTTTGGGCAGGCAGCGCGTGCGCTAGACTTTTAGCGGAATAGATGTAATAGTGTTATTTTATTTAGTGAGTAAAGGGGCGAGTGGTGTAAGCTCTTTTTAGAAGTAAATTGGATTAGAAGACGAGTGGAATTTTGAACAAGTAAAATGCGTGGTACATAATTTAGGTGGGCACAGAGATATGAAGGTAGATTGACACAGATTCAAGCTAAGAAGTGGTATGACTTCAAGAATGTTGAAAATGCAGATGTATGAAGCAAATAATATAACGACAAACACTCATTGCAAAAATCTGCACTATGATGATAATATTTTTTTCAAAGATGATTGTTGAAAGCGTCATTAATACTGGTAAGCCGACCCCAACATGGTTGGGAAAAGGCGAGGCAGATTGATTGATTGTTGACAGCATCCACCATCAGCAGAAAGGAAAGGAGCCCTATACCTATCATTGGGTGATTCCGGGCTGAAACTGCTGATGATCCACCACTGAGTATAAGTTTGATTTTGGCAATATAGCAGAAATCGTCAGAGACTTGAAACATATTGATCTAAACGCAGCATGCACACAATCGTGACCACATAACAAGTACACGGCTGACAGCACAGTATCAATTGACATAATGGCTGGATGATTGTGTCGACGCTAACAAGGGACGATAACAATACTCCACAGATTCAGTCGCTCGTTTGTCTTTGAATTGATAAAGCTGCAAGACAGTATCGGTAAAATTGTGCGATAGTATCGTGACTGAGAGCGTCAAAGATATGAGTGCATCGATTGACAGTTGAAATATTCTTATAACACTAGCATATTATTATTATAAGTCATTGCAGTGGACCATACTTACGCTTTCTATGTATGGCAAGAGGCCTTTTCGTCTTTCCAGCCTTATATTAATTATAAGTCCAGGTTAAAAAAGAAAGATTAAAAAATATTTTAAAGATTATTGCTGCAGGAGAAATGAAAGAGTACGATTGTGCGAACATTGAAGAGAACGGTTTAAATCAAAAACTCACATAACACTGAGTTAGATACAAGTTGGCATATATGTTTCATCAGGACAAGTCACTTGAGATTCCGGAGTCCCTAGTACAAATATGTATGACGATGACAACCATAGTGTGATTTAAGTTGATAGAAATTCGACATCACCTTCGGCAGATGATAACCATGATGAGGACCACCATACGATTGAAAATACCAACAAAAGCGTTGTGAAAGAAAATTGTAAGCTTGCATTGCGGACTACGAACTACTCGCGATTACATCGCAACTAATCTGCTACAAAAAGTCGCCACTTATACAGATCGATTCGAAATAGTATAATCGTGTTGTTTACTAGTCTACCACTTCTGCGAATATATAATGTAACTCGCTTCTCTAAATTCTATAACAACTTGAGTAGAATGCTAAGTAATACATGCTACTTTTACACGACCAGGATTACTCAGTATTCTGTGCTAGGACGTAATATTATTCGATTTCTTCTCGAGAAATAGCTTAACTGGATTATAAGGACTGGCTGACGTGATATGACTTAGGATAGAGTTAGTATTTGTGTTATTGGGAATATGGCTATAGATATGAAAATTATCAGACCGAATCCCAGGCGCGCTCTATCCGTTATTTGCTTATCTATTTACACAAACGCACAAACAACCACGAAGTGATGGAATTATCAATTTAAACAGTTGGTCTTACAGTTTTAATGATGATATCTTAATAAATGTAGACTGAATTCCTAATAATACCAAAACAAGATGAATGGACGGTGCCAGACATGATATGAAGGAAAAGGTAGTGAATTCTAACGTATCGGCTGCCAGGTGGGAATGGAAGAGAAACAGCAAATGGCAGGTTTATGTAAGAAGACTCATTAAGAGTCATAGGCCTTTTCTACTATAAGCTACTGAACCATGAAATGTAGATGAAATCACCACATTAGCTTCGATTAACTTTTTAAACCCCGGGTCTGAACTTAGAAAGGCGTTCTCATCTAGATTTGTATTCGAGATCCGCGAATGCATACATATTTATTTTAGAGAGTAAACGCATTGTTTTTCTAAGCTGTTATAAATAATAATGAGGAAATTCTTTAGGAAAAGTTTAATGCCGATTCTTTATTAAGTTACAAAAGGTAAATAAAGGATCCTTTCAGAATTCATGACGTAGCTTCAGATGGAAAGCGAGTTATTAGGTATGTATTCAGAGGTCTTTAGGTGCTCTTGCATTCTTTATTTCGTTTCTTTTCTAGTTCATGTTTAGGATGTATATTGGGAAAGACTATGTCCAGCAGGACTATGACTATTATGATCATGACTGTTTTTTGAGCAAACCGAAGAGAAATATTATACGAAATTCTACGTCAAAAATACATGTCCCAGTAGCTATACTAAATATTCCAGTATGAAAATTGTTCCGAAATATACCAAGTACCGTCCATTGGGACCTATATAAAACCTTTATCTACTTGGAACCTTGCCAGAATTTCATCAGCAATCGTAACTCATAACCTATGGCCCTGGAGCCATATACGTATAAAATTTGTCGCCAGTCTTGATCCATATTTGACGTACAAAGGAACATTATCAGACCATATTAAACAGAAGTGGGTAGCCGCTTTAAAATCAATCACGTCAACTTTGGAACAGACTTGTTATAGTGCACTGATGACGACATAGATGCAGTTTGGGTTTTCCAGAGGTCCTAGATCCTAAAGACCAATACACGTAGATATATTTAGTAATCTATTCTGATTAATTAACTATTCCTAAAGAGTCATAAAAACCCTGTAAGAAATCGACAAGTGTTTCACCTCTAAACGAGGCATCCTCAGGATGACGATTGACTTGTAGCGAACCCAAACACGACGTGTTGCCACGCCGGGCGCTGGACGTGTCGATTTCTTATAGGGTTTTTTTTAGACTCTTAAAGAATAGTTAAGCGGAATATTTTACTAAATATATCTACGTCAATTGTATTTTTTAGACTGTCACTTGTTCTAGGTCTTCGTCTTTGGGCGACTTCATTAGATTAAATATTGATAACGAGAAGATTTTTGTTATCTTTCTGCACATCCAAGTTCCATTGTCCTTTGCATTGTCAAAGTTTTATTCTGAATACAAGAAAGAAACGGAACTCCGAGACTAGACAGTCTTGACTGCATCAGTAGCGCAGCAAATGATACGTGAAAATGTCAAACTTTGACTTACAAACGGTTTTCGATCCATTAAACATGCTGTGACACCTGACACAGGGAACTTTTACAAATGGAAAATGTTCACGATCACTTTTCTTCTTTAATACTCGGCTGGTGGGACGAACTTGACTCCTACCGAAAGTACTGGCCGGCACTAGCAAGAGACCTTTTTGTGGAAAAGGAAGAGGGGGGCCTTTGCTCTGCAGTAGGACGGGATCCCTTTTTTTCGCATAATGTTTTTTTTCCTAATATTCTTTGGCATAACGATTTTGGCATAAGTATTTTTGGTCTAATAATTGTTTGCCATAATTTTTTTTTGGCCTAAATATTTTTTGTCATAATTATCTTGTTGCATAATTTGTTTTGCCATAATTTTTATTCGCATAATGTTACTAGGCGTAATGTTAGTTGGTTTAGGTTAGGTTGGTTAGAACTGTGACCTCCTACGCACGAGCCGAGCGAGCGAAGCGAGCGGTGCCGCGGCAGCGGCCGGCGAAGTGCCAGAAACTACTAGAATGATGAAAATATATTTATGCTTTAGAATATTATGCTTAATCATTATTATGGTTAGAGAAATTATGCTTAAAAAAATTATGCGTAAGCTGTTATGCGTATTTATATTATGCGGAAATATAATTATGCCAAACAAAATTATGCTAAGTTATATTAGGTCTTAAAATTTTATGCAAATGGATAGGGAACCCAGTAGGACAATACAAGCTAGTATGATAAGATTTGGGAATACTCGGCTTGGACATGGCTTAAACCATATTAAATAGTAGCATGACTAAGTTCGTCTAGAATCCCATTTCACGCCTTATGTGCTGAACGAATTTCGCTCAAATTTGGCACACAGGTAGACCATGACCTGGGTTAGGACAGAGGATCGTTTTAATTTCCAATTTCCACGCGGGTGAAGCCGTGGGCAAAAGCTAGTCTTGTACTGTATGTCTTTGGGTTCAATAAAACTTAAATTCTTATTAATTAAGCCAGATTAATCTTCACACAACGAATTCTCGCTTGTAATTCAACCTTCAACAAATGCTAGTACTAACCTTATGATAGGTGTCTTTCTGCCAGTTCTTGATTTGGGCCATGACGTCATTGACGAGCCGGTCGCGGACGCTCAGGTGTAGGTCTGAGAGACGCTCCGCTTCCACCATGCCGCCTTTCCACGCGGCTTCCATAGTGCCGTATTCTGGGCCTGAGGAATAAAAAAAGAAGTTAGTGATATTCGTTTATTAAGCTATAATATTTATTTTTAATCGTTCCTTGGAAAACAGATCCCAGTACCATAATTGCATATTATTAATCAAAAACTGAATGATTTTGTAGGCTATTGCTAATCCATTGCTTCATATTTTCGAAAAATTTGTCTGCTCTACAACGTAAATGATGATCACAGAAAAGCAGCATACTGGTCTAAAAATATCAACACGCTAGACCAGTTATGACGCGACACAGGTACAACAATTTGCGTTTCCACCAGAATTGCATCGCGCCTGCCTGCGGGAACCTTAACAGTAACCCAATATAATTATGAATCTTTGCTCGAAAGTCCCCACTTTAGATATTTAAATAAGAATTTATTTAGTAGATAATATAGAATGGGACTGCTCAGTCAGTGGTTGTCAATATGGAGAAATATTTGCAAAGGTACTCTCTATTATGTTATTGCACCGGCCTGTTCAAACTACCATTAATGTTTTCATAATATTTTAAACGCAATAATATATTACTATTACCTACATTATTCTACGCATTGGATAGACTCCACATTCTTGGTCGGTCGAGTCAAATCATAAAGGAACCAAAGAGTTTCTGATTGCAGGCATGTATATTATCATCATCATCTGCGAAGCCTTTTCCCAACTATGTTGGGGTCGGCTTCCAGTTTGACCGGCTAAACGTTTTCGTAAACGATTCAACTTGGATGTAGACTTAGGGACTACTCACACTTATTCAGCTCTATTCAGCGTTTACCCATAGAAAACGCGCGAAACGCGTACGCGTCCTTTCAGCTATACGCAGCTGAAAGGACGCGTACGCGTCTCATACAAAATCGTAGTTTTCTATGGGCAAACGCTGAATAGAGCTGAATAAGTGTGAGTAGTCCCTAACGCGGTTGGTCACAGTTCTATCCTAACCGAACTCGTTTGGTCGTGGCTCGGGGTGAGTCATTAGAAGGAATTTTTTTAGAGGATCAATTAAATAAACATTTCCCTTATCTTTAATGGATCAAAACAAGTAAAACATCTGGTAAAATAAAAGCGAAAAGGTATTGTATAATTACGGTCAACAAATTGCAATCTGACATAACCAGCTTTCGAGGTCACTGGTCACTAAAATATTGGCCAATACTTGTTTGACATCCATTAACAGATTGATTGACATCTTGTTTGCTTTTTTTAAAGAATTGTGCAATATCACGTTAACCGTAGAGTGGTCGTTGATCTTTACGCAAAGTTTGAGACTTCAATAGTCTTCTGTATCCTACTTTTTAGCGGCTAGCGTTAGATAGCTAATATCCTACACGTGTTATACCCGTCAAACTTTATGACGGCTCTGAAGTGCCCTACACGCTGCGCAATACCGCACCCCTCAACCTCGCTGACACATGAAGTTGTTACTGAGCAGCGACTCGCCTCATGTTCCGAGCCGTCAAAAAGTTTGCATCAGGCTGTAGTTCTGATTTCCACCCTAGATCGAACAATGCCATTAGGTTTCTCGATTACGACGTGGGTATTAGCACAGAATAAATAATAGTACTAACGTTGTATTAGTCCGAAATCAGCCAATATCACATCTAACATAACATCACACCGGTATTCACCATAGGGTTGGGCAGACGTGTACCTTTAGAACACCTATATTCCGCCATTTATGTTTAAGTCCCATGTAATAGGGGGCGAGCCTATTACCATAAACCGGGTAGAAATCCAGATAGCGGGCTACTACTGAGAATTTCCAGATGGAAAAACACAATATGTCCACAGACTTGTACACATGCTTGCATGACGTGGGTATCCATTTAAATTCGGCCACAAGAAAGTGATAAACCCAATAACCCAAGTTACTCAACCTGGCAATATTTTTCTGCGAACTGTTCTCGGCACCAATTTGGTCGATCTCATAATAACTTTCATTGCACTTGCTGTTAAAACGGGCAGCTGTAACTTGCGGAGAAACCGGTTCCTCGTTGCGGTCGATAAAGTGCTGTGCAGGCTATTATAGACGGCGATCATGTTATGGGTACTAATAAGGAAATTAGACGGGTGTTAGTTATGGTGTAAACGCGGGTTTAATGGCGATGTGAAAATATGAAGGTTTCAAGATGAAAAATGAAGACAATGTGGAAGACAGAGACGAGGAAGATTTCATGAAAGGAAAGGAAAAGGAAACCTACATTTACGAATAAATTTGATTTGATTTGAAGGTTTTATGGGAGGAAAATAATTTAATTTCAATTCAAATCTGGATTATTACCCAACTTAACTTCAAGAGAATTTACATAGCGACAATATGGTTATCACCGTTATTTTCTTCAATAACAGGTTGTAATACTTATGTGAGAAACGAGAAGCAATAAAAGCGACACAATCAGCCACGCATTACAAACCAGCCTCATCAGTCTTAAGGCTCGGCCATTTTCGCAAGTGCATTTCATAAGAGCAAGAGTTACACACCGTGACGTAAGGGTGCACCAACCCGATGACCGATTCGCATACCATTCTAAATTCAAAACGACCAATCGCGACACTTTCGATTTTTAAATCGGCCAATGAGATATGTAAAACACGCTTTCGGCGCGTACGTATCGGAGGACCAATTCGAGTTCGTGATTCGAATACAAGTTGTTCCGAATCATTCGATCCTTGATACTCGATTAACTTTCCTTTTCATTAAGAATATTTTTATTCACGACACATTTTGTTGCTCAACAGCGGGGAAATTCGTTTTCGTAGAACGAAATTATTCTTTTTCCGTTTGTGATCTTTGAATGTAAAAGTGAATGCTACATTGAATCGGGATTTATTGAGTAATACTGTTCACGGTTGTATTAGTAATTGTAATCCCATCAAAAACATTTTCATGTAAAATGTTGCCAAGACGAGACCATGTGGCTCGCACTGTCAAAAAGTTATTAGATTTCATGCAGAGCCAAGCTTCTAACTCTACACGCCCTAACTGTACAAGCTCTAACTTCACAAGCTCTACACCGTAGGCAAAATATGTGGCTTGGTCATTTCGTTACTACAAGAACTATTGTTTAAAAATTAATGAACAGTGAATAAATTTTTCACCTTACACTCATGTGAATGTAGCAAAATGTTATTAACAATGTTGTTTTGCAATGCAGCTCGTGGCTATTTATAAAGCCAGTTCCTCTGTGGTTGAGGATTCCGGCTGAAGCTTGCTTCTACCTTCGTTCGTCCTGATCATCACTTACCATCAGGTGAGAAGCTTCACCGCTGCGGTAAAAAAAAAGTAATAACAGCCGCACGGGTCGATCCATCAGGTTCTCACATTTTTCGTAAACTATTCAGACTAATCTGTTTCATTTTGACAGTTCAACAACATTCATTGCGTTATTAACGTTGTTGAGGAGATTTTTTTTCGAACATATGGAGCATTGGATGAACAATCTGTTTCAAAACGATTCAGATTGTGATTGATCGTGTATTACGCAATTAGGGTGCCGGTCGGGGAAAGTGTTATGCAGCAGTGTGTTAGTGGGTTTTTCTGTATGGAACTTCTCAGTAGCAGCTCGGCTTTGTGCTCGGTTGATGGCCATAGGCTCGCCCCCTATTACATGGGACTTAAAAACATAACTGGCAACATGTGGCTGTTATAGGTACATCTCTGCCCAACCCATCTGGGAAACAATGAACTCATGATGCATTGAATCATAACAATAATAATCGATTCGTTTATCGTCTTTTTCACCAGAAAACATTATAAAATTTTGCAAGTTTAAATAGTTATTTTAACAATAATATCGTCAGCGAATTGAGAACAAGGCCTTATGCATTTTTGTAATAAAATAAATATCGATAGCCGAATCGAATGTGATTATGAGATTTATAAAAGATGTATAATATGGAGTCAAGGACACAAGTTTTTATAGAAATTAAACCTATTATGAAAATATGTTAGACTAACTTCTTAGTCCCCCGACCCAACGTTTCGCATCGCATCACCCGCCTATTACTTCGCTTTGCGTTCTTTCTGACTTGTTTCTTTTTGCTCGGCTCCTATAGCCTCGTGCAGACTGACGCGACGAGACACCGGTTATTGCCACCGTGATTGAGCCGCGTCGCGCCAGTCGGCACGAGGCTTAAGAGACGTAGCGTGATATTAAATAGTCTTTGACATTCCTCAAGAATTTGGCTATCAAATGCAAACCGATTTTTTCAAATCAGTCTGATAGTTCCATAGATTAGCGCGTTCAAACAAACAAACAAACTCTGCAGCTTTATTATTAGTACGTATACATAGAGATCTAAAATATTTCTTCATTTCGTTCGACTGTAGAACTAAATTGTTTGAGTTAGTGGCCACATTAATCGAGGCTAATTAAAAACAGATTAATTTAGAATTATGTTCGTAAGATATGTATCGTAATCGACTTATAAAAGAATGGAATAATGAACGAAATTATCGTTTGACATGAATATTAAATTTTTAGAAGTTCGCAAGATTGTGAAGCGCAAAACATTTTCGGCGATACGGCAGTGTTTTGCAGTATCTTTTTCGACAATGAGTACAGTTCGGCCGTCGAAAGAATGCGTTTTTGACACCTGTCAGTTTCATACTAACGAATATGAGTTTTGCGAATTTGATCCTTATTACTACTAGAAATTGTCCAACTGATTGGTGTCAGGAACGCATTCTTTTGACGGCTGGACTGTAACAATCACTATTTTCCACAGAAATAACAGACTACTTGTACCTACGTGCCAGTGACGTCACACACAGCAGCGTCCAGTGCAAACGATAATTTCCTAACACCAAAGTATTATTGCAGAGTACCTACTCGTAACTATTGTACGTGCTTCTCTGCGCTTTGCAGTTCCCTATTGCAAACTAAAATGTTTGTTACCGTAGGTTATGTTCCCTAAGAACCAATGCTCCAAGTGAATAGTGACCATAAAACATACATAGGTACATAGGGGTCGAATGCAGAACCTCTTTTTGAAGTCGGTCGAGAAATGGTCGAATTCTTGCCAAAATAGCATACTTCGGATTTCGATAGCTTAATTAATTTTAATGGCAATAAGCTCGCCCCCTATTACATGGGTCTTAAACAAAACTGGCAAAATATGCGTCGAATCGCATTTGTCTCGGGCGAATACCGGCTTGATCTTATTTTTATTTAAGTAAGTACTAATAATTGTAGCGAGTTGGTCAGTTCAAACCCTGACAGGCGCTTTACCTTGTGTAAACTATTTCAACACCAATGCTCTCAAAACGGTGAAGAAAATATCGTGAGGAAACCGGCATGTCCTAGAACCAAAAATTTAAAGACATGTGACATCTACCAACCCGCACTGGGCCCGCGTGGCCCACTCCATCGAAAGGAGGCCTGTGTGTGCCCATCAGTGGGAAAATTATTGTCTGATTATATTATATGCAGTAGGCATATATACGCCCCAACACTTCGCTAATTAGCATGGATTCGAAACTAATGGATAATGATGTTGATAAGCAAGATGATTGTAGTTACAAATCACTGCACACTATGTACATTAGTAACAGCAAACACATAGGTATTGAAAGCGAGTTGGTTACATACAAGGTATGCCGTCGTGTTTTATGCTAATTCACGGAGACTTGTTCGAATGTCGCAATTTCTAAGTATGCAGCCTGCATCCTCTTGAAGTAACTCCTCATTCTTATAGGAAGAGTTTAGAGAAATCAGAAGTCAGTAAATAAACAAAGTGATCGGACTTGGTTGTTCTTGAAAGTATTAGTAAAGGCTCCCGCAGACAGGCGACGCGACACCAGTAGAACAATTTCCGTGAAGTTTTCATAGAAATTGTTCCACCAGTCAGCCTTAAAGTGTTATAAAATCGTCGAAATAAATTGAAAAGGTTTTCGAAAGAGATTGGAACTAATGTAGCAGAAAACAATAAATTCTTTCAGTTTCCTAATCTGGACTAGTAAAGGTTGGAAAGCAAGAAGCCACAGGTGAAAATCTTCTGAAATAGGTATTATTGAAAATAAAACCATAACCGTTTTACTTGAGAATTTAATGTTATCGTAAAAAAATCGTCAGAAGAAGTACTTTTAAGAGTTTTCCACTTCAGAAATTCGAGCATCTCCTCAGGGACTTATCAGAAACTAGTTTCTTGGTCGCTAGTCACTACGCGACTGAATATTTAATTTTCAATTTGTCGCGACGCTGCGGGTAATGGCGTCTTCAAAAATAAGGATTTTAAAAGGTTTAGAGGTTTCCAGAAACAGGCGCAACACGACTTTAATAAAGAAAATTTCACGGTAGAACAATTACCGGTGTCTCCAGTATACACGAGGCTTAAAACTTTTAGGCCATTAGGTACCTACGTTTTAGATTTTAAATACAGAAATATGCTTGTTGTCAAAATTGTGATAGTCCAAAAACTATAGGCGTAATAAGTGCGTTGCGTTGGAGCCTTTACGCCCACTGAATTGGCCCGACAAGTCGAGCCCGCCGCGTACTTGTAGCTTCTTACCTAAAATGCGGGGTGCGTCTATCCTACTCTCGTTCAATACTGGTACGTTAAGCAATACTTATGAAAGCACATAATATACCAACAGCTGGACATAAGCCTCAATAGATTCGATGTGAACATTATATTATAATGCATTCATGTCGTAAGAAATCGCTGATCTTTTGATTAATCAATGAAGAAATATATGAATAAGTTTCCGTTTTAATATAAAGCGGGCCGAGTGATGTACTGTTAGGGTTCCGTATAAGAATCAATGATGTATAAAACTATAGATACGTTGTCCGCACTCTAAAATGGCAACATGAAATGAAGCCAATTGGCCACATTGCGCTCAGTCACGCACCAACCTGTCGCGCGACGCTACGTTTGTTTTTAATTTATATCGTGTGTGAAAACCTGTGCAAAATATAAAGAAAACATGCCGTCGTGTGTTTTCAGAGGATGTACAAATTATACCCCAAAAGTTAAAGACAAAAATGTGTCATTTCACGCGTAAGTTTGCAAAACTACATTATTTTATTTTATTTTGTACGACGCTGCGTCTAATGGCGGCCGGCGCATGAAGTTAGTAGTCACGTGACGTTAGGGGAGGTTGAGACACTAATACACAAGTTTTTTTTTGTTGTTAGAATTTATAATATTGTTTGAATATAATATGCACTTGTTATGTTATGAATATACATTATTGTTTTCCGTTTCATTTTAGATTGCCTACAGATGGGCTGATAAAAGAAAAGTGGCTTAAAATGATAAGGGTTCAAAGACGTGAAAACGATTGGCTACCAACTCCCTATACTAAAGTTTGCTCAAAGCATTTCTCAGCTGACGATATTTATGTGACGAAAAAAAATTATCGAAGAATAAAAAAAACTGCAGTTCCTATAATTATGGTAAAATTATACGTCATTTTTAAACATATTTTGTTTTATTTTTAAAGATATTTTGTTTTATTTTTAAATTTAATATGTAACAATAATTACTGTTGCGGAATACACCATTAACATTTAAAAGATATAATATTGGTATTACTTTATTCGTAAAGTAGGTAACACGGTACAATTATAAATTATTTTATTAACTCTAGAAAATCGAGTGCCCTTTTTTCCCCATATGCCTCTGATAGCTACGTCACTCATGCGCTCGACCAATGAGCATGTAATTTTACTATTACTTATCCTGTGACGTAACTGAAGATGTTTATTTATCTCCCTCTAGCAACAGGCATTCCGCCGTACGGTGTCATATTTTCTTTCCCTTTCTTTACGCGTATAAGTAGTTATCTAGTATTTTCGCCGTTTTTAAGCGCCGAGATGTTTGTTGATAACGTGTCTATATATAATACGTCATTGATAAGAATGGATGGTTTTAAGAGATTTGCATAATCAGAGATAAGGTTTAAAGGTTAAAAGTTTCTAAAATATTTAATCCATAAGTAAAAACTGCGCAAAGAGGCACTTAGTGCCAGGGACCGAAAACTTATATAAATTACGGTACAGATAACGAAGAATTTTGGTTACTTCTACGATTATGGTTACCGCTATCTTGGTAACCCAACCTCTTTTAGGTTACCGTTTGAATACCGGTTACACACACACAGGCGATGCGCGCCCTTTGACTAATATCGACGGCACTTATTAATACTGGTTGTATTCAATTTAAGGTAACCTTTAAAAATACCGGTAAAAAAATGGAAATGTTCGAACCCAGAAAATACCCGCATTGATTATACCGGTTGCGGTCCCTGCTTAGTGCCTATCAAACGAATCGATATGGAAACTGATGAGAATAATTTCTCTTAATGAGGAACAATTTCGAAACAACGATGATCGAAAACAGCCTGTGTACTTTTACAGTTAACTTTATTCGAAATGATGAAATGCTCGAAAACCAGACCAATGCCAATCTAACAAAAATTGCGTTACAGAAGACCCAAAAACATGATTTCAGAATTCATCTGGTAGATTTTTTATTTAATTAAGGATTTTCATCAGCAATATTTCTACGGAACCCCTCGCAAAACCATTATTGAAGAGCTCATTTGTAGGGGCGATATTAAATTCTATTCATACCGTGACAGCATTTAAAGATGCTCAGCATCAGAACTATTGAGCGAATGTATTTCTCATGAAGAGAGAACCGATTCTCACGCCATTGTTAGATCAGATGTCACTGCAATACTTGATTGTGTGTGCCAGTTTGTGTATGGAATGCTGGTTAGAAGTAGAACTTATCCGAGGTTACTTTGTTGTCAGATTTCTGATCAAGCAAGTGGTTTTGAGCATGGCTAAGGTCTGTTCAAAAGAATCAAATAAAAATATAAACAAATGGATCAGAACACGTACTTGTGGATGCCAATTTGTAGTGCCAGTTATAATTTAAGTGCTTTTGAATACTTAAACCCGAAATTCTCATTTTAAATCACCTTAAAGATGTTTTTCATTTGACAGTTGAAGTTTCCTTTTATAACCTTTCGTACCATAATTCTCTATTAGTCGTAATCTCAGTAGTCATCCCCTTTCTACTGAACAAGGAATAGTGTTTAATTGAAAATCTTTTGAATACGACAAGGAGATTTAATTACAGCCACAATGCAACCGCATCAACTTCAAACCAACCATTGTATAAAAGTGAATTCAATCATTTTCTCGTTACTCAATCCAATTACGCTAATTGTGGTCGAGTTGAGCAAAAGCTGAGAGCATCAAGGAACCGCGGTCACGTGGCCATTGGCGTCTATTCTATACCTAAGTATTATTCCTGTTTTTTTTCCTGTTTAATGATACTAGTCCAAATATATTTTTACGATATAATGTATATCTACTAATTGAATTACTTAATTGATTAAATTAATTTTAGAAAATATTGAATTCAACACATAGAAGAAAAGAAAGAAAATACGAACACACCATCATTACATGATTCTGAACCGCCTTTGGTTGAAATTTATCGTAGGTTGTTAAAAAACAAAATTATAACAGGTTGCGCGTCGATATGGTATGCCACCCTGTATATACTTAATTACGCCAAAAAACAAAACATAGGGACACGGCAGGGATAAATATAGATTATTCAGTAAAAAAATATGTGGACTAGTATCATTAACCAGAGAGGAAACAGAGGAAAACGTTAGTATGGAATGAACACCATTGACTACGTGACCAGGTTTCCTCTTAAAGTAACTACATACTAAGGGCTGATTTCACCAATGAAACTGAACGCGATTAGCACATCTAAACCAAGTTCAAGAGCTGTCAGTGTCAATATTACAAAGAAAATAAAGACACTGACAGCTCTTAAACATGGTTTATGTCTGACCTCTATGCCCATGTCAACCATTTTCGAGTAATATGAAATTTCATCTTTTAAAATTTATGAAATAAGATTATAAAATAAATAAATAATAGGTACATTTTTTTTTAACTACTCTAATAATGTTGACATTTGCATAGGAGTCAAAAGGGGTTATATGGTTGTAAATAACCTCTCCTATATCCCCTTAATGGATTGGCGACAAATAACCAATAATCCTGTATTTCGACATGAATAGCTTAAAAGCGCTACCGGACAGAACCTATGTCGCTGCCACTTCAAATAAAATGACTGACCCGAAACATTCTACCATTACACAAATTCCACAAAAAAAGGGTACCACATTAAACCTTCATAATGAATACCGACATGAATGAGTAGCATTGTCGTTCAACGATAAGAGCTGAACGCTACACAACCAATCGTTGGATGAATGGTCCGGGAGGACCGAACCCATTGTTTACTCTCGGTCATGGAAATAAGAGTGCTATTATCAATAGCCGCTTATGTTGGAAATGAAAATATAATGTAACAGTGTCCTTTATTTAAAATGCTAATAAGTCTGTAATACCGATTATTTTTCGCAGTTGATTGAATTGGGTACAGAATTCAGAAGGCCTATTCTCGTACTTAAAAAACGTTGAACATTCAAGTCGCAATCTGTCAAACTTGTCAATAATGTTGGTAAATTGATTGTATTTTTGACAGATTGCGATTGAGATGCGAATGCGAACGTTCTTAAAAATTATGAGTATTGTCCCTCTGGAGGGAAAATCAAGACTTTTATGTTATAACGCTAGGAAGATAGAAATAAAAGAAAACTGCGATCTATTCTAGGCCAGACAGATCTATAAATGGATTTGTATTGTTGAATGAATCAACGAACTCTGTGATTTATTAATGTTTACGATTCGCGATTTATTTCGGGGTTGCGTTGTGGCCTCTGGTGATTATTTAATTTTAGAAATCAGCTTGTTAGGCTGTCTTACGTCCTACGTCCGTCTTACGTACGAATTTGCGTGTTAACAAACGATATCGAATTAACATTAGCCACCAGGCTACTCGGAACAGGAGTTAGACCAATATAAAATGAAATAAACAAAGGATACGCACCTTTCTCAATGAGGTCATTCCATTTCTTCGCCCATCCTCTCAAACTTTTGGCGTATGTCTTTTCAATGTCTGCTCTCTCCTGCACGAGGGCTTGCAGTTCTCCGCACAGCCTGTGTCCATCGTCAACTCGTCGTGTGGTCCGCTTATAGTTACCAGGCTCCCAGAAAGAATCGGAGGCGACAGAGAGCAGCGCCTGCTCGTCGCTGTGGTGGGACATGGCGGTGCGACACTCACACACCGCCCCTCTGGAACAAGAGATACGTACTTTAGAATTTTGTTTTTAATAGTTTGGAAATCAAGTCTAAACTTCTCGGGACCATGGGGCCCTAGTACAACAGACGGCATATGCAAATAGGTCCACATAGGTACAACGATATTTTTTTTCTAGCGAGAACACAATTCAGGATCAATAAAAATAACAGTAGCAAAAAAAATAACAGTGCGTATAGTATGTGCAGAATAAAAATCTTTCTTTCCTTCATGCATCATCGTGTTTGTAGTTTGTTCTGTAATTATAATGCACAGTGAACGTTGAACCATCTAAATCAAGTATTTCCTCAAAGGGAGAGGGGAGCTATAAATGATAACATTGACGAAGCACTGTCAGGTCAAAGTCATGGCCAATCTGACATTGGTACGACCTAAATTCTGTTCAGTGTAAATCGAAAACATGGAGCTCCATCCAACTCCTAATTCATTAGGCTTGTTCCAAGAGTACTTAAAAGAAATGGTAATTGATACATTTGAAGAGCTGGCCCCTATTTTTCTTTTATCTCCTGTACTAGTTGAGTAAAACCACAGAACCAATAAATATTACATCAGTAATGAATACATCCACTGATTTAATCTCATCAGGACGGAGTAAATTGGGCATCCGTCTAAATTACGGATGCCAGGAAGTTCCCAGGAGGAATCCATCACTGTCAAGCGTCAAGGTGGGTATAATTTTGAGAAATGTTATAGAAAAACGAAGAACTAACGAGGTGCCTTTGGGGAATATTTTTGATCAAAGACTTTGTTTTCTGGGGTAGGCTATAAGTATAATATTATATCCTCATCAGGAAAAAACAAAGTACCTATTGCATAATCTTCCGGAACAAGCTAATTGAGTAACGAGCTGCCTTAATCGGTCAGATTTGTAGTTAAGTAAGAAATGAAGAAAGAAAATACATTTATTTGACACAGACTTAAAGACACAACAACACATAGCAGATAAAAAGGGATAAAATAAAAAATCTAATAAAAAGTGTAAGTGTAGTATATGTGTAAGTGTAATCAGTTAAAAAACTGTAAAATAAAATGTAGCTCTTGAACCTAGCAACAAAATTCATGGCACATTTGGCTATAATATTATTCAACTAAAAAAAATCCACATAATATACCAGAAACCCGCACATATGAATAACATTTTAACCTAGAAGACAAACAAAAAGTCGTGACGAACCCATTATGCATAGCATTACGTAAGATCGTCAACCGTTTGAGCAAAATGCCAATGACCTTGACCTCGTAGCACTTCCTAGACTTACTACCGTACAATTTAACTTAGACCGTCATGCATGGGAACTTAAAAAGGGGATTGAAGAGGGGAATATAGAGGCTATACTAACGAATGATATAACGGAGGAGCTCATGGCTATGTAATAATAGCCGCACAGGTCGATCCATCAGGTTAAGCTACGCTTGCCGAGGTTGGTCCGTGGATACCCATCCACGGACCAACCCCGGCAAGCGTAGCCCATCTTTACATATCGAAACTCCTCCGTGCCTCGGAAAGCACGTTTTGGTCCCGAACTCCCGACTGTCATTCGTAGATCTTTGACAGTCGATACGAGTCGTCAGAAGCCCAGAAGTCTGACAACCAGTCTTACCAAGGGGTATCGTATTACCCAGTTACTGGGTTGTGGAAGTCAGATAGGCAGTCTTTCCATGTAAAATACAGATATTCAGCTGCTGGTGGAAGCCGACCCCAACATAGTTGGGAAAAGGCTAGGCAGATAACACTAACGAATGATATAATATACTAGCTTCTGCCCGCGATTTCGTCCGCGTAAAGTTTCTTGTTTTAACTAAAATAATATTAGTATTACCAAGTGTCAAGGGATATATTATATCCCTTGACACTTGGCAATACTGTAGCTTCCCATGTGTGAAAGAATTTTTGGAATCGGATGAATAGTTCCGAAATTCACTTGAGCTCTTTATCATTAGTATAGAAGTATACATGACGTTTCAGAATGACAATGAAAAGACCACGAGGATTAGATGATACAGCCGTTTTCTAGAAAACCTGTGGGCCTACCCAAGTGGCAATCGCTTTCAAAGCGTTTCTAATGTGTTATTTGGAAATACTTTACCAAGTAAAATATTAGACCAACCCGAATTCGACCAATCGCGCCTAAAGGTTGTATTTCTACAAAAACTTCTCGGCAACTGTCAATTCAATACATTTTTGTCTTTCCCATCTTCATTAACGCAGATAGTATGTCACTTTCTCTAACCCTCGTATCTTCATAAAACTACAGAACTGGTTGTGGGTTTAGTAACTATAACATGGACTTAAGACAAATACGTAAACAATAATTTACGTTTTTAGTAAATCTCAACACAGAGACTGACCACAATCAAAAGAAAACTTGAACTTTTAATGGACAGAATTTGCCAACTGAGTTTTGATCAGAATTCGTTCCTACTGCTCGTAATGAAAAGGTACCCAGCAGCGGGTAAATGACATGCTGGTATTATCATGATTAAGAACCTCAGTAATCTGTCAAGCGGTTATTTTAAAAGCATCTATAACTATCAAAAGGCTTATTGAAAATTGATGACCCACAGACCCAGATCTTTGAATATGGTACCTACTTAATTACGTCAGCTTAACATCATATTTAAATATTACCTCATCACATAAGCATCTTCATTTAAAATTAAAATATAGTCTAAGCATGTGTGTGAAACGGTATTTATAGTATGTAAACGAAAATCGGTAAACAATATATGTTTTGCGCCACACTTGAATACCTCTTGCTAATTTAAAATCACGGTACGGTGTGGTTGAACTTAACTTATCCATTTGTTTCTTGGATTATCAGAAACTTACATTCTACAGGATAAAAAGTGTGTTTTCCTACTCTCAGACAGGTAGATTCTTTAGAATATTTTTTTCTGATTCTTTGTGTCATGCCAATCTTCCTAGTTAGTACAAGAAGTCAGTTATGTTGGTTTTCAAATTCTCTGAACCGAACAATGTTTCATTGAAATACCGACAAAGCATCGCATGGAAAATCACAGAGCGATAAAAAGACTGTGTTTTGCCTATGGCACGGCGAAACACAGGGTAGGCAACCTTTCTATGTATTTAAGACATTCACAATGATCTTTTGAACACCAGGACATATTGCTTATTCATCCTTTTGATTTTCTAGCCCATGGGAAGAATGACTACAATTGTCTTTGATCGAATTTAAACATAATGTTGCCCAAATGGATGCTGCTGTACGTCCAGCGCAAAACCCTGATGTGGAATCACAGTTTACCAGATAATATTCCTATCCTTTACTAAAATTATACACACCCTTATCAAGCGTTAAAACTGAGAAAGAACTAATTAGCATTGTGCTAAGATTTATTATCATTTAATCTCCACGCTTCATGGCTCACCTTGGACGTATGGACAAACATTACATCTTTATTACATACTGCATAGATTATGTCGGGATTAGGTCATCACTGTGGCTTGGTGATGGCATGGCGTTTGATGATGGTTTATAAGATGTAGTAACGAAATTCTTTGTAGAACTTACTATCTACCAAACCGTCGCGGTCAACACAGACAGCGATCTTGGAGATAGATCCCCAATTTTACCGAACTTTGCAAAGTGTTTGCGAAGCTAGTTTTTTCGCATGGATGATGCTCCTGACTGTCACCATCATAGTTTGTAATGTTTATACTTTGCATTGTGAAAAGGTGGACGGACCGTGCTCCGCAGGGGCTCAATAAAATATCGATGTTTACATTTTACATGATCTCGTTCATACGTTCGTGTTCGGGCGACGGAGCTTCAATGCCTGCTATGTGTGTGCCACGGCCCTGTCACGTCCCGGGCACGGCCCTTATATGTGTGAGTAGACCTTAAACGAGGTTATGGCCACCTGTTAGATTCAAAGGCGAGCTTAAAAACCTGGTTTCCAGAGGATTTAAGAAGACCAGCCGAGTTAGGCTTCCAATATAACACATAGACCGATGCGACAAGAATCAGTGCAGAATCCGTACCTAAGCCTAAATATTCTTCAGAAGAATGATGGAGTTGCAAATCGGTTTCGCTGATACTGTCTGATCAAACTTGTACCATCAGAGGAAGAAGCAATTGGTCAGTTACGCAATAACCACACATCCTTTTAAGCAAAGCAGATCCCAAACAATAGTCCGGAAACCAGACAAAAGGTTGTAAAAGAAGCACAAATCTATGCACAATCTTTATTAGCTTCGCTGACCTTTTAGAAAAATTACACAACGGCCTTTGAGCTAGCTAGAAGTGACAAAACTACGATAATTATCATAAACATAGCGTACTAACATAATTAGTACAGGTATCGGCGCGATTTAAGAGCTCTCAGCGAAATTGGTGGGATGATTCGCGCATGTTCCATTCATGCATAACATTGGGGAAGGCGACTGATTTATCATATTGACCAATAGTAACCAGCCGCTTCCCCCCGTCGCACCTCACTCCTCCCGCCAAACAGACCCAAAAATCGGGTTCAGCGCATTCAAGGTCAGGGCTCCGCGCCGATACCTGTACTATGACAAACATTATAATTACGTCGTGTCTACATGAGGCGGTTGTATTTTTATTGAGATGACTTAACTTGGAAAATGTCAGGTACAATACAAGGTTGTGTTGACATTCAATACTTAGTTGGTCTGAGACCATTTAGATTCCGAGCTTCGTCAATTAAATTGTTTAGTAGTAATTAAACTTGAAAATTCCCCGAAAATAAGGGTTGTTCCTGTTAAATCAAGTGAAAAATCATTTATTGAAATTAGGATCGGAATAATTACTTTAGGAACGTCTAAATTCACAGACAGTCGCCCAAAATTCCCGTCCTTCACCACTTCCGACTGCTTTAGCTGGGAAGAAGAAGTGGCGACAGAAACGACCCATCTACTACACAAAACCCCCTTGCTTTGATTCCCATTAACTATCAATCCATGTGCTCAACAATTGTATTGGTATCCAGTTGGATGACAACACCATCCTGTACTATTTTATGTAGCACCAATCCCTACTATAAGTTGCCCTCACTAACCACCATATCTATCTAAACTAAAACAGAACAATAAACCTCAAGGCCGCTCATAGACCTGTCTGTCTAAGCACCCAAGTTAACATTCCGCAGACGGGCTTTCATTTACGTTAAGTAATTAGGTGAGACACTTTTATAACCACCATTATCATTCCACTTTATAATATTGCTATAACTAGAATTATGAGAAAAGTGGATTCATTGAGTCAGGTTATAATTAAAGATGAATAGGTACACATTCAATGACTACCATCTCAACGCGGATTTCCGAAGAATTACAACTTTAAATAAGTAGGTAATTGCTCACTGAATCTTAGAAAAATAATCCAGTATTATGCACAGAACTGGATATAGCTTTAGCACAAAATGAAGTACAGTAACAACGATTAGTTCACCAAAAAAAAAGGCAATACATACCTGAAACAATATAAAACACGGTGCATTTTCACAAAATATTAGTCAAATCACACCACACTTTCTTTTTTTGCACTAAACACAGCTGTAGGTACTATTTTTATACTGCGACCTTACCTAAAATATTGTACAACATGATGCACTTTCCCCCTACACCGTGTGTTCCTCACTCTAGTCATCGCAACTATACATGCGCATGAGTGCCGACAGAATTCGTTCGGAATTGTTCGGTTCACTTCGGAATCACCGCGACGGTAAACAAACTAACACTGAACGCTGATTGGTCAAAGTTTTTTCAATGGTTTTCGTATCAGGTGATGTTGTAATTGAGTTTTTTTCAATAGACCCACCGTATATTTATACATTATATTTTAGATTCAAGACGTTTGTTTATTTTTAAGTTTGCTATTATTCTAGCTTTAAAATAATGCTACAATGGGTGACATTCGTGGTGGCCTTGTAAACAATTTGACGCATAATTAGCTTAGGTTCTATAACTTCATTATCATCTTAGACGGTGTATGATAACAGTAGTGTGAAAATTATTTTTTGACCCATTAAAGATTTGCTAATCAATGTAAGCGGTTGTTAATTTAATTTTGCGTCACTGTCCACAGGGGTAACTAATTAAACAGCTATCTAATCGACTAATCTGTTTCATTTTGACAGTTCAACAACATTCATTGCGTTATTTACGTTGTTGAACAGATTTTTTTTGTCGAACTTTTTAGTCAATGGATTAGCAATCTGTTTCAAAACTATTGTGATTGATTGTGTATTACGCAATACGCGGGCACGCAACAGGCAATAATCAAAAGGGAGAAGCTATAACTAATGTATTGTGCTAGATGCACATCAATTAATAGAAAATGTTATAAGTATACAGAATATCAATAATAAATTATAAATTCAGCTTATTATCCGAATTCAAACGCCGGATATGCGATGATCATGGACATAACCGTTGAATTGTAAGTATAATTAGATACCGATTCTTGAACGCAAAGGCAAAAAGCTACATTTCTTGTTTGCATTTTTTTGTAGTGAGCAAAAACTATATGAATGAATATCGCAGCATCTTTTGAAGATTTTAATCGGAGGTGGTATTAAACTACATGTAGACATGGGGACTGGTATCTTCACTTTTAAGAAAATCATGCTCAATTTTTATGTAAGAATATTTATTTATTCCTAGCTGGGGTTACTCGTGTCTGAACAGCTATAATTGCGTAAAATGTTTTCGTAAACGATTCCGACTAATCTGTTTCATTTTGACAGTTCAACAACATTCATTGCGTTCTTTACGTTGTTGAGAAGATTTTTTTTTCGAACTTATGAAGCAATGGATTAGCAATCTGTTTCAAACCGATCCAGATTGTGTGTTACGCAATAAGGCTACAGGCAGAGCACTATTCAGTACTTTCAATTAAAGTCAGATGTACTGGGTTATTTATTTAATACTTCAAGCAGGCATTTTCTACCAATCACCTGTATTATCTTTTAATTTTTTTCTAGATAAGTGAACTTAAGAGGGTTTATTCTGAAAGTTGGCAACGTCGCAAATAGATGTCAAATATTTCGCTGTTTTGATGAATTTGATAATATTTCTGTATGGAAATAAAAAATGTGGCTAACTAGCGAACTAGAATATTGATTATGAAATGCAATAATTAATATCGTAACACCGAATAGTTAGTTTTAGATGTAAAAAAAGTATTTGGTAACTTTCCAAATGCCTTTTTTTCACCTAAAACGGGTACAACATCAAATTCAATGTTATAATTGCAATTCATTATTAATATTCTAGTCAATTGGTTAGCCACATTTCTTATTTCCATACAGTATTATTTCCAAATTAATCGAAACAGGTAAATATTTGACAGCTATTTACGACGTTGCCAACTTTTAGGATGCACCCTCTTAATCTTATCTATAGTTAGTTGGGTCGCGTATGCTTTCTTTGGCTTGTAATTTTTAAAGCTGGTCTTTGTATCACAAAAATTGGTCCTAAGAGGATCATGCTTAAGGCCGCCAATCATATTTAGATCAATATACAAGCTGATGACCTGCAAATTACGTTTTTTACAATTTGACCTGCAAATTGTAAAAAGTTACAATTAGAGTTTACAATTTTACCTGCAAATTGTAAAAAAAGTAAGAAAATTTGAATTTCATGGGCTACCCTGACCTTTCCACCTTAATCACAAAAGGTATATAATATATACTGGTGAGATCTTCCAAACTGTTACAAGGGCGGAAAGGAAACTGCTATACAAAATGTTAAAATAGCAATTTCTATATCGAAGGCTGTAATTTATTGATTTGTTAAGATTGTTTATTTGACATTAGCACAATGTAAACGTGTTGCAATAAGTCATGAGAAACGCATTAGTGAATAATAATAATGTTTATTCAGTAAATCTTTCGTTGTTTATTCGGTTTGTCATCGATTTATTTGGAAATAGATTTGTGTAAATTCGGTTTTGACTTTGGACTTGAATATACAATTCTAGTTAGATAATATCTCTCGGTCAAATTCTTATTATTTATCAAATTATCGAATAATTGTTTTCTAACCTCAGTAACGATTGGTTAGTTAAAAACTAAAATTGGCTGTCGATTAAATTATGTAAGTGTAATAATGTAGTTTTACACTAAATCTAGAAGATTTTAATATATTGAAATGAAAAGTATCTCACGTACAAATCAAGAATTAACGCAAATAAACTACTTTGTGTTCACAGAACTGAAAACTAAAACAGAATCTTGCTATTTTTAAGTCAGCAGTTCTTACATCAACTACTGAGTTTTGGAAACATTTCTTAAATTTTCCTATTACGTAATGATTTTTGTCAATTAAAACGTTGCATTAATTTCACTTTAACTCAAAATGTTAAAGAACTAATCCATGATAAACTCAACCATCTCAAACAGTATCAAAAGCAACTTATCAATAAAGAAAGTTCAAACAACATAAAATGAATAATATATCTGTTAAGTGAAACTGAAGAAAAAGTGAAAAACACGGTATGGCACAATTCCAACAGTTTCCGGACTCATAGTAAACACTTTTGACAACAAACAAACATTATAACGGACACCATCATAAACACAGACACGATATAAACACGAGACACTCGATTTTCCGAAGTACAGACTCCGAATGATAACTTAACGCTTAAGAACAACGAAACATACTAATTAAAGCAGTCGTCAAAAGAATTTTCAGAGAAAAATGAACTTTAACACGATACAAATTAGGGGAAACAATCGTTTTTCCAACTGAAAAACGATGGTTACGCTTAAGAACAACGAAACATATGAAGTAGAACAGTCATCGAAAGAGTTTTCAGAGAAAAATGAACTTTAACACAATACAAATTAGGGGAAACAGTTATTTTTCTAATTGAAAAACGAATTGTAAGTGAAACGACCTTGTGAAGTTGGAGCTGATTCATTGAAAGTGTTAACATATTCGTGTTTCACAGTTCACACAGCCGCCATTGTGTTAATTGCAAAGCAACGAGAATGGCCGAATACAATCGAGGTATTATGTCTAAGATGTGTATAGATGACTACTACTTATTATTTAAAAGACTTATTTGTATACACACGGAAATTATACGACTTTAAGATAACAGAACAGAATAACAGCTGCACTACCGTATGCTGTAACTGTTAATTTGAAAACAGATGTTGGTAGATTTTTCGGAGATAACGAGATCGCGGTGAAAATGTTTAGCAAAGTTACAGTTTGAAACTGTTCTGGCAATATAGATGAATTCCACATTTGTAACGTGCAGAGACAGTTAAAGAAATAAACAGTTAAAGTAAGTATAAACCGCAATTAAACTTAACAGTACCTACCGGAGAAGTTCCGTAAGACAACTGATAGAAATAACGCAACTAATAATGCAAAGCTTCATTCATTCTGCCTAGCCTTTTCCCAATCATGTTGGTCTCTGCTTCCAGTCAAACCGGATGCAGCTGAATACCAGTATTTCACATGGAGCGACTGCCTATCTGACCTCCACAACCCAGTAACTGGGTAATACCATACCCCTTGGTAAGACTGGTTGTCAGACTTTCGGGCTTCTGACGACTCGTAACGACTGTCAAAGATCCACAAATGACAGCCGGGACCAACGGCTTAACGTGCTTTCCGAAGCACGGAGGAGTCTCGGTATGTAAAGATGGTTACCCATCCACGGACCAACCCCGGCAAGCGCAGCTTAAACTGATGGGTCGACCCGTGCGGCTGTTATTACTTAGCCACGAGCTCCTCTAATAATGCAAAGCTTATGAGATGATTTACTAATGCCAGCGATAAAACAAAAAACATTAAATATATGGCGAATCAGAAGACTACCGACCGACAACTCACTCTAGTCTAGTACATACATACATACACTGAAGTGCTACAAGAATATCCTTTAACATCAAAACATGTAGTTTAAGTCCGTTATTTGTACCAGAGACCGAAAACCTTTATACATTACGGTACAGGTATCGAATAATTTTGGCTACTTCTACGACTAAAGTTACCGCTATCTGGGTAACCCAAGAAGAAGAAACATGTTACCTCTTTCAGGTTACCGTTTTAATACCGGTTACACACACACAAAGGCGGTGCGCGCCGTTTAACTAATACCGACGGCACGTGTACAGGTAATTTTTTATTTCGGTAACCGATATTAAAACTGGTTGTATTCAATTGAAGGTACCTGTAAAAAATACCCGTATTGATTATACCGGTTTCGCTCTCTAATTTGTACCCGGAATAAAATAGCTTTAAGTGGTATTTGCAACTGCTGTAGATCACAGCAGTTGCATTTTGCCACTTAAAGCTCGTATTACTTTAAAGTTACTACAAAACTTTGAGCTCAATGAAATAAAAGAGCCCGGTCTTTGGAAGTTTAAAACAATTCCCTAAGCTAAAGCCAATTTTATGACTTTCAGCATCGTTATCCTTAGCGGGGTCCTCAGTATATTATTTTTATGGAGTCCCTTTTTCAATTACTTCATCGTAAGATTATTCGTCCTCTTAGTTGATTTAATTTATTTATATGGAAAGGCATTCAATTTTCATAATTTCCATAGTCCTTTAAGGCTTTTTAAGATTTACCGGCGTTGACGTAATTTTCATCGTGGATATTGGTGGAACTACTTTCATACTTTCATAGAAACAGCAAGGCATAAAAAAGATTGAAATTCAAAATATTTTACTTCACGTAAACCTACATGGGCTGTTATACGCCACACGGCGAAGAGAGGACATGAAATTTCGCGCGGTTGCTCTTTTACAATGTTTTCATATTACATTGTAAGTAATTAGGACTAGATCAGCCCTGCATATTATGTCACTTGGATATCTGGCTGTTTTATTATTACTTTTACATCGGTCTACATTATAATCTATCTATTTTGTAACTTTTTTTTTAATTAAAAGAGTTTCCGTGGAGTTCCTTGCCTGTTCTTCTCCATAGGTACCTATTACGCTCTGGAATGGGCAACTAGCTTCATATTTCTGACTGACCGACACTTAGACAATACAAAAGTGCCTGTAATTGGTTTTATTGAAACTGATTCAAATGTTTACATGTCTTGCTTAGTTTTAAATCTAAATTATATTAAATTAAATAAAAGATTAAATATAGTATGTACAAGTATTTATCGGAACTTAAAAAAGGGGAGAAGAGCTCATTGGGCATCAAAAAATTCATCCGCATCGGTGTCGATGGAGAAAGTGTCCAAAAGGCTGGCAGCATTGCCGCGTTGAATAATGCTGATCCTTTGGGCTAAGAATAGGCCAGCCCTCTGGTCACGTGAAGAGTTTATTGAAATAAATGCTTTTGAGTTTTACTTTTAGTTCACTTCTTACACAGCGAAAATGACCAAACAAATTACGTTTTCTTACTACACATCTGTAGGATTGCTTTATAAACCACACAAGATGATACTCATATAATATATATAACTTTTTGTACGAAAGCAAAATCCCATTACTAGGAACCCATGGACGTATGAAGTATGTTACTGAGCGGATTCCATTACTTCACTAGTAACGTTTGTCCAGCTGTATTCTGCGTTCGAGTTTAGCACATAAACAGTCGCCCTCGCCAGTCATGTGTTAGAACACATAAAACCATTTCCCATGAGTGTAACCACTCCATGTTTTGTTTCTTTCGCACTTACAACGAGTGGTAAGGACGCAAGATTTAATGCAGTTAAGTGGTTTGAAAGTCTTGTGGTTCTGTACGATATAGTTTTCTGTTTTTCTTTTCTGAAAAGTTGTGTTTCAAGGATTTTTTCTTAATGATGTTTTTTTTATTAACAATCATTCGTTATTGCACGAGTAGTGTCACCGTCAGTTTTAACAATGACATAATAAATATTGACTAATTATTACCTATTTTTCTTCGTAATAAGCTTGTGGTTTAACGAGGTGCGTCAATAGAGTCTACTCAAGAATCAGAATGAGAACTGACGTTATAGCTAAAACTAAACATGTTCGTTTTATAACGCACTAACAGTGGTGGATGGAAGTGTCTAAGGTAATCTACCCAGACACTTTCATCCACCGCTTTGGGCTTTGAAGTTTTTTCCAAGATTAGTCAGATAAATGACCAAATTACCCTTATTGATACAAAATTATTAAAGGAACTAGTTAAAAAAGCCACAGGTAATTATTTTCTCTCGCGGAACCCCAAGAAACATGTAATTTGTTGCTCCAAGATGTAATATAATGGAAATTTATCTACGAGAGCTTGCAGTTTATATCAGCTGTTCGTAATAGAAATGCCATGTGTAAATGGAAGTGGGCTGAACAGATCAAGAAATACGTACCCACATTTATCAGAGATTCATATTTATGTACTGATGAAAGATTGAAAAATAAGTTTTAAAATATTTAATGCTAGCGGAAATTAGTAACGCCCGATTCCATTATACAGGGTTACTTGTAATTCGACGTATATCCGTCAGGAGCTGATAGGGGGGCCAGAATGCAACAAATAGAACACCCCATATGTATGGCCGAAATTCAATAGTTTTCGAGATATTTGAATTTTACGGATTTTTCGATATTTACCCAAAATTTGACATTTAATTCCAAATAATAAAAAAAATACGTATTGAATGCGTACCATTAAAGAATGATATCGTAGCTGGCACTTCAATCAAGTTATGAACCTAATTAAAAGTACTTATTTCAACGAAATAATTAAAATTATGAGCGATTTAAGAATAATATCTTACCAATATTTTCATTTTACGCTTCAAAAATGTTGTCTCGTCAAAAAAATTACTATGACGTTAGTCGTACAAATAACTAAAATAACTTGCCTATTCTGTAAGCTTTCCAAAAAGGTATAAAAGTTAAATTTAAGATACGTAATTCGTGGCATGGCATGTGTTTGAATCAGCGCGGGGACAGAAATCATCTGTGTTTTCAGTTTAGTATCCTCCCTAAAACTACCGATTTTACTGGCGAAATTCTTCGTGATGGGGCACGGTGTGCGGGCGGGGGAATAAAAGGCGTCTGCTGCGCTAGCGTCCCCCCCCCCGCGCCGATGATGCGGAGCAATTAGCTTTAAATTCCTCGATTAATAATAATTAAATTCTGATCCAGCCTGTCCCTGAACTTGCTGTCCTCCCGATTGCAACGCCCTAAGCCGAGGCCCGTACCCCGCAGGGGGTGCCCGTAGCGAGCGTCGCATCTTAGTTTAGTAGCATATTTTGCGCCCTGGCTGGAGGCTTTTAGATGTAAAAACCCTAAAAGTAGCCACAGGTTAGTCCGGTTAAGCAGACGAAACCTTTCTAGGTTGATCTGCGAGATGCCATTCATAAAAAAAAAAAAAAAAATAGCGTCCCCTTCCTTAGTAACTTTCGACTGCCCCGTGGGATTGGAACTACTAAAAGAGAACAGCTATTCAGTTCAGAACGTAATCCCAGTAGCGGCTTGGAAGCCTACGATCTCTCGTCGTTCTTCGCTGAGTAGTTGAATTTTCAGTGGCCTGGCGCTCTGCTTCAACTATTTGATGTGCTCCAGCTGGAGAACATTGTTCTAAAATACAAATAAAATTCTACAGATCTGCCTTGCCAGGTCCAATCTTGATAAAAGCTACGTCACCTATGGAGAGATAAAGTATTGATTTTAAAGGTCCAGACATTTGAGTATTCATCAATCACAGTTATTATGTACCTTCCAATACAAGAAATAAGTACAATAGTACATAATAACTGTGATCGATGAATACTCACGTTTCCCATTGGGTTCCCATGTGCCGATATAAGTTCTGCAACGGTTATAAAACAGCCCGCACACCCCGACCTATCGCGAAGAATTTCACCAGTAAACTCGGTAGTTTTAGGAGGATCCTAAACTAAAAACACAGATGATTTCTGTCCCCACGTTGATTCAAACACATGCCATGCCACGAATTACGTATCAATAATATAACTTTTATACCTTTTTGGAAAGCTTACAGAATAGGCAAGTTGTTTTAGTTATTTGTACGATTAACGTCATAGTAATTTTTTTGACCAGACAACATTTTTGAAGCGTAAAATGAAAATATTGGTAAGATATTATTCTTAAATCGCTCATAATTTTAATTATTTCGTTGAAATAAGTACTTTTAATTAGGTTCATAGCTAGATTGAAGTGTCAGCTACGATATCATTATTTAATGGTATGCATTCAATACGTAGTTCTTTTTTAATTTGGAATTAAATGTCAAATTTTGGGTAAATATCGAAAAACTCTTAAAGTTCAAATATCTCGAAAACTACTGAATTTTGGCCATACATATGGGGTGTTCAATCTGTTGTATTCTGGCCCCCCTATCAGCTCCTGACGGATATACGTCGAATTACAAGTAACCCTGTATATCCGATTCCAGTCTTCGATGCGAAAAATAATATATACAGGGTACAAAAATAAAATTTAGTTCCATCGTATCGTGGGGTATCCGAATCACCCCCATGTATGTTCCGCGACTTTTGATAGTTTTCGAGCTATGATTTTTTTTCAGATTTTTTTTGAATCTTCGACCTCGCCTATTTAAAAAGACTTTACATAATATTAGAAGCTAGGTGCATTCCAAAGTTTTGAAACCAAAGAAAATGGGAAAGAGAGGTATACGGTATCTCTTTCGCTTTTTCTTTCAAAGCGGAGGTATTGTATGAATACGGGACCGAACATAGACAATGAAATATTGAAAGAGATTATTAAAATAAAGAACAAAATAAAGGCTCCACAAGCCTTAAAACACAACACAAGGATTCCCCAAATCGTGGGTGTTATTACTCAGACTCCTCATGCATATATATGGAATGGACAATAACACTTATCAAGAAGAAGAAGTTACTTACTGGAAAATGTTACTATTATGTTAAAGATTTTTTAAATGATAGTTTCTAATCTATTTGTGTTATATTTTAATTTTGTTATGCTTTTTGATTTTTCTCTTTCTTTATTTTGTTATATTTTAAGTAGCTATAATTTATTTTGTACGCCAATGGTGGCAAAACGTGTTGAAACTCAAATTTTCACTTTTACATCCACATTTGCATTTATATGTATAATGTTACACATGTTTACAAATAAATATATCTTTATCTTTATCTTCAAATTCACCACCTGACCTGAAAACAGTCCATGAAATACGGATATCGCTGCGTCATTCAGGTCGCCAGCATTTCAAGAATTCCAAGAATCACGAAACTCAATTTCGAGGCAGCAAAGTCAAGGACAGCAAACTCTACTGATGATATCACTGCAGTAAGTTACGTCACCAATGATAATGTCAGAAGGAAAATTTTATTAGAAAAGGTGCAATTATGACCAGCCATAAACGAGACGATAAAAGTAATAGAGGATCTGAAACTGTTTCAGGTATGTTATTAATAGCTCATATTACTGAGGAAGTTAGTAATGAAAGCAATGAAATGAAAGCAAAAGCGAATAGAATTGAATACGTAAGAGCAATTGGCGAACAGTTATGTATGAATAACAACACGAGTGTGTGTTGTGTAGATGGTAGGTACATTTATTTAGGTGAAGTATCTGGAATGATTGTGATGTGTGCCAAAATATCTAATGACATGAATAGAAGCTGCCAATGTTATGATGAACTGGTCAAGTAAAAGATCATTCATTTTTTTTAAAGACATTCGCTACTGTGTTGTCTATATGGATGAAAGAGTCTGTTTCTAATACAGAACAGCAGTTTACACATAACTTAATGATATAAAAAATTATGATATGGATGACTTTGTTTCTAGAAAGTCAGCTTATTCATGAATATAGTTTTCATCATTCATCTATTTCATCTTCGTTATGCATATGGATCGTAAAGGCTATAAATATAGTAATTTTTGAGATCCACTTAGAAACACATTACAACTATCGTTCCTCAACATTTCAACCACTACCATGTCTTCGCCTGACACTTTCTAAATCATAATTAAATTGTATCACTAGAACGATAAATTCTAAACGCCAGAAGGGGTTGGGACAGTGAATAAATAATGTCACATTCACTCTGCAATATATTACACTGCTTGACGACAGTCAACAGTTCAACACCAGACTATGTGGGGGGAAGGGGACAGGGTAACTAGGGGGAGACGGGAACTGTGTCGATACGAGATAAGACACGTCAGAAGCAAGCCTGTAACAGATGGGGACTTTATTTTTTATATGTCTGGTCGTCTGGGACTTTATACGAGTTTAAAATATGTCAGGACAATGAATATATTTAATAAACTAGCTTCTGCGACATCGTCAACACGAAATTTCTTGTTCCCCGACCAATCGCGTAGCGTAGCATCGTCCGTTCGCGCTATCACTTCGTTTTCGCTTAGCGTTCTGTCTGTTTTCTTTTTGCTCGGCTCCTACGGGTTGCAGATTGCAGCGCGATGTTAAATATCCCATAACTTTCCTCAAGATTTGGGCTATCAAATCCAAATTTTTAAAATAATTTTTCAAATCCGTCAATTATAGTTCCAAAGATTAGCGCGTTTAAACAAACAAAAATCATCAGCTTCATTATAATTAGTGACCCTGCATTAAGCGGAAGCGACAGATTAATCCTAACGCACAATTTTGTTATAATACTACCAACCTAATTTAAACTAAGTAACAATGCTATGGAGATCATAAAGCAATTCTTAAATGGTAAGGTACCTAAAGAGCCACTAATAGCTAAAATAAATAGAAGCAGATGCGGCCGAAAAGCCAAGAAAGATAATTTGGGCTAACTGTGGCGAAAAGATAAAGCTGAGAGAAAACCTGTCACAAATTGTGACTGATGGAGTTAGCGCTTTATGGGGAAGTTACCCCAAATTGAATTAAGAGAAGCTTTTGTCTGTTTACTTACGAGTATGTGCCGTTACAATCTTTAATAGAAAAGGTGGGATTATGATGGGACAGAAAAAGGTTGACCTCAGAAGCTCTGGAGGTAAAGGGATTATTAGTCAAGTGTAATGAACTCTTCATTTGGGACTAATGAACGATACATTCAAAGAGATTGTTTGACCTGTAACGATTGTTAATAAAACTGTTTGGATACAATCAAGTCAAATACAAAACATGTTATTGTTAGCGCTAAACCGAACAAGATTAAGGTGAAAGAGTAAGGGTAACCCGCGAAATTCAAATTTTCTTACGTTTTTTGCAATTTTCAGGTCATCAGGTCGTAAGTTGATCTAAATATGATTCACGGCCTTATCGGATATTTATTTTTAGAATTCTAATGATAAAAATTATCAATACAACTCTCTAAGTTCATATAATCGTATTGAATGACTATTTCATGAAATCATGTCATTTACGACATTTGATGATTATTCTAACTTAAGAAGTTGTATTGCTGATTCTAATGAATGTAATTCTGTAAAGCCATATTTATAACGGTCAACATGCAACCTGATACTGACCTGCAAATTGCAAAAAACGTAAGAAAATTTGAATTTTGCGGGCTACCCTGACGCTGCCACCTTAAGAACCAACTTTAAAGCATTCTAAAAATAGAAACACAGTTGACAAAGCTGTTTCCCGTAACCAACAAAGTAAATGCTGATTGTGAATTTGATAAGACACAATGGAGTGTAGCGGCACTACCTAGACTAGCACAAACTACTGGTGCCGATTCCCTTGTTCATAAACTAAACTAAATTTAAGTTCAGTGCACCTTTTTCTTTCTATTTCATTATGAAAAGGACAGAAGATATATTTTGGTTTAGTCCTGTCAAATTAATCAGCGCCTGACGTAAATTGACGTAATTTTAGTAGGCAAGTTTTTAATCACGTCTAAACTTGTATGGAGTAGTGACAGATTTGACAGGACTAAACTAAAATATATCTTCTGTCCTTTTCTTAATGAAACAGAAAGAACAAGATGCACTGAACTTAAATTTAGTTTAGTTTGTGAACAAGGGAATCGGCACCACTATAAGACTAGTTTTAGCTTATGCAACACAGATAGCACGAAAAAAATATGCAGTGCATTCGTCTTTTACTGCAGTTATATATATTTTTATAGTACTGTAATATTGCTATTACAGTCTACTTTGCGCGCTGTTTATGTTTGTCACATAGATAGTACTATAGCTTTTGCCCGCAGCTTCGCCCGCGTGGATGTCCGAAATTATCCCACGAGAACGTACCACAGGGATAAAGGTATCCGATATCCTAACCCAAGTCATGGTCTACCTGTGTGACAAATTTCATCGAAATAGGTTAAGGCGTGAATAGGTGACAGACAGACAGACGCTACTTTCGAATTATAATATAAGGATGGAATGTAGTCTACTCGGCTATTAAGAAGCTGTTTTGGAGCTTTTAATGAAAGATCAGATATACAAATCATTTAATGCGAGTTTCACCGATGAAACTGAACGCGATCAGTACATTTAAATCGAGTTCAAGAGCTGTCAGTGTCAATATTCCAAAGAAAATAATGAAACTGACAGCTCTTGAACTCGGTTTAGATAGATCGCGTTTAGTTTTTATTGGTGAAATTGACCCTTAGACATTAGAATTAAGCACTAGTAAAGTATTACCAAAAAGTTCCTGGTATGGTACAGAATCTGATGAAAGAAATGGCAACAAAAAAATGCCGTCCACAAATCCAGACGAACGTAATTTGCGACTTGGAATTTATATTACTCGGCTGACTGCTACAGATGAAGTACCTAATATAACTTTCTTGATCCTCCTTAACCAAAATCAGAAGGGCAATTCCCGTATATTCTTCTTTTTTATAAGAACATTCGCATCCTATTCGCAATCTGTCAAAAATACAATCATTATACCAACATTTTTGACAAGTTTGACAGCTTGTGACTTGAATGTGAACGTTTTTTAAGTATGAGAACTGTACACGAATTTTAAACTTTATATTATCAGGTGCTAACAAGCAACGGGAAATCAATGGGCACCTTGAAGAGTTTATTATTACATTTGAATACGTTACGTAAAATTAAAAAAGTTGTAAAAGTTTAATTGGAAGTACGAAGTTAGGAGTTTGTTTAAAACAAAGCTGTAGAAGTAAAATATGAAGATAAACATGAACTTTTGATAGGCTTGTTAAGAGATTTCAAAATAGACACAGATTATAAATACAAACAAAAAAACATCTTTAATCTTACCAAAATCAACATTACCAGTTACAATTACAAATAAACAGTAAAGGTAGGAAACATTTTTGTTTGGTATGTATCGATGCTTATATGGTTTTTAACACGGAATTGATTCACTCTGTTCCTCGTACTAGTTTAAACTGTATTACCTGATTAAATATCAAAGCTGCCCAGCTTTCGTAGAGAAAAAAAAGATATTTGTGTACTTAAATAATACAGCCCAGATCAAGTAATAAGTCATCACAACTATAAACTTGGTCACCAAACGTCTGCTTTTGTTAGCTTTGATGTCAAAAACAACACCCAACCGCAATAAAAAAGTAAGTATAATCGTCTAAAACATCCAGACCGACCACCAATTTTACCATTAAGACCCTTTCGGACGAAATCGACATTCGATTAATAAATAGACCCAAGGTTGGGATCAACAGTGAAACTAGAGATCGGAACGGTCACGCCGATGTGGGTCCACTAATACGATTTTCCCTACGGAAAATACACAACGGAACTTCACACACGCCTACGCACATTTATTGGCGATTAGGAAACATGGACGTCGGAAATAAAAAGTTTATGTGCCAGTAGATACCTTTATCATACGAAGAAATCTAGTGATTTTGATATGAATGCAACTTGAGGAACATTAAAAGGATTAAAAAAACGTCTATACCAGTAACGATTCTTTATAGTTCGTCTGCCGCTCCCTGGACAGTCAGATCCACTACCAACCTTCCTGTCTGGGTTACCACCAAGCTATGTGCTATTTAATTATCCTAATATCTAGTCCTTTTTTTTGGGTGGGAAATTATCAAAATAACTTCTCCCGCTCTGGGTAGAGCGTGACGGCGTGTCAGACTCTCTTACGACTGAAACCCACCCGTGTTCCTTCAGTTGCCTGTGTGTTGCCATGGTAACCTTATCGGACTTTCCTGTGACCCTGGTAGGCATCAGCCCTAGCGGATCCTACTATCAAGTGCTGACTCGTGATAAGAAGATGGCAATGGTGGAATGATCAGAGAACAGAATATTGGAAATATTGGAATGGTACCCTGCTCTATTGCCAGCGTAAATCTACACTAATATGGTAAAGAGGTAAAATTTGTGAGTTCCGGGGGTAATCTTCGGAAAATTCTTTCACTAATGGGAATCTACAATATTGCCCGAGTGTCTTATGTCCGGATTTTATGTTAAAACAAGAAATTTTATACGGATTAAGTCGCGGACAGAATTTTAGGTCAAGCCCCGGTCACATATGGGGTCATATATCTGAACGATACTCAATTTATTATAGCATTAGACAAATGACGGCTAAATAACGACAGTTATTGTGTAATATTATTGAAATAACTGCACTTGAGTATTTTTTAATATGTAAATTGTAAATACATTGCTTTATTTTTATCGTGAATTATCGGAGTTTCTTATACGTTTATATTGAAATAACGAAAGAGTGATAACCGTTATTAAATGTTATAATAAATGGATTATAGTTGTTCCAAAACAGTGCATCTAATTCAATCATTACATTACACTATTCACTCATACCTAATACTATTCGGTCAATGTTTGCTAAGTACCTATTAGCTCTAACAACAAGCTCGTAAGCAAGCAGTCATTTCTGCGTGATTCAGCAGAACATTTTCTTTAGTCTCCAGTCAACCGTAAAACTATCGATTTGCTTGATTAATTGCGTTTTTGTTAAGAGCATTCTGAAAGTGGGCAACGTCGCAAATAGCTGTCAAATATTTCGCTGTTTTTATTAACGGCTCGTACACACTGGCGCGATATCGCGGGCGCAAGAGGTAGCTCTGTACTTGTCGCGCACGCGATATCGCGCCAGTGTGTACGAGCCTTAATTTGACAATATTACTGTATGGAAATATGAAATATGGCTAACTACTTAACTAAAATATTGATTATGAAATGCAATAATTAATATCGTAACACCGAATATTTATTTAGATGTAGAAAAGTATTTGGAAACATTCCAAATACCATTTTTACACCTACTACGGTGACAACATCAAAATCAGTATTATAATTGCAATTCATTATAAGCAATCTAGTTCATTAGTTAGCGATATTTCATATTTCCATACAATAATATTGCCAAATTAATCAAAACAGAATGACAAAAAAAAAAATGTTTTTATAAGTACCGTATATCCTATCCGATGCAATGCGAACCGTTCTGAGAAAATCATCCTACGGAGCACTGCGGATTTGTCTACAGTTTCATAGGCATTATGAAAGCTGTTATTTTTACATAACAAACAGACACTTCAATTTCATAATTTATTTGTATAGATACGAGTTCGATATAATAATATAACTAGGGCTTTCAACCAGTTCGAAAAGCAAAAGTAATCAGACACCTTCAAGGACCTTCAAAATGTATGTCAATAACCACATTAAAACATAATGTATTTAATACATTAATCATTGTTATCTCAATCATCAACACCTCCATATTAACTAACATTTGATTAGTAACCAATACATAGTACCATGATATCATGAGGGTAAATAAACAATGTCGTAAATCTTATGTGTTAGTTATGTATTCAAAACATTAACTGTGACATGTGCGAGTTGGTCCTCCATCAGATTAATTATTATAATTTAAAAAAAAAAAACAGAATTTATCCAAAATATCGCCGAACGTAATACAAAAAAAACAAATACAGACAGTGTTCGAAATAAACAGAATGTAAATGCAATTACATAAAAGGTAAGTGCTACTTGATTCTACATTTGGCAAAAAAATGGCGATGCTTATAACCAAAATCTACAATTTGGCAACTTGAATCCAGTCAGTTGCCAAATCATGACCAACCTACTGCGTGGTATCCCACTGATATAAAGCCACTCCCACATACGGTCATAGGTATTCGAAGCTTGAACATCTTGGTTATAAATATATGTTCATCCATAACCTAAGAATGTCGTGATGGCCCGGAGGTTAAAGGGCGTGCTACTCAAGAATGAGGATACGAGTTCAAAAGCAGGTGAGAATTTTCAATTTCATTATGAATAGAATGTAGGTGTAATGCGAACTTTCTAAGATTTGTGAAAAATATCGTGATTTGGGAAAATATCGGTAGGAGGCTTTGTGTGCAAGGGGAGAGGCCTTTGTCCTATCAGACCCCACAATTATCCGTAAACCTTTAACCGCAGAACTATAACCTAACCACAAAAGTGCTGGCCATTAAACAGGACATCTTAAGACCTCAAGCCGGATACAGGTAAAAGACCTTTAGACCCTGGACCCGTATCACAGCAACAAATTGCGGTATCCCAGACCATTTCATTAATGCAGTGAAGCTGTACTCGAACTATTATACAACCTCAAGAACTGGTATAGATGTAATAGATTAGAACCAGACAGGACGCGGTCACGATAATATTGTGCCTAATGTGTGCTTGGCACACATCCGGGTCGGCATGATTCGGTAGAGCCGGGCGGCGGAACCGAACAAATGTAGATATATCGTTTGAGAACTAGATGACCAGATGTATGAAAGTCAACGAAGCAAAAGGACTTGTAAGGATCGTAGCAGGTGTCGTTCTGTAGTTTCTGCCTACCCCCATGGGAAGAAGGCGTGAGTTATGTAGCCTTTGTTACAACACGGTGTTACACAAGAACGCTCGCTTTGACCACAATTAAATTTTCGTTTCTCATTATTTCCGTTTTTTATTTAGTAATTCAAGAAACAGTTGACAGAAGATCCAGCGCTCTCATCGAGCGGTTCGGCTCGCTGCACTGACTACTGTAACGCGTTACAAAAACTCGTTACATTACAAACAAATGTTACAAGTCAGTCTCCGCCTTTATAATCCGCGCGCGACTGCTAGTCAACGCCTGAGGTATGTGAGCGGTGAGACGGGGGAGGTACGACGTCGGCCAAGCTAACTCAGTATGACAATTTAGTCAATGGCGCGTCCCCTCTCACATACCTCAGGCGGTGACTAGCAGTCGCGCGCGGAATATAGTGAGTACATGCTAATTATGTGGCAGGAAAATTATCTTGTCTGATAAATTAAGATATAATTATAAAGATTAATAAGTAAACACGTCGTAATTTTATGCTAGAAGTACAACATAATTAGATGGCAGCAATGTCATGAATATTTATTTAAACGTGTACAATAACAATAAATATGCTTGAATCTATTTGCAGAATATATTTTTTATGTCCGTCGTAACGATAAGCGGTTGTCTTTGTTCAGATAGGATTTTATTTTAATCTAGATTATCTCATTTGTTCCTTAGTAGTTCCGTAGACCTGCATCACTGAGGACCTCAATCCGAAAGGGCCAATTTTTTATTATGGCTCTTACACACTTGCGCGATATCGCGGGCGCGACAAGGGTAGCGCTGCCTATCGCGCCCGCGATATCGCACCAGTGTGTACGAACTCAATGAAAAACGTTAGAATCTCGGGTTAAAGTATTTAAATAATCAGATCAAAGTACTCAATTTGTAAGTGGCACTACAAATTGGCATCCAGTACCTGTGGATGCCAATTTGTAGTGCCACGTACGTTACGTTTTCTGATCCAATTGCTTACATTTTCATGAGATACTTTTGGAACAGAGCATACTTCTCACTTGAACAACTGGCACGTCTTACGAACACATAGTCTTTGTCCACACCGGAATGCGGCCGGACCTGCCTCAAGAAAGGGACACAAACAACCGATTTGTCTTAACCTTTCTACTAACCACTTTGCTATAATACCGGCAAGCTACATAGCAAATCCATCTCGGCATTTCTCACTGTCTCAGATAAAACCCTCTTTAAGGCTTCCGTACTCAGGCGCGAAGCGACTCTTGTGGTGGAACAATTGCTTAGAAAACTTCACGGAAATTGTTCTACCAGTGTCGCGTCGCGCCTGTCTGCGGAATCCTTTAAAGGGAGAACAATATAGTCGAATATGTGCCGACAAATGTATCTAAAGTGCGCCAAACGCCTGTCTGTTAAAGTACCCTGACTCATCTGCCCGCCACTAATCTATGCCCATACCGGAATGTGGTTCGGACCTGCCTCAAGGAAGAGACACGTAACGAGCGATTTACGACGATACGCCATCTAGCGCAGTTTAATTTATTTATTACGATACCGCCTGCCTGCCTACGGCCTCTTGTATCGTACGGTTATGCTTTGAACAAGTGTGACTATTTTGTATTTTATCGTTTTTTTTAGAGAATTAAGTAAGGAGAAAGAAAGAAAGAAATATATTTTATTTGGGACACGCACAGGAATACAAACAGTAACAAAGGAGCATTTAAAACTAACAAAAAAGACAGATTATCAAATTAAAAAAATAATAACAATAAAAAAAAAACATCGCGACCTGTGCGAGGCCAAAAAGGCTCCTATCTCAGCTTAATGCTGCGATATTTAAAAAAAAAAACCGCAGCGCTGGTATTCTGAGAACCAGGATGGAGATAACATTATGGAGACTGCAGAATAAACTGATTCAGTATCCCCGGGTTTTTCTCTCGAAAAGCCATGCATATTTTACATTTCTAAAAAGTATAATACAATGTGGAGGCGACAATAGAACAATAAGTGAAAACACAGGCAATATTATTGCATATCAGTATTAGGAACTATCAAATAAATCCTAAGATTGAACTAAAAAAAGTTATTTTTTCTAACAAACTAAATAGTAGTGATGTGCCGACTATGGGTTTTGCCAATTTTCGACTAGCTATAGTGACTAAACTATTGGAGATCTTTGATTTTATTTTCGTATGCAGACTGGGAACGTCATTAGATATCCGCAGTTTAATTTATTGTTGTGTTGTCGTCTCCACCTTGTACACAAAGCGCTACTTCAGGTGGTAAGAAGCATTTTGATGTAATGCCATAAACAGTGCCAATTGCAAATGAATATCGTAACAGGTAAAGCGTCTTAAAACATGGAAACTCCATTAAGCATCTTAATATCGCATGTAATCAATTGAATAGAAATTAAAGCGTAAGAATATAATTTTACTTCTAATTATAAATATTCGCCACATAATAGACGAAATATCGAAGGACCATTCTAAACAATTTTAGATGCAATCATTGGCACATAAGACTTTTAAAAAGAGAATCAAAAGAATCACTAAAACATACAACAGAGCAGAGAGAAGCGAAGTTTCAACACAAAAAGCAGTTCATATTCACGCCGTTGCTAACTGTATCGCTTTGTAGCTTCGCAAGTCAATTCAATCTTTTCTTTCGGTGTGCTGGTGCCAGTTAGTTAGTGGCTGGCTCTAGCACACTATAGCTATCTGGCACTGATTTATCAAGCATGATAACTATGAGCAATTCTTCTTTTTCGGAATAGACGAGTTTCCAGCAGTGACCAAACGACAGGCAAAAACTTTTGTCAGGTTAGTGTAACGAAGCACCTTGGATGCGTTGTGTGCGAGTTGGACTTCTGTATGCGTTTTTATGCGGTTAATTAAATGTGGTGAAGCCTTAATAGTTTTCGTATAATTAAAAGATACACTTTCTATCAATAGATAATTGATTAATACAGCGATTTCTCAGTATGAAATAGTTTTGAGTATATTTGATGATTTAGGTATGCTTAATTTTCTGTATAAACTAACATTGTAGGCTTATAAGTACGTTGAAAAAAAAAACTAGCAAGCAGCATTCAAATCCGCCACACACGCGCCACGTAGATTCTTCTCGCCTGACTTTATCATAACAAGAACACCAGATAACGTTCAATTATGACCGAAAAACAAATTCAGTACAAAATGATTGGACCCCGCATCATTGGAACCACTTGGAACTTTTTGAAGGGAAATCCTTTTTGAAGAAGGGCTTTTTGGTTGCAATAAGTGACCAAAACCTGCTATGTCCTTTATGTTCCTGCTTCTTCCACCCGCCACAATAGGCTAACCCCCTTTTACATGGAACTTAAAACATAACTGGCGAAATATGGGTGTACTATACGTACATCTCTGCCAAACCCTTCGAGGGAATACAGGAGTGATGTTATGTTAAGGCATTTGCATTATTGTTAAACCTAACTAAGTCGCCAGGAAAGTACAAAGTCCACTGAAGATATCGGAACAAATTCCGAAAGCTTACTCAAACATGGCGCTTGACCATACCGCTTTAATGTGCTTCCACCGACCGACGAGCATCTTTGTACTACAGAACTATCCTTACTGTTAACAAAGCATAGATTACGTTCAACGTATTAAATTATTGACACTCGTATCATCAGACGCAAAGGATTTTAGAAGGTACAGAATTTAGAATGGCACTGTGCCTCTTATAACCTACCTTCTTCCACCAATAAGCATCTTTTCAAACAAGTACTACACGCACCTGACCTTCCCTTAACAAAGACTCAAAGATTATGTTGAAATATGACAAAATCACTATCAAATAATTGACAGACGTAGCATTAGAATTACATCTTCTTGAAACAAAATCCTTAAAACAAATATTAGAAGTAATAATAACGGCACGTGCTATACCTCGATGCAATTTCTTCCACCCACGAGCATCTTTTCAAACAAGTATTACGCACCTGACCTTCCCATGACAAAGAAAACGTTCGGTAAGTCTATGACGGATGCTTACCATATGTCTGCCACGCTCCAAAGCACACGACAGGTGGGGCTACCTGCCACCGTCATCAAACGTTTACTGTTCATTATTGTAACAAGGGGACTAGAGGATATTTTTGTCTTTATTGTTCGAACCTGGTTCTAACATGTGTACGAGCCTTATTAGATGGATGCTTCATGAAGAGAGGTCGTTGTTTTAACTGTCTATAGGGTATCGATTAATGATAGGGACACAAGGCGAGCAACAAAATTGAATTAAATTATTTAAAACATCACATAGCTTTAGTGGCGCGCCATATCAGGCACGAAACTTTTAAGCTTCGGCAGACTGGCGCGACGCAACGGCGCGACGCGACTCTAACAATAGAAAACTTTACGGTAGAACAATTACCGGTGTCGCGTCAAGTCGCGCCAGTCTGCACGAGGCTGTAGCGTCAAGCGATATGCGATTTGGCGACAGCATCAATGTTGCATCGCGCTTTGGAGGCACTTGCATTCGGTTGCCGTTTGCTGATGCTAAAGATGACCTAGATGCTAAAAGTACCACGTCTACTATAAGCCCTATAAAATGTATGAAAAGTGTCTGCCGCTGACCACTAGTGGCGGTCACGAGTGAACCGTGTGCGAGGAGCTTCGAGGTGCGTCCATATTGGAGCTAGAGAACTCTGAAACTAATCCAATATAGCCTTCAATAGACTGTAATCATATGTGATCTCGTTGCTCTGTTCACGAGATTGGTTTCAGAAAGCCGCTTTACGCAATATTCCGCGTGCGAGAGGCTCTGCGCACACAACAAATATTTAAACACGATTTTGAGTATTGTACATATCATAAAAGCTTTGGAAGGCCCTACGGCTAGAAAGAGTGTGACTACTGAGATGACGAACAATATACATACTTAAATATAAACAAAAGAAAGATGAACAGAGAGAGAGAGAGAGATTTATGGAAGAAAAGAAATGCTGTGTCGACCCTAAATAAAGTGAGATAGGGACAGGAGAGTGATGATTCCAACGCATCACATACTAGAGCAGTATTTAGAAAGCAAACAAATAGAATACACGGCACACTTTATAATAAAAACAGCATTTCTACAGCACACAAATCCTAATACCATTAATCATATATAGCTTCGCAATAAGTGCATTCAAAACATAGTCTGTAACGTAACCACCGGTTCTCCTTTAAGATGTGGTGGTTATTAAATGGCCTCACTATAATCATTGAGAACGGGTTACAATTAACAGCCGTCCAGTATCGAAGATATGTGATTAAAATATTTCGATAGAACAGCTTTCGTTTCTAGTCTCTGTTACAAAAGGAAAATTATTTTAACTAAGAAGGTTTGTTGCCTCCGTGTGTAGTTTGGAACCATGAATCAGTATTTTACATGAAAATTTTAGTCAATAAATACACAGGCCCCGGTTTTTAGCTTAACAAACACACAACAATTTATGTTAAGAAGACTAATCACGGTATATAGGAACTTCCAGATCTTAGATCAAGAAGTCTCCAAATTTTTCGTTCTTAAACCATGTTGTGTTTTTCTCTTCTTGTTTTCACACACTATTGTCTACATTTCTACCTCATTTCTCCTTTCGCAGGTCTGCTAGAAGAAATTTCTTAAGAAATAAGCAGTACCTTTGTACTCATATTTTAATAATGTCCTATCTATTATATATTTTACTGTGTGTAGGGGAGAGGTGTGTCAATAGTTACAGGGAGGCAATTGTAACATAGGTTGTTTCAGGACATCTATTGACGAGAAGCGGTAGCTCTTGGTGGCAATCGAAGCTTTATTTGGTGCTGTTTTACCGACCGAACTTAGAGCTAAAACAGTTCACGCATGCGCTCTCAATACATGAAAGTTTGAAATCTTTCAAGTTCAGTAAGATTATTGTTCGGCTCGGTTTTTCTTATTAAAATAAAATTAAAGAGTTTTTTATAGTTCAGTGGTGATTTTCGGATAAGTTAACATCCAATCTATACGTGCAGGTATGTGAGTTGTTCAAATTTACCATAGATTTTTGTTAAATAAGTTTTCATTGCAAAATAGCGGCAGTGGTGCAAAAGTAACAAAACAAGGAGGGGCAATTGTAACATGAAAAATAAATGAAGACACAGACGAAGACGATAATTATTGTTGTAAAACAGACTATCTGTTTTGAACATTATAAAACCAGTAGAGAAGATTGGTTGCAATGCACAGACTGCCATCAATGGGCACACTCCAGCTGTGCAAATAATGATCTATTTTTTGTGTGTTTAAACTGTTTGTCGGAATGACTGTTATTGATTTTTATTATTTTTTAAGGGTTTTAAGTTTTTTTTTTGTTATTTAGCGTGAACTGCTGACAAGATTTTGTTAGAGGTATTGTTTTATTGTTGACGATTTCTTTATGTTACAATTGACTCTCATTGCTGTTACAATTGACTCTCTCGGTGTAGCAATTGTAACACTGTTGACTGATCTCATTATGTGCCATTTTCTAGAATTTTATCGATATTTTTGTTACTTTCTGTATTGGATTTTATAATTAGATAACTCAACTATAATGTGACCAAAAATGATTGCGCTGTGATTTTTAATTAAAATATTATGAACGATTGTTTTTTTTTTGTTACGATTGACACACCTCTCCCCTACATAAATAATAATAAAAAAAATATATGTTATAATTGCTCTTTTCTACTGACTTTTTTTCTAGTTTCCTCAACAATCTCCTATGCTAATAGAATTCTGATTAATTTATTAAACATATAGTTACAACTTTTCGATAAAAACACAACAGAGACATTCGGCGTCCTCCTTTTATACCAAGATTCGAGATAATTTTAGTTACCAAAAAAATTTCAACGAGAACCCCGAGAGAATTTGGTGTAGGTACTTAATAGATATGGTTATTTATTCACAAAAAAACTCAAATATAACAAAAACTCAAAAAGCCCTTTCTGTCATAAGTTGCCGTAACCGCGGCAGCTCAGCGTAATTTGTTAAGCCATTAGTTTCGTACGTAAGCGGTAGATGTCACCTGTCAACACACTCGTTGTGTGCGGCTCCGGGCATTATGCGCGTGCGCACGGTCGCCACGGTCATTGTTTGTGTATTGACAGTGGTTAAGTTATAAGCGGTAAACGTGCGTGTCATGAGTTCGTAACGAAACTAATCTATGTCCTTTCTCGTTAATCATCTATTCTAGGTCATTACGTAAAAGAAGGATTTGTATAAATCCTCTAATTGAATCCATAGGCTAGCCTATGCTAGGGCACATGAAACAAAAGTGTACGTTTGTCGACATGTGCTGTGCACATGGATATAACTGAAACAATTATTGAACAGACCCACAAGGCCACACACATTATTCGAACTATTCAAAATACTACTAGTAGATACGGATGAATATCATTATTATTTAGGAATACAATAGATACATTACAAATGTAGAATTTTTACATAGGGGTGACACATTGGGCGGTCTTATTGCTAAAAGTAATCTTTTAAAGAAAACATTTAATAAACAGACAATACTCTAAATCTTTTTATTCAAAAGACTTCCACTAAAGTACTGATCTTCTGGCTACATGCCAATAATAACTTCAAATACATCATCACTACAAAATAAAAACACGCCAACTGAAAGTTCGATTTATCGGTTCTAAGAATGTCATTGAAATCGCATTAACTCCCTCAAATACTGCTTTAAACAGGTGGCGAATAAATCGATCCGTGTCATGAATAAACAAACATATGAAACACGCAAGTTTAAGGTAATGGTAGGTGTATCTTTCATGTATACAATGACAATAATGATTCGATAATTGATTACTTTTAAACATTAATTCGTGATTGCGGCCATACATTATAAAACGTTCATGGATGGATTGTGAAGTTATGATTATCGACATGGAAATAATAACTGCTTATTTAGAACTATTAATTACTTATGGTGCCCTGAATGAACTTGGACAAAGAAACATCGAAATCAGTAGAGTACCCAGAGCGAGAGGTCTGCGGGGTAATTACTTACATAAAATGGCAATTGATAGCAATGGGATACATTTGACATCCACGTTCATTTCGATATTTACGTTGTTGAGCAGACGAATTTTTCAAACATATGAAGCATTGGATTAGCAATATCTTACAACACTCTCGGATTGCCACTGAGTGTGTTACGCAATAAGGGTGCTTATAGTTACAGTAATAAAGATTGGTGACTTATTTGACAACGGACTTTTAAAATTAGGTTAAGAGTTTTGGGAACAAACATTCTAAATACGCAGCACTGCTATCATAACACGTATGGCATCGATTGACGAAACTATGCCTAGGTTCGGCGCACCTTGAAAAGTAGTCAGCTGCGATCTTTGTCGACTGGCTATTTTTTTATCATGGCTTGAACTCTTCTCGTAGAAAAGAATACGAAAATTCGCATCGCTCATAAGCTCACACCACACTAGTTCTTACAAGGGCCACCAACAATGACTTAGAAGAATTAACTTCGGCCTCTAATGAGATATACACCTTTCTCCCTCGACTTCGGCCCATAAGCCATGGTTAGCACTGTTTGCCTCTGCTTTCATATTTGCGGTGAAACTGGTAATGGTACTCGAAGTTGCGTTTCATGGTTTACTACTTAAGTTCCCGTCGTGACAAAGTTGGGTCCATTTCACCGACTGTGAGGAATTCGGAAGAAACGTGCACCTGTTTGGTATGTGGTGGCAACGGTAACCGAGGTCAAGAAACGTCAATATACGTAATGTCAAAGTGACTGTCGGAGATTTGATGAGGCTTTCCGAAAATGCGGATAAGTGCAATAGGATAACGGAAGCCGTCATAAGGAGAGTGTCAAATGCGATGGATAAGGTTTTTCAGAAGTTTCAATACTAATAATAGATAGAAAATGCAGAGGAAGAGCAGAAACTATTCGAAGTGAAGAAAACAAACAACCAAAATTTTAACATTAGTTAGGTGAAGATGATACGAACTTTGGAAGATATCGATTGAACTGAAGATTATTAAGACTCGAAAGAACAATAGCGATTATAAGTTATTGTTTTATCTGTACAATATAGTATTGTTTGCTGTAAAGAGGAGTAGGCCAATAGGTCAACGTGGTTGTGCTTAGAACTTTTATCTAACCTAGTGTTATCTGTGTGTGTGTAGCTGTTGGATCAAAAACTGTCGCATAGTCGCGAAATATGAGTGTTTTTGGGCTCAAATTTCGCGACATATGTGATAAGAGGGTTATCTAACACAAATTGACACTGTCCCAACCATTGTTTTTCGGTTTCAATGAAGAATAATTTGGCTATTTTGTTGCTTTCGATTCGTGGCGAAGTTTAGGCTTTGCAGCTATATTTTTTTAATTTAAAATATAAGTGCCTTCGTCACAAAAGTCCAGGATTATTACATCCTTGGTAAAACTCTGTGGTAGCCCAATGGAAACGGCCGCGACTTACGCGTATACAGGGCATAGGTTCGAACACAGGCAGGCACTTTCAACGCGGCCTATAGAAGTCCACTGCTGGACATAAGCCTCTCCCAGGCTGCTTCCACCGCAAGCACTTCTTCCTGCAAATTATTTCATCAGCAATCGTATCAAAACGGTGAAGGAAAACTTCGGGAGGAAATCGGCATGACCTAGAACCAAAAATTCAAAGACATGTTCGCACTGGGCCCACGTGGTGGATTACGGCCCACTCCCTCTCACAGAGACGAGGTCTGTGTCCCAACACTGAGAACATTATAGGCTGATTACGTTTAAACTCTGTAAATCATTGAACATACAATGACCGCTACTAAAATATTCAAAGAAACTTCTATTTGTAAAACGGCAAAGGTTGATTGTTACAATAAGGTATTGTGTCGCGTCATGGGCCATCAGGTTTCCAAGGGCAGGTTCCCAATATCCATTTATATATTCGGGTGAGAATTTTGTAGTGGTCACAAGGTCGGGCGGATCTAGAACCGTCACGGCTGCGTCATCAATACCCATTGAATTTTGTATCCCCAAATAGAATTATCAGATTGTTGGAGTAATGTTTGTATGCGTGAAAGTTATACACTGGCTGTTATAATATGAGGACGTTTGTGAACCAAACATGCATAGTCTTTGATGACGGGGAAAGCAGAAAACGAGACAGTATGGCCATTGGAAAGAACTTTGTCCAGTGATAAACCATAGTAGTTAATTGATGATGATGCCAAAGAGCCCAATCATCAAAAATCAATCATTATTCAAAGGTGATATTCCAAATTGTTTCGCAAATTATTATATTGAAACCTCTAATTCGATAAAATACTCTGATATCATAAAAAAAAAACCCGCTAATCCAAAAACGAAAGCTATCAATTTCCCATGATAACAAGAATTTCTAATAGTTCGCTAATCAATTTCATAACGTATATTACTACGGCGAACCATAAACTAGAGAGACACGCACTTTCACTTATGGTTCCATAATATTTTATGGCACCTCCATGTAAGTTACCGTTATTGAGGCAGGCATATATCCGTCATTCATGGGTCGTAAATGGGGATCTACCGTGGCTTTGTGCTTAGTAATTAGTATTGGCTACTGTTTTACGATGAGTTTTGACTACATACTCGTATATAGTATTTAGCTTTGTAATGACAATACGCCGAAGCTTTTTATCTTCAAATTGTTTGAAACAAGTTCTGTGTGTTCGCGTAGCACCTCTTGCTGGATTTTGATACATGATCATCTTCGCCTTGTGACCCCATTATCCTTGATGTAGGCGCAGCATTTCTTCACTATCCATACCTTCATCTCGATAAGCCATCAACTCACTGTTGACTTTCACAATAGTACATATTTTCTACTCTTTCTATTTCTCTGTCTATCTCTTCCTATCTATCGTCATTCACATTTAAATCTTCGAGAGAAGCTTCCGCCTAATCAAATGTTCTTACCACGACAAAACATGACACAAGTACATAAACTCTTGCTGAATTTTGATACGACTTTCAGTCAATCTGCCTAGCCTTTTCCCAATCATGTTGGGGTCGGCTTCCAGTCTAACCGGATGCAGCTGACTTTCAGTATCATTTAGAAAGATACATTTTCCGAGGAAGTCTTGCAAATGAATACTAAGTGAAGCATCTACATTAAATTCTTCCTATCGAGATGCCTTTATCCTTGTGGTTGGTGCAGCATGTCTTCTGTTTTTGCATAAATCTCTATTAACCATCTCAGTGTCCACTAGCTTTCCAGCCGTATCTTTCACAAAATCATCCATATTTTCTTTGGTCTGCTTTATTTCTTCGTTCCCAATCACACTTACAGGCCACAGACAGGCGTGATGCGACCCTGGTGGAACAATTTCTATGCAAACTTCACGGAAATTAAAACCTTTTTCGTGAATACCATTCTTTCTTCCTGTTCATACTACGAAAATACTTGTATTTACATATTTTAAACAATATTACTTTTATATGAAACTGCATCGAAGTACATCTTAGTAGTTTGAAAGGCGTTGAAAAAGAATTGAAGATTATCAATTAGAAACTTGATGTATCGTTTTCATTGATAAAAGACGAGAAAGATGGATGAAATAGTGAATATTAAATCGTTATCCACTAATGAAACTGCTATAATCGACGTAGTATCACCCTCAATACATGAATCAAAATGGCTGATTCGTTCCGTTTAGCCGCAAGAGGAAATTAAATGCAAATGAGAATGGATACATGGAATGAAAATTAATTAATAACAAATACATTTAATGACACGACTTGTTTTTATTATCTAGTATGAAAGTTATTATGAATTGCCGTTTTCAATTTTCAGGTCGTGTATAAGCAGATGTGTCTTAATTTACTTCTACCATTTGACATCTGCAATAAAATTACTTTTGTCTGTCTGTTTGTTTGTGTCGGTTAATCTCCGAAACAGCTGGACCGATTTTGACGGGACTTTAACTGGCATAGCTGATGTTATAAGGAGTAACGTAGGTTACTTTTATTTTAGAAAAATAATTAGTGTCCACGCGGGCGAAGCCCCGTGCAGCAGCTAGTCATTCATATTATCAACCACCGCCAGATTTCAACTCAAAAACTGATGGATGGAGTACAAATGTTTATTTCTTATCAACCAAGCAATTCCCTACAGTAATATTACTACAGTGCTGCGGCGACGCCATAACGGTACAGGGGCACGGTCGGGTCGCATCGGCGCACGCGCATCAGAATCGGCGCAAGACATTCGCAAGTTCCGCTCTACCGGTGTAGTACGTGGGTTTAATGAAGTCATCTGTTCCAGTGATTAGCACAGCTGGTGGTAGGAGATCGGGAACTTTTTAGACAATGCATTCAAAATGGTGAAGTTTTTGGAGATGGAATTCAAGCCTCTTTGGATGCATTTATCTCTTTTGTAGTGACCTATCTGTTTCTGGCTTAAGATTTACAAGATCTGCTCTGCTTTAAGATATATGATATAATCAAGCAATCAAATTATGTGCAAGAGTGTCAGCTAAGTACAAACATTTTCTTCATCCTCGAGTAGTTTCAAGATTATCTGCTTGCCATGTGAACTTGATATTCGCAAGTTTATTGTCATGGTTTTGTGGCGGCATCTACAACGCCACATGCGAACTAAGCATCAAAAGACAAATCCTGCATCGCGCTAACTGAGTTTACCCCGCGATCGACGTATATATAACTTTCCCACATCAATCGTCGGGCATTTACCCGCCAGAAGACACCCGTCTGGTAGCTATGCTGCTGGGGTGATTGGTAGGCCACGTCTTCTTCCCAGCTAAAGCACTAGGAAGTGGTGAAGGGTGGGCGTTTTGGGGGACTGTCTTATGTAATTTTGGCGTTCGAGAAAAGTGCTGATTGTCAGCCTAGTTTGCTATAGAGGATGAGTGAACTTTACACCCTGTTTCTCATACTTTTAAACTTTGAATGCACCAGTCGAGAGTCCGCATACCTTATTAGGCTTGACAAAAGCAAGGCTTTATTGCCTTTGTCGAATCCAAAACTTCTACACATTCCTCAAAAGATAACATCGATAATCTGTGAACAAGTTCAAATACAAAACACATGAATAAACAATACTCGTTATATCGATTATACAATACGAGTTATTAAGACGATTAGTCACCGATGTTTATATCGGAATCCACTCGAGGCTTGAAGGTGAATACGGTGATCGGTGATTCATTTTATGTACCTACACGTGTTGACATAAGATCGTAATTATGTCTAGTGGCAATTGTTTTTTTTTGTTATTTAGAGTGTCAACTGTTGTTATTTCAAGGATCTGTTACCCATTGACTGATACAGATAAGGGGCTTTGAATGCATACTCGTGCAAAACTACTTTATATTACACTAGCTTCTGTCTGCGACTTCATTCGCGTGAAATTTCGGCCCCCAATCCACCGCGTCGCATCACATCGCCCGCCTACCTGCGCTATTGC